>OY763891.1:9819451-10419451 GCA_963667165.1 Barbarea vulgaris
GAAGTGTACTTAATGAAATTGGATCTCTAACAATCGCTTGGTGATGTTCAAGAGCAGCAACAAGCAGGCATTGTAGGCATTGTACAAGGATTGATTGATGAAACTTCATCAATGGCTGAGCTTCAGCCTATTAGGACTCTTGATGACGTGATAAAGCTTGCTACCAAGGTGGAGAAGAAAGCCAAGGTAAGATAAAAACGTTATAAAGCCAAGGTAAGATAAAAACATTATACCTTATCCCACAATTCTGATACTTCTTTGAATCCCATAGGAGTTTCTGAGGGTGAAGTTGGGAGTTGTAGTAAGAAGACGCATATTGAGACTAAACCAGCACCTATGGATGTTAATATGAAGAAACAGTGCTTTGATTAACAAGGATTTGACCATGTACAGGCTGATAATCCCAAAAACGAAGTTATGACAAGTCAAAGTACAAAGGATTGTGTATCTAACTGTTGAAGTGTACTCAATGAAGTTCGATCTCTAACAATTGCTTGGTGATGTTCAAGAGCAGAAACAAGCAGGCATTGTAGACTTTGTACAAGGATTGAGTGATGAAACTTCATCAATGGCTGAACTCCAGCCAATTAGGACTCTTGATGACGTGATAAAGCTTGCTACCAAGGTGGAGAAGAAAGCCAAGGTAAGAAACAAACGTGATACCTTATCCCACAATTCTTATACTTCTTTGAATCCCATAGGAGTTTCTGAGGGTGAAGTTGGGAGTTGTAGTAAGAAGACGCATATTGAGACTAAACCAGCACCTATGGATGTTAATATGAAGAAACAATGCTTTGATTAACAAGGATTTGACAATTTACAAGCTGATAATCCCAAAAACAGAGTTATGACCAGTCAAAGTACAAAGGATAGTGAATCTAACTGTTGAAGTGTACTCAATGAAATTGGATCTCTAACAATCGCTTGGTGATGTTCAAGAGCAGCAACAAGCAGGCATTGTAGGCATTGTACAAGGATTGATTGATGAAACTTCATCAATGGCTGAGCTTCAGCCTATTAGGACTATTGATGTTTTGATAAAACTTGCTACCAAGGTGGAGAAGAAAGCCAAGTTAAGAAACAAACGTTATACCTTATCCTACAATTCTGATACTTCTTTGAATCCCATAGGAGTTTCTGAGGGTGAAGTTGGGAGTTGTAGTAAGAAGACGCATATTGAAACTAAACCATCACCTATGGATGTTAATATGAAGAAACAATGCTTTGATTAACAAGGATTTGACCATTTACAGGCTGATAATCCCAAAAATGGAGTTATGACCAGTCAAAGTACAAAGGATAGTGAATCTAACTGTTGAAGTGTACTCAATGAAATTGGATCTCTAACAATCGCTTGGTGATGTTCAAGAGCAGCAACAAGCAGGCATTGTAGGCATTGTACAAGGATTGATTGATGAAACTTCATCAATGGCTGAGCTTCAGCCTATTAGGACTCTTGATGACGTCATAAAGCTTGCTACCAAGGTGGAGAAGAAAGCCAAGGTAAGATAAAAACGTTATAAAGCCAAGGTAAGATAAAAACGTTATACCTTATCCCACAATTCTGATACTTCTTTGAATCCCATAGGAGTTTCTGAGGGTGAAGTTGGGAGTTGTAGTAAGAAGACGCATATTGAGACTAAACCAGCACCTATGGATGTTAATATGAAGAAACAGTGCTTTGATTAACAAGGATTTGACCATTTACAGGCTGATAATCCCAAAAACGAAGTTATGACAAGTCAAAGTACAAAGGATTGTGTATCTAACTGTTGAAGTGTACTCAATGAAGTTCGATCTCTAACAATTGCTTGGTGATGTTCAAGAGCAGAAACAAGCAGGCATTGTAGACTTTGTACAAGGATTGAGTGATGAAACTACATCAATGGCTGAACAACAGCCAATTAGGACTCTTGATGACGTGATAAAGCTTGCTACCAAGGTGGAGAAGAAAGCCAAGGTAAGAAACAAACGTGATACCTTATCCCACAATTCTGATACTTCTTTGAATCCCATAGGAGTTTCTGAGGGTGAAATTGGGAGTTGTAGTAAGAAGACGCATATTGAGACTAAACCAGCACCTATGGATGTTAATATGAAGAAACAATGCTTTGATTAACAAGGATTTGACAATTTACAAGCTGATAATCCCAAAAACAGAGTTATGACCAGTCAAAGTACAAAGGATAGTGAATCTAACTGTTGAAGTGTACTCAATGAAATTGGATCTCTAACAATCGCTTGGTGATGTTCAAGAGCAGCAACAAGCAGGCATTGCAGGCACTGTACAAGGATTGATTGATGAAACTTCATCAATGGCTGAGCTTCAGCCTATTAGGACTCTTGATGACGTGATAAAGCTTGCTACCAAGGTGGAGAAGAAAGCGAAGGTAAGATAAAAACGTTATAAAGCCAAGGTAAGATAAAAACGTTATACCTTATCCCACAATTCTGATACTTCTTTGAATCCCATAGGAGTTTCTGAGGGTGAAGTTGGGATTTGTAGTAAGAAGACGCATATTGAGACTAAACCAGCACCTATGGATGTTAATATGAAGAAACAGTGCTTTGATTAACAAGGATTTGACCATGTACAGGCTGATAATCCCAAAAACGAAGTTATGACAAGTCAAAGTACAAAGGATTGTGTATCTAACTGTTGAAGTGTACTCAATGAAGTTCGATCTCTAACAATTGCTTGGTGATGTTCAAGAGCAGAAACAAGCAGGCATTGTAGACTTTGTACAAGGATTGAGTGATGAAACTTCATCAATGGCTGAACTCCAGCCAATTAGGACTCTTGATGACGTGATAAAGCTTGCTACCAAGGTGGAGAAGAAAGCCAAGGTAAGAAACAAACGTGATACCTTATCCCACAATTCTTATACTTCTTTGAATCCCATAGGAGTTTCTGAGGGTGAAGTTGGGAGTTGTAGTAAGAAGACGCATATTGAGACTAAACCAGCACCTATGGATGTTAATATGAAGAAACAATGCTTTGATTAACAAGGATTTGACAATTTACAAGCTGATAATCCCAAAAACAGAGTTATGACCAGTCAAAGTACAAAGGATAGTGAATCTAACTGTTGAAGTGTACTCAATGAAATTGGATCTCTAACAATCGCTTAGTGATGTTCAAGAGCAGCAACAAGCAGGCATTGTAGGCATTGTACAAGGATTGATTGATGAAACTTCATCAATGGCTGAGCTTCAGCCTATTAGGACTATTGATGTTTTGATAAAGCTTGCTACCAAGGTGGAGAAGAAAGCCAAGTTAAGAAACAAACGTTATACCTTATCCCACAATTCTTATACTTCTTTGAATCCCATAGGAGTTTCTGAGGGTGAAGTTGGGAGTTGTAGTAAGAAGACGCATATTGAGACTAAACCAGCACCTATGGATGTTAATATGAAGAAACAATGCTTTGATTAACAAGGATTTGACAATTTACAAGCTGATAATCCCAAAAACAGAGTTATGACCAGTCAAAGTACAAAGGATAGTGAATCTAACTGTTGAAGTGTACTCAATGAAATTGGATCTCTAACAATCGCTTGGTGATGTTCAAGAGCAGCAACAAGCAGGCATTGTAGGCATTGTACAAGGATTGATTGATGAAACTTCATCAATGGCTGAGCTTCAGCCTATTAGGACTATTGATGTTTTGATAAAACTTGCTACCAAGGTGGAGAAGAAAGCCAAGTTAAGAAACAAACGTTATACCTTATCCTACAATTCTGATACTTCTTTGAATCCCATAGGAGTTTCTGAGGGTGAAGTTGGGAGTTGTAGTAAGAAGACGCATATTGAAACTAAACCATCACCTATGGATGTTAATATGAAGAAACAATGCTTTGATTAACAAGGATTTGACCATTTACAGGCTGATAATCCCAAAAATGGAGTTATGACCAGTCAAAGTACAAAGGATAGTGAATCTAACTGTTGAAGTGTACTCAATGAAATTGGATCTCTAACAATCGCTTGGTGATGTTCAAGAGCAGCAACAAGCAGGCATTGTAGGCATTGTACAAGGATTGATTGATGAAACTTCATCAATGGCTGAGCTTCAGCCTATTAGGACTCTTGATGACGTCATAAAGCTTGCTACCAAGGTGGAGAAGAAAGCCAAGGTAAGATAAAAACGTTATAAAGCCAAGGTAAGATAAAAACGTTATACCTTATCCCACAATTCTGATACTTCTTTGAATCCCATAGGAGTTTCTGAGGGTGAAGTTGGGAGTTGTAGTAAGAAGACGCATATTGAGACTAAACCAGCACCTATGGATGTTAATATGAAGAAACAGTGCTTTGATTAACAAGGATTTGACCATTTACAGGCTGATAATCCCAAAAACGAAGTTATGACAAGTCAAAGTACAAAGGATTGTGTATCTAACTGTTGAAGTGTACTCAATGAAGTTCGATCTCTAACAATTGCTTGGTGATGTTCAAGAGCAGAAACAAGCAGGCATTGTAGACTTTGTACAAGGATTGAGTGATGAAACTACATCAATGGCTGAACAACAGCCAATTAGGACTCTTGATGACGTGATAAAGCTTGCTACCAAGGTGGAGAAGAAAGCCAAGGTAAGAAACAAACGTGATACCTTATCCCACAATTCTGATACTTCTTTGAATCCCATAGGAGTTTCTGAGGGTGAAATTGGGAGTTGTAGTAAGAAGACGCATATTGAGACTAAACCAGCACCTATGGATGTTAATATGAAGAAACAATGCTTTGATTAACAAGGATTTGACAATTTACAAGCTGATAATCCCAAAAACAGAGTTATGACCAGTCAAAGTACAAAGGATAGTGAATCTAACTGTTGAAGTGTACTCAATGAAATTGGATCTCTAACAATCGCTTGGTGATGTTCAAGAGCAGCAACAAGCAGGCATTGTAGGCACTGTACAAGGATTGATTGATGAAACTTCATCAATGGCTGAGCTTCAGCCTATTAGGACTCTTGATGACGTGATAAAGCTTGCTACCAAGGTGGAGAAGAAAGCCAAGGTAAGATAAAAACGTTATAAAGCCAAGGTAAGATAAAAACGTTATACCTTATCCCACAATTCTGATACTTCTTTGAATCCCATAGGAGTTTCTGAGGGTGAAGTTGGGAGTTGTAGTAAGAAGACGCATATTGAGACTAAACCAGCACCTATGGATGTTAATATGAAGAAACAGTGCTTTGATTAACAAGGATTTGACCATGTACAGGCTGATAATCCCAAAAACGAAGTTATGACAAGTCAAAGTACAAAGGATTGTGTATCTAACTGTTGAAGTGTACTCAATGAAGTTCGATCTCTAACAATTGCTTGGTGATGTTCAAGAGCAGAAACAAGCAGGCATTGTAGACTTTGTACAAGGATTGAGTGATGAAACTTCATCAATGGCTGAACTCCAGCCAATTAGGACTCTTGATGACGTGATAAAGCTTGCTACCAAGGTGGAGAAGAAAGCCAAGGTAAGAAACAAACGTGATACCTTATCCCACAATTCTTATACTTCTTTGAATCCCATAGGAGTTTCTGAGGGTGAAGTTGGGAGTTGTAGTAAGAAGACGCATATTGAGACTAAACCAGCACCTATGGATGTTAATATGAAGAAACAATGCTTTGATTAACAAGGATTTGACAATTTACAAGCTGATAATCCCAAAAACAGAGTTATGACCAGTCAAAGTACAAAGGATAGTGAATCTAACTGTTGAAGTGTACTCAATGAAATTGGATCTCTAACAATCGCTTAGTGATGTTCAAGAGCAGCAACAAGCAGGCATTGTAGGCATTGTACAAGGATTGATTGATGAAACTTCATCAATGGCTGAGCTTCAGCCTATTAGGACTATTGATGTTTTGATAAAGCTTGCTACCAAGGTGGAGAAGAAAGCCAAGTTAAGAAACAAACGTTATACCTTATCCCACAATTCTGATACTTCTTTGAATCCCATAGGAGTTTCTGAGGGTGAAGTTGGGAGTTGTAGTAAGAAGACGCATATTGAAACTAAACCATCACCTATGGATGTTAATATGAAGAAACAATGCTTTGATTAACAAGGATTTGACCATTTACAGGCTGATAATCCCAAAAATGGAGTTATGACCAGTCAAAGTACAAAGGATAGTGAATCTAACTGTTGAAGTGTACTCATCGAAGTTGGATCTCTAACAATCGCTTGGTGATGTTCAAGAGCAGCAACAAGCAGGCATTGTAGGCCTTGTACAAGGATTGATTGATGAAACTTCATCAATGGCTAAGCTTCAGCCTATTAGGACTCTTGATGACGTGATAAAGCTTGCTACCAAGGTGGAGAAGAAAGCCAAGGTAAGAAACAAACGTGATACCTTATCCCACAATTCTTATACTTCTTTGAATCCCATAGGAGTTTCTGAGGGTGAAGTTGGGAGTTGTAGTAAGAAGACGCATATTGAGACTAAACCAGCTCCTATGGATGTTAATATGAAGAAACAATGCTTTGATTAACAAGGATTTGACAATTTACAAGCTGATAATCCCAAAAACAGAGTTATGACCAGTCAAAGTACAAAGGATAGTGAATCTAACTGTTGAAGTGTACTTAATGAAATTGGATCTCTAACAATCGCTTGGTGATGTTCAAGAGCAGCAACAAGCAGGCATTGTAGGCATTGTACAAGGAATTATTGATGAAACTTCATCAATGGCTGAGCTTCAGCCTATTAGGACTCTTGATGACGTGATAAAGCTTGCTACCAAGGTGGAGAAGAAAGCCAAGGTAAGATAAAAACGTTATAAAAACAAGGTAAGATAAAAACGTTATACCTTATCCCACAATTCTGATACTTCTTTGAATCCCATAGGAGTTTCTGAGGGTGAAGTTGGGAGTTGTAGTAAGAAGACGCATATTGAGACTAAACCAGCACCTATGGATGTTAATATGAAGAAACAGTGCTTTGATTAACAAGGATTTGACCATGTACAGGCTGATAATCCCAAAAACGAAGTTATGACAAGTCAAAGTACAAAGGATTGTGTATCTAACTGTTGAAGTGTACTCAATGAAGTTCGATCTCTAACAATTGCTTGGTGATGTTCAAGAGCAGAAACAAGCAGGCATTGTAGACTTTGTACAAGGATTGAGTGATGAAACTTCATCAATGGCTGAACAACAGCCAATTAGGACTCTTGATGACGTGATAAAGCTTGCTACCAAGGTGGAGAAGAAAGCCAAGGTAAGAAACAAACGTGATACCTTATCCCACAATTCTGATACTTCTTTGAATCCCATAGGAGTTTCTGAGAGTGAAATTGGGAGTTGTAGTAAGAAGACGCATATTGAGACTAAACCAGCACCTATGGATGTTAATATGAAGAAACAATGCTTTGATTAACAAGGATTTGACAATTTACAAGCTGATAATCCCAAAAACAGAGTTATGACCAGTCAAAGTACAAAGGATAGTGAATCTAACTGTTGAAGTGTACTCAATGAAATTGGATCTCTAACAATCGCTTGGTGATGTTCAAGAGCAGCAACAAGCAGGCATTGTAGGCATTGTACAAGGATTGATTGATGAAACTTCATCAATGGCTGAGCTTCAGCCTATTAGGACTATTGATGTTTTGATAAAGCTTGCTACCAAGGTGGAGAAGAAAGCCAAGTTAAGAAACAAACGTTATACCTTATCCTACAATTCTGATACTTCTTTGAATCCCATAGGAGTTTCTGAGGGTGAAGTTGGGAGTTGTAGTAAGAAGACGCATATTGAAACTAAACCATCACCTATGGATGTTAATATGAAGAAACAATGCTTTGATTAGCAAGGATTTGACCATTTACAGGCTGATAATCCCAAAAATGGAGTTATGACCAGTCAAAGTACAAAGGATCGTGAATCTAACTGTTGAAGTGTACTCAATGAAATTGGATCTCTAACAATCGCTTGGTGATGTTCAAGAGCAGCAACAAGCAGGCATTGTAGGCATTGTACAAGGATTGATTGATGAAACTTCATCAATGGCTGAGCTTCAGCCTATTAGGACTCTTGATGACGTGATAAAGCTTGCTACCAAGGTGGAGAAGAAAGCCAAGGTAAGATAAAAACGTTATAAAGCCAAGGTAAGATAAAAACGTTATACCTTATCCCACAATTCTGATACTTCTTTGAATCCCATAGGAGTTTCTGAGGGTGAAGTTGGGAGTTGTAGTAAGAAGACGCATATTGAGACTAAACCAGCACCTATGGATGTTAATATGAAGAAACAGTGCTTTGATTAACAAGGATTTGACCATTTACAGGCTGATAATCCCAAAAACGAAGTTATGACAAGTCAAAGTACAAAGGATTGTGTATCTAACTGTTGAAGTGTACTCAATGAAGTTCGATCTCTAACAATTGCTTGGTGATGTTCAAGAGCAGAAACAAGCAGGCATTGTAGACTTTGTACAAGGATTGAGTGATGAAACTTCATCAATGGCTGAACTCCAGCCAATTAGGACTCTTGATGACGTGATAAAGCTTGCTACCAAGGTGGAGAAGAAAGCCAAGGTAAGAAACAAACGTGATACCTTATCCCACAATTCTTATACTTCTTTGAATCCCATAGGAGTTTCTGAGGGTGAAGTTGGGAGTTGTAGTAAGAAGACGCATATTGAGACTAAACCAGCACCTATGGATGTTAATATGAAGAAACAATGCTTTGATTAACAAGGATTTGACAATTTACAAGCTGATAATCCCAAAAACAGAGTTATGACCAGTCAAAGTACAAAGGATAGTGAATCTAACTGTTGAAGTGTACTCAATGAAATTGGATCTCTAACAATCGCTTAGTGATGTTCAAGAGCAGCAACAAGCAGGCATTGTAGGCATTGTACAAGGATTGATTGATGAAACTTCATCAATGGCTGAGCTTCAGCCTATTAGGACTATTGATGTTTTGATAAAGCTTGCTACCAAGGTGGAGAAGAAAGCCAAGTTAAGAAACAAACGTTATACCTTATCCCACAATTCTGATACTTCTTTGAATCCCATAGGAGTTTCTGAGGGTGAAGTTGGGAGTTGTAGTAAGAAGACGCATATTGAAACTAAACCATCACCTATGGATGTTAATATGAAGAAACAATGCTTTGATTAACAAGGATTTGACCATTTACAGGCTGATAATCCCAAAAATGGAGTTATGACCAGTCAAAGTACAAAGGATAGTGAATCTAACTGTTGAAGTGTACTCATCGAAGTTGGATCTCTAACAATCGCTTGGTGATGTTCAAGAGCAGCAACAAGCAGGCATTGTAGGCCTTGTACAAGGATTGATTGATGAAACTTCATCAATGGCTAAGCTTCAGCCTATTAGGACTCTTGATGACGTGATAAAGCTTGCTACCAAGGTGGAGAAGAAAGCCAAGGTAAGAAACAAACGTGATACCTTATCCCACAATTCTTATACTTCTTTGAATCCCATAGGAGTTTCTGAGGGTGAAGTTGGGAGTTGTAGTAAGAAGACGCATATTGAGACTAAACCAGCTCCTATGGATGTTAATATGAAGAAACAATGCTTTGATTAACAAGGATTTGACAATTTACAAGCTGATAATCCCAAAAACAGAGTTATGACCAGTCAAAGTACAAAGGATAGTGAATCTAACTGTTGAAGTGTACTTAATGAAATTGGATCTCTAACAATCGCTTGGTGATGTTCAAGAGCAGCAACAAGCAGGCATTGTAGGCATTGTACAAGGAATTATTGATGAAACTTCATCAATGGCTGAGCTTCAGCCTATTAGGACTCTTGATGACGTGATAAAGCTTGCTACCAAGGTGGAGAAGAAAGCCAAGGTAAGATAAAAACGTTATAAAAACAAGGTAAGATAAAAACGTTATACCTTATCCCACAATTCTGATACTTCTTTGAATCCCATAGGAGTTTCTGAGGGTGAAGTTGGGAGTTGTAGTAAGAAGACGCATATTGAGACTAAACCAGCACCTATGGATGTTAATATGAAGAAACAGTGCTTTGATTAACAAGGATTTGACCATGTACAGGCTGATAATCCCAAAAACGAAGTTATGACAAGTCAAAGTACAAAGGATTGTGTATCTAACTGTTGAAGTGTACTCAATGAAGTTCGATCTCTAACAATTGCTTGGTGATGTTCAAGAGCAGAAACAAGCAGGCATTGTAGACTTTGTACAAGGATTGAGTGATGAAACTTCATCAATGGCTGAACAACAGCCAATTAGGACTCTTGATGACGTGATAAAGCTTGCTACCAAGGTGGAGAAGAAAGCCAAGGTAAGAAACAAACGTGATACCTTATCCCACAATTCTGATACTTCTTTGAATCCCATAGGAGTTTCTGAGAGTGAAATTGGGAGTTGTAGTAAGAAGACGCATATTGAGACTAAACCAGCACCTATGGATGTTAATATGAAGAAACAATGCTTTGATTAACAAGGATTTGACAATTTACAAGCTGATAATCCCAAAAACAGAGTTATGACCAGTCAAAGTACAAAGGATAGTGAATCTAACTGTTGAAGTGTACTCAATGAAATTGGATCTCTAACAATCGCTTGGTGATGTTCAAGAGCAGCAACAAGCAGGCATTGTAGGCATTGTACAAGGATTGATTGATGAAACTTCATCAATGGCTGAGCTTCAGCCTATTAGGACTATTGATGTTTTGATAAAGCTTGCTACCAAGGTGGAGAAGAAAGCCAAGTTAAGAAACAAACGTTATACCTTATCCTACAATTCTGATACTTCTTTGAATCCCATAGGAGTTTCTGAGGGTGAAGTTGGGAGTTGTAGTAAGAAGACGCATATTGAAACTAAACCATCACCTATGGATGTTAATATGAAGAAACAATGCTTTGATTAACAAGGATTTGACCATTTACAGGCTGATAATCCCAAAAATGGAGTTATGACCAGTCAAAGTACAAAGGATCGTGAATCTAACTGTTGAAGTGTACTCAATGAAATTGGATCTCTAACAATCGCTTGGTGATGTTCAAGAGCAGCAACAAGCAGGCATTGTAGGCATTGTACAAGGATTGATTGATGAAACTTCATCAATGGCTGAGCTTCAGCCTATTAGGACTCTTGATGACGTGATAAAGCTTGCTACCAAGGTGGAGAAGAAAGCCAAGGTAAGATAAAAACGTTATAAAGCCAAGGTAAGATAAAAACGTTATACCTTATCCCACAATTCTGATACTTCTTTGAATCCCATAGGAGTTTCTGAGGGTGAAGTTGGGAGTTGTAGTAAGAAGACGCATATTGAGACTAAACCAGCACCTATGGATGTTAATATGAAGAAACAGTGCTTTGATTAACAAGGATTTGACCATTTACAGGCTGATAATCCCAAAAACGAAGTTATGACAAGTCAAAGTACAAAGGATTGTGTATCTAACTGTTGAAGTGTACTCAATGAAGTTCGATCTCTAACAATTGCTTGGTGATGTTCAAGAGCAGAAACAAGCAGGCATTGTAGACTTTGTACAAGGATTGAGTGATGAAACTTCATCAATGGCTGAACAACAGCCAATTAGGACTCTTGATGACGTGATAAAGCTTGCTACCAAGGTGGAGAAGAAAGCCAAGGTAAGAAACAAACGTGATACCTTATCCCACAATTCTGATACTTCTTTGAATCCCATAGGAGTTTCTGAGAGTGAAATTGGGAGTTGTAGTAAGAAGACGCATATTGAGACTAAACCAGCACCTATGGATGTTAATATGAAGAAACAATGCTTTGATTAACAAGGATTTGACAATTTACAAGCTGATAATCCCAAAAACAGAGTTATGACCAGTCAAAGTACAAAGGATAGTGAATCTAACTGTTGAAGTGTACTCAATGAAATTGGATCTCTAACAATCCCTTGGTGATGTTCAAGAGCAGCAACAAGCAGGCATTGTAGGCATTGTACAAGGATTGATTGATGAAACTTCATCAATGGCTGAGCTTCAGCCTATTAGGACTATTGATGACATGATAAAGCTTGCTACCAAGGTGGAGAAGAAAGCCAAGGTAAGAAACAAACGTTATACCTTATCCCACAATTCTGATACTTCTTTGAATCCCATAGGAGTTTCTGAGGGTGAAATTGGGAGTTGTAGTAAGAAGACGCATATTGAGACTAAACCATCACCTATGGATGTTAATATGAAGAAACAATGCTTTGATTAACAAGGATTTGACCATTTACAGGCTGATAATCCCAAAAACGGAGTTATGACCACTCAAAGTACAAAGGATAGTGAATCTAACTGTTGAAGTGTACTCAACGAAGTTGGATCTCTAACAATCGCTTGGTGATGTTCAAGAGTAGCAACAAGCAGGCATTGTAGGCTTTGTACAAGGATTGATTGATGAAACTTCATCAATGGCTAAGCTTCAGCCTATTAGGACTCTTGATGACGTGATAAAGCTTGCTACCAAGGTGGAGAAGAAAGCCAAGGTAAGATAAAAACGTTATACCTTATCCCACAATTCTGATACTTCTTTGAATCCCATAGGAGTTTCTGAGGGTGAAGTTGGGAGTTGTAGTAAGAAGACGCATATTGAGACTAAACCAGCACCTATGGATGTTAATATGAAGAAACAATGCTTTGATTAACAAGGATTTGACCATTTACAGGCTGATAATCCCAAAAAACGAAGTTTTGACAAGTCAAAGTACAAAGGATTGTGTATCTAACTGTTGAAGTGTACTCAATGAAGTTCAATCTCTAACAATTGCTTGGTGATGTTCAAGAGCAGAAACAAGCAGGCATTGTAGACTTTGTACAAGGATTGAGTGATGAAACTTCATCAATGGCTGAACTCCAGCCAATTAGGACTCTTGATGACGTGATAAAGCTTGCTACCAAGGTGGAGAAGAAAGCCAAGGTATGAAACAAACGTGATACCTTATCCCACAATTCTGATACTTCTTTGAATCCCGTAGGAGTTTCTGAGGGTGAAGTTGGGAGTTGTAGTAAGAAGACGCATATTGAGACTAAACCAGCAACTATGGATGTTAATATGAAGAAACAATGCTTTGATTAACAAGGATTTGACAATTTACAAGCTGATAATCCCAAAAACAGAGTTATGACCAGTCAAAGTACAAAGGATAGTGAATCTAACTGTTGAAGTGTACTCAATGAAATTGGATCTCTAACAATCGCTTGGTGATGTTCAAGAGCAGCAACAAGCAGGCATTGTAGGCATTGTACAAGGATTGATTGATGAAACTTCATCAATGGCTGAGCTTCAGCCTATTAGGACTATTGATGACGTGATAAAGCTTGCTACCAAGGTGGAGAAGAAAGCCAAGGTAAGAAACAAACGTTATACCTTATCCCATAATTCTGATACTTCTTTGAATCCCATAGGAGTTTCTGAGGGTGAAGTTAGGAGTTGTAGTAAGGAGACGCATATTGAGACTAAACCATCACCTATGGATGTTAATATGAAGAAACAATGCTTTGATTAACAAGGATTTGACAATTTACAAGCTGATAATCCCAAAAACAGAGTTATGACCAGTCAAAGTACAAAGGATAGTGAATCTAACTGTTGAAGTGTACTCAATGAAATTGGATCTCTAACAATCGCTTGGTGATGTTCAAGAGCAGCAACAAGCAGGCATTGTAGGCATTGTAGAAGGATTGATTGATGAAACTTCATCAATGGCTGAGCTTCAGCCTATTAGGACTCTTGATGACGTGATAAAGCTTGCTACCAAGGTGGAGAAGAAAGCCAAGGTAAGATAAAAACGTTATACCTTATCCCACAATTCTGATACTTCTTTGAATCCCATAGGAGTTTCTGAGGGTGAAGTTGGGAGTTGTAGTAAGAAGACGCATATTGAGACTAAACCAGCACCTATGGATGTTAATATGAAGAAACAGTGCTTTGATTAACAAGGATTTGACCATTTACAGGCTGATAATCCCAAAAACGAAGTTATGACAAGTCAAAGTACAAAGGATTGTGTATCTAACTGTTGAAGTGTACTCAATGAAGTTCGATCTCTAACAATTGCTTGGTGATGTTCAAGAGCAGAAACAAGCAGGCATTGTAGACTTTGTACAAGGATTGAGTGATGAAACTTCATCAATGGCTGAACAACAGCCAATTAGGACTCTTGATGACGTGATAAAGCTTGCTACCAAGGTGGAGAAGAAAGCCAAGGTAAGAAACAAACGTGATACCTTATCCCACAATTCTGATACTTCTTTGAATCCCATAGGAGTTTCTGAGAGTGAAATTGGGAGTTGTAGTAAGAAGACGCATATTGAGACTAAACCAGCACCTATGGATGTTAATATGAAGAAACAATGCTTTGATTAACAAGGATTTGACAATTTACAAGCTGATAATCCCAAAAACAGAGTTATGACCAGTCAAAGTACAAAGGATAGTGAATCTAACTGTTGAAGTGTACTCAATGAAATTGGATCTCTAACAATCCCTTGGTGATGTTCAAGAGCAGCAACAAGCAGGCATTGTAGGCATTGTACAAGGATTGATTGATGAAACTTCATCAATGGCTGAGCTTCAGCCTATTAGGACTATTGATGACATGATAAAGCTTGCTACCAAGGTGGAGAAGAAAGCCAAGGTAAGAAACAAACGTTATACCTTATCCCACAATTCTGATACTTCTTTGAATCCCATAGGAGTTTCTGAGGGTGAAATTGGGAGTTGTAGTAAGAAGACGCATATTGAGACTAAACCATCACCTATGGATGTTAATATGAAGAAACAATGCTTTGATTAACAAGGATTTGACCATTTACAGGCTGATAATCCCAAAAACGGAGTTATGACCACTCAAAGTACAAAGGATAGTGAATCTAACTGTTGAAGTGTACTCAACGAAGTTGGATCTCTAACAATCGCTTGGTGATGTTCAAGAGTAGCAACAAGCAGGCATTGTAGGCTTTGTACAAGGATTGATTGATGAAACTTCATCAATGGCTGAACTCCAGCCAATTAGGACTCTTGATGACGTGATAAATCATGCTATCAAGGTGGAGAAGAAAGCCAAGGTAAGAAACAAACGTGATACCTTATCCCACAATTCTGATACTTCTTTGAATCCCGTAGGAGTTTCTGAGGGTGAAGTTGGGAGTTGTAGTAAGAAGACGCATATTGAGACTAAACCAGCAACTATGGATGTTAATATGAAGAAACAATGCTTTGATTAACAAGGATTTGACAATTTACAAGCTGATAATCCCAAAAACAGAGTTATGACCAGTCAAAGTACAAAGGATAGTGAATCTAACTGTTGAAGTGTACTCAATGAAATTGGATCTCTAACAATCGCTTGGTGATGTTCAAGAGCAGCAACAAGCAGGCATTGTAGGCATTGTACAAGGATTGATTGATGAAACTTCATCAATGGCTGAGCTTCAGCCTATTAGGACTATTGATGACGTGATAAAGCTTGCTACCAAGGTGGAGAAGAAAGCCAAGGTAAGAAACAAACGTTATACCTTATCCCATAATTCTGATACTTCTTTGAATCCCATAGGAGTTTCTGAGGGTGAAGTTAGGAGTTGTAGTAAGGAGACGCATATTGAGACTAAACCATCACCTATGGATGTTAATATGAAGAAACAATGCTTTGATTAACAAGGATTTGACAATTTACAAGCTGATAATCCCAAAAACAGAGTTATGACCAGTCAAAGTACAAAGGATAGTGAATCTAACTGTTGAAGTGTACTCAATGAAATTGGATCTCTAACAATCGCTTGGTGATGTTCAAGAGCAGCAACAAGCAGGCATTGTAGGCATTGTAGAAGGATTGATTGATGAAACTTCATCAATGGCTGAGCTTCAGCCTATTAGGACTCTTGATGACGTGATAAAGCTTGCTACCAAGGTGGAGAAGAAAGCCAAGGTAAGATAAAAACGTTATACCTTATCCCACAATTCTGATACTTCTTTGAATCCCATAGGAGTTTCTGAGGGTGAAGTTGGGAGTTGTAGTAAGAAGACGCATATTGAGACTAAACCAGCACCTATGGATGTTAATATGAAGAAACAGTGCTTTGATTAACAAGGATTTGACCATTTACAGGCTGATAATCCCAAAAACGAAGTTATGACAAGTCAAAGTACAAAGGATTGTGTATCTAACTGTTGAAGTGTACTCAATGAAGTTCGATCTCTAACAATTGCTTGGTGATGTTCAAGAGCAGAAACAAGCAGGCATTGTAGACTTTGTACAAGGATTGAGTGATGAAACTTCATCAATGGCTGAACTCCAGCCAATTAGGACTCTTGATGACGTGATAAAGCTTGCTACCAAGGTGGAGAAGAAAGCCAAGGTAAGAAACAAACGTGATACCTTATCCCACAATTCTGATACTTCTTTGAATCCCATAGGAGTTTCTGAGGGTGAAATTGGGAGTTGTAGTAAGAAGACGCATATTGAGACTAAACCAGCACCTATGGATGTTAATATGAAGAAACAATGCTTTGATTAACAAGGATTTGATAATTTACAAGCTGATAATCCCAAAAACAGAGTTATGACCAGTCAAAGTACAAAGGATAGTGAATCTAACTGTTGAAGTGTACTCAATGAAATTGGATCTCTAACAATCCCTTGGTGATGTTCAAGAGCAGCAACAAGCAGGCATTGTAGGCATTGTACAAGGATTGATTGATGAAACTTCATCAATGGCTGAGCTTCAGCCTATTAGGACTATTGATGACGTGATAAAGCTTGCTACCAAGGTGGAGAAGAAAGCCAAGGTAAGAAACAAACGTTATACCTTATCCCACAATTCTGATACTTCTTTGAATCCCATAGGAGTTTCTGAGGGTGAAGTTGGGAGTTGTAGTAAGAAGACGTATATTGAGACTAAACCATCACCTATGGATGTTAATATGAAGAAACAATGCTTTGATTAACAAGGATTTGACCATTTACAGGCTGATAATCCTAAAAACGGAGTTATGACCACTCAAAGTACAAAGGATAGTGAATCTAACTGTTGAAGTGTACTCAACGAAGTTGGATCTCTAACAATCGCTTGGTGATGTTCAAGAGTAGCAACAAGCAGGCATTGTAGGCTTTGTACAAGGATTGATTGATGAAACTTCATCAATGGCTAAGCTTCAGCCTATTAGGACTCTTGATGACTAGATAAAGCTTGCTACTAAGGTGGAGAAGAAAGCCAAGGTAAGATAAAAACGTTATACCTTATCCCACAATTCTGATACTTCTTTGAATCCCATAGGAGTTTCTGAGGGTGAAGTTGGGAGTTGTAGTAAGAAGACGCATATTGAGACTAAACCAGCACCTATGGATGTTAATATGAAGAAACAATGCTTTGATTAACAAGGATTTGACCATTTACAGGCTGATAATCCCAAAAAACGAAGGTTTGACAAGTCAAAGTACAAAGGATTGTGTATCTAACTGTTGAAGTGTACTCAATGAAGTTCAATCTCTAACAATTGCTTGGTGATGTTCAAGAGCAGAAACAAGCAGGCATTGTAGACTTTGTACAAGGATTGAGTGATGAAACTTCATCAATGGCTGAACTCCAGCCAATTAGGACTCTTGATGACGTGATAAAGCATGCTATCAAGGTGGAGAAGAAAGCCAAGGTAAGAAACAAACGTGATACCTTATCCCACAATTCTGATACTTCTTTGAATCCCATAGGAGTTTCTGAGGATGAAATTGGGAGTTGTAGTAAGAAGACGCATATTGAGACTAAACCAGCACCTATGAATGTTAATATGAAGAAACAATGCTTTGATTAACAAGGATTTGACAATTTACAAGCTGATAATCCCAAAAACAGAGTTATGACCAGTCAAAGTACAAAGGATAGTGAATCTAACTGTTGAAGTGTACTCAATGAAATTGGATCTCTAACAATCCCTTGGTGATGTTCAAGAGCAGCAACAAGCAGGCATTGTAGGCATTGTACAAGGATTGATTGATGAAACTTCATCAATGGCTGAGCTTCAGCCTATTAGGACTATTGATGACGTGATAAAGCTTGCTACCAAGGTGGAGAAGAAAGCCAAGGTAAGAAACAAACGTTATACCTTATCCCACAATTCTGATACTTCTTTGAATCCCATAGGAGTTTCTGAGGGTGAAGTTGGGAGTTGTAGTAAGAAGACGTATATTGAGACTAAACCATCACCTATGGATGTTAATATGAAGAAACAATGCTTTGATTAACAAGGATTTGACCATTTACAGGCTGATAATCCCAAAAACGGAGTTATGACCACTCAAAGTACAAAGGATAGTGAATCTAACTGTTGAAGTGTACTCAACGAAGTTGGATCTCTAACAATCGCTTGGTGATGTTCAAGAGTAGCAACAAGCAGGCATTGTAGGCTTTGTACAAGGATTGATTGATGAAACTTCATCAATGGCTAAGCTTCAGCCTATTAGGACTCTTGATGACGTGATAAAGCTTGCTACCAAGGTGGAGAAGAAAGCCAAGGTAAGATAAAAACGTTATACCTTATCCCACAATTCTGATACTTCTTTGAATCCCATAGGAGTTTCTGAGGGTGAAGTTGGGAGTTGTAGTAAGAAGACGCATATTGAGACTAAACCAGCACCTATGGATGTTAATATGAAGAAACAATGCTTTGATTAACAAGGATTTGACCATTTACAGGCTGATAATCCCAAAAAACGAAGTTTTGACAAGTCAAAGTACAAAGGATTGTGTATCTAACTGTTGAAGTGTACTCAATGAAGTTCAATCTCTAACAATTGCTTGGTGATGTTCAAGAGCAGAAACAAGCAGGCATTGTAGACTTTGTACAAGGATTGAGTGATGAAACTTCATCAATGGCTGAACTCCAGCCAATTAGGACTCTTGATGACGTGATAAAGCATGCTATCAAGGTGGAGAAGAAAGCCAAGGTAAGAAACAAACGTGATACCTTATCCCACAATTCTGATACTTCTTTGAATCCCGTAGGAGTTTCTGAGGGTGAAGTTGGGAGTTGTAGTAAGAAGACGCATATTGAGACTAAACCAGCACCTATGGATGTTAATATGAAGAAACAATGCTTTGATTAACAAGGATTTGACAATTTACAAGCTGATAATCCCAAAAACAGAGTTATGACCAGTCAAAGTACAAAGGATAGTGAATCTAACTGTTGAAGTGTACTCAATGAAATTGGATCTCTAACAATCCCTTGGTGATGTTCAAGAGCAGCAACAAGCAGGAATTGTAGGCATTGTACAAGGATTGATTGATGAAACTTCATCAATGGCTGATCTTCAGCCTATTAGGACTATTGATGACGTGATAAAGCTTGCTACCAAGGTGGAGAAGAAAGCCAAGGTAAGAAACAAACGTTATACCTTATCCCACAATTCTGATACTTCTTTGAATCCCATAGGAGTTTCTGAGGGTGAAGTTGGGAGTTGTAGTAAGAAGACGTATATTGAGACTAAACCATCACCTATGGATGTTAATATGAAGAAACAATGCTTTGATTAACAAGGATTTGATAATTTACAAGCTGATAATCCCAAAAACAGAGTTATGACCAGTCAAAGTACAAAGGATAGTGAATCTAACTGTTGAAGTGTACTCAATGAAATTGGATCTCTAACAATCCCTTGGTGATGTTCAAGAGCAGCAACAAGCAGGCATTGTAGGCATTGTACAAGGATTGATTGATGAAACTTCATCAATGGCTGAGCTTCAGCCTATTAGGACTATTGATGACGTGATAAAGCTTGCTACCAAGGTGGAGAAGAAAGCCAAGGTAAGAAACAAACGTTATACCTTATCCCACAATTCTGATACTTCTTTGAATCCCATAGGAGTTTCTGAGGGTGAAGTTGGGAGTTGTAGTAAGAAGACGTATATTGAGACTAAACCATTACCTATGGATGTTAATATGAAGAAACAATGCTTTGATTAACAAGGATTTGACCATTTACAGGCTGATAATCCTAAAAACGGAGTTATGACCACTCAAAGTACAAAGGATAGTGAATCTAACTGTTGAAGTGTACTCAACGAAGTTGGATCTCTAACAATCGCTTGGTGATGTTCAAGAGTAGCAACAAGCAGGCATTGTAGGCTTTGTACAAGGATTGATTGATGAAACTTCATCAATGGCTAAGCTTCAGCCTATTAGGACTCTTGATGACTAGATAAAGCTTGCTACTAAGGTGGAGAAGAAAGCCAAGGTAAGATAAAAACGTTATACCTTATCCCACAATTCTGATACTTCTTTGAATCCCATAGGAGTTTCTGAGGGTGAAGTTGGGAGTTGTAGTAAGAAGACGCATATTGAGACTAAACCAGCACCTATGGATGTTAATATGAAGAAACAATGCTTTGATTAACAAGGATTTGACCATTTACAGGCTGATAATCCCAAAAAACGAAGTTTTGACAAGTCAAAGTACAAAGGATTGTGTATCTAACTGTTGAAGTGTACTCAATGAAGTTCAATCTCTAACAATTGCTTGGTGATGTTCAAGAGCAGAAACAAGCAGGCATTGTAGACTTTGTACAAGGATTGAGTGATGAAACTCCATCAATGGCTGAACTCCAGCCAATTAGGACTCTTGATGACGTGATAAAGCATGCTATCAAGGTGGAGAAGAAAGCCAAGGTAAGAAACAAACGTGATACCTTATCCCACAATTCTGATACTTCTTTGAATCCCATAGGAGTTTCTGAGGATGAAATTGGGAGTTGTAGTAAGAAGACGCATATTGAGACTAAACCAGCACCTATGAATGTTAATATGAAGAAACAATGCTTTGATTAACAAGGATTTGACAATTTACAAGCTGATAATCCCAAAAACAGAGTTATGACCAGTCAAAGTACAAAGGATAGTGAATCTAACTGTTGAAGTGTACTCAATGAAATTGGATCTCTAACAATCCCTTGGTGATGTTCAAGAGCAGCAACAAGCAGGCATTGTAGGCATTGTACAAGGATTGATTGATGAAACTTCATCAATGGCTGAGCTTCAGCCTATTAGGACTATTGATGACGTGATAAAGCTTGCTACCAAGGTGGAGAAGAAAGCCAAGGTAAGAAACAAACGTTATACCTTATCCCACAATTCTGATACTTCTTTGAATCCCATAGGAGTTTCTGAGGGTGAAGTTGGGAGTTGTAGTAAGAAGACGTATATTGAGACTAAACCATCACCTATGGATGTTAATATGAAGAAACAATGCTTTGATTAACAAGGATTTGACCATTTACAGGCTGATAATCCCAAAAACGGAGTTATGACCACTCAAAGTACAAACGATAGTGAATCTAACTGTTGAAGTGTACTCAACGAAGTTGGATCTCTAACAATCGCTTGGTGATGTTCAAGAGTAGCAACAAGCAGGCATTGTAGGCTTTGTACAAGGATTGATTGATGAAACTTCATCAATGGCTAAGCTTCAGCCTATTAGGACTCTTGATGACTAGATAAAGCTTGCTACTAAGGTGGAGAAGAAAGCCAAGGTAAGATAAAAACGTTATACCTTATCCCACAATTCTGATACTTCTTTGAATCCCATAGGAGTTTCTGAGGGTGAAGTTGGGAGTTGTAGTAAGAAGACGCATATTGAGACTAAACCAGCACCTATGGATGTTAATATGAAGAAACAATGCTTTGATTAACAAGGATTTGACCATTTACAGGCTGATAATCCCAAAAAACGAAGTTTTGACAAGTCAAAGTACAAAGGATTGTGTATCTAACTGTTGAAGTGTACTCAATGAAGTTCAATCTCTAACAATTGCTTGGTGATGTTCAAGAGCAGAAACAAGCAGGCATTGTAGACTTTGTACAAGGATTGAGTGATGAAACTCCATCAATGGCTGAACTCCAGCCAATTAGGACTCTTGATGACGTGATAAAGCATGCTATCAAGGTGGAGAAGAAAGCCAAGGTAAGAAACAAACGTGATACCTTATCCCACAATTCTGATACTTCTTTGAATCCCATAGGAGTTTCTGAGGATGAAATTGGGAGTTGTAGTAAGAAGACGCATATTGAGACTAAACCAGCACCTATGAATGTTAATATGAAGAAACAATGCTTTGATTAACAAGGATTTGACAATTTACAAGCTGATAATCCCAAAAACAGAGTTATGACCAGTCAAAGTACAAAGGATAGTGAATCTAACTGTTGAAGTGTACTCAATGAAATTGGATCTCTAACAATCCCTTGGTGATGTTCAAGAGCAGCAACAAGCAGGCATTGTAGGCATTGTACAAGGATTGATTGATGAAACTTCATCAATGGCTGAGCTTCAGCCTATTAGGACTATTGATGACGTGATAAAGCTTGCTACCAAGGTGGAGAAGAAAGCCAAGGTAAGAAACAAACGTTATACCTTATCCCACAATTCTGATACTTCTTTGAATCCCATAGGAGTTTCTGAGGGTGAAGTTGGGAGTTGTAGTAAGAAGACGTATATTGAGACTAAACCATCACCTATGGATGTTAATATGAAGAAACAATGCTTTGATTAACAAGGATTTGACCATTTACAGGCTGATAATCCCAAAAACGGAGTTATGACCACTCAAAGTACAAACGATAGTGAATCTAACTGTTGAAGTGTACTCAACGAAGTTGGATCTCTAACAATCGCTTGGTGATGTTCAAGAGTAGCAACAAGCAGGCATTGTAGGCTTTGTACAAGGATTGATTGATGAAACTTCATCAATGGCTAAGCTTCAGCCTATTAGGACTCTTGATGACGTGATAAAGCTTGCTACCAAGGTGGAGAAGAAAGCCAAGGTAAGATAAAAACGTTATACCTTATCCCACAATTCTGATACTTCTTTGAATCCCATAGGAGTTTCTGAGGGTGAAGTTGGGAGTTGTAGTAAGAAGACGCATATTGAGACTAAACCAGCACCTATGGATGTTAATATGAAGAAACAATGCTTTGATTAACAAGGATTTGACCATTTACAGGCTGATAATCCCAAAAAACGAAGTTTTGACAAGTCAAAGTACAAAGGATTGTGTATCTAACTGTTGAAGTGTACTCAATGAAGTTCAATCTCTAACAATTGCTTGGTGATGTTCAAGAGCAGAAACAAGCAGGCATTGTAGACTTTGTACAAGGATTGAGTGATGAAACTTCATCAATGGCTGAACTCCAGCCAATTAGGACTCTTGATGTCGTGATAAAGCATGCTATCAAGGTGGAGAAGAAAGCCAAGGTAAGAAACAAACGTGATACCTTATCCCACAATTCTGATACTTCTTTGAATCCCGTAGGAGTTTCTGAGGGTGAAGTTGGGAGTTGTAGTAAGAAGACGCATATTGAGACTAAACCAGCACCTATGGATGTTAATATGAAGAAACAATGCTTTGATTAACAAGGATTTGACAATTTACAAGCTGATAATCCCAAAAACAGAGTTATGACCAGTCAAAGTACAAAGGATAGTGAATCTAACTGTTGAAGTGTACTCAATGAAATTGGATCTCTAACAATCCCTTGGTGATGTTCAAGAGCAGCAACAAGCAGGCATTGTAGGCATTGTACAAGGATTGATTGATGAAACTTCATCAATGGCTGAGCTTCAGCCTATTAGGACTATTGATGACGTGATAAAGCTTGCTACCAAGGTGGAGAAGAAAGCCAAGGTAAGAAACAAACGTTATACCTTATCCCACAATTCTGATACTTCTTTGAATCCCATAGGAGTTTCTGAGGGTGAAGTTGGGAGTTGTAGTAAGAAGACGTATATTGAGACTAAACCATCACCTATGGATGTTAATATGAAGAAACAATGCTTTGATTAACAAGGATTTGACCATTTACAGGCTGATAATCCTAAAAACGGAGTTATGACCACTCAAAGTACAAAGGATAGTGAATCTAACTGTTGAAGTGTACTCAACGAAGTTGGATCTCTAACAATCGCTTGGTGATGTTCAAGAGTAGCAACAAGCAGGCATTGTAGGCTTTGTACAAGGATTGATTGATGAAACTTCATCAATGGCTAAGCTTCAGCCTATTAGGACTCTTGATGACTAGATAAAGCTTGCTACTAAGGTGGAGAAGAAAGCCAAGGTAAGATAAAAACGTTATACCTTATCCCACAATTCTGATACTTCTTTGAATCCCATAGGAGTTTCTGAGGGTGAAGTTGGGAGTTGTAGTAAGAAGACGCATATTGAGACTAAACCAGCACCTATGGATGTTAATATGAAGAAACAATGCTTTGATTAACAAGGATTTGACCATTTACAGGCTGATAATCCCAAAAAACGAAGTTTTGACAAGTCAAAGTACAAAGGATTGTGTATCTAACTGTTGAAGTGTACTCAATGAAGTTCAATCTCTAACAATTGCTTGGTGATGTTCAAGAGCAGAAACAAGCAGGCATTGTAGACTTTGTACAAGGATTGAGTGATGAAACTTCATCAATGGCTGAACTCCAGCCAATTAGGACTCTTGATGACGTGATAAAGCATGCTATCAAGGTGAAGAAGAAAGCCAAGGTAAGAAACAAACGTGATACCTTATCCCACAATTCTGATACTTCTTTGAATCCCATAGGAGTTTCTGAGGATGAAATTGGGAGTTGTAGTAAGAAGACGCATATTGAGACTAAACCAGCACCTATGAATGTTAATATGAAGAAACAATGCTTTGATTAACAAGGATTTGACAATTTACAAGCTGATAATCCCAAAAACAGAGTTATGACCAGTCAAAGTACAAAGGATAGTGAATCTAACTGTTGAAGTGTACTCAATGAAATTGGATCTCTAACAATCCCTTGGTGATGTTCAAGAGCAGCAACAAGCAGGCATTGTAGGCATTGTACAAGGATTGATTGATGAAACTTCATCAATGGCTGAGCTTCAGCCTATTAGGACTATTGATGACGTGATAAAGCTTGCTACCAAGGTGGAGAAGAAAGCCAAGGTAAGAAACAAACGTTATACCTTATCCCACAATTCTGATACTTCTTTGAATCCCATAGGAGTTTCTGAGGGTGAAGTTGGGAGTTGTAGTAAGAAGACGTATATTGAGACTAAACCATCACCTATGGATGTTAATATGAAGAAACAATGCTTTGATTAACAAGGATTTGACCATTTACAGGCTGATAATCCCAAAAACGGAGTTATGACCACTCAAAGTACAAAGGATAGTGAATCTAACTGTTGAAGTGTACTCAACGAAGTTGGATCTCTAACAATCGCTTGGTGATGTTCAAGAGTAGCAACAAGCAGGCATTGTAGGCTTTGTACAAGGATTGATTGATGAAACTTCATCAATGGCTAAGCTTCAACCTATTAGGACTCTTGATGACGTGATAAAGCTTGCTACCAAGGTGGAGAAGAAAGCCAAGGTAAGATAAAAACGTTATACCTTATCCCACAATTCTGATACTTCTTTGAATCCCATAGGAGTTTCTGAGGGTGAAGTTGGGAGTTGTAGTAAGAAGACGCATATTGAGACTAAACCAGCACCTATGGATGTTAATATGAAGAAACAATGCTTTGATTAACAAGGATTTGACCATTTACAGGCTGATAATCCCAAAAAACGAAGTTTTGACAAGTCAAAGTACAAAGGATTGTGTATCTAACTGTTGAAGTGTACTCAATGAAGTTCAATCTCTAACAATTGCTTGGTGATGTTCAAGAGCAGAAACAAGCAGGCATTGTAGACTTTGTACAAGGATTGAGTGATGAAACTTCATCAATGGCTGAACTCCAGCCAATTAGGAGTCTTGATGACGTGATAAAGCATGCTATCAAGGTGGAGAAGAAAGCCAAGGTAAGAAACAAACGTGATACCTTATCCCACAATTCTGATACTTCTTTGAATCCCGTAGGAGTTTCTGAGGGTGAAGTTGGGAGTTGTAGTAAGAAGACGCATATTGAGACTAAACCAGCACCTATGGATGTTAATATGAAGAAACAATGCTTTGATTAACAAGGATTTGACAATTTACAAGCTGATAATCCCAAAAACAGAGTTATGACCAGTCAAAGTACAAAGGATAGTGAATCTAACTGTTGAAGTGTACTCAATGAAATTGGATCTCTAACAATCGCTTGGTGATGTTCAAGAGCAGCAACAAGCAGGCATTGTAGGCATTGTACAAGGATTGATTGATGAAACTTCATCAATGGCTGAGCTTCAGCCTATTAGGACTATTGATGACGTGATAAAGCTTGCTACCAAGGTGGAGAAGAAAGCCAAGGTAAGAAACAAACGTTATACCTTATCCCATAATTCTGATACTTCTTTGAATCCCATAGGAGTTTCTGAGGGTGAAGTTGGGAGTTGTAGTAAGGAGACGCATATTGAGACTAAACCATCACCTATGGATGTTAATATGAAGAAACAATGCTTTGATTAACAAGGATTTGACAATTTACAAGCTGATAATCCCAAAAACAGAGTTATGACCAGTCAAAGTACAAAGGATAGTGAATCTAACTGTTGAAGTGTACTCAATGAAATTGGATCTCTAACAATCGCTTGGTGATGTTCAAGAGCAGCAACAAGCAGGCATTGTAGGCATTGTAGAAGGATTGATTGATGAAACTTCATCAATGGCTGAGCTTCAGCCTATTAGGACTCTTGATGACGTGATAAAGCTTGCTACCAAGGTGGAGAAGAAAGCCAAGGTAAGAAACAAACGTGATACCTTATCCCACAATTCTGATACTTCTTTGAATCCCATAGGAGTTTCTGAGGGTGAAATTGGGAGTTGTAGTAAGAAGACGCATATTGAGACTAAACCAGCACCTATGGATGTTAATATGAAGAAACAATGCTTTGATTAACATGGATTTGACAATTTACAAGCTGATAATTCCAAAAACAGAGTTATGACCAGTCAAAGTACAAATGATAGTGAATCTAACTGTTGAAGTGTACTCAATGAAATTGGATCTCTAACAATCCCTTGGTGATGTTCAAGAGCAGCAACAAGCAGGCATTGTAGGCATTGTACAAGGATTGATTGATGAAACTTCATCAATGGCTGAGCTTCAGCCTATTAGGACTATTGATGACGTGATAAAGCTTGCTACCAAGGTGGAGAAGAAAGCCAAGGTAAGAAACAAACGTTATACCTTATCCCACAATTCTGATACTTCTTTGAATCCCATAGGAGTTTCTGAGGGTGAAGTTGGGAGTTGTAGTAAGAAGACGTATATTGAGACTAAACCATCACCTATGGATGTTAATATGAAGAAACAATGCTTTGATTAACAAGAATTTGACCATTTACAGGCTGATAATCCTAAAAACGGAGTTATGACCACTCAAAGTACAAAGGATAGTGAATCTAACTGTTGAAGTGTACTCAACGAAGTTGGATCTCTAACAATCGCTTGGTGATGTTCAAGAGTAGCAACAAGCAGGCATTGTAGGCTTTGTACAAGGATTGATTGATGAAACTTCATCAATGGCTAAGCTTCAGCCTATTAGGACTCTTGATGACTAGATAAAGCTTGCTACTAAGGTGGAGAAGAAAGCCAAGGTAAGATAAAAACGTTATACCTTATCCCACAATTCTGATACTTCTTTGAATCCCATAGGAGTTTCTGAGGGTGAAGTTGGGAGTTGTAGTAAGAAGACGCATATTGAGACTAAACCAGCACCTATGGATGTTAATATGAAGAAACAATGCTTTGATTAACAAGGATATGACCATTTACAGGCTGATAATCCCAAAAAACGAAGTTTTGACAAGTCAAAGTACAAAGGATTGTGTATCTAACTGATGAATTGACTCAATGAAGTTCAATCTCTAACAATTGCTTGGTGATGTTCAAGAGCAGAAACAAGCAGGCATTGTAAACTTTGTACAAGGATTGAGTGATGAAACTTCATCAATGGCTGAACTCCAGCCAATTAGGACTCTTGATGACGTGATAAAGCATGCTATCAAGGTGGAGAAGAAAGCCAAGGTAAGAAACAAACGTGATACCTTATCCCACAATTCTGATACTTCTTTGAATCCCATAGGAGTTTCTGAGGGTGAAATTGGGAGTTGTAGTAAGAAGACGCATATTGAGACTAAACCAGCACCTATGAATGTTAATATGAAGAAACAATGCTTTGATTAACAAGGATTTGACAATTTACAAGCTGATAATCCCAAAAACAGAGTTATGACCAGTCAAAGTACAAAGGTTAGTGAATCTAACTGTTGAAGTGTACTCAATGAAATTGGATCTCTAACAATCCCTTGGTGATGTTCAAGAGCAGCAACAAGCAGGCATTGTAGGCATTGTACAAGGATTGATTGATGAAACTTCATCAATGGCTGAGCTTCAGCCTATTAGGACTATTGATGACGTGATAAAGCTTGCTACCAAGGTGGAGAAGAAAGCCAAGGTAAGAAACAAACGTTATACCTTATCCCACAATTCTGATACTTCTTTGAATCCCATAGGAGTTTCTGAGGGTGAAGTTGGGAGTTGTAGTAAGAAGACGTATATTGAGACTAAACCATCACCTATGGATGTTAATATGAAGAAACAATGCTTTGATTAACAAGGATTTGACCATTTACAGGCTGATAATCCCAAAAACGGAGTTATGACCACTCAAAGTACAAAGGATAGTGAATCTAACTGTTGAAGTGTACTCAACGAAGTTGGATCTCTAACAATCGCTTGGTGATGTTCAAGAGTAGCAACAAGCAGGCATTGTAGGCTTTGTACAAGGATTGATTGATGAAACTTCATCAATGGCTAAGCTTCAGCCTATTAGGACTCTTGATGACGTGATAAAGCTTGCTACCAAGGTGGAGAAGAAAGCCAAGGTAAGATAAAAACGTTATACCTTATCCCACAATTCTGATACTTCTTTGAATCCCATAGGAGTTTCTGAGGGTGAAGTTGGGAGTTGTAGTAAGAAGACGCATATTGAGACTAAACCAGCACCTATGGATGTTAATATGAAGAAACAATGCTTTGATTAACAAGGATATGACCATTTACAGGCTGATAATCCCAAAAAACGAAGTTTTGACAAGTCAAAGTACAAAGGATTGTGAATCTAACTGATGAAGTGTACTCAATGAAGTTCAATCTCTAACAATTGCTTGGTGATGTTCAAGAGCAGAAACAAGCAGGCATTGTAGACTTTGTACAAGGATTGAGTGATGAAACTTCATCAATGGCTGAACTCCAGCCAATTAGGACTCTTGATGACGTGATAAAGCATGCTATCAAGGTGGAGAAGAAAGCCAAGGTAAGAAACAAACGTGATACCTTATCCCACAATTCTGATACTTCTTTGAATCCCATAGGAGTTTCTGAGGGTGAAATTGGGAGTTGTAGTAAGAAGACGCATATTGAGACTAAACCAGCACCTATGAATGTTAATATGAAGAAACAATGCTTTGATTAACAAGGATTTGACAATTTACAAGCTGATAATCCCAAAAACAGAGTTATGACCAGTCAAAGTACAAAGGATAGTGAATCTAACTGTTGAAGTGTACTCAATGAAATTGGATCTCTAACAATCCCTTGGTGATGTTCAAGAGCAGCAACAAGCAGGCATTGTAGGCATTGTACAAGGATTGATTGATGAAACTTCATCAATGGCTGAGCTTCAGCCTATTAGGACTATTGATGACGTGATAAAGCTTGCTACCAAGGTGGAGAAGAAAGCCAAGGTAAGAAACAAACGTTATACCTTATCCCACAATTCTGATACTTCTTTGAATCCCATAGGAGTTTCTGAGGGTGAAGTTGGGAGTTGTAGTAAGAAGACGTATATTGAGACTAAACCATCACCTATGGATGTTAATATGAAGAAACAATGCTTTGATTAACAAGGATTTGACCATTTACAGGCTGATAATCCCAAAAACGGAGTTATGACCACTCAAAGTACAAAGGATAGTGAATCTAACTGTTGAAGTGTACTCAACGAAGTTGGATCTCTAACAATCGCTTGGTGATGTTCAAGAGTAGCAACAAGCAGGCATTGTAGGCTTTGTACAAGGATTGATTGATGAAACTTCATCAATGGCTAAGCTTCAGCCTATTAGGACTCTTGATGACGTGATAAAGCTTGCTACCAAGGTGGAGAAGAAAGCCAAGGTAAGATAAAAACGTTATACCTTATCCCACAATTCTGATACTTCTTTGAATCCCATAGGAGTTTCTGAGGGTGAAGTTGGGAGTTGTAGTAAGAAGACGCATATTGAGACTAAACCAGCACCTATGGATGTTAATATGAAGAAACAATGCTTTGATTAACAAGGATTTGACCATTTACAGGCTGATAATCCCAAAAAACGAAGTTTTGACAAGTCAAAGTACAAAGGATTGTGTATCTAACTGTTGAAGTGTACTCAATGAAGTTCAATCTCTAACAATTGCTTGGTGATGTTCAAGAGCAGAAACAAGCAGGCATTGTAGACTTTGTACAAGGATTGAGTGATGAAACTTCATCAATGGCTGAACTCCAGCCAATTAGGACTCTTGATGACGTGATAAAGCATGCTATCAAGGTGGAGAAGAAAGCCAAGGTAAGAAACAAACGTGATACCTTATCCCACAATTCTGATACTTCTTTGAATCCCGTAGGAGTTTCTGAGGGTGAAGTTGGGAGTTGTAGTAAGAAGACGCATATTGAGACTAAACCAGCACCTATGGATGTTAATATGAAGAAACAATGCTTTGATTAACAAGGATTTGACAATTTACAAGCTGATAATCCCAAAAACAGAGTTATGACCAGTCAAAGTACAAAGGATAGTGAATCTAACTGTTGAAGTGTACTCAATGAAATTGGATCTCTAACAATCCCTTGGTGATGTTCAAGAGCAGCAACAAGCAGGCATTGTAGGCATTGTACAAGGATTGATTGATGAAACTTCATCAATGGCTGAGCTTCAGCCTATTAGGACTATTGATGACGTGATAAAGCTTGCTACCAAGGTGGAGAAGAAAGCCAAGGTAAGAAACAAACGTTATACCTTATCCCACAATTCTGATACTTCTTTGAATCCCATAGGAGTTTCTGAGGGTGAAGTTGGGAGTTGTAGTAAGAAGACGTATATTGAGACTAAACCATCACCTATGGATGTTAATATGAAGAAACAATGCTTTGATTAACAAGGATTTGACCATTTACAGGCTGATAATCCTAAAAACGGAGTTATGACCACTCAAAGTACAAAGGATAGTGAATCTAACTGTTGAAGTGTACTCAACGAAGTTGGATCTCTAACAATCGCTTGGTGATGTTCAAGAGTAGCAACAAGCAGGCATTGTAGGCTTTGTACAAGGATTGATTGATGAAACTTCATCAATGGCTAAGCTTCAGCCTATTAGGACTCTTGATGACTAGATAAAGCTTGCTACTAAGGTGGAGAAGAAAGCCAAGGTAAGATAAAAACGTTATACCTTATCCCACAATTCTGATACTTCTTTGAATCCCATAGGAGTTTCTGAGGGTGAAGTTGGGAGTTGTAGTAAGAAGATCATATTGAGACTAAACCAGCACCTATGGATGTTAATATGAAGAAACAATGCTTTGATTAACAAGGATTTGACCATTTACAGGCTGATAATCCCAAAAAACGAAGTTTTGACAAGTCAAAGTACAAAGGATTGTGTATCTAACTGTTGAAGTGTACTCAATGAAGTTCAATCTCTAACAATTGCTTGGTGATGTTCAAGAGCAGAAACAAGCAGGCATTGTAGACTTTGTACAAGGATTGAGTGATGAAACTTCATCAATGGCTGAACTCCAGCCAATTAGGACTCTTGATGACGTGATAAAGCATGCTATCAAGGTGAAGAAGAAAGCCAAGGTAAGAAACAAACGTGATACCTTATCCCACAATTCTGATACTTCTTTGAATCCCATAGGAGTTTCTGAGGATGAAATTGGGAGTTGTAGTAAGAAGACGCATATTGAGACTAAACCAGCACCTATGAATGTTAATATGAAGAAACAATGCTTTGATTAACAAGGATTTGACAATTTACAAGCTGATAATCCCAAAAACAGAGTTATGACCAGTCAAAGTACAAAGGATAGTGAATCTAACTGTTGAAGTGTACTCAATGAAATTGGATCTCTAACAATCCCTTGGTGATGTTCAAGAGCAGCAACAAGCAGGCATTGTAGGCATTGTACAAGGATTGATTGATGAAACTTCATCAATGGCTGAGCTTCAGCCTATTAGGACTATTGATGACGTGATAAAGCTTGCTACCAAGGTGGAGAAGAAAGCCAAGGTAAGAAACAAACGTTATACCTTATCCCACAATTCTGATACTTCTTTGAATCCCATAGGAGTTTCTGAGGGTGAAGTTGGGAGTTGTAGTAAGAAGACGTATATTGAGACTAAACCATCACCTATGGATGTTAATATGAAGAAACAATGCTTTGATTAACAAGGATTTGACCATTTACAGGCTGATAATCCCAAAAACGGAGTTATGACCACTCAAAGTACAAAAGATAGTGAATCTAACTGTTGAAGTGTACTCAACGAAGTTGGATCTCTAACAATCGCTTGGTGATGTTCAAGAGTAGCAACAAGCAGGCATTGTAGGCTTTGTACAAGGATTGATTGATGAAACTTCATCAATGGCTAAGCTTCAACCTATTAGGACTCTTGATGACGTGATAAAGCTTGCTACCAAGGTGGAGAAGAAAGCCAAGGTAAGATAAAAACGTTATACCTTATCCCACAATTCTGATACTTCTTTGAATCCCATAGGAGTTTCTGAGGGTGAAGTTGGGAGTTGTAGTAAGAAGACGCATATTGAGACTAAACCAGCACCTATGGATGTTAATATGAAGAAACAATGCTTTGATTAACAAAGATTTGACCATTTACAGGCTGATAATCCCAAAAAACGAAGTTTTGACAAGTCAAAGTACAAAGGATTGTGTATCTAACTGTTGAAGTGTACTCAATGAAGTTCAATCTCTAACAATTGCTTGGTGATGTTCAAGAGCAGAAACAAGCAGGCATTGTAGACTTTGTACAAGGATTGAGTGATGAAACTTCATCAATGGCTGAACTCCAGCCAATTAGGAGTCTTGATGACGTGATAAAGCATGCTATCAAGGTGGAGAAGAAAGCCAAGGTAAGAAACAAACGTGATACCTTATCCCACAATTCTGATACTTCTTTGAATCCCGTAGGAGTTTCTGAGGGTGAAGTTGGGAGTTGTAGTAAGAAGACGCATATTGAGACTAAACCAGCACCTATGGATGTTAATATGAAGAAACAATGCTTTGATTAACAAGGATTTGACAATTTACAAGCTGATAATCCCAAAAACAGAGTTATGACCAGTCAAAGTACAAAGGATAGTGAATCTAACTGTTGAAGTGTACTCAATGAAATTGGATCTCTAACAATCGCTTGGTGATGTTCAAGAGCAGCAACAAGCAGGCATTGTAGGCATTGTACAAGGATTGATTGATGAAACTTCATCAATGGCTGAGCTTCAGCCTATTAGGACTATTGATGACGTGATAAAGCTTGCTACCAAGGTGGAGAAGAAAGCCAAGGTAAGAAACAAACGTTATACCTTATCCCATAATTCTGATACTTCTTTGAATCCCATAGGAGTTTCTGAGGGTGAAGTTGGGAGTTGTAGTAAGGAGACGCATATTGAGACTAAACCATCACCTATGGATGTTAATATGAAGAAACAATGCTTTGATTAACAAGGATTTGACAATTTACAAGCTGATAATCCCAAAAACAGAGTTATGACCAGTCAAAGTACAAAGGATAGTGAATCTAACTGTTGAAGTGTACTCAATGAAATTGGATCTCTAACAATCGCTTGGTGATGTTCAAGAGCAGCAACAAGCAGGCATTGTAGGCATTGTAGAAGGATTGATTGATGAAACTTCATCAATGGCTGAGCTTCAGCCTATTAGGACTCTTGATGACGTGATAAAGCTTGCTACCAAGGTGGAGAAGAAAGCCAAGGTAAGAAACAAACGTGATACCTTATCCCACAATTCTGATACTTCTTTGAATCCCATAGGAGTTTCTGAGGGTGAAATTGGGAGTTGTAGTAAGAAGACGCATATTGAGACTAAACCAGCACCTATGGATGTTAATATGAAGAAACAATGCTTTGATTAACATGGATTTGACAATTTACAAGCTGATAATCCCAAAAACAGAGTTATGACCAGTCAAAGTACAAAGGATAGTGAATCTAACTGTTGAAGTGTACTCAATGAAATTGGATCTCTAACAATCCCTTGGTGATGTTCAAGAGCAGCAACAAGCAGGCATTGTAGGCATTGTACAAGGATTGATTGATGAAACTTCATCAATGGCTGAGCTTCAGCCTATTAGGACTATTGATGACGTGATAAAGCTTGCTACCAAGGTGGAGAAGAAAGCCAAGGTAAGAAACAAACGTTATACCTTATCCCACAATTCTGATACTTCTTTGAATCCCATAGGAGTTTCTGAGGGTGAAGTTGGGAGTTGTAGTAAGAAGACGTATATTGAGACTAAACCATCACCTATGGATGTTAATATGAAGAAACAATGGTTTGATTAACAAGAATTTGACCATTTACAGGCTGATAATCCTAAAAACGGAGTTATGACCACTCAAAGTACAAAGGATAGTGAATCTAACTGTTGAAGTGTACTCAACGAAGTTGGATCTCTAACAATCGCTTGGTGATGTTCAAGAGTAGCAACAAGCAGGCATTGTAGGCTTTGTACAAGGATTGATTGATGAAACTTCATCAATGGCTAAGCTTCAGCCTATTAGGACTCTTGATGACTAGATAAAGCTTGCTACTAAGGTGGAGAAGAAAGCCAAGGTAAGATAAAAACGTTATACCTTATCCCACAATTCTGATACTTCTTTGAATCCCATAGGAGTTTCTGAGGGTGAAGTTGGGAGTTGTAGTAAGAAGACGCATATTGAGACTAAACCAGCACCTATGGATGTTAATATGAAGAAACAATGCTTTGATTAACAAGGATATGACCATTTACAGGCTGATAATCCCAAAAAACGAAGTTTTGACAAGTCAAAGTACAAAGGATTGTGTATCTAACTGATGAATTGACTCAATGAAGTTCAATCTCTAACAATTGCTTGGTGATGTTCAAGAGCAGAAACAAGCAGGCATTGTAGACTTTGTACAAGGATTGAGTGATGAAACTTCATCAATGGCTGAACTCCAGCCAATTAGGACTCTTGATGACGTGATAAAGCATGCTATCAAGGTGGAGAAGAAAGCCAAGGTAAGAAACAAACGTGATACCTTATCCCACAATTCTGATACTTCTTTGAATCCCATAGGAGTTTCTGAGGGTGAAATTGGGAGTTGTAGTAAGAAGACGCATATTGAGACTAAACCAGCACCTATGAATGTTAATATGAAGAAACAATGCTTTGATTAACAAGGATTTGACAATTTACAAGCTGATAATCCCAAAAACAGAGTTATGACCAGTCAAAGTACAAAGGATAGTGAATCTAACTGTTGAAGTGTACTCAATGAAATTGGATCTCTAACAATCCCTTGGTGATGTTCAAGAGCAGCAACAAGCAGGCATTGTAGGCATTGTACAAGGATTGATTGATGAAACTTCATCAATGGCTGAGCTTCAGCCTATTAGGACTATTGATGACGTGATAAAGCTTGCTACCAAGGTGGAGAAGAAAGCCAAGGTAAGAAACAAACGTTATACCTTATCCCACAATTCTGATACTTCTTTGAATCCCATAGGAGTTTCTGAGGGTGAAGTTGGGAGTTGTAGTAAGAAGACGTATATTGAGACTAAACCATCACCTATGGATGTTAATATGAAGAAACAATGCTTTGATTAACAAGGATTTGACCATTTACAGGCTGATAATCCCAAAAACGGAGTTATGACCACTCAAAGTACAAAGGATAGTGAATCTAACTGTTGAAGTGTACTCAACGAAGTTGGATCTCTAACAATCGCTTGGTGATGTTCAAGAGTAGCAACAAGCAGGCATTGTAGGCTTTGTACAAGGATTGATTGATGAAACTTCATCAATGGCTAAGCTTCAGCCTATTAGGACTCTTGATGACGTGATAAAGCTTGCTACCAAGGTGGAGAAGAAAGCCAAGGTAAGATAAAAACGTTATACCTTATCCCACAATTCTGATACTTCTTTGAATCCCATAGGAGTTTCTGAGGGTGAAGTTGGGAGTTGTAGTAAGAAGACGCATATTGAGACTAAACCAGCACCTATGGATGTTAATATGAAGAAACAATGCTTTGATTAACAAGGATATGACCATTTACAGGCTGATAATCCCAAAAAACGAAGTTTTGACAAGTCAAAGTACAAAGGATTGTGTATCTAACTGATGAAGTGTACTCAATGAAGTTCAATCTCTAACAATTGCTTGGTGATGTTCAAGAGCAGAAACAAGCAGGCATTGTAGACTTTGTACAAGGATTGAGTGATGAAACTTCATCAATGGCTGAACTCCAGCCAATTAGGACTCTTGATGACGTGATAAAGCATGCTATCAAGGTGGAGAAGAAAGCCAAGGTAAGAAACAAACGTGATACCTTATCCCACAATTCTGATACTTCTTTGAATCCCATAGGAGTTTCTGAGGGTGAAATTGGGAGTTGTAGTAAGAAGACGCATATTGAGACTAAACCAGCACCTATGAATGTTAATATGAAGAAACAATGCTTTGATTAACAAGGATTTGACAATTTACAAGCTGATAATCCCAAAAACAGAGTTATGACCAGTCAAAGTACAAAGGATAGTGAATCTAACTGTTGAAGTGTACTCAATGAAATTGGATCTCTAACAATCCCTTGGTGATGTTCAAGAGCAGCAACAAGCAGGCATTGTAGGCATTGTACAAGGATTGATTGATGAAACTTCATCAATGGCTGAGCTTCAGCCTATTAGGACTATTGATGACGTGATAAAGCTTGCTACCAAGGTGGAGAAGAAAGCCAAGGTAAGAAACAAACGTTATACCTTATCCCACAATTCTGATACTTCTTTGAATCCCATAGGAGTTTCTGAGGGTGAAGTTGGGAGTTGTAGTAAGAAGACGTATATTGAGACTAAACCATCACCTATGGATGTTAATATGAAGAAACAATGCTTTGATTAACAAGGATTTGACCATTTACAGGCTGATAATCCCAAAAACGGAGTTATGACCACTCAAAGTACAAAGGATAGTGAATCTAACTGTTGAAGTGTACTCAACGAAGTTGGATCTCTAACAATCGCTTGGTGATGTTCAAGAGTAGCAACAAGCAGGCATTGTAGGCTTTGTACAAGGATTGATTGATGAAACTTCATCAATGGCTAAGCTTCAGCCTATTAGGACTCTTGATGACGTGATAAAGCTTGCTACCAAGGTGGAGAAGAAAGCCAAGGTAAGATAAAAACGTTATACCTTATCCCACAATTCTGATACTTCTTTGAATCCTATAGGAGTTTCTGAGGGTGAAGTTGGGAGTTGTAGTAAGAAGACGCATATTGAGACTAAACCAGCACCTATGGATGTTAATATGAAGAAACAATGCTTTGATTAACAAGGATTTGACCATTTACAGGCTGATAATCCCAAAAAACGAAGTTTTGACAAGTCAAAGTACAAAGGATTGTGTATCTAACTGTTGAAGTGTACTCAATGAAGTTCAATCTCTAACAATTGCTTGGTGATGTTCAAGAGCAGAAACAAGCAGGCATTGTAGACTTTGTACAAGGATTGAGTGATGAAACTTCATCAATGGCTGAACTCCAGCCAATTAGGACTCTTGATGACGTGATAAAGCATGCTATCAAGGTGGAGAAGAAAGCCAAGGTAAGAAACAAACGTGATACCTTATCCCACAATTCTGATACTTCTTTGAATCCCATAGGAGTTTCTGAGGGTGAATTTGGGAGTTGTAGTAAGAAGACGCATATTGAGACTAAACCAGCACCTATGGATGTTAATATGAAGAAACAATGCTTTGATTAACAAGGATTTGACAATTTACAAGCTGATAATCCCAAAAACAGAGTTATGACCAGTCAAAGTACAAAGAATAGTGAATCTAACTGTTGAAGTGTACTCAATGAAATTGGATCTCTAACAATCGCTTGGTGATGTTCAAGAGCAGTAACAAGCAGGCATTGTACAAGGATGAATTGATGAAACTTCATCAATGGCTGAGCTTCAGCCTATTAGGACTATTGATGACGTGATAAAGCTTGCTACCAAGGTGGAGAAGAAAGCCAAGGTAAGAAACAAACGTTATACCTTATCCCACAATTCTGATACTTCTTTGAATCCCATAGGAGTTTCTGAGGGTGAAGTTGGGAGTTGTAGTAAGAAGACGCATATTGAGACTAAACCATCACCTATGGATGTTAATATGAAGAAACAATGCTTTGATTAACAAGGATTTGACCATTTACAGGCTGATAATCCCAAAAACGGAGTTATGACCACTCAAAGTACAAAGGATAGTGAATCTAACTGTTGAAGTGTACTCAACGAAGTTGGATCTCTAACAATCGCTTGGTGATGTTCAAGAGTAGCAACAAGCAGGCATTGTAGGCTTTGTACAAGGATTGATTGATGAAACTTCATCAATGGCTAAGCTTCAGCCTATTAGGACTCTTGATGACGTGATAAAGCTTGCTACCAAGGTGGAGAAGAAAGCCAAGGTAAGATAAAAACGTTATACCTTATCCCACAATTCTGATACTTCTTTGAATCCCATAGGAGTTTCTGAGGGTGAAGTTGGGAGTTGTAGTAAGAAGACGCATATTGAGACTAAACCAGCACCTATGGATGTTAATATGAAGAAACAATGCTTTGATTAACAAGGATTTGACCATTTACAGGCTGATAATCCCAAAAAACGAAGTTATGACAAGTTAAAGTACAAAGGATTGTGTATCTAACTGTTGAAGTGTACTCAATGAAGTTCAATCTCTAACAATTGCTTGGTGATGTTCAAGAGCAGAAACAAGCAGGCATTGTAGACTTTGTACAAGGATTGAGTGATGAAACTTCATCAATGGCTGAACTCAAGCCAATTAGGACTCTTGATGACCTGATAAAGCATGCTATCAAGGTGGAGAAGAAAGCCAAGGTAAGAAACAAACGTGATACCTTATCCCACAATTCTGATACTTCTTTGAATCCCATAGGAGTTTCTGAGGGTGAAGTTGGGAGTTGTAGTAAGAAGACGCATATTGAGACTAAACCAGCACCTATGGATGTTAATATGAAGAAACAATGCTTTGATTAACAAGGATTTGACAATTTACAAGCTGATAATCCCAAAAACAGAGTTATGACCAGTCAAAGTACAAAGGATAGTGAATCTAACTGTTGAAGTGTACTCAATGAAATTGGATCTCTAACAATCGCTTGGTGATGTTCAAGAGCAGAAACAAGCAGGCATTGTAGGCATTGTACAAGGATTGATTGATGAAACTTCATCAATGGCTGAGCTTCAGCCTATTAGGACTATTGTTGACGTGATAAACCTTGCTACCAAGGTGGAGAAGAAAGCCAAGTTAAGAAACAAACGTTATACCTTATCCCACAATTCTAATTCTTCTTTGAATCCCATAGGAGTTTCTGAGGGTGAAGTTGGGAGTTGTAGTAAGAAGACGCATACTGAGACTAAACCAGCACCTATGGTGTTAATATGAAGAAACAATGCTTTGATTAACAAGGAATTGACCATTTACAGGCTGATAATCCCAAAAACGAAGTTATGACAAGTCAAAGTACAAAGGATTGTGTATCTAACTGTTGAAGTGTACTCAATGAAGTTCGATCTCTAACAATTGCTTGGTGATGCTCAAGAGCAGAAACAAGCAGGCATTGTAGACTTTGTACAAGGATTGAGTGATGAAACTTCATCAATGGCTGAACTCCAACCAATTAGGACTCTTGATGACGTGATAAAGTTTGCTACCAAGGTGGAGAAGAAATCCAAGGTAAGAAACAAACGTTATAACTTATCCCACAATTTTGATACTTCTTTGAATCCCATAGGAGTTTCTGAGGGTGAAGTTGGGAGTTGTAGTAAGAAGAAGCATATTGAGACTAAATCAGCACCTATGGATGTTAATATGAAGAAACAATGCTTTGATTAACAAGAATTTGACAATTTACAAGCTGATAATCCCGAAAACAGAGTTATGACCAGTCAAAGTACAAAGGATAGTGAATCTAACTGTTGAAGTGTACTCCATGAAATTGGATCTCTAACAATCGCTTGGTGATGTTCAAGAGCAGCAACAAGCAGGCATTGTAGGCATTGTACAAGGATTGATTGATGAAACTTCATCAATGGCTGAGCTTCAGCCTATTAGAACTCTTCATCAATGGCTACCAAGTAAGGACTTTAGTTTATTTTGTCTTTTTGTACTAGGGCTTTTGACCTAGAGTATTTATACTCTAATTAGGTCAGCAGCCGCAAGATACGTTTTTATTCTCTTTTGTTCTCAGAAACCTCTCTAGATCTATTTGATTTTGTGTCTGTAATTACTTTTGATCCTTTGATCCTTTTAAGTTTATTTCTTCTATTCCTTCTTCATCTCAATCTCTAGATTTTGATTATGGAAACTATTTCATTTTCTGGGTTTGTGATTTTGATGATGAAGTCTGAGTAGTGATTTAGGGTTCTTGAGGATGAGTTAGATCTGGGTTATGATTCATGGTGATTCTAGTTGATTTAGGGTTCTAAAAGCTTAAGATCTCTTATGGGTTAGCTGTTTCTAATGCTGATTCCCTGTACACCCACTTGGGATCTGATCTTGGTGTTTCCTTGCACATCACTTGTGAAACACCAGATCTACAAACCAAAGCATTCCTTTTTCGAGCTTGAAACAGCAGAGATCATTGTGTTGTAAACGAAAACATTGGGGTTTGGGGTGAAATTAAGAAACAGAAGCTTCGCCAAGTCGATGTTCTCAGGATATGTAATCGCTGAGAACAAGATAAGACGGCTCATGGGAAACGTATCGCCAATGAGATTGACACGCATGATCTGTGCCAAAACCTGCTTGAATTGATTCCTGGAATTGCATTTCTCGAGCAGAACAAGAGATGGGTGATTCAGCTCAAGGGACTGAACAGGATCCCATGTTGTCTTGCTCCTAACTTCTGTGGCAAACAATCGAATACTAGAGATCTGGAGCTTCTTTCTAATGATTGATCTAGGATCATAGGAAAGCAAGTTGTAGTTTGACATTTATGAGCTGATTCTTAATGCTTATTCTCTTTATGTTTCATTGGAATGTTATCTGAATGTTAGTAACAGTCAGTGGGGCATAGGTGTGGATTCCAAGATTAGGAAGTTTAGAGAATCTGGTGGTAGTTGTAACTGGGAAGTGGAACTATCACTCTGTTGATGCTTATAGTTGAGAGATCCCTTCTATGAAGTTGTTTATTAGATCACTAGCTATCACCATGATGAATCCCAGATCCAGAACTCATCCTTAGGACCTTTCTCTTCCTTGATAGTTTTCTACTTTTTCATACTCTGTTTTTCCTGTTCTTAGCTTACTCTGTTTTCAGTTTCTTTTGTTGTTATGAATCTCTGTTTCTAGTTTCTGTTACTGTTTATTAGTTCTTGTTTTAGTTGTTTCACCCTGTTACTTTCATCCAGTTTAATTGGCTTGAATTAGATAGATTTGCTACATCCTAATTGCCTACAATAGTCCCGATTGGATTCGATAGCCCTTTGTACTACAGATCGGACAATATATAGCTTTAGGTGTAAAAAACCTAGTTATCAATTTGGCGTCGTTGCCATTTGGGATTTAATTGTTTCATTTAGGATTGCAGATCTTCTGAGATCAAGTTCTTTTCTTTTTACTTTGTTACTCACTTGTTGGTTTCAATCTGTTTCAGGTACCACTAGGTTGCATAAGCTCGGACACACAACTCGGACACACCACTCGGTCAGGAGCTCGAGTTCAGTTGCTCAACATCACTCGGTCAGACAGGTCGAGTTCAGTAGTCGAGCTCAAGGCATCTGAGGTTTTCAAGTAGTTCACCACTCGGTCGGTCTACTCGGTCACTGTGGTCAAGCTGAACACCATTTCACACCACTCGGTCATCCAAATCGAGTGCACCATCCCGAGTTCAGTGTTCGTGTATGCAAACTCGGTCAAAAGGTCATCATAATCTCCTGCGGTATCAAGACAATATCAACCAGTTACCATGGATTTTAAGAGGACAGAGGGACCAGCCAGAGGGTAATCAACCAGAAACAGACAATATGGATAATCAACAAGCTCAGAATGAGCAACCGGCTCAACAAAGAAGGCACATAGGAGCAGGAGATGCACATAATACACACACACAAAGGCAAGGTATCGTGCCACCAGCTGTTCAGAACAACAACTTTGAAATAAAGAGCGGTCTGATATCTATGGTTCAAGGAAACAAATTCCACGGTCTACCAATGGAAGATCCATTGGATCACCTAGACGAATTCGACAGGCTCTGCAGCCTCACCAAAATCAATGGTGTTTCAGAAGACGGGTTCAAGCTACGTCTGTTTCCATTTTCCTTAGGCGACAAAGCACATATATGGGAGAAAACACTTCCTCATGGATCCATTACATCTTGGGATGCATGCAAAATGGCATTCCTGGCTAAGTTTTTCTCAAACTCAAGAACAGCAAGGCTAAGGAATGAGATATCGGGATTTGCTCAGAAAAATGGTGAAACATTCGGTGAAGCATGGGAAAGATTCAAAAGCTACACCTCACAGTGTCCTCATCATGGGTTCAGCAATGAGTCATTGTTGAGTACTTTGTACCGTGGCGTGTTACCAAAATTCAGAATGTTGCTTGATACAGCCAGCAATGGGAACTTCCTCAATAAAGATGTTGTTGAAGGATGGGAACTGGTAGAGAACTTGGCACAATCAGATGGCTCCTACAGTGAGGAATATGATAGAACCCCAAGGGGAAATTCAGATTTAGAGGATAAGCACAGAAAGGAGATCAGGGCTCTAAATGAGAAGATTGACAAGCTCCTTCTAGGTCAACAGCAGAAACATGTCCACTTCATCTCTGAAGAAGAAATGGCACAGATTCAAGACGGGGAGCCTGATCAGATGGAAGAAGTTAGTTACATTCAGAATCAAGGTGGCTACAACAAAGGGTTTGTAAACTACAAACCAAACCCCTATCTGTCCTACAGGAGTAACAATGTTGCAAATCCTCAAGATCAGGTCTATCTACCACAACAACAAGCTCAAAACAAACCTTTCATTCCTTACAACCAGAACCAGGGATATGCACCTAAACAGCATTTCCAGAACAACTACAACCAGCAACCAGTTCCTAATGCACCACCAGGATTTGCTTCTCAGAATTCACAAACCAACAATGCTTCAGTGGAACAAATGCTCCAACAATTACTTCAGGGGCAAGCTACTTGTGTCATGGAACAGGCAAAGCGGTTTTCTGAGATAAGAAATCAAGTGGATTCAAACTGCAATGCTCTGAATGCAAAGATGGAGGCTATGAACTCAAGGTTGTTGTTTTTGGAAAACAAAGGAGCATCTACATCATCTACTTAACATCCAGGGCAGTTACCTGGAAAAGCTGTTCAGAACCCAAAGGATTATGCTCATGTTAATGCAATCCATGTCACTGAGGACAGTGAGATTCAGGAAGGGGAGGGTTTCTATCAATAGGTTGCCAAATCTGAAACTCCAAAGCCTGCACTCAGCCAATGCACTCGATCAGAGGCCCGAGCTCAAGGAGAAAACAACAATGATCAAACTCGGCTACCAAACCGAGCTGATGTAACCGAGCTCAAGGGTAAAGCTGTTCAAGAAGAGAAAAGGGTACCTTACATTCCTCCTCCTTATGTCCCCAAGATTCCTTTCCCTGGGAGATTCAAGCAGGAACTCTTGGAGAAGGCTACAGCTGATCTCAAAAGTGCAGTGGACAAGTTTGTGCAGATAATGCCTTTGGAGACTATCTTGTCCATTATCCCATTCAGCAGAAAATCCTTCGAGAAGAACTGCTGAGGAGAAAGATGAAAGTTGATAGTATGAAAGAAGTGAAATATGATTGCAAGGCAGTCATAGGAGAGAATGTGATCAAGGAAAAGCTTGAAGACCCAGGTTCATTCACTCTTCCATGCTCTATAGGGACTCTAAACTTTAAAAGTAGTCTATGTGACCTTGGAGCTGCTGTTAGCCTGATGCCTCTGTCTATAGCTTAGAAGTTAAAAGCAGAGGACTTTAGGTCCTGTAATATCACCTTAGTACTAGCTGATGGTACAACAAGAATCCCACAGGGAATGCTGAAAGATCTTCCCGTGAAGATAGGTGAGGTAACAGTTCTTGCTGACTTTGTGGTTTTGAAAATGGATAAAGAACCAGCAGATCCACTGATTCTTGGAAGGCCATTCTTGGCAACTGCTGGGACTGTAATAGATGTGAAGGGAGGTAAGATTGCTCTTAACCTGGTTAACAATCTGAGGATGGAGTTTGATATCAATGATGCTATAAGGAAGCCCACAATAGAGGGACAGATCTTCTCCATTAAGGAATTGAATGATAGCACTGATGAGTTGTTGAGAAAGCTTTATGAAGATGATCCACTGAAGCCAGCATTGGTAAAGGATAGTAAAGCTGGATCAGGAGTTTGTCAGGGCGTAGCTGGATCTGAAACAGAGTTTAAGGCTGCAGAAAAGACAAGTTTGAATCAAGCTCGACCAGTTAACTCGGTCTACAAACAGAGTCAAGCTCTCACATGTCTGGATGTTTCTAACTCGATGAATAAACTCTGTTTGCAGACCGAGCCTGACATTTGTGGGGCAGATGAGTGGACTGCACTTAAAGAAAGGTCTAATTGGCAGGACAAAGCTATAGTGGAGCTAAAAGACACTGTGAAAGAGCTGAAAGATTAAATCATGTTGCTCCGAAGGATGACTAGTCAAGGACCTGTAAAAATCAAGGATATCCCACCTGATATAGCTATCACTATTACCAGGAAGGAGGGAAGTGACCTCACATCAAAATGGTCAAGAAAAATAGACTACCCACCTGATCAAGAGGAAGCTTACCTAAAGGAGGAAGCTATTGAGAGTCAGTTTGTTGATTGGTCAAGGGAGCACGATGAGTTTGCTGATCTACCCACCAAGGAAAAGAGGACCTCAGTTCCTCTCTTACAGCCTCCATGAATCCAGTAAGGAAGTCAAGCTTAGTGACTTTAAACAAGCTCACTTGGGAGGAAGTCCCAGGACTATCTTTGTAAATATTTTGCTTTAAGGTTTCTTGTTTCTTTTAATATGTTTTCTAGTAGTTTTGTTGGTCAGGTTTGAGATTTCAGGATTATGCAAAAGAAGGCAGGGAAGCCTAGAAAATCATACTTGACCAGTTAGCTCGATCAACTAGGCCGAGTTAAGACCCCAACAAATGAGCTCGACCATCAAGCTCGGTTTACCAAACCGAGCTACCCCTCTATAGGTCAACAATCAAGCTCGGACAGTCAAACTCGATCAGCCTGGCCGAGTTAGATCTTCATCATCAAACCACTCGGCCATCAAACTCGACCATGTGACCGAGTTAGTAGAACACCCAACCCTGAGGTACAACTCCACTCTTTACCATTGTTTATACCGTTCATTTTTAGACTTCTTATTACTTTTTCATTTTCATACCTTCCTTTGAATTTTTTATTACACAAGGGACTGTGTAATTCAAGTTTGGGGGAGGATTTGAGATGCATTTGATATCGTTTACTGTTTTCTTATTTCAAATTTTGCATATTGAGTCTGCATAGCATCTCACCTATTTGCAAAAGAAAAACCATAAAAATTTGAAAATTTTCAGAAAAGCATTCCACAAAAACAGAGTGTTCATGTAGATTGCATTCATGTTTAGGATTGAGCCTAGATGCATTTCATATAGAACTGTGCATCTGCATAGGGGAAATAGTCTCAATGCCCTAGTTAATAGTTGTCTAATGCATTCCTGTAAGCTTGAAGCATAAGACCGCACCATGCCTAGATTGCATTGTTTGGCATTTAGTTTTGGCTGAAGCATGTCTTGATCTGATATCATCACCTGTCTATTAGAACCTTAAACTGAATTGCAATTATCATGTTTATGCTTTTGATCTGAACTTATGGATACCTTACACATATTTGGATTCTCTTACTCTTTTCACCACCCTTGTGAATCCAAATAGCTGATTCCCATCATTGAAACAGTTTCCCCTACCTTTAACCTTGGCCTTCCTTTCAAGCCAACAATACTCTATGTGTGAATGTGAGGCCTAGAATCCAAATAGCTGATTCCCATCATTGGAACAGTTTCCCCTACCCTTAACCCTGACCTTCCTTTCAAGCCAACAATACTCTATGTGTGAATGTGAGGCCTATTTCAGGATTGAGCTTGGTAGAAAGTGTTAGGTCTGTGCCGACAAGAATGGTTTCTCATATATATAGTTCTGGTTCACAATCTTTGAGCTAGATAGAACTAGGTGGGGAACTGAACTGTGGTTAGGAGGATAGACTGAAATTTAGAATAAGGGATTTAGCTCGGTTGTATAAGCTCGGTTAGGAGACCGAGCTCACACCTCGAGTCCACTAAACCGAGTTTAAGTTTTATTTTGGGATTAAAGGGGAAGAAAAGAAGAGAAAGGATAGAAAAGAAGTTCTGGGAAAAGGTCTAAGCTGAAAATAAGATAGCTACTCTAGTAAAGGATTTGGGATTTGGAAAAGAAGAAAAGAAATGTATAGGCTCAGAAAGATAGAAAAGGAAAGAAAGGCAAAAAGTCTGAAGTATCTTAATGAAAAAAAAGAATAAAAGAGCCCTAGTTTTAAAAGAACCCAATCCGCTAGCATAAGCAAGAAGCATAAGAACCCTTTTCCTTAGAATGAATCAATAAAGAAAGAAGAATGAGTTGATCCAAATGGGATTCATGGCAGAAAAGTGCCTAAGGGTAGATTTAGGATTCATCTTCTGGGTTTAGGATTAGGTGGTAGCAGAATCTTTGTATATGGGATGGGTAGATGAGAAATTGTTCTTGTATGCATCGGTTGGCTATCTTACCTTTAGCCTTCTTCTAAAGCTCAGTCTATTCTTGAGAGTCCCATGATATCTATTGTTTAAACCTGTTACAAAAGGGGCCATCTTTGCCTCTTAACCCTTCCCTTAGCCAAATGAGTTCATTGAAATTGCATAGACTTGATTCATGGTTACAGAATTAATGAATGTTAAAGGGAATGATTGATTTGATTGCATGTGTAGGTTAAGGCTGGTGTCAGGTTTGTTCTGAAGGGTATGGCTAAAGTTTTAAAAGTAGGGTTTACTTGTTAATGCATTCTAGAACTACTAACTAGGACCTTGATGCTACTTCCTTTATCAGCATGTTTTGGCTCTGAGTCCCAGCATTTCATCAACTTCACCAGCTTATATCTTATATGTTTGCTTGAGGGCAAGCAAAGACTAAGTTCGGGGGAGTTGATGTCTCTGCATTTTACCACTTTTAAACTCGCATTTCCATCTATTTTACCATAGTTTCATCACTAGTTTCACTCCATATCCATCCACTTCTCTCATATAGGTTACATGATAGGTTTACTTTAGTTATTGCATACATATTGCACATTGGAGTTATCTTTCAGGTGTTTTGGATGTTTGATGGAGATCAAGGAACATGGAGACACAAGCTCAGTGTGAAGACTCGACTTCAAGACCGAGCTAAGGACCAAGACCAACATGCACTCGACCAAGAGCACTCGACTTGAAGCCAGACCGAGTGCAAAGCAATCCACCAACACCACTCGGTAGCATGCACTCGACTTCATGACCGAGCTGGAGGCAGAGAGGAGTTAGCACTCGGGCAAGAGCACTCGACCACAACCACTCGACCACCAAACCGAGTTTAGTCACCCGAGCTGAGGATCCAAAGCCGGAAGTTGCACACACTCGATCACACCACTCGACCAGAGGAACCCGAGCTCAAGGCAGCCGACCTAAGGACTTTAGTTTGTTATGTCTTTTTGTACTAGGGCTTTTGACCTAGAGTATTTATACTCTAATTAGGTCAGCAGCCGCAAGATACGTTTTTATTCTCGTTTGTTGTCAGAAACCTCTCTAGATCTATCTTATTTTGTATCTGCAATTACTTTTGATCCTTTGATCCTTTTAAGTTTATTTCTTCTATTCCTTATTCATCTCAATCTCTAGATTTTGATTATGGAAACTATTTCATTTTCTGGGTTTGTGATTTTGATGATGAAGTTTGAGTAGTGATTTAGGGTTCTTGAGGATGAGTTAGATCTGGGTTATGATTCATGGTGATTCTAGTTGATTTAGGGTTCTAAAAGCTTAAGATCTCTTATGGGTTAGCTGTTTCTAATGCTGATTCCCTGTACACCCACTTGGGATCTTGATGTATTGTACTTTTGATTGCTTTTTGGTTTGTTTTTAGTATTTATTTCGTGTCTTTTGTTAGTTTTCGAGTCTTTTCTATTTTGTTTTGAGTCTTGTACAGGTTCTATGGAGTTAAGCTGGAATAAGACGGTTTCAGGATTGTTCGGGCTAAGATGAAGCCTAAAAGCTACGGAATGGAAAGGGATCGATCGATCCTAACCTTGGATCGATCGATCCATAAAACTCCAAGAACACAACCAAGGATCGATCGATCTCATGGTCAGATCGACCGATCCATGCTCGACGGACACGATCCCAAACTCTCTCCGGACACAAAGGATCGACCGATCCTACGTCTAGATCGGTCGATCAGGCGTGATGACGACATGAAGATATTTTACAGAACAACATAGGATCGACCGATCCTCCATGCAGATCGACCGATCACTATGCCAGCCGCCTTGAAGATATTATGTCCGGAAATTAGGGATCGATCGATCCGACTTGTGGATCGAGCGATCCTCCCAGCCGCCTACTCTATTTTACACCTATGTCTATAAATATCCCACCTAAACCTACTAAATTCACATCAGTTATTTTCTAAAGTAGATCTGACGCCTAAAAACACTATTCTAGACATATTTCTTGGATTTCTAAGCTCCTCCTTCTATCAAACACTTGGAGAAGTTTTGTTGTATCATTTGTTGTTTATTTCAATACTATTATGCTTTCTATGGTTTACTTTGTTGTTTCTTTGATTATGTGTGAGTAATTTCATAGTTAGGTTTTAGGGTTCTTGAAGGAAATTGATGGCTTGATGAATTGATAGAGATTTGGGGTTTCTAATCCATAGGTTCTTGGATTCATGTGTTCTTAATGCTAGATTAAGAGTAGCTACCTTAGTCTTGATTCTAGGTTGTTCTATAAGAACTAATCATGTTATAGAGAACTTGAACCTTATGAATTGAGCTTTGTATCTCTAGCCTGCGAGAGTTGATGCTAGATCATCATTGTGAACTTAGTGAACTTGTTTGTTAATGCTAATTTGGCTAGGAGAAATCAAACGAGAGTTTAGTTTTTAAGTAGTCAAATTTAGGGGTTAAGGCCACGAGAGTGGGTTAATCCACCTTGTGTTCATGTTCTAGAACGGTGCTGAGAGTGTTAAATCCCATGCTCAAAATTATTCGTTAAGCCATTGACAACCTGAAATGCCCTATGGCCTAATGCCTTTTAAATCGTATAAATCAATCGTTTTATGTTTATTGCATTTTGTTTACAAGTTTGAAAGAAAACAATCAAACCAATCCTGCTATAGCTAATTACAAGTCTCGTAAATCATTAGTGTACCATTGGTTCTTGTGGATCGATCTCGTTATATACTACCTTGCGGTTAAGTGTATCGAGTCAAAACTCGAGCAATCAAGTTGGCGCCGTTGCCGGGGACCAATAGCGTTACCTAAAGATTTAGGATCAGTTATTAGTCTATTGCATTATATTTACAGTTACTGATAATCATTTCCTTTTTCTCTTTGATGTTTTAAAGGTATATGACCCGAGGCGAAGGTTCATCACACCTAGTTGAATATCACGAAGAAGTTGGAAAGTTTGAAAAGGCAATTAAAAGAAAGAAGAGGCTTGCTAAGCAAAGAGAAGCTCAAATGGCTCATGAACAAGGAGGTAATGTGTTACCACCTGGAGGTTTACCACACGATGGAGACAATGGTGGAGAGTTACAAGACCTTCCAGTTGGAGTTGCTGCACATCAACCACCAAACTATCAAAGGCCTGCTCCTGCTCGTAGGACCTTAAGGGAACATGATGCTCCCAATGCTCAAATGTATCGAGGAGGTGTCCAACATCCTCCAATCAACATAACTGATTTTGAGATCAAGTCGGGATTGCTGAATCTCGTGAAACAAAACCAGTTCCATGGACTTCCTTCTGAAAATCCAGTTACTCATCTTGATAACTTCGAGGATGTGTGTGGAACAACCAGGATGAATGGAGTACCAGACGATGCTTTTAAGTGTCGTTTGTTCTTGTTTTCGCTAGCTGATAAAGCGAAACGTTGGTTCAAATCATTAGAAAGAGACTCCATCAGTTCATGGGATGATTACAAAGCTGCATTCTTGGGACAATATTTTACTCAAGCAAGGACCACGCTTCTAAGGAACAAGATCTCGAGTTTTCAACAAGCTGGTACCGAGTCATTCCAAGAAGCTTGGGAGAGATTCAAGGACTACAAAAGAGAGTGTCCTCATCACGGGTTCACTCCTGAATCACTCATCAACACCTTCTATAGAGGAATTGACCAGAATTACAAGATGGCTTTGGATACAGCAAGCAATGGAGACTTCATGAGAAAAACAGAACCGGAAGCTCTAATCTTGCTGGTAGCAACATCAACCATTGTGTTGATTATGATAGGACCTTGAGGAGCGTTGGAGGAGGAGAATCTGGGGACTGTTTTGAGGATGTACAAGCTGAGCTGAATTATGTGAATGGTTATCAAAACCAAGGGTTCAACCAAAACTATTGGAATCATCCTAATCTCTCATACCGAAGCACCAATGTTGAGAACCCCCAAGACCAAAAATATCCAGCACAAGTGAGACCACAAGGGCAACAATATCAAGCAAAACCGTTTGTGCCAAACCAAGGAGGCTACAACAAGCCTTTTGAAAACAGAGTTCAGAATCAAGGAGGTTTTCAACAAGGGGGATTTCAGCAAAGACCTCAGTTCAACAACTTTCAGAGAGGTTATCAAGCACCAGCTCAAGCTCCTGTGAGCTATGCCCCAGCTGGATCGTCCGATGACAGCGAAATGAAAACGATGCTTAAGCAACTGCTCGATGGCCAGAACAAGAACGCCTTTGACATCAACTCAAGAGTGGAAAACATGTATAGTGAACTCCAAGGTAAGTTTGAAAATCTTTCATCACATGTTAAAACACTTGAGAATCAGGTAGCACAAGCCGCTTCTACTTCTACAAGACCTATGGGAGTTCTTCCTGGAAAACCACAACCGTACCCGAAAGACTACAACAGTGGTAAAGAATTTGTCAATGCCATTACATTGAGGAGTGGGAAATAGGTAGAACCAATCTTGAAGAAAGGAAAAGAAGTTGAGGTTCTCGATGACTCAGAGAAAGTCATTGAGAATGAGAATGATTCAGAGGTTCTCAATGCACCACAAGGTGAGGAAGTTGCAGATAAGAAAATCGCTGATCTTGAGGAGGAAACTGAAGATCTCGTGCCTCCACTGTACATACCCAAGTTGCCATTTCCAGGTCGCTTAAGGAAGATTCAAAGAGAGAAGGAGTATGCTAAATTTGATGAAGTGATGAAACAACTTCAAATCAAGCTCCCTTTTCTTGAGTTAGTTCAAAATATTCCTATCTACAGAAAATATCTCAAGGATATTTTGACTAACAAGAAAACTCTTGAAGAAGGAGCTGTCTTGATCACACACGAGTGCATCGCCATTTTGCAAAACACAATACCAAAGAAGAAAGAAGATCCAGGTAGTTTTGTTTTGCCTTGTAAAATTGGTGACTCATTATTTGCTAGATGTTTGTGTGATTTAGGTGCAAGTGTGAGCTTGATGCCGCTTTCAGTTGCAAAGCGGTTAGGGATCACAAACTTCAAGCCAACAAGTATCTCTCTAGTGCTTGCAGACCGTTCTGTGCGGTTGCCCATTGGAATTGCTGAGAATGTTTACGTGAGAGTTGGGACATTTTATATCCCCACTGACTTCATTGTTCTTAGCCTGGATGAGGAGCCAAAAGACCCGCTTATTCTTGGTAGACCTTTCTTGCACACCTCTGGTGCATTAATAGATGTCAAGAGAAGCTTGATCAAGCTGCAAGTAGGAGATCTTGTCCAAGAATTCGACATGGAGAGAGTGATGTCTAAACCAACTATTGAAGGTCAAGCATTTTGGGTTGACATCATGGATGAGCTAGCTGATGAGCTCTTAGAGGAAATGAATACTCAAGATCCACTTCAAATCGCCTTGACAAAGGAAGAGGATCAACATGGATACATTGAGGAAGCAACAACGGATTTCGCTAGAATTCTAGACGAGCCGGTTGAACTGAGTAAAGTTGTTGCATTCGCCTTGCTAGATAAAGATGAAGTAGAAAAGGAGGAGAATGAACCTACCTCAGAAGACTGTGGGGATTGGAGTGAACTAAAAGCTCCAAAGGTGGAACTCAAGCCGCTTCCCTCAGGGCTCAGGTATGCGTTTCTTGGTCCTTATTCTACTTACCCCGTTATAATCAATGCTGAACTAAACAATGTAGAGAGTGCCTTACTGCTGTGTGAGCTGAGGAAGTACAGAAAAGCTATAGGCTATTCCCTTGATGACATGAAAGGTATATCTCCTAACCTTTGCATGCATAGGATTTATCTCGAAGATGAATCAATGATGTCTATAGAACATCAGAGACGGTTAAACCCGAACCTCAGAGATGTTGTTAAGACTGAGATCATCAAACTCCTAGATGCAGGAGTAATCTATCAAATCTCGGATAGTACTTGGGTAAGTCCTGTCCATGTGGTATCTAAAAAGGGTGGTGTCACTGTGATTAGAAATGATAGGAATGAATTGATTCCGACAAGAACTGTCACAGGGCACCGCATGTGCATTGATTATAGAAAGCTTAACTCTTCAACACGTAAAGATCATTTTCCACTTCCATTTATCGATCAAATGTTAGAGAGACTAGCAAACCACCAATATTACTGTTTTCTTGACGGGTACACGAGATTCTTTAAGATTCCGATACATCCCGATGATCAAGAGAAAACCACTTTTACATGTCCTTATGGTACCTTCGCATATCGAAGAATGCCATTTGGATTGTGTAACGCACCAGCAACATTTCAGCGTTGTATGATGTCAATTTTTTCTGAAATGATTGAGGATTATATGGAAGTCTTTATGGATGACTTCTCTGTGCATGGCACATCTTTTGCTGTTTGTTTGTCTAATCTGTGCAGGGTACTCCAAACGCTGCGAGGACAAACATTTGGTCCTGAATTGGGAGAAGTGTCACTACATGGTGCGAGATGGAATCGTTCTCGGTCATAGGATCTCAGAAAAGGGCATTGAAGTGGATAGAGCAAAAATCGATGTGATGATGAACATGCCACCTCCAAAGGGAATAAGGAGCTTTCTAGGACATGCTGGGTTCTACAGGAGGTTCATAAAGGATTTTTCAAAGATTGCAAGGCCATTAACTCAGCTATTGTGCAAAGATCAAAAGTTTAAGTTTGATGAAGACTGCCTCAAGGCATTTATAAAGATCAAGGGATCTCTTGTGAGCGCTCCCATTGTGCAACCACCTGATTGGGAGCTACCTTTCGAGGTAATGTGCGATGCAAGTGACTATACTGTAGGTGCAGTTTTAGGGCAAAGGGAAGACAAGAAGATGCACGCCATCTACTATGCCAGCCGCACTCTTGATGCCGCACAATGCAACTATGCAACAACCGAGAAAGAACTTCTAGCGATTGTCTTCGCTTTTGAGAAGTTTAGATCCTATCTCGTTGGGTCCAAAGTTGTAGTCCACACTGATCATGCAGCGTTGAGATACCTTTTGACAAAGAAAGACGCCAAGCCGAGGCTTTTAAGATGGATACTTCTACTCCAGGAGTTCGACTTGGAAATCAAAGATAAGAAGGGAATCGAAAACGGAGTCGCAGATAACTTATCTCGACTAAGAGTAGAAGAGGATGTCCCAATGAGAGATGCTTTTCCAGGAGAAGAGCTTGCGCTACTAGAAGATAACTATGTCTATGAGGTTGAGCAATCTAACAACAAAAATACGGCTGAGCTCATGACCATGCACACCATCGAGGGAAATTTACCATGGTATGCTGACTTTGCTAACTACTTATATCTTGTGATGTTTCACCACCTGATTTTGTAGGATATGCCAAGAAAAAGTTTCTCAAAGATATCCAACACTACTATTGGGATGAACCATTTCTTTACAAGAGGTGTAAAGACGGGATTTTCAGAAGATGCATTCCCGAAAGTGAGGTACATGGTATTCTCTATCATTGTCATGCTTCTGATTATGCAGGACACTTCGCTTCCTTTAAAACAGCTACGAAGATTTTACAAGCTGGCTTTTGGTGGCCTACGATATTCCGTGATGCACACGAGTTTGTAGCGAAGTGTGACGCTTGCCAAAGGAAAGATAACATAAGCAAGCGGAATGAAATGCCACAAAATTTCATTTTCGAGGTTGAGGTGTTCGATGTATGGGGCATCGACTTCATGGGACCTTTCCCAGCATTCTATGGAAACGAGTACATCTTAGTCGCAGTCGACTATGTCTCTAAATGGGTGGAAGCACTTGCCAGCCCAACAAATGACGGGAAAGTTGTTCTGAAGATGTTCAAAACCATCATCTTTCCTCGCTTTGGAGTCCCACAGTATAGCGACCTCCGCTTACCCAGAAGCAAGAGGAACATAGGCAGGAGAGAGAGCTCCAGCGATAGCTCTACCCGCGACCACTGAGCTTGTGGTTATTTCTATCCCTTTTTTTATATCATTTTATTTTTAGGACGTTTGGTTTTATTTCTTTATGTATGGCATTCTTCTTTTAATTTTGTTATTACACCGAGACGGTGAAAAGCAAGTTCGGGGGAGGATGCCATTTATCTACTAATGATGTTTGTGTTTGTTTCTTTTATTTTGGTATGTTTTATTTTTATTAAAACTTTGTTGGAATTTTAAATATTTTATTGAGTCAAAATAGTTATGAGAATTTGTTATCTTTTGGAATTGCAACATGTTTGAGATCATTTTGTCTTAAAACTGCTTAGCCTTGTTTAAGGATAACTTGGAAGTGCAGAAAAATCCATAACTTGATCATTTTATGATAATCCCTATCATTTGAGCTTAATCATATATATATGAACTTAATATGGACTTAATATATCTCACTTAGGGGATTGATAATCATGTAATGGAATTACATTTGGAGTTTTCTTTGCATTATTTATATTAGCCTTTGTTAACTCCAAATGGCTAGACTTATTTTTAGTCTAGTACCACACCTCTTACCATTTCCATCTTTCAAACCACATGCATCTGTTTATAGCCATTGTCATGTGCATTCATGTTCAAAAACTATGGAGTATACAGACCGACATAGCTTTTTTTCTTTAGGATTGTGGTAGTAGTTCGTTTGCATACCGTCATTGGACGAGATTAAGCCATTGTGGTTTAGTAGATGTATTTATGAGTATGACGAGCATTCATTGTCAAGATTTCTTTTGATGCAGCTTTTGTAAGACTCCTCATTCCCGCTCCCCCATCTAAAAAAAAAGAGAAAAACGAAAATAAACGAGATGGGAATGGAGTGAAAAGAGAACAGAGACTCTGAGATCATTAATGTGTTTCATCAGCATCTAAAAAAGAAAAAAAAAAAAAAAAATCTTTATATTCATACTTAGGGGTTTTGAATTGGTTAGAAGGATCCGAGCGAAAGGAGAGTTATGTACTTCCTAGTTGGTCTTTGTCTCACTGTGATTTTGCATAATGATTTGCATCCGTTTGCTTTGCTGGAGAATCAAAACACTTGAGCCACCAAATATCAACCTTCATACCTAGACCATAACATGTTAGATATTCCCTTTGTGAGAGTACACGCATTTCTTAATAAATGTTAAATGTTAAGTTCTACATGATCTTGGGATTTCATACATTTGCTACGGTTATGGCGAAGTACAATGTAGTACAATTTGATATGAACTTGGTGAAAGTGGTTGCAAGCATTTGGTTGAAGGCATGATCCTATAGATTTTATGAATTCTCATGTTTTTCAAACCTTTTCTCTTGGTTTAGATATTTTTTTGTTTTCCTTGAGGACAAGCAAAAGTCTAAGTTGGGGGGAGTTGATGTATTGTACTTTTGATTGCTTTTTGGTTTGTTTTTAGTATTTGTTTCGTGTCTTTTGTTAGTTTTTGAGTCTTTTATATTTTGTTTTGAGTCTTGTACATGTTCTATGGAGTTAAGCAGGAATAAAACAGTTTCGGGATTGTTCGGGCTAAGATGAAGCCTAAAAGCTACAGAATGGAAAGGGATCGATCGATCCTAACCTTGGATCGATCGATCCATAAAACTCCAAGAACACAACCAAGGATAGATCGATCTCATGTTCAGATCGACCGATCCATGCTCGACGGACACGATCCCAAACTCTCTCCGGACACAAAGGATCGACCGATCCTACGTCTAGATCGGTCGATCAGGCGTGATGACGACATGAAGATATTTTACAGAACAACATAGGATCGACCGATCACCATGCCAGCCGCCTTGAAGATATTATGTCCGGAAATTAGGGATCGATCGATCCGACTTGTGGATCGACCGATCCTCCCAGCCGCCTACTCCATTTTACACCTATGTCTATAAATATCTGAAACGACATGACCCGATTTTTTTTTTTTAACATTAAAATATTCATAAATAATAATTAACACACAAAAACGATAATTCCAAATTAATACAATTCAACATTCATTAAGACTCGCTTATTAAACTCAACAACATAAAACAACAACACGAGTCCTAATCATCCTACTCCTCATAGCCTTGATTCCACGATCACACTTTATCTTTACCTGCATCAAACACACACAGAGATGCGTAAGTATTATCATAAATACTTAGTGAGGCGATCCTCCCAACTACGAGCTATACACACAAGCAAGTAAAACCACGCAAAGCCCGAACCCAACCGAGCACGACACACGATGCTACGAACCAAAAATCACCCCAACACAAGAAACGAACACGAAAAAAAAACGGCCAGAACGACCAGATCGATCGATCCTGGCCAGGATCGATCGATCCAGAACGGCCGTGAACAACACCGAACGATCGATCCGGGACAGGATCGATCGTTCCCGACCAGATCGATCGATCCCATACCAGATCGATCGATCCCAGACCAGATCGATCGATCCCACCTGGATCGATCGATCCAAGCTTTCTGCAACACACGGATTCGACTTCTAACACGTCGAATTGCAACAAGCAACCTCCAAAATGGCACAAACTTGAATCCTAACGATAACACAACATTACCCAACTCAAGGACACAAGAAACAATCCAGAAAACTCCATGGATCTAAGCAAATCTATCAAACAAGCATCAAAACCGAAATCAATGTTCTACAAGCTTAGTCCAGCCCTTGGTCACGCACTCACCTCGAATTCGGATTGATTGAAGCCACACAAAGCTTCTCCAGGCCAGCAAGAACCTCCACGCTCAAACCAAAATCTCTAAAACTCCTTTGAAACTTCCCAAAAGCTCCAACTTCACAAACTCTTCCTTCTTCCTTTTAAACTCACAATTCCTTTCCTCCTTTCTCACTTCTTCACTTCCTTAGGCTCTCCCTAACCCTCCTTGAACCTCCAGAAGCAACCCCCAGCGAAAAATGAAGAAGGAGGAAGAAGAAACACGATTTAAAGGGTGAAAAAGTCGACCTACCAACTCTGCCGACACATGGATCGATCGTTCCTGGCCGGGATCGATCGATCCTAGCAGGATCGGTCGATCCTAGCAGGATCGGTCGATCCTAGCCGGGATCGGTCGATCCTCTAAACAACCGCAAAACAAGATCGATCGATCCCTAACAGGATCGATCGATCCAGAACCAAAACCGCAACCCAGCCAAAAAAAAACACATCTCTCTTCATCTGGATTGGCTCGAAAATTGATTCTTGACCTCTCTTTTTCACCTCGTCATCTCTCTTCGAGAACTCCATTCCCGAGGCCAACGAAAAATAACTTTAAGGAGATAATCTCTCTTACACAGATTTATTCGGATCAAAGACGTTTTTGATATATATATATATATCCATATATATAAATTTCGTCAATAATCCCCTTTTTGGGAGACGGGCGTTACAATATCCCACCAAAACCTACTAAATTCACATCAGTTATTTTCTAAAGTAGATCTGACGCCTAAAAACACTATTCTAGACATATTTCTTGGATTTCTAAGCTCTTCCTTCTATCAAACACTTGGAGAAGTTTACTTTGTTGTTTCTTTGATTATGTGTGAGTAATTTCATAGTTAGGTTTTAGGATTCTTGAAGGAAATTGATGGCTTGATGAATTGATAGAGATTTGGGGTTTCTAATCCATAGGTTCTTTGATTCATGTGTTCTTAATGCTAGATTAAGAGTAGCTACCTTAGTCTTGATTCTAGGTTGTACTATAAGCACTAATCATGTTATAGAGAACTTGAACCTTATGAATTGAGCTTTGTATCTCTAGCCTGTGAGAGTTGATGCTAGATCATCATTGTGAACTTAGTGAACTTGTTTGTTAATGCTAATTTGGCTAGGAGAAATCAAACGAGAGTTTAGTTTTCAAGTAGTCAAATTTAGGGGTTAAGGCCACGAGAGTGGGTTAATCCACCTTGTGTTCATGTTCTAAACCGGTGCTGAGAGTGTTAAATCCCATGCTCAAAATTATTCGTTAAGCCATTGACAACCTGAAATGCCCTAAGGCCTAATGCCTTTTAAATCGTATAAATCAATCGTTTTATGTTTATTGCATTTTGTTTACAAGTTTGAAAGAAAACAATCAAACCAATCCTGCTATAGCTAATTACAAGTCTCGTAAATCATTAGTATACCATTGGTTCTTGTGGATCGATCTCGTTATATACTACCTTGCGGTTAAGTGTATCGAGTAAAAACTAGAGCAATCAGATCTGATCTTGGTGTTTCCTTGCACATCACTTGTGAAACACCAGATCTGCTAATACCAGAGATCTGGAGCTTCTTTCCAATGATTGATCTCTGGATTGGCTCGAAAATTGATTCTTGACCTCTCTTTTTCACCTCGTCATCTCTCTTCGAGAACTCCATTCCCGAGGCCAACGAAAAATAACTTTAAGGAGATAATCTCTCTTACACAGATTTATTCGGATCAAAGACGTTTTTGATATATATATATATATATATCCATATATATAAATTTCGTCAATAATTCCCTTTTTGGGAGACGTGCGTTACAATTCTCCCCCACCAAACTGGATTCGTCCTCGAATCCTTAGACATAGTCCAATTCGCTATGAACTCAACACACCATCGTCGCAGCAATCCCCACCCTCTCATGGTCAACCCGACCATACTACTCTTCCTATCCAACAACCCCGCGAACCCTCTAGCGTCAACTTGCTTCAGAGAACTTTCGACAAGAGTTAGATAAGATAGCTTTTAGTACTTAGCCATTCTTTTTAGCGATTCCTCATGACGAACGTAATAAAACAAACAAGTACCATACGTTCGAGAATCGGATCTACCGCATAGAACTGCTAATGAGCCATCCGATCAAACCACCTATCTCATTTTCCCTTAGCAAGTTTAACTAGAAACACGATTCCATTCCCAAGTCACAACCCAACCCCTCTCGAGATCTCTATTCAGCCGGTATGCTTATACGCACGTTATAAACATACACTGCTCCCAACTCATACTCGTACCACTCCCACCCTCTGTGCATTGCACTCGGGGCTCTGGGTACCTCATGCCACTCTCTCTTACAGGCCACAAAGTCCTGCAAGCTATCGGCATCCATCCTATACCACTCCCACTCTCAGGACTCGTCAGCCCTTCGAGCTCTGGGTATAGCAACCATACCACTCGCACTCTCAGGCCACAAAGACCTTCAAGCTATGGGTATCACACTCATACCACTCCCACTCTCAGGACTCACAAGTCCTTCGAGCTCTGGTATCCGGGGAAATCCTCATCCCCGCCTCTGGAGAAATCCATCTCCCATGAGTCGTACAGGACCCACCAGTCCTTGGAGCAAGCAAGTCTAACGTCTATAAGCATGTCCGACTGAATCTATCTCGCAGAGTCCACTCGCCACATCACATGGTGACACTCACCAACCATGTTCCCATCCCGGAATATCACCCTATCCTATAACCAGTACACAGGTTATCTTAAGGTATATCCATTCACTCAGGGTATACCATTTATCCTTGTTCGAAGGATAATTCCAATTTATACTCTAATAAACCTTTCTTTACTCACACGACATCACAAGTCATAAACTCATAAGAATACTCCTCTTATTCAATTTCACATAATATTCATCGTATACAACATGACATACAACTTAAAATGTGAAATTAGAAACCGTCGATGGAAACTCAAGCCTCAGCTTGCTTCTCGAACCACTTTTTAAATCTCGTTTCCATCCTTGCCTCTGGTTCCCAAGTCTCTTCCTGCACACCATCACAATCCCATAACACCCTCATCATTGGAATCTTCTTCCGACGGAGTTCTTTGATCCTCCTCTCGAGAATCCTCAAAGGCCTCGCCTCAATGGTCATATTAGGCTGAAGATCTGTCGGAATCTCTTCCAATACCTCATCATCCCTACGCAAGCATTTCTTCAGCATCGACACATGGAAGACCTTGTGAAGTGCTCGCATAACCTCCGGTAAGTCCAACCGATATGCAACCGGGCCAACTCTCTCAACAATCTTGAACGGACCCAAATACCTCGGACTCAACTTAGTCTCAGTAATGGATCTGTTCGGACCCCGCAACAATGCCATCTTGAGATATACCCTATCTCCCACCTCAAACTCGAGGTCTTTTCTCCTCTTATCGGCATAACTCTTTTGCCGATCTTGGGCTTCCTTCATGTTCAGTTTCAAAACTCGGATCTTCTCTGTAGTTTCCTGAACAAAATCTGCACCCAACATACTCCTCTCCCCCACCTGGGTCCAACACAAGGGTGTACGACATGGCCTCCCATAGAGTGCCTCGTATGGGGCCATCCCAATGCTTGCCTGGTAGCTATTATTGTAAACAAACTCTGCCAAGCTCAAGTGGTCCACCCAATGACCACCCCAGTCAAGCACACACATCCTTAGCAAATCCTCGAGAGTCTGGATGGTCCTCTCGGACTGCCCATCCGTCTGAGGGTGATATGCCGTACTTAAGTGGACCTTAGTGCCCATCTCTTCCTGGAATGCCTTCCAGAACTTCGAAGTGAACTTAGGGTCCCGATCTGACACTATGCTCACCGTTACTCCATGAAGTCTCACTATCTCCTGCACATACTTCCTAGCCAGAACCGTAGCTCCATCGGTTTTCTTAATGGCTAGAAAATGCGCCGACTTGGTCAATCGATCAACAATGACCCAAATAGCATCCTTGGTCCGAGAAACAGGTAACCCAACTACGAAATCCATCGTAATCATATCCCACTTCCACTCGGGAATGGGTAAACTCCGCAACAGCCCGCTCGGAACCTGATGCTCTGCCTTCACTAACTGGCACACATCGCACTCTGCGACCCAGTTAGCAACATCCTTTTTCATCCCGACCCAATGATAATACCGTTTCAGATCACGGTACATCTTAGTCGCTCCTGGGTGAATCGAAAACTTGCTCGCATGAGCCTCACTCAGAATCTCTCGCTTCAACTCCTCATCCTTGGGTACACATACCCGCCCATACACTAGAATAGTCCCATTAGGTGAGACTTGATACTCCGAACCCTCAGCTCTGGAGGCCTTAATCAACCCTTCATCTTTTTCCTGAGCCAACCGAACCCTGCTCAAAAGATCTGCCTGATTAGTCGCCTCCAAGCCCAACGGTTCCTGAGATATAGCACACAACCTTAACGTGCTAATTTCGTACACCAAGGACTCCATGTCCCGCTCACTAGCCGAAGATACTCGCTTACGACTCAAGGCATCTGCCACTAACTCCATCCAACGTCTCTGCCTCAAATTCAACTCAGGCTGAGTGAACAAATACTTCAGGCTCTTATGATCAGTGAATACCTGAACCTTCCCGCCATAAAGATAAGACCTCCAAATCTTTAAGGCAAACACCACCGCAGCCATCTCAAGATCATGGGTAGGATAGTTGCCCTCATGCTTCCTCAGCTGTCTCGATGCATAGGCAATCACCTTTCCCCGCTGCATCAACACACAACCAAGGCCAACTCTCGAGGCATCCGTAAACATCACATAAGGCTCACCCGGCTCGGGCAATGCCAACACTGGTGTGCTAGTCAGCATCGTCTTCAGGTTTGTGAAACTCTCTTCACACTCTGGAGACCAAACAAAAGGAACGTCCTTTCCTGTCAGCTTTGTCAAAGACTTAGCAATACTCGCAAAACCCTTGACGAACCTCCGATAATAACCTGCCAAACCAAGGAAACTCCTGATCTCCGTGGCATTCCTTGGCCTCGGCCAATCTCTGATGGCCTGAATCTTCTCTGGGTCTACTGAAACTCCCTCCTCAGAAACAATGTGACCCAAAAATCCAATCTCCCTCTGCCAAAAGCTACACTTACTCAACTTAGCGAACAACTTATACTCTCGTAGCTTTTCCAGAACAACTCTCACGTGTTCCTCATGCTCCTCGGGATTCTTCGAATACACCAAGATATCATCAATAAAAATGATCACGAATTCATCCAAATACTCTTGGAACACGCTGTTCATCAATCTCATGAACGCGGCTGGTGCATTCGTCAACCCAAAAGGCATCACCACAAACTCATAATGCCCATACCTTGACCTGAAGGCTGTCTTCCGGATATCCTCCTCATCAATTCGAATCTGATGGTATCCAGAAGCCAAGTCTGTCTTGGAGAACCAAGTAGCCCCTCTCAACTGATCCAACACCTCATCAATCCGCGGAAGAGGATACTTGTTCTTCACAGTGACTCGGTTAAGTCCCCGGTAATCGATACACAACCGGAAACTACCATCCTTCTTCTTCACAAACAACACCGATGCTCCCCACGGTGAAGTACTCGGCCTGATAAAACCCTTACTCAACAACTCCTCCAGCTGCTTCTTCAGCTCTGCCATCTCTGCTGGAGCCATCCTATACGGTGCCTTAGATATTGGCGTTGTTCCGAGTTCCAACTCAATCGTGAAAGGATCTGACCGTGACGGCGGTAATCCCTGCAGCGACTGAAACACATCCTGGAAATCCTGAACAACCCGAATATCTCCAACCTCCAAATCTCCAACAGTCTTAGGGGTAACGATGGTCACTAGATAAGCCTCGTAACCCCTCTCGATCATGCTCTCCGCCTGAATTACCGATATTACGAGACTCCCGGAAGTTGGTCTCACTCCTTGATAAACCAACCTCTGCCCCTCCCTCTCGAATATTACACGTCCGCGTCGACTGTAACGCCCGTGTTCCGGAAATGGAAATTTTGGAATTTATATTCGGGATTTATGCGTAGAAATTCTGGAAAATATTTTCGGGAATTTTTGGAGTAATTGGGAAATTACGCCGCATTTTTCCGTAGGGGTGTGCGGGATGGATTGGGAAGTTTGGGGTTTTCTTGTGAACTTTTGAAAAGTTCAGGGACCAAACTATAAGTTTAAGCTGATTTAATCAGCACCCCAAGCTGTCTACATCACTTTTCCTCATTTTTCCACCCCTAGAAAGAAGCCTATGCAGCCACCCTCTCCACCATCCTACAAAACAGCCTATGGACTCCTACTCTCCCCACAAAGTCAGCAACTCCTTCCTTCCTCCTTCAGTTGCCGACTCTTCCATCTGCAGAGAGAAAAGAAAAGAGTTAAAGAAAAGAGAGAGGAGGAGGAGAAAAGGAGGAGGAAAAAGTGAGAGTTTTTGTGTGGTGTGGAGAGCAAAGAAGAGGAGTGGGCTGAGTTGTGTGTGGTGTGGAGATCAAGTGAGGCTGAGACTTGTGAGTCTTGTGGCTGTGTGTGAGGGCGTAGAGAGCTAAGAGCCAAAGAAGGCGAGTTTGTTGGCTGAGTGTGTGGTGTGGTGTGCAAAAGAGGAGTAAGTTGGAGAGCTGTTTCGTAGGTGAGAAGGAAAAATAAGTTTGACCTAGCAAATCGTTTGCAAAGGTAGCGAATTTTTGTGGAGTTGTAGTTAAGTCTTTTATCTAGATGTACCAATTTGCTGAATTGGATTTGAGTTATTATTCTGAAAGTTATTCACGTTTCCGTGAGGCGCTCTGTTTCAGACGCGAACCGGACCAACGTGGATTCAAAGGGAAATCGCGAGTTCGTCTGCCGTTGGATCATCTTGAAACTTTGAAGTTAGCTTCAGGACATTTGGGGGTTGAGTTTCAACGGTGGGATTGAGTTTTTAACGGTTAGTTGTTGATTTATTCATGTTTTGTTTCGAGGCGCGTAAGTGTTGAAGGTGATCGTGTTGGTCGATCTGGTGTAGATCGATCGATCTGGACCAGATCGATCGATCTGGCCAGGATCGATCGATCTAGCCTCGTTTGGTCGATCTGAGAAGGTCACGCTTGGTGGGATCGATCGATCCTGACCAGGATCGATCGATCTGGTCGTTCTGGCCGTTTTTCGTGTTCGTTTCTTGTGTTTTAAGTCTCGTTTTTGGGTTGTTGTTAGGCACGCGTTTGAGGAAGTGAAGTCTATTCATTTCGGGAAGTTTTAGGAATTTCCGTGCGTGGCCTAAGGTGAGTGGAGGACCGTAAGCTTATCTAAGCGGTTTAATTATTTGATGTGGTTTTCATGATATAGGCCGTGTATGATCTCGGGTGGATCTAGATCGAGCGTTTCTTGAGATGGTTGAGTGTTTCGGTATTTTTGTGTTTAGCTATGTTAAATTTTTTAACCCGCTTGTGTGTATAGCTTGTAGACGGGAGGATTGCTTCACTAAGTATTTGTTGAAATACTTATGCATCTCCTTTGTTTGATGCAGGGAAAGAAAAGTTGTGACTGTGGAATCAAGGCAAGGAAGAGAGGTTGATCTAGGGACTTGGTTGTGTGTTGAAGTATTTATTTTAAGTCGAATAATTACTTGCAGTTAACTATGGTATTTCTGTAATCGTATTTTTATTGTTTAAGGAGTTATGCGAAAGTATTTTACTTATGGCGTTAATTAATTAAACGTTTATGGGTTTCTGTATTGTTTACAGAGTTAAATAAATATTGTTTATGGATAAATTACGTTATTAATTAATTAGTTAATGTTGGTTTTATATATAAAAAAAAAAAAATCGAGGGCGGTCGTTTCAATTTGGTATCAGAGCAATTACGGCTCTAGGACGGGTTAGGAAAAATTAAATTGGATTTAATTTAATTTTTTGGTACGGTGATGCATGGGCAAACCGTTAGTGAATTGATTATGTGAGTTAGTCAATTGTTTGAGTATGGAGTTCTAGATCATCCTCTTCGAGCCTTTAAAGAGATTCCACGGTAAGTTATTTTGTGTTGCTTGTTGTGTGGTTAGTTAAAAGACTCTTAGAATAGTCTTTTGGGGTCGAGGTTTTAATCACATAATATGTTATGTGATTTAACCTGTGGTGTCCGATTGGGTCGGGTTAATCCGTGAAGCGGATTAAAGTAATTCAGTTGAGGAATTACTGTTTTTAAGTTAACTCAAGACCATGGAAATGGTTGCGTTAGGAGATTAACCATTATTTAATTTTGGGAATTAAATATGGATTAATCTTTGCTCGGTTCATCTGAACCGTGGAAGTTCGCGTCCGTCGTTTAGCCGGCTTCTGTGGTTGTTTGGTTTGATCGAGGAATCGACCATTTGACTAAGGTGGCTAAAAGAGGTAGAGGTCGCAGTCGAGGTACCGTTAGGGTTAGGGGGTCGCGTTCAGAGGGACGCGAGGGCTTCAGTGGTTGCGGAGAGTGTGACCAAAGTGTTACGGACGAGCGGGTCGGGAACTTGCATACGGATCAGTTTGGGACGGAGGGTGTGGCCGGTGTTGGTACCGGTGTTGCTGGAGGTTCAGCGGGTGCTGCGGGTGTGGCAGCAGGTGTAGCTCCGGCCCAAGAGGATCGTATTGCGAATTTCTTGACCTTGCTGTTGGAGCGGTTACCGGAGAGGGTACCAGTTCAGGCTCCAGTAGTACCACCGGTAGCTAAGGTGCAGCCAAGGGTTGCGATTGCGGAAGAGCCCCCAGCATATCTTAAGATGTTGGAACCCGAGTGGTGGTCGTTGTTAGAGCAGAATTTCCGTTCGTTTAGGTGTCCAGAAGGATATCAAGTGGATCTCGCAGTCTACTTTCTAGAGGGTGACGCACATCTCTGGTGGAGAGGTGTTGCGGCCCGGAGGGTCCAAGCAGAGATGTCTTGGGAGGATTTTGTGTCGGAGTTTAACTCCAAATATTTTTTTTTCCCCAAGAGGCATTGGATCGGTTGGAGAGACGGTTTCTTGGGTTAAGTCAAGGGAACTGGTCAGTTCGTGAGTTGAGTCAGAGTTTAACCATCTCAGGGTGTATGGCGGTCATATCATGGATAATGAGCAGGCCAAGTGAGGCCGAGAGAGTTCTGGAGAAGTTCTAGAAGAGTGAACCATAAGTGGTTTGGTCCGGGGCTGAAGTTTCCAAAAATGGATAGTTCCTAGAATGGAAAGTTGCCGAGTGTTGTGGGTTAGGGTTCTTAGCATATGGAAGTTGTGTAGGGACCTTAATCGTGGGAGGAATTGAATCTCACGTTTTGACTCTGGAGCATCGCATTGTTTCGTTACTCCGGAATTGGCAGAGAGGTGTGGTATCCGGGGTAATCCGGGTGAGCATTGGGGTTGGTTAAGGTCGCTAGAGGGAAATTTCTATCTATTCTTGGTCGAGTTAGAGGTGTGGATGTTCAGGTAGCCGGAGAGTCTATGCAGCGGATTTGATCATATGCTCAGTGGAGTTGTATGACGCCATTTTGGGCATGGATTGGCTCAGTAAGTACATCGCGCATCTAGACTGTCGACGCGGGCGTGTATTATTCGAGAGGGAGAGGCAGAGGTTGGTTTATCAGGGAGTGAGACCAACTTCCGGGAGTCTCGTAATATCGGTCATTCAGGCAGAGAGAATGATCGAGGGGGGTTACGAGGCTTATTTAGTGACCAACGTTACCCCTGAGACTGTTGGAGATCTGGGGGTTAGAGATATTCGGGTTGTTCAGGATTTCCAGGATGTGTTTCAGTCGCTGCAGGGATTGCCGCCATCACGGTAAGATCCTTTCACGATTGAGTTGGAACCCGGAATAACGCCAATATCTAAGGCACCGTATAGGATGGCTCAGCAGAGTTGGCAGAGCTGGAGAAGTTAGCTTCTCCAGTTAGCTTCAGGACATTTGGGGGTTGAGTTTCAACGGTGGGATTGAGTTTTTAACGGTTAGTTGTTGATTTATTCATGTTTTGTTTCGAGGCGCGTAAGTGTTGAAGGTGATCGTGTTGGTCGATCTGGTGTAGATCGATCGATCTGGACCAGATCGATCGATCTGGCCAGGATCGATCGATCTAGCCTCGTTTGGTCGATCTGAGAAGGTCACGCTTGGTGGGATCGATCGATCCTGACCAGGATCGATCGATCTGGTCGTTCTGGCCGTTTTTCGTGTTCGTTTCTTGTGTTTTAAGTCTCGTTTTTGGGTTGTTGTTAGGCACGCGTTTGAGGAAGTGAAGTCTATTCATTTCGGGAAGTTTTAGGAATTTCCGTGCGTGGCCTAAGGTGAGTGCATGACCGTAAGCTTATCTAAGCGGTTTAATTATTTGATGTGGTTTTCATGATATAGGCCGTGTATGATCTCGGTTGGATCTAGATCGAGCGTTTCTTGAGATGGTTGAGTGTTTCGGTATTTTTGTGTTTAGCTATGTTAAATTTTTTAACCCGCTTGTGTGTATAGCTTGTAGACGGGAGGATTGCTTCACTAAGTATTTGTTGAAATACTTATGCATCTCCTTTGTTTGATGCAGGGAAAGAAAAGTTGTGACTGTGGAATCAAGGCAAGGAAGAGAGGTTGATCTAGGGACTTGGTTGTGTGTTGAAGTATTTATTTTAAGTCGAATAATTACTTGCAGTTAACTATGGTATTTCTGTAATCGTATTTTTATTGTTTAAGGAGTTATGCGAAAGTATTTTACTTATGGAGTTAATTAATTAAACGTTTATGGGTTTCTGTATTGTTTACAGAGTTAAATAAATATTGTTTATGGATAAATTACGTTATTAATTAATTAGTTAATGTTGGTTTTATATATAAAAAAAAAAAAATCGAGGGCGGTCGTTTCAATTTGGTATCAGAGCAATTACGGCTCTAGGACGGGTTAGGAAAAATTAAATTGGATTTAATTTAATTTTTTGGTACGGTGATGCATGGGCAAACCGTTAGTGAATTGATTATGTGAGTTAGTCAATTGTTTGAGTATGGAGTTCTAGATCATCCTCTTCGAGCCTTTAAAGAGATTCCACGGTAAGTTATTTTGTGTTGCTTGTTGTGTGGTTAGTTAAAAGACTCTTAGAATAGTCTTTTGGGGCCGAGGTTTTAATCACATAATATGTTATGTGATTTAACCTGTGGTGTCCGATTGGGTCGGGTTAATCCGTGAAGCGGATTAAAGTAATTCAGTTGAGGAATTACTGTTTTTAAGTTAACTCAAGACCATGGAAATGGTTGCGTTAGTAGATTAACCATTATTTAATTTTGGGAATTAAATATGGATTAATCTTTGCTCGGTTCATCTGAACCGTGGAAGTTCGCGTCCGTCGTTTAGCCGGCTTCTGTGGTTGTTTGGTTTGATCGAGGAATCGACCATTTGACTAAGGTGGCTAAAAGAGGTAGAGGTCGCAGTCGAGGTACCGTTAGGGTTAGGGGGTCGCGTTCAGAGGGACGCGAGGGCTTCAGTGGTTGCGGAGAGTGTGACCAAAGTGTTACGGACGAGCGGGTCGGGAACTTGCATACGGATCAGTTTGGGACGGAGGGTGTGGCCGGTGTTGGTACCGGTGTTGCTGGAGGTTCAGCGGGTGCTGCGGGTGTGGCAGCAGGTGTAGCTCCGGCCCAAGAGGATCGTATTGCGAATTTCTTGACCTTGCTGTTGGAGCGGTTACCGGAGAGGGTACCAGTTCAGGCTCCAGTAGTACCACCGGTAGCTAAGGTGCAGCCAAGGGTTGCGATTGCGGAAGAGCCCCCAGCATATCTTAAGATGTTGGAACCCGAGTGGTGGTCGTTGTTAGAGTAGAATTTCCGTTCGTTTAGGTGTCCAGAAGGATATCAAGTGGATCTCGCAGTCTACTTTCTAGAGGGTGACGCACATCTCTGGTGGAGAGGTGTTGCGGCCCGGAGGGTCTAAGCAGAGATGTCTTGGGAGGATTTTGTGTCGGAGTTTAACTCTAAATATTTTTTTTTTCCCCAAGAGGCATTGGATCGGTTGGAGAGACGGTTTCTTGGGTTAAGTCAAGGGAACTGGTCAGTTCGTGAGTTGAGTCAGAGTTTAACCATCTCAGGGTGTATGGCGGTCATATCCTGGATAATGAGCAGGCCAAGTGAGGCCGAGAGAGTTCTGGAGAAGTTCTAGAAGAGTGAACCATAAGTGGTTTGGTCCGGGGCTGAAGTTTCCAAAAATGGATAGTTCCTAGAATGGAAAGTTGCCGAGTGTTGTGGGTTAGGGTTCTTAGCATATGGAAGTTGTGTAGGGACCTTAATCGTGGGAGGAATTGAATCTCACGTTTTGACTCTGGAGCATCGCATTGTTTCGTTACTCCGGAATTGGCAGAGAGGTGTGGTATCCGGGGTAATCCGGGTGAGCATTGGGGTTGGTTAAGGTCGCTAGAGGGAAATTTCTATCTATTCTTGGTCGAGTTAGAGGTGTGGATGTTCAGGTAGCCGGAGAGTCTATGCAGCGGATTTGATCATATGCTCAGTGGAGTTGTATGACGCCATTTTGGGCATGGATTGGCTCAGTAAGTACATCGCGCATCTAGACTGTCGACGCGGGCGTGTATTATTCGAGAGGGAGAGGCAGAGGTTGGTTTATCAGGGAGTGAGACCAACTTCCGGGAGTCTCGTAATATCGGTCATTCAGGCAGAGAGAATGATCGAGGGGGGTTACGAGGCTTATTTAGTGACCAACGTTACCCCTGAGACTGTTGGAGATCTGGGGGTTAGAGATATTCGGGTTGTTCAGGATTTCCAGGATGTGTTTCAGTCGCTGCAGGGATTGCCGCCATCACGGTCAGATCCTTTCACGATTGAGTTGGAACCCGGAATAACGCCAATATCTAAGGCACCGTATAGGATGGCTCAGCAGAGTTGGCAGAGCTGGAGAAGCAGCTGGAGGAGTTGTTGAGTAAGGGTTTTATCAGGCCGAGCAGTTCACCGTGGGGAGCGCCGGTGCTGTTTGTGAAGAAAAAGGGTGGGAGTTTCCGGTTGTGTATCCGTTACCGGGGCCTTAACCGAGTCACAGTGAAGAATCGGTATCCTCTTCCGCGGATCGACGAGTTGCTGGATCAGTTGTGAGGGGGTACTTGGTTCTCCAAGATTAACTTGGCGTCAGGATATCATCGAATTCCTATTGATGCAGCGGGGAAAGGTGATTGCCTATGCTTCGAGGCAGTTGAGGAAGCATGAGGGCAACTACCCTACCCATGATCTTGAGATGGCTGCGTTGGTGTTTGCCTTAAAGATTTGGAGGTCTTATCTTTATGGCGGGAATGTTCAGGTATTCACAGATCATAAAAGCCTAAAGTATTTGTTCACTCAGCCCGAGTTGAATTTGAGGCAGAGACGTTGGGTGGAGTTAGTGGCAGATTATGATTTGGAGATAGCCTACCATCCTGGAAAAGCAAACTTGTTGCAGATGCCTTGAGTCGCAAGCGCGTATCTTCGGCTGGTGAGCGGGACATGGAGTCCTTGGTGTACGAAATTAGCACGTTGAGGTTGTGTGCTATATCTCAGGAACCGTTGGGCTTGGAGGCGACTAATCAGACAGATCTTTTGAGCAGGGTTCGGTTGGCTCAGCAAAAAGATAAAGGGTTGATTAAGGCCTCCAGAGCTGAGGGTTCAGAGTATCATGTCTCAGCTAATGGGACTATTCTTGAGCATGGGCGGGTATGTGTACCCAAGGATGAGGAGTTGAAGCGAGAGTTTCTGAGTGAGGCTCATCCGAGCAAGTTTTCGATTCACCCAGGAGCGACTAAGATGTACCGTGATCTGAAACGGTATTATCATTGGGTCGGGATGAAAAAGGATGTTGCTAACTGGGTCGCAGAGTGCGATGTGTGCCAGTTAGTGAAGGCAGAGCATCAGGTTCCGAGCGGGCTGTTACGGAGTTTACCCATTCCCGAGTGGAAGTGGGATATGATTACGATGGACTTCGTAGTTGGGTTACCTGTTTCTCGGACCAATGATGCTATTTGGGTCATTGTTGATCGATTGACCAAGTCAGCGCATTTTCTAGCCATTAAGAATACCGATGGAGCTACGGTTCTGGCTAGGAAGTATGTGCAGGAGATAGTGAGACTTCATGGAGTACCGGTGAGTATAGTGTCAGACCGGGACCCTAAGTTCACTTCGGGGTTCTGGAAGGCATTCCAGGAAGAGATGGGCACGAGGGTGCACTTAAGTACGGCGTATCACCCTCAGACGGATGGGCAGTCCGAGAGGACCATCCAGACTCTTGAGGATTTGCTGAGGATGTGTGTGTTTGACTGGGGTGGTCATTGGGTGGACCACTTGAGCTTGGCAGAGTTTGCTTACAATATTAGTTACCAGGCAAGCATTGGGATGGCCCCATACTAGGCACTCTATGGGAGACCATGTCGTACACCCTTGTGTTGGACCCAGGTGGGGGAGAGAAGTATGTTGGGTGCAGATTTTGTTCAGGAAACTACGGAGAAGATCCGAGTTTTGAAACTGAACATGAAGGAAGCCCAAGATCGGCAAAAGAGTTATGCCGATAAGAGAAGAAAAGACCTCGAGTTTGAGGTGGGAGATAGAGTGTATCTTAAGATGGCTATGTTGCGGGGTCCTAATAGGTCCATTACAGAGACTAAGTTGAGTCCGAGGTATATGGGACCATTCAGAATTGTTGAGAGAGTTGGCCCGGTTGCATATCGGTTGGAGTTACCGGAGGTTATGCGAGCACTTCACAAGGTCTTCCGACAGATCTTCAGCCTAATATGACCGTTGAGGTGAGACCCTTGAGGATTCCCGAGAGGAGGGTCAAAGAGCTTCGTCGGAAGAAGATTCCAATGATGAGGGTGTTATGGGATTGTGATGGTGTGCAGGAAGGGACTTGGGAACCAGAAGCAAGGATGGAAACGAGATTTAAAAGGTGGTTCGAGAAGCAAGCTGAGGCTTGAGTTTCCATCGATGGGTTCTAATTTCACATTTTAAGTTGTATGTCCTGTTGTATACGATGAATATTATGTGAAATTGAATAAGAGGAGTAATCTTATGAGTTTATGACTTGTGATGTCATGTGAGTAAAGAAAAGTTTATTAGAGTTTAAACTGGAAGTATTCTTCGAACAAGGATAAATGGAATACCCTGAGGGAGTGATTATACCTTAAGATAACTTGTGTAATGGTTATAGGATAGGTTGATATTCCGGGATGGGAATATGGTTGGTGAGTGTCACTATGTGATGTGGCGTGTAGACTCTGGGAGATAGATTCGGCCGGACATGCTTATAGACGTTAGACTTGTTTGCTCCAAGGACTGGTGGGTCCTGTACGACTCAGGGGAGATGGATTTCTCCAGAGGCGGGGATGAGGATTTCCCCGGATACCCATGAGCTGGAAGGTCTTTGTGACCTAAGAGTGCGAGTGGTATGGTTGTTATACCCAAGGCTCGAAGGGCTGACGAGTCCTGAGAGTGAGAGTGGTATAGGTTGGATGCCGATAGCTTGCAGGACTTCGTGGCCTGTGAGCGAGAGTGGCATGAGGTACCCAGAGCCCAGAGTGCCTTGCACAGATCAGGGTGGGAGTGGTACGAGTACGAGTTGGGAGCAGTGTATGTCTATAACGTGAGTATAAGCATAGCGGCTGAATAGAGATCTCGGGAGTGGTTGGGTTGCGACTTGGGAATAGAGTCGTGTTTCTAGTTAAACTTATTAAGGGAAAATGAGATAAGTGGTTTGATCGGATGGCTCATGAGCAGTTCTATGCGGTAGATCCGATTCTCGAACCTATGGTACTTGTTTGTTTTATTACGTTCGTCATGAGGAATCGCTAAAAAGAATGGCTAAGTATTAAAAAGCTATCTTATCTAACTCTTGTCAAAAGTTCTCTAAAGCAAGTTGACGCTAGAGGGTTTACGGGGTTGTTGGATAAGTAGAGTTGTACGGTCGGGTTGACCATGAGAGGGTAGGGATCGTTGCAACGATGTGTGGTCGAGTTCATTGGGGATGAACTGAGCCGTAGATTCGAGGACGAATCTATGTTAGTAGGGGAGAATTGTAACGCCCGTGTTCCGGAAATGGAAATTTTGGAATTTATATTCGGGATTTATGCGTAGAAATTCTGGAAAATATTTTCGGGAATTTTTGGAGTAATTGGGAAATTACGCCGCATTTTTCCGTAGGGGTGTGCGGGATGGATTGGGAAGTTTGGGGTTTTCTTGTGAACTTTTGGAAAGTTCAGGGACCAAACTATAAGTTTAAGCTGATTTAATCAGCACCCTAAGCTGTCTCCATCACTTTTCCTCATTTTTCCACCCCTAGAAAGAAGCCTATGCAGCCACCCTCTCCACCATCCTACAAAACAGCCTATGGACTCCTACTCTCCCCACAAAGTCAGCAACTCCTTCCTTCCTCCTTCAGTTGCCGACTCTTCCATCTGCAGAGAGAAAAGAAAAGAGTTAAAGAAAAGAGAGAGGAGGAGGAGAAAAGGAGGAGGAAAAAGTGAGAGTTTTTGTGTGGTGTGGAGAGCAAAGAAGAGGAGTGGGCTGAGTTGTGTGTGGTGTGGAGATCAAGTGAGGCTGAGACTTGTGAGTCTTGTGGCTGTGTGTGAGGGCGTAGAGAGCTAAGAGCCAAAGAAGGCGAGTTTGTTGGCTGAGTGTGTGGTGTGGTGTGCAAAAGAGGAGTAAGTTGGAGAGCTGTTTCGTAGGTGAGAAGGAAAAATAAGTTTGACCTAGCAAATCGTTTGCAAAGGTAGCGAATTTTTGTGGAGTTGTAGTTAAGTCTTTTATCTAGATGTACCAATTTGCAGAATTGGATTTGAGTTATTATTCTGAAAGTTATTCACGTTTCCGTGAGGCGCTCTGTTTCAGACGCGAACCGGACCAACGTGGATTCAAAGGGAAATCGCGAGTTCGTCTGCCGTTGGATCATCTTGAAACTTTGAAGTTAGCTTCAGGACATTTGGGGGTTGAGTTTCAACGGTGGGATTGAGTTTTTAACGGTTAGTTGTTGATTTATTCATGTTTTGTTTCGAGGCGCGTAAGTGTTGAAGGTGATCGTGTTGGTCGATCTGGTGTAGATCGATCGATCTAGCCTCGTTTGGTCGATCTGAGAAGGTCACGCTTGGTGGGATCGATCGATCCTGACCAGGATCGATCGATCTGGTCGTTCTGGCCGTTTTTCGTGTTTGTTTCTTGTGTTTTAAGTCTCGTTTTTGGGTTGTTGTTAGGCACGCGTTTGAGGAAGTGAAGTCTATTCATTTCGGGAAGTTTTAGGAATTTCCGTGCGTGGCCTAAGGTGAGTGCATGACCGTAAGCTTATCTAAGCGGTTTAATTATTTGATGTGGTTTTCATGATATAGGCCGTGTATGATCTCGGGTGGATCTAGATCGAGCGTTTCTTGGGATGGTTGAGTGTTTCGGTATTTTTGTGTTTAGCTATGTTAAATTTTTTAACCCGCTTGTGTGTATAGCTTGTAGACGGGAGGATTGCTTCACTAAGTATTTGTTGAAATACTTATGCATCTCCTTTGTTTGATGGAGGGAAAGAAAAGTTGTGACTGTGGAATCAAGGCAAGGAAGAGAGGTTGATCTAGGGACTTGGTTGTGTGTTGAAGTATTTATTTTAAGTCGAATAATTACTTGCAGTTAACTATGGTATTTCTGTAATCGTATTTTTATTGTTTAAGGAGTTATGCGAAAGTATTTTACTTATGGAGTTAATTAATTAAACGTTTATGGGTTTCTGTATTGTTTACAGAGTTAAATAAATATTGTTTATGGATAAATTACGTTATTAATTAATTAGTTAATGTTGGTTTTATATATAAAAAAAAAAAATCGAGGGCGGTCGTTTCATCGACAGTCTAGATGCGCGATGTACCTATTGAGCCAATCCATGCCCAAAATGACGTCATACAACTCCACTGAGCATATGATCAAATCCGCTGGCATAGACTCTCCGGCTACCTGAACATCCACGCCTCTAACTCGACCAAGAATAGATAGAAACTTCCCTCCCGCAACCTTCACAAAACCCAACGGCTCATTGGGTTCGCCTCGCAATTTGGCCTTCTCGGCCAATTCCGGAGTGACAAAGCAATGCGATGCCCCAGAATCGAATAACACATGGGATTCAACACCTCCCACAAATAAGGTCCCTGCACATACCCATGTGCCGAGAACCTTAACAACCCCTCACGGAGACAGAAAGTTATATAACCGAAAGAGTTTAACACAGATAAGTCTAAAAAGTACCTGTGATCGGCCTGGAGCTCGGCTCTCCCGTCTCCGCGATGGAATACACCCGAGGCGCAGGTGCTATCTGCCTGATCGGTGGCACTGCGGTTGGCATCATCTGCAGTCCAGCACTCCGCTCATCTGCCTCCTCAACGGTGTAAACCCGAGGTGCCACCGCACTCTGCCTACTCGACGGTGCTACTGCTACCCCTCCCTGCTGCAACTTAGGGCATTTGGGCTTGATATGCCCAACTTCCTTGCAATGGAAGCACACCCGAGTATCTGGAAGGGCTTCTCCCTTCTGCGGACAGTTGGCCACCCTGTGATCCATACTTCCGCACCCGAAACATCCCTGGCCACTCTGGATACTCCTCACAGGGCCTCCACGTCCTGCACTCCTTGAGGGGCAACTCGCAATCTTGTGATCCTTGCTTCCGCACCCGAAGCATCCTGGACCACGCTGAGTACCTGCAGAGGTGCCTCCCCACTTCCTCTTCTGCCCTACCACCTGCCCACTCCCCTTACTTGACCCTGATTGTTGCTGCATCTTCTTGGCCTGGAAACTCAAAGAAGACGATGCTACCTCCTCCCTCAGACCATCTTCAATAGATGCGGCCAACTCAACCAACTCTCCCAATGTGCCAAACAACTTACCGAGGCAACGGGTCCTCAACTCAGGCCGCAAGCCTAACATAAACCGTCGCACTCGGGCCTGCTCACCCTCTATAACTCGACCAGCATAAATGGAAAACCGGTTGAACTCTGTCTCAAACTCCCGGACAGTCCGGTCCCCTTGAGTCAGACTCAAAAACCTCGCCTCCAACCGGTCTACTGCCTCCTGTGGAAAGTATTTGGAGTTAAACTCCTCCACAAAATCTCTCCAAGTCAACTCCACTTGACCTCTCCTGGCGACTACACTCGTCCACCACAGATGTGCATCGCCATCCAAGTAATGAACTGCCAAGTCAACTCGGTATCCCTCTGGACACCTATATGACCGGAAGTTCCGCTCCAACCGGGACCTCCACATATTAGCCTCCTCAGGACCGACACCACCCAGGAAGAACGTAGTGCCCATCCTCTGCATCTACTCCATCATCCTATGGTAGGATGGGAGCTCCTCCTCAACCACAACTCTCGGCTGTGCCTCAACTACTGGTGGCACAACTGGAGCTTGTACTGCTACCCTCTCTGGTAACCGCTCCAACACCAAGGTTAACAGATCCACAATACGGCTATCCTGGGCCCGAGCATCACCTGCTGCCACACCCGCAGCACCCGCTGGAACTCCAGCCTCATCGGCACTCTCACCGGCCGCACCCTCAGACCCCAACGGACCCGTATGCAAATCTCCGCCTTGCTCAACCGTGGCACTCTGTGCCTCTCCCAAACCCACCACTGGAACACGACCTCGGCCTCTACCACGGCCAAGGCCACGACCTCTAGCTCCTCTAGCCATCTGCACTTTCAAGAGCAGATACTAAAAACCCAAAACAACTCAAACAAAAATCAATAAAACACAACTCACCGTGGAATCACTTGAAGGCTCGGAGAGGATGATTCTAAGACTCCACACTCAAACAATTTCTAAATCATCCTAGAACCGTATACGCTCTGATACCAAATTGAAACGACATGACTCGATTTTTTTTTTTTTAACATTAAAATATTCATAAATAATAAATAACACACAAACACGATAATTCCAAATTAATACAATTCAACATTCATTAAGACTCGCTTATTAAACTCAACAACATAAAACAACAACACGAGTCCTAATCATCCTCATCCTCATAGCCTTGATTCCACGATCACACTTTATCTTTACCTGCATCAAACACACACAGAGATGCGTAAGTACTATCATAAATACTTAGTGAGGTGATCCTCCCAACTACGAGCTATACACACAACCAAGTAAAACCACGCAAAGCCCGAACCCAACCGAGCACGACACACGATGCTACGAACCAAAAATCACCCCAACACAAGAAACGAACACGAAAAAAAAACGGCCAGAACGACCAGATCGATCGATCCTGGCCAGGATCGATCGATCCAGAACGGCCGTGAACAACACCGAACGATCGATCCGGGACAGGATCGATCGTTCCCGACCAGATCGATCGATCCCATACCAGATCGATCGATCCCAGACCAGATTGATCGATCCCAGGTGGGATCGATCAATCGATCCAAGCTTCCTGCAACACACGGATTCGACTTCTAACACGTCGAATTGCAACAAGCAACCTCCAAAACGGCACAAACTTGAATCCTAACGATAACACAACATTACCCAACTCAAGGACACAAGAAACAATCCAGAAAACTCCATGGATCTAAGCAAATCTATCAAACAAGCATCAAAACCGAAATCAATGTTCTACAAGCTTAGTCCAGCCCTTGGTCACGCACTCACCTCGAATTCGGATTGATTGAAGCCACACAAAGCTTCTCCAGGCCAGCAAGAACCTCCACGCTCAAACCAAAATCTCTAAAACTCCTTTGAAACTTCCCAAAAGCTCCAACTTCACAAACTCTTCCTTCTTCCTTTTAAACTCACAATTCCTTTCCTCCTTTCTCACTTCTTCACTTCCTTAGGCTCTCCCTAACCCTCCTTGAACCTCTAGAAGCAACCCCCAGCGAAAAATGAAGAAGGAGGAAGAAGAAACACGATTTAAAGGGTGAAAAAGTTGACCTACCAACTCTGACGACACATGGATCGATCGTTCCTGGCCGGGATCGATCGATCCTAGCCGGGATCGGTCGATCCTCTAAACAACCGCAAAACAAGATCGATCGATCCCTAACAGGATCGATCGATCCAGAACCAAAACCGCAACCCAGCCAAAAAAAAACACATCTCTCTTCATCTGGATTGGCTCGAAAATTGATTCTTGACCTCTCTTTTTCACCTCGTCATCTCTCTTCGAGAACTCCATTCCCGAGGCCAACGAAAAATAACTTTAAGGAGATAATCTCTCTTACACAGATTTATTCGGATCAAAGACGTTTTTGATATATATATATATATCCATATATATAAATTTCGTCAATAATCCCCTTTTTGGGAGACGGGCGTTATAATACCCCACCTAAACCTACTAAATTCACATCAGTTATTTTCTAAAGTAGATCTGACGCCTAAAAACACTATTCTAGACATATTTCTTGGATTTCTAAGCTCCTCCTTCTATCAAACACTTGGAGAAGTTTACTTTGTTGTTTCTTTGATTATGTGTGAGTAATTTCATAGTTAGGTTTTAGGGTTCTTGAAGAAAATTGATGGCTTGATGAATTGATAGAGATTTGGGGTTTCTAATCCATAGGTTCTTTGATTCATGTGTTCTTAATGCTAGATTAAGAGTAGCTACCTTAGTCTTGATTCTAGGTTGTTCTATAAGCACTAATCATGTTATAGAGAACTTGAACCTTATGAATTGAGCTTTGTATCTCTAGCCTGCGAGAGTTGATGCTAGATCATCATTGTGAACTTAGTGAACTTGTTTGTTAATGCTAATTTGGCTAGGAGAAATCAAACGCGAGTTTAGTTTTCAAGTAGTCAAATTTAGGGGTTAAGGCCACGAGAGTGGGTTAATCCACCTTGTGTTCATGTTCTAGACCGGTGCTGAGAGTGTTAAATCCCATGCTCAAAATTATTCGTTAAGCCATTGACAACCTGAAATGCCCTAAGGCCTAATGCCTTTTAAATCGTATAAATCAATCGTTTTATGTTTATTGCATTTTGTTTACAAGTTTGAAAGAAAACAATCAAACCAATCCTGCTATAGCTAATTACAAGTCTCGTAAATCATTAGTGTACCATTGGTTCTTGTGGATCGATCTCGTTATATACTACCTTGCGGTTAAGTGTATCGAGTAAAAACTCGAGCAATCAGATATGATCTTGGTGTTTCCTTGCACATCACTTGTGAAACACCAGATCTGCTAATACCAGAGATCTGGAGCTTCTTTCCAATGATTGATCTAGGATCATAGGAATGCAAGTTGTAGTTTGACATTTATGAGCTGATTCTTAATGCCTATTCTCTTTATGTTTCATAGGAATGCTATCTGAGTGTTAGTGACAGTCAATGGGGCATAGGGATTCAAAGAAGTATCAGAATTGTGGGATAAGGTATAATGTTTGTTTCTTACCTTGGCTTTCTTCTCCACCTTGGTAGCAAGGTTTATCACGTCATCAAGAGTCCTAATAGGCTGAAGGTCAGCAATTGATGAAGTTTCATCACTCAATCCTTGTACAAAGCCTCCAATGCCTTCTTGTTGCTACTCTTAAACATCGCCATGCAATTGTTATAGATCCAACTTGATTGAGTACATTTCAACAATTAGATTCATTATCCTTTGTACTTTGACTGGTCATAACTCCGTTTGTAGGATTATCAGCTTGTAAATGGCCAAATCCTTGTTAATCAAAGCATTGTTTCTTCATATTAACATCCATAGGTGTTGGTTTAGTCACAATATGTGTCTTCTTACTACAACTCCCAACTTCACCCTCAGAAACTCCTAGGGATTCAAAGAAGTATCAGAATTGTGGGATAAGGTATAATGTTTGTTTCTTACCTTGGCTTCCTTCTCCACCTTGGTAGCAAGGTTTATCACGTTATCAAGAGTTCTAATAAGCTGAAGGTCAGCAATTGATGAAGTTTCAACACTCAATCCTTGTACAAAGCATAGAATGCCTGCTTGTTGTTACTCTTGAATATCGCCAAGCAATTGTTAGAGATCCAACTTCATTGAGTACACTTCAACAGTTAGATTCACTATCCTTTGTACTATGACTGGTCCTAACTCCGTTTTTGGGACTATCAGCCTGCAAATGGCCAAATCCTTTTTTAATCAAAGCATTGTTTCTTCATATTAACATCCGTAGGTGCTGGTTTAGTCTCTATATGTGTCTTCTTACCAAAACTCCCAACTTCACCGTATGAAATTCCTATGAGATTCACTGAAATATCTGAATTGTGGGATAAGGTATAACGTTTGTTTCTTACCTTGGCTTTCTTCTCCACCTTGGTAGCAAGGTTTATTACATCATCAAGAGTCCTAATAGGCTGAAGGTCAGCAATTGATTAAGTTTCATCACTCAATCCTTGTACAAAGCCTACAATGCCTTCTTGTTGCTACACTTAAACATCGCCAAGCATTTGTTAGAGATCCAACTTCATTGAGTACACTTCAACAGTTAGATTCACTATCCTTTGTACTATGATTGGTCCTAACTCCGTTTTTGGGACTATCAGCCTGCAAATGGCCAAATCCTTTTTTAATCAAAGCATTATTTCTTCATATTAACTTCCATATATATGTGCTGGTTTAGTCTATATGTGTCTTCTTGCCACAATTCCCAATTTCACCCTCTGAAACTCCTATGGGATTCACAGAAGTATCTGAATTGTGGGATAAGGTATAACGTTTGTTTCTTACCTTGGCTTTCTTCTCCACCTTGGTAGCAAGCTTTATCACGTCATCAAGAGTCCCAATAGGCTAAAGCTCAGCCATTGATGAAGTTTCATCACTCAATCCTTGTACAAAGCCTACAGTGCATGCATGTTGCTACTCTTGAACATCACCAAGCATATATTAGAGGTCCAACTTCATTGTGTACACTTCAACAGTTAGATTCACTATCCTTTGTACTTTGCCTGATAATAACTCTGTTTTTGGGACTATCAGCCTGTAAATGGCCAAATCCTTGTTAATCAAAACATTGTTTCTTCATATTAACATCCGTAGGTGCTGGTTTAGTCTCAATATGTGTCTTCTTAATTACTACAACTCCCAACTTCACCCTCAGAAACTCCTAGGGATTCAAAGAAGTATCAGAATTGTGGGATAAGGTATAATGTTTGTTTCTTACCTTGACTTTCTTCTCCACCTTGGTAGCAAGATTTATCACGTCATCAGGAATTCTAATAGGCTGAAGGTCAGCAATTGATGAAGTTTCATCACTCAATCCTTGTACAAAGCCTACAATGCCTTCTTGTTGCTACTCTTAAACATCGCCATGCAATTGTTAGATATCCAACTTTATTGAGTACAGTTCAACAGATTGATTCACTATCCTTTGTACTTTGACTGGTCATAACTCCGTTTTTGGGACTATCAGCCTGTAAATGGCCAAATCGTTGTTAATCAAAGCATTGTTTCTTCATATTAACATCCATAGGTGCTGGTTTAGTCATAATATGTCTCTTCTTACTACAACTCCCAACTTCACCCTTAGAAACTCCTAGGGATTCAAAGAAGTATCAGAATTGTGGGATAAGGTATAATGTTTGTTTCTTACCTTGGCTTCCTTCTCCACCTTGGTAGCAAGGTTTATCACGTCATCAAGAGTTCTAATAAGCTGAAGGTCAGCAATTGATGAAGTTTCAACACTCAATCCTAGTACAAACCATAGAATGCCTGCTTGTTGCTACTCTTGAATATCGCCAAGCAATTGTTAGAGATCCTACTTCATTGAGTACACTTCAACAGTTAGATTCACTATCCTTTGTACTATGACGGGTCCTAGCTCCGTTTTTGGGACTATCAGCCTGCAAATGGCCAAATCCTTTTTTAATCATAGCATTGTTTCTTCATATTAGCATCCGTAGCTGCTGGTTTAGTCTCTATATGTGTCTTCTTACCAAAACTCCCAACTTCACCCTATGTTATTCCTATGAGATTCACAGAAATATCTGAATTGTGGGATAAGGTATAACGTTTGTTTCTTACCTTGGCTTTCTTCTCCACCTTGGTAGCAAGGTTTATCACGTCATCAAGAGTCCTAATAGGCTAAAGCTCAGCCATTGATGAAGTTTCATCACTCACTCCTTGTACAAAGCCTACAGTGCATGCATGTTGCTGCTCTTGAACATCACCAAGCATATATTAGAGGTCCAACTTCATTGTGTACACTTCAACAGTTAGATTCACTATCCTTTGTACTTTGCCTGATAATAACTCTGTTTTTGGGACTATCAGCCTGTAAATGGCCAAATCCTTGTTAATCAAAACATTGTTTCTTCATATTAACATCCGTAGGTGCTGGTTTAGTCTCAATATGTGTCTTCTTAATTACTACAACTCCCAACTTCACCCTCAGAAACTCCTAGGGATTCAAAGAAGTATCAGAATTGTGGGATAAGGTATAATGTTTGTTTCTTACCTTGACTTTCTTCTCCACCTTGGCAGCAAGATTTATCACGTCATCAGGAGTCCTAATAGGCTGAAGGTCAGCAATTGATGAAGTTTCATCACTCAATCCTTGTACAAAGCCTACAATGCCTTCTTGTTGCTACTCTTAAACATCGCCATGCAATTGTTAGAGATCCAACTTTATTGAGTACAGTTCAACAGATTGATTCACTATCCTTTGTACTTTGACTGGTCATAACTCCGTTTTTGGGACTATCAGCCTGTAAATGGCCAAATCCTTGTTAATCAAAGCATTGTTTCTTCATATTAACATCCATAGGTGCTGGTTTAGTCATAATATGTCTCTTCTTACTACAACTCCCAACTTCACCCTTAGAAACTCCTAGGGATTCAAAGAAGTATCAGAATTGTGGGATAAGGTATAATGTTTGTTTCTTACCTTGGCTTCCTTCTCCACCTTGGTAGCAAGGTTTATCACGTCATCAAGAGTTCTAATAAGCTGAAGGTCAGCAATTGATGAAGTTTCAACACTCAATCCTAGTACAAACCATAGAATGTCTGCTTGTTGCTACTCTTGAATATCGCCAAGCAATTGTTAGAGATCCTACTTCATTGAGTACACTTCAACAGTTAGATTCACTATCCTTTGTACTATGACGGGTCCTAGCTCCGTTTTTGGGACTATCAGCCTGCAAATGGCCAAATCCTTTTTTAATCATAGCATTGTTTCTTCATATTAGCATCCGTAGGTGCTGGTTTAGTCTCTATATGTGTCTTCTTACCAAAACTCCCAACATCACCCTATGAAATTCCTATGAGATTCACAGAAATATATGAATTGTGGGATAAGGTATAACGTTTGTTTCTTACCTTGGCTTTCTTCTCCACCTTGGTAGCAAGGTTTATCACGTCATCAAGAGTCCTAATAGGCTGAAGGTCAGCAATTGATGAAGTTTCAACACTCAATCCTTGTACAAAGCATATAATGCCTGCTTGTTGCTACTCTTGAATATCGACAAGCAATTGTTAGAGATCCAACTTCATTGAGTACACTTCAACAGGTAGATTCACTATCCTTTGTACTATGATTTGTCTGAACTCCGTTTTTGGGACTATCAGCCTGCAAATGGCCAAATCCATTTTTAATCAAAGCATTGTTTTTTCGTATTAACATCTGTAGGTGCTGGTTTAGTCTCTATATGTGTCTTCTTACCAAAACTCCCAACTTCACCCTATGTTATTCCTATGAGATTCACAGAAATATCTGAATTGTGGGATAAGGTATAACGTTTGTTTCTTACCTTGGCTTTCTTCTCCACCTTGGTAGCAAGGTTTATCACATCATCAAGAGTCCTAATAGGCTGAATGTCAGCAATTGATGAAGTTTCATCACTCAATTCTTGTACAAAACCTACAATGCCTGCTTGTTGCTACTTTTAAACATCAACATGCAATTGTTAGAGATCCAACTTCATTGAGTACACTTCTACAGTTAGATTCACTATCCTTTGTACTATGACGGGTCCTAGCTCCGTTTTTGGGACTATCAGCCTGCAAATGGCCAAATCCTTTTTTAATCATAGCATTGTTTCTTCATATTAGCATTCGTAGGTGCTGGTTTAGTCTCTATATGTGTCTTCTTACCAAAACTCCCAACATCACCCTATGAAATTCCTATGAGATTCACAGAAATATATGAATTGTGGGATAAGGTATAACGTTTTTTTCTTACCTTGGCTTTCTTCTCCACCTTGGTAGCAAGGTTTATCACGTCATCAAGAGTCCTAATAGGCTGAAGGTCAGCAATTGATTAAGTTTCATCACTCAATCCTTGTACAAAGCCTACAATGCCTTCTTGTTGCTACACTTAAACATCGCCAAGCATTTGTTAGAGATCCAACTTTATTGAGTACACTTCAACAGTTAGATTCACTATCCTTTGTACTATGATTGGTCCTAACTCCGTTTTTGGGACTATCAACCTGCAAATGACCAAATCTTTTTTTAATCAAAGCATTGTTTCTTCATATTAACATCCATATGTGCTGGTTTAGTCTATATGTGTCTTCTTGCCATAATTCCCAACTTCACCCTCTGAAACTCCTATGGGATTCACAGAAGTATCTGAATTGTGGGATAAGGTATAACGTTTGTTTCTTACCTTGGTTTTCTTCTCCACCTTGGTAGCAAGCTTTATCACGTCATCAAGAGTCCTAATAGGCTAAAGCTTAGCCATTGATGAAGTTTCATCACTCAATCCTTGTACAAAACCTACAGTGCATGCATGTTTGATAAGTGCGGTTTTAACACCGGGTCTACCAAATAAACTCTCGTACGTTGAGTACATTAGGTATCGATCCACGAGGAGAGCAGAAAATAACACACCAAGAATACAAGAAACTAATCAAGCTAAACGATTAAAATGTTTTGTTTTTGGCTTTTGAAGTCACGAAATTATTAACTAAAACAGAGCAAGGGACTTAATTAAAACTTAATTAAAAAGAAACCCAAGATAGACATCTACTAGAATCAAGAACAACAATCGAAATTTAGCTCAAGGTGTAAAAGAAGCAAAATAAACAAGAAAATCTGTTTTAGTAAGACAATTTAAAACATGGATCGTTGGTAAGGCATTTCGACAAGGGTGAATGATGATATGAAAAATGATAAATTCAATGAACAATCAATGTTAATCCTATGACATGAGTCACTTAACTAGACTAGTCCACTCCCATGATACTAGACCTTTTACAAATCATTCAATTAAGCTAATCTCCCAATTGCAACCAAATGATTTGTAAACAATGAACACAAACTCATAATTGTCATCAATTCCATCTTAGAACTCAATTTCCATTGGTTAAGATATAGAATGCAAGCATAGAAAGTTCAGATTAAAATCACAACACCTTCCGGGTGTGAAACAATCAACATCTAGAAAACTCTTTTCCAAGTTCATTTCTAGCATTAAGATCATTATATACTTGAACATAAACAAGAATCAACCATTGAACATCACAAACAACCATCATATCACCCTAAATCTACCAAACCAACAATCCAAGATAGAACTACTCACACATACCCAAATCACAAAAATAAACCGTACAAAATATAAACATAAGCATAATAAACACAAAAGTAGAAGAAAAATTAAGAAAGCTTCACTAGATGAGGTTAGATCATGAGATTAAAATCAAGAACTTGAGAGAGTTTTTCTCTGAGTTTATAGAGAGGTTTAGAGAGCTAATATCAGAATAATAATTGCCTAAACAATGGCTGAGAATGAAAGTTGAAAAGAAAAATCGGATTTGAGTGAATGTAATTTTCTTGTGGGGTATGGGCGGCTGAGGTCAGATCGATCGATCTGGTCTTAGAACGATCGATCTGGGCCAGATCGATCGATCTTGATGTGCTCTGGTCGATCTTGATTCTTCACGCAAGTTTGCTTGAACTGGATCGATCGATCCCACCATGGATCGATCGATCTGATGGAGTCTACAGCAGTTTCAGCTTGGTGTCAGATTTACATGCCTTCGGTAAAACGTTCATAACTTTTGATTGCACCATGGAATTTACTTCAAACCACTTCCACATGAAAGCTAACTCAATTTCCTATGACTTTTGTAGAGAGTGATGAAGCCTAATCGTTGTGTAGAGCCTTCATATGAGTAGATCTTCCAGACCCTATGGATTGGTTCCGAAACATCATTTCTTGTATTTTCTTCCAAATGATCCCTCATCCAACCACCAAGTCTCCAAGTCTTCCATTTACCTAAACTGACTCAAAACATATGCAAAAACCTATATATACAACCTAGGACTCTAAAATTCAAGTTAAAACAAAATGAGACTCAAATGCATGGAAAACTCTCAAAACTATACAAAGTGGGAATGAAAACCTATGAAAATATGCCTTAAAACATGCAAAATATGGTGTTATCAACTCCCCCGGACTTGCCTTTTAATTGTCCGCAAGCAAACAAGAGAAGACAAACCGAAAGAGAGGTTTGAAAGCGGGGACTCAAAACCAAAAGTTTACAAGTTGCAAAAACAAACAATTAATTCACTCTAACTCATTCAAGGCTTATCGCAACTCCTAATCGTTTCTCTTAACAACAATGCCTTATGCTTACAAGTTCTCTTTGCAACCAACCCTCACATTCATTTACTCTTTCTCAAGGTGTGATCTCACAAATGGACAAGTGATCAAATCCAATCGGTTTGGGAGAAAAGACTTTTAGCACAAGTAAATATGAGTGCAAGGAGGTTTATTTTCTTTTTAAGTGACTCACTCTCAAGAAAATGGAATGCTATATGTTATGCAAAAGCAAGGAAGACTAGAAACAATTTATGCATACAAAGTTTAACTCACATTGTTCTACCCTCCTAGCAAAGCTTTTTACTCGAATGGTGATTTCATTTTTTGTTCTTATTACTTCTTTGAAGCACATTAAACCTCCAAATTTCTTTTGGCTAAATCGAACTTCCTTTTCTTTTTCCAAAACATCAAACTTTTAGAGAACATTTTTATTTTTACTTGACCCTCAACTTATTGTTCTATCTCTTTTTCAAACATGGAGATTATTTTTCTTCTCCTTTCCTAGGGTCTTTCTTTTACGTACTTCTCTAGAATTTGCTTAACCAAGGGTTCTTTGACTCTCATTTCCCATCTCAATATTTTTTTTTATTTCTTGATCATAATTCCCAAACCAACTACCATTTTCCCATTGATCCTCATCCTAATGCTAGCCCTTTCCTTTGAACAACTTAGACTAGCTAAAAATGAAAGCTAACCTTTGTCGTTCCCGATACTTACAAGATTTTACACACAATAGCATTATCAAGAAAAAGGCCTCACTCAATCAAACAACGAGTGGTGAAAAACAAAATGGGTAAGGTGAAAGGTAGAGAACCATTCTAAATATGAGGATGGCCACTCGGGTTATTAGAGAGTGGCAAAAGTGGATAAGATAACCCGAGTGTTTTCTTTGAACCATGGTTCTATATCACAAGCCCATAAGCGAGAAGATTAAATTCATTTAAGTTCGATATTAAAGGGGTTGATTTTAAATTGAACAAGCAATTAGAAGACAATGAGTTAAGAGTAGAGAGATCAAAGCAAGAGTGTACAAGTTTCAAAAATTTGTTCAAGCAAAACTTTTAGTGGTTTCTATCATTGTCTCCTATGCATTATGCAATCCTATATGATTTTAGACTCAATCCTAAATAACAAAATTCAATGATGCAAAACTATATGATTTTCGTTTTTTCATTTTTTTTTTTTTTGTTTTTTCGAAAATTGATCATTTTTTTTTTCTATGCAATATATGTGAATGCGTAAGACTCAAAAGAACGAAAATAAGACAAAATACACAATGTTAAATAACAATGACCTCTTCCCCGGACTTAAATCACACCGTCTCGGTGTGAGAATAAAAATGCAAACAAAAATAACAAAATAGGTACAAAGGGTGAAATGTGAAACCTTGGAGTGCATTGGATGGATTAATTGCCCTTAGTTTGCCCAATCGGAAATCGCCTTGACTACTCACCAACGTCCTAGATAATCAAAACACACAAAAACAAAAATCAAATCACACTCAAACAAACAAATAAACATATTATACAAGGGATAGAATTGGGGGAGTCCCCAATGGCTCGTTTAACGTCGCTAAGCTTGACGTTTCAATGTTTTTAGGTGGGGTGGGGTTCTGAGAGTGGAACAATTGTCCCCTCCTCAGTGTTCTCTTCAGCTAGGTACGGTTTGAGACATTGTCCATTCACGGTGAAGTCTCCCCCGGACTTGTTCCAAACAAATAAACATATTATACAAGGGATATTTTTGGAGGAGTCCCCAATGGCTTGTTTAACGTCGCTAAGCTTGACGTAGTATCGCTTTAGGCGGTTGTCGGATCCAAAAGAGGAACCATGGTTCCTTCTTCGATGCTTTCATCGGCTAGGTATGGTTTAAGACGTTGTTCGTTCACAGCAAAATCCCCCCCGGACTTGTTGTAGAGTACTACCGCACCATAAGGTCTAACTTCTTTGATTTTGAATGGTCCTGACCATCTCGATTTAAGTTTCCCGGGAAACAGTTTCAGCCGGGAATTGAACAACAACACTTTGTCGTTAACGTTGAAATCTCTCGAGATGATCTTCTTATCGTGAATCTCCTTAGTTCTCTCCTTGTAGATCTTCGAGTTTTCATACGCCTCAAGACGGAATTCGTCTAGCTCGTTTATTTGCACTAACCGCTTCTCGGATGCCGTTTTGATATCAAAGTTAAGAAGCTTGATTGCCCACATGGCTTTGTATTCGAGTTCAACCGGCAAATGACATGACTTTCCATAGAGGAGGTTGAACGGTGTTATACCTATTGGCGTTTTGAAAGCTGTTCGGTAAGCCCGTAGTGCATCATCCAAGTTCTTTGACCAATCCTTCCTTGTTGTTCCAACTGTCTTTTCCAATATAGCTTTGATTTCCCGGTTGGAGATTTCAACTTGGCCACTCGTTTGTGGGTGATATGGTGTTGCCACTTTGTGTTTTACCCCATTCTTCCTTAGGAGATTCTCAAAAACCTTGTTTATGAAATGAGATCCCCCATCGCTTATGACTACTCTTGGAATACCAAAGCGCGGGAAGATAATGCTCTTAAACATTTTCAAAACTACACTAGCATCGTTGGTTGGACTCGCTATTGCTTCAACCCATTTCGAGACGTAGTCCACTGCTACCAAGATGTAGTTGTTGCCATAAGATGAGGAGAATGGCCCCATGAAGTCTATACCCCAAACATAAAAAATCTCCACTTCGAATATCGGATTTTGTGGCATTTCACTTCGCTTGCTTATATTTCCCTTTCGTTGGCAAGAGTCACACTTAGAAATAAATTGGTAAGTGTCCTTAAACATCGTAGCTAGGCCACCAAAATCCCTCTTGTAACACTTAAGTAACCGTCTTAAACGTAGCAAAATGCCCTCCATAAGCTGAACCGTGGCAATGCATCAAGATTCCTGCAACTTCTTCTTCGGGGACACATTTTCTATAAAGTTTGTCCTTGCAAAACGTGTACAAGTAGGGTTCATCCCAGTAGAACCGACGAACGTCCTTGAAGAATTTCTTCTTGGCATACCCTTGTAGGTTTGGTGGTTCTTTTTCGCAAGCTAAGTAGTTTACAAAGTCAGCATACCACGGTAAACTTATGTCCATGGACTCAATCGCTAGAAGTTCCATCAGCATGGAATTCGCCTTGGCTAAACTTTGTACGATGTTTACTTGTTCTTCGGGCAAGGAATCATCAATCGGTATTTGCTCCTCGATCTTCATCCTTGATAGATGATCAGCTACACCATTCTCTATTCCCTTCTTGTCTCTTATCTCTAAATCAAACTCTTGCAACTGTAGGATCCATCTTAACAATCTTGGCTTTGCATCTTTTTTTCGCCAATAAGTGCCTTAGCGCTGCATGATCCGTGTGCACTATTACCTTAGAACCCACCAAGTATGATCGAAATTTCTCAAAGGAGTAAATGATTGCCAAAAGTTCTTTCTCTGTGGTTGTGTATCTTGTTTGTGCATCATCAAGTGTTCTACTAGCGTAGTAGATCACATGCATCTTCTTGTCTTTCTTCTGTCCTAACACGGCTCCAACAGCGAAGTCGCTCGCATCACACATTATCTCAAAAGGCAACTCCCAGTCTGGTGGTTGAACTATAGGCGCACTAATCAACGCTCCCTTCAGTTTTGTGAACGCTTCTTGACATGCTTCATCAAAGACAAACTCCGTGTCTTTGCATAGGAGTCTTGTTAAAGGCCTTGCTATCTTTGAAAAGTCTTGAATGAACCTTCGGTAAAACCCAGCATGACCCAAGAAACTCCTTATGTCTCTCACTGTTCGTGGAGGTTCCAACTTCATCATTACCTCAATCTTCGCCTTATCCACTTCAATCCCGTTTTCGGAGATCTTATACCTAAGCACAATCCCTTCCTTGACCATGAAGTGACACTTTTCCCAATTCAGGACCAGGTTCGTGTCTTCGCATCTCTTTAGTACCCTGCATAGATTCAACAAACAAGAACCAAACGAAGAACCATACAAAGAAAAATCATTCATAAATACTTCCATTGTATCCTCAATTAAATCCGAAAAAATGAACATTATACACCGCTGAAAGTAGCAGGTGCATTACACAAACCAAATGGCATTCTTCGATAAGCAAATGTGCCATAAGGACAAGTGAATGTCGTTTTCTCTTGGTCATTTGGGTGAATTGGTATTTGGAAAAACCCAGAATAACCGTCAAGGAAGCAATAATATGAACGATTAGCTAGCCTTTCTAGCATTTGATCAATGAATGGCAAAGGAAAGTGATCCTTACGAGTGGATGAATTTAGTTTTCTATAATCAATGCACACTCTATGCCCGGTAATGGTTCTAGTTGGAATTAGTTCATCATTTTCGTTTTTAATCACGGTAATTCCTCCTTTTATGGGTACTACATGGACGGGTGAGATCCAAGTACTATCAGAGATAGGATAGATCACACCCGCTTCTAGTAGTTTTAAAATTTCTTTCTTGACTACTTCTTTCAAGTTCGGATTCAATCTCCGTTGATGCTCAATTGATGATTTATTTTCATTTTCCAAATGAATTCTATGCATGCATAATGATGGTGAAATCCCTTTAATATCATTCAATGAATAACCAATGGCTCTCCTATACTTTTTCAGTTCATGCAAGATCATTAAGGTTTCTTCTTGGTTCAATGCATCATTTATTATGACAGGATATGTGGAATTAGGTCCTAGAAACTCGTACCTTAGCCCATTTGGAAGTGTCTTGAGTTCCACCTTTGGAGCATTGAGTTCGCTCCAATCATCCTCCACACTAGACTTACCATTGCTAGTGTCTTCTTTTATATCCTCTCCTGTGCGTTCTTCAATCTCCAATAAGCACGTTTCTTTTCCCCACGGTAATTGTGAATCGAGGAATTCTTTGTAGGCAATTGCCTCTTTGTTCACGGTTCCACTCTCAAAACTCGACTTCGTGATGGCTACTTTAAGAGAATCTTCCATGTTCAGCTCTTCTAAGTATTCATCAACCATTTCCTCTAAGGTTTCTATATAGAAAACCTTTCCTTCTATGGTTGATTTCCTCATCATGTCAAGTATATCAAACTTCAAAGAAATACCTCCCAAGTGAAGATCAATCACACCCTTTTTAACGTCTATTATAGCTCCGGCGGTTGCTAAAAATGGTCTTCCTAGGATGATAGGATCCGTTGGCTCTTCGTCCATCTCAAGCACCACAAAGTCTGTTGGAATTATGCAATTTCCAACCTTGAGGGGTAAGTCTTCTAGTATCCCAATCGGATGATGAATCGATCTATCCGCTAACACCAATGAGATTCTTGTTGGTTTGAAGTTTGTCAATCCCAATTTCTTGGAGACCGTCAACGGCATTAGACTAACGCTTGCGCCAAGATCAACCAAACACTTGTTAAAGTGGAGAGATCCTATAGTACAAGGGAGTGTGAAACTCCCGGGATCCATGAGTTTCTTCGGCAAGTTATTTTGAATTATGGCGCTGCACTCATGAGTGATCATCACCATGGCATCTTCGATTTGTCTCCTTTTAGTAAGAACGTCCTTGAGGAGTTTGTTGTATACCGGACACTCCATAATAAGATCAATGAATGGAATGGTGACTTGAACCGTACCCATTATCTTCTTGAACTTTTCGAACTGTTTGTCCAAAATCTGTTTCTTAAACCTCCCGGGAAATGGAAGTTTCGGTTCGTATGCCTGTGGCTCAAAATCATCATCCTTTTCAGTAATGTCCCTTGACTTTACTTTTTCCTTTCCTCCTCCCTTGACAGCTTCAGATTCGTTGGGAACAAATTCCGGTTCCACAGTTTTTATTTTTCTTCCCGAATGGATTTGCGAATCAATTTCGGATCGATCTCGGATTTTCTCCGCAAAGTTTTCTTCTTCTTGATCTTCGTGGGCATTCTCATTCTTTTGCTGCTTGTCACTGACCTCCACCACGACCTGGTCTCTTGTTGGTAGTTCTTTTCATCTTCTCAAAGTTATTGCCAAGCAAAATTCCTTAGGATTAGCTATGGCTTTGCCCGGTAAAGTTCCTTTTGGACCTTGAGATGAGGAAGCAACTTGAGCAATTTGGTTATCCAACCCCTTGACGTGAGTGCTTAGATTCTCGAACTTGGCATTTAGATCGTTGTACGCTCCATCCACCTTATTGTTAATCTCAAGCATCCTTATGTTCGTTTCGATTGAGCTATTAGTTTGCCCAACCAATATTTGTTGAAGCATACTCTTAATGTCTTTTATCTCTTGATCTTGAGATTGAGATGCAATTGCTTGCCCTGTAGGTTTGTACGCTTGTTGATTGTTGGGAACAAAAGGTGCCTTGCTCTGAAAACCCCCTTGATTATTTTGAAATCCACCTTGGTTGTTTTGAAGCTGTGAGTTCGGTACATATCTTTGTTGTGTGAAGTTCTGTCCTTGGGAGTTTGATTGCATGAAAGGTCTTGGTTGATAGCCTTGACCTTGTTGCTGGAAGTTTGGGTTGTAGCTCTTGTTGTACCCTCCTTGATAGTTTCCCTGATTTCCAACGAAATTCAATTCTTCTTGCATTTCAAGATTTTCTCCAAACCCAATTTCCTTACAAGCTTGTCCTCTATCAAATTGTCCAACATAGTTTATGGATATTTCTGTAGCTTGCAGGACCTTATCCATCTTCTCATGTAAGGTTTTGATCTCCTTACTCCTTTGGTCTTCTCTATCTCCGGTCCCTCTAGGAGCTCTATCATAGTCTTCTCCGTAATTTCCATCGCTTTGCGCTAGGTTCTCCACAAGTTGGAACCCTTCTTCAACATTTTCCCCCAAAAAGTTTCCATTACTAGCGGTGTCCAACATCGTTCTTATCCTTGGAACAATCCCTCTATACAATGTACTCAACAACGATTCTTCAGAAAATCCGTGGTGAGGGCATTTGTTAGTGTAACTCTTGAACCATTCCTAAGCTTCGCCAAAACTTTCATTGTTCCTTTGAGCAAAGCTTGATATATCGTTTCTGAGCCGAGCTGTTCTTGATGTTGAGAAGAATTTCTCAAGAAATTTCTTCTTGCATTCCGCCCAAGTAGTAATCGATCTAGGAGGCAGACTCTTCTCCCATTGTTTCGCCTTATCCCCAAGAGAAAAGGGAATAATCTCAGCTTAAACGCATCCTCCGAGATGCCGTTTATCTTCGTCAAGTCGCATATATCATTGAAGTTATCAAGATGGTCAAGAGGGTCTTCAACGGGCAGCCCGTGAAATTTGTTTCCTTGAACCATATTGATGATGCTCATCTTGATTTCGAAGTTGTTGTTTTCAACTGCCGGTGCATGAATACCACTACGGTTTCCATGTGCTTGCGGTGCATCGTATGCCCCTATCACTCTCTCTCTTCTAGCAGCATGAACCGGTGGATTAATAGGAATCCCCGCTCCTTGAACTTCTTCTTGTAAAACTGGGTTGTTATCAACGTTATCACCCATGTTTATCCCAACTGTTCTTGCAAGTCTCTCCCTTTCTCTTCTAGCTCGAGTATTGGCTCGCTCTAGGCGTTCTATCTCAGGCACTAACTCCACCAGGTTTTGATGTCCTTGGCTTCTCAGGTTCATGCACCTACAAGAAAGAGAAAAAATTCAGAACGAGGTTAGATCTTTCGAAAATTAAAATTTAGACTCGGTAGAATCCAAATCCTAATGGCTATTGCATTGCTTCTCCGGCAAAGGCACCGATTCACTATCCTTTGTACTTTGACTGGACATAACTCCGTTTTGGGACTATCAGTATGTAAATGGCCAAATCCTAGTTAATCAAAGCATTGTTTCGTCATATTAACATCCATAGGTGCTGGTTTAGTCACAACATGTGTCTTCTTACTACAACTGATAAGGAGGTTTTCAAGGCCTCGGGCAATCAAATAACCCTTTCGTACGTTGTGTACTTAGGGATCGATCCACGGAGAAGACAAGAATAACACACTAAGAATGCAAGAAGCTACTCAAGCAAAACAAAAATGATGTTTTGTTTTTGGCTTGGGAAGTCACGAAATTATTAACTAAAACAGAGCAAAGGACTTAATTAAAAAGAAACCCAAGATAAACATCTACTAGAATCAAGAACAGCAATCGAAATTTAGCTCTAAGTGTAAAAGAAGCAAAATAAACAAGAAAATCTGGGTTTTTTTTAGACAATTTAAAACATGGATCGTTGGTAAGGCATTTTGACAAGGGTGAATGATGATATGACAAATGATAAATTCAATGAACAATCAATGTTAATCCTATGACTTGAGTCACTTAACTAGACTAGTCCACTCCCATGATACTAGACCTTTTACAAATCATTCAATTAAGCTAATCTCCCAATTGCTACCAAATGATTTGTAAACAATGAACACAAACTCATAATTGTCATCAATTCCATCTTAGAACTCAATTTCCATTGGTTAAGATATAAAATGCAAGCATAGAAAGTTCAGATTAAAATCACAACACCTTCCGGGTGTGAAACAATCAACATCTAGAAAACTCTTTTCCAAGTTCATTTCTAGCATTAAGATCATTATATACTTGAACATAAACAAGAATCAACCATTGAACATCACAAACAACCATCATATCACCCTAGATCTACCAAACCAACAATCCAAGATAGAACTACTCACACATATTCATATCACAAAAATAAATCGTAGAAAATATAAACATAAACATAATAAACACAAAAGTAGAAGAAAATTTAAGAAAGCTTCACTAGATGTGGTTAGATCTTGAAATTAAAATCATGAACTTGAGAGAGTTTTTCTCTGAATTTAGAGAGAGGTTTTTAAAGCTAATATCAGCCTAAAAAATTTTTCTAAACAATGGCTGAGAATGAAAGTTAAAAAGAAAAATCGGATTTGAGTGAATGTCAACTTTTTGTGGGGGATGGGCGGCTGAGGGTCAGATCGATCGATCTGGTGTGCTCTGGTCGATCTTGATTCTCACCGCAAGTTTGCTTGAAATGGATCGATAGATCCGACCTTGGATCGATCGATCTGATGAAGTCTACATCAGTTTCAGCTTCCTGTCAGATTTATATGCCTTCGGTAAAACGTTCATAACTTTTGATTGCACCATGGGATTTACTTCAAACCACTTCCACATTAAATCTAACTCAATTTCCTATGACTTTTGTAGAGAGTTCTGAAGCCTAATCGCAACTTAGAGCCTTCATATGAGTAGATCTTCCAGACCCTATGGATTGGCTCCGAAACATCATTTCTTTTATTTTCTTCCAAATGATCCCTCATCCAAACTCCAAGTCTCCAAGTCTTCCATTTACCTAAACTGACTCAAAACATATGCAAAAACCTATATATACAACCTAGGCCTCTAAAATTCAAGTAAAAACAAAATGAGACTCAAATGCATGGAAAACTCTCAAAACTATACAAAGTGGGAATGAAAACCTATGAAAATATGCCTTAAAAACATGCAAAATATGGTGTTATCAACAACTCCCAACTTCACCCTCAGAAACTCCTAGGGATTCAAAGAAGTATCAGAATTGTGGGATAAGGTATAATGTTTGTTTCTTACCTTGGTAGCAAGGTTTATCACGTCATCAAGAGTTCTAATAAGCTGAAGGTCAGCAATTGATGAAGTTTCAACACTCAATCCTTGTACAAAGCATAGAATGCCTGCTTGTTGCAACTCTTGAATATCGCCAAGCAATTGTTAGAGATCCAACTTCATTGAGTACACTCCAACAGTTAGATTCACTATCCTTTGTACTATGACTGGTGATTGCTCGAGTATTTACTCGATACACTTAACCGCAAGGTAGTATATAACGAGATCGATCCACAAGAACCAATGGTACTCTAATGATTTACGAGACTTGTAGTTAGCTATAGCAGGATTGGTTTGATTGATTTCTTTCAAACTTGTAAACAAAATGCAATAAACATAAAACGATTGTACGATTTAAAAGGCATTAGGCCTTAGGGAATTTCAGGTTGTCAATGGCTTAACGAATAATTTTGAGTATGGGATTTAACACTCTCAGCACCGTTCTAGAACATGAACGCAAGGTGGATTAACCCACTCTCGTGGCCTTAACCCCTAAACTTGACTACTTGAAAACTAAACTCTCGTTTGATTTCTCCTAACCAAATTAGCATTAACACACCAGTTCACTAAGTTCACAATGATGATCTAGCATCAACTCTCGCAGGCTAGAGATACATAGCTCAATTCATAAAGTTCAAGTTCTCTATAACATGATTAGTGCTTATAGAACAACCTAAAATCAAGACTAAGGTAGCTACTCTTAATCTAGCATTAAGAACACATGAATCAAAGAACCTATGGATTAGAAACCCCAAATCTCTATCAATTCATCAAGCAATCAATTTCCTTCAAGAACCCTAAAACCTAACTATGAAATTACTCACACATAATCAGAAAAAAACAAAGTAAACCATAGAAAGCATAATAGTATTGAAATAAACAACAAATGATACAACAAAACTTTTCCAAATGTTTGATAGAAAGGAGGAGCTTAGAAATCCAAGAAAATGTGTCTAGAATAGTGTTTTAAGCGTAGAAAGAAAAACTCATGATTTTAGTAGGTTTAGGTGGGATATTTATAGACATAGGTGTAAAAGTGTGTGTGCGGCTGGGAGGATCGGTCGATCCACAAGTCGGATCGATCGATCCCCAATTCCCGGACATAATATCTTCATGGCGGCTGAGCATGGGATCGATCGATCTGCATGAGGGATCGATCGATCCGTTGTGTCTGGACAAAATATCTTCAAGGCGAATGAGCATGGGATCGATCAATCTGCATGAGGGATCGATCGATCCTTCGTGTCCGGACATAATGTCCGTGGATAATGGATCGGTCGATCCGCCCATGAGATCGACCGATCCTTGGCCGTGTTCTTGGAATTGTTTGGATCGATCGATCCAAGGGTAGGATCGATCGATCCCGTTCCTTTCCGTAGCTTCTAGGCTTCATCTTTAGCCCGAACAATCCCGAAACCGTCTTATTCCGGCTTAACTCCATAGAACCTGTAAAAGACTCAAAACAAAATAGAAAACACTCGAAAACTAGCAAAAGACACGAAACAAATACTAAAAACAAACCAAATACCAATCAAAAGTACAATACATCAACTCCCTCCAACTTAGACTTTTGTTTGACCTCAAGGAAAACAAAACAAAATCTAAACCAAGAGAAAAGGTTTTTAAAAAAATGAGAATTCATAAAATCTATAGGATCATGCCTTTAACCAAATGCTTGCAACCACTTTCACCAAGTTCATATCAAATTGTACTACATTGTACTTCGCCATAACCGTAGCAAATATATGAAATCCCAAGATCATGTAGAACTTAACATTTAACATTGATTAAGAAATGCGTGTACTCTCACAAAGGGAATATCTAACACGTTATGGTCTAGGTATAAAGGCTGATATTTGGTGGCTCAAGTGTTTTGGGTTCTCCAGCAAAGCAAACGGATGCAAATCAATATGCAAAATCACAGTGAGACAAAGACCAACTAGGAAGTACCTAGCTCTCCTTTCGCTCGGATCCTTCTAACCAACTCAAAACCCCTAAGTATGAATATAAAATTTTTTTAGATGCTGATGAAACACATTAATGATCTCAGACCTTCTCTGTTCTCTTTTCACTCCTTTCCCATCTCGTTTTTTTTCGTTTTTTTTTTTTTTTTTTTTTTTCTCTTTTGTTTTTGTTTTTTTTTTTTTTGTTTTTTTTTTTTAGATGGGGGAGCGGGAACGAGGAGTCTTACAAAAGTTGCATCAAAAGAAATCTTGACAATGAATGCTCGTCATACTCATAAATACATCTACTAAACCATACTAGACCACAATGGCTTAATCTCGTCCAATGACGGTATGCAAACGAAACGAACTACTACCACAATCCTAACGAAAGGAAAGCTATGTCGGTCCATATACTCCATAGTTTTTGCATATGAATGCACATGACAGTGGCTATAAACAGATGCATGTGGTTTGAAAGATGGAAATGGTAAGGGGTGTGGTACTAGACTAAAAATAAGTCTAGCCATTTGGAGTTAACAAAGGCAAATATAAACAATGTAAAGAAAACTCTAAATGTAATTCCATTACATGATTATCAACCCCCTAAGTGAGATATATTAAGTCCATATTAAGTTCATATATATATGATTAAGCTCAAATGATAGGGAATATCAACAAATGATCAAGTTATGGATTTTTCTGCGCTTCCAAGTTATCCCGAAATAAGGCTAAGCAGTTTTAAGACAAAATGATCTCAGACATGTTGCAATTCCAAAAGATAACAAATTCTCATAACTATTTTGACTCAATAAAATATTTAAAATTCCAACAAAGTTTTAATAAAAATAAAACACACCAAAATAAAAGAAACAAACACAAACGTCATTAGTAGAAAAATGGCATCCTCCCCCGAACTTGCTTTTCACCGTCTCGGTGTAATAACAAAATTAAAAGAAGAATGCCATACATAAATAAATAAAACCAAACGTCTTAAAAAACAAAATGATATAAAACAAAGGATAGAAATAACCACAAGCTCAGTGGTCGCGGGTAGAGCTATCGCTGGAGCTCTCTCTCCTGCCTATGGTCCTCTTGCTTCTGGGTAAGCGGAGGTCGCTATACTGTGCTGAGGAATGCTCCTCCGGTGAATGAGAAGTTCCAGCTCGGTCTTGAGCTGCCTTGGTCCTCATCTCATGCATTTTGCCAATAGAGTCTGACTCTGTGCTCTCGGAGTCTTCAGCATCCTCAGCTTCCTCATTATCCTCAGCTTCCTCATTATCAGCTTCAGCGCTTTCGTCATCTTGTGTCGGTGAACCTGAAGCACAAGAACAAGGTTTGATCTTCTGGATCGCCCTCCACATTTTTCTCATCATGGAGTTGTTCTTTTTCTGCGATTTGATGATCCACTGAAGTTGCTGGGTTGTGTCATCTGCAGGAGGGCTGGGCGGTAGGCGGTACCGGTTGGGGCTGTGAGGCAGTAGCTGCTGCGGCTGAGGCTCGTCTGCTTCTTCTTCGATGTCAACCTCAGCCTCTTGCATCTCGTCATCGCTAATACCATGGAGAGGATAAGAAAGAGTATGAGTCATCTATTTGCAGCCTTTTTTTTTTTTTTGTAAACAATCCATGTTCACCAACGTCCTATAAAATGAAAGCACACAAAATTAAAGATAAAGATCACACTTAAACAAATAAATAAACATATATACAAACGATAGAATTGGGGGAGTCCCCAATGGCTTGTTTAACGTCGCTAAGCTTGACGTTTGATGCCCATTTAGACTGAAGGGAGAATAGGAGTTGTCGAATGAACTCCATCCTTGAAATTTGGTCCCCAATCGGTGAGCTCGATCTTGAGAACCTTCACCATGAGCTCTCTGATGTAGTCTGATTGGTTCTCCTCTAAACCTGGCAATAAGATAATTCTTGCTTTGGCAAAAGGTTTGGAAGGACCTTTGCTCTTGATCTTGCACTCTATAGCACCACCATTGTGGCTCAACAGATGCAAGGTGAAAATGGATGAGGAGTTGTGACCAAAATGAGGCTTCTTGCCTTTCTTGAGCTTTTTCCTTGGATCCACCATCTTTGGCTCATCAAATAAAGCATTAAGGCTTTCACCATGGTAAAGGAACTTATCATCACAGTCCTTGAGTCGATTTTTCTCAATCAAACCCTTGAGCTTTTCCTTCCTTTCCATTTCTTCATTGGCGATTGTTCCACAAAATGTTGTAGAGGAAGGCTTGATTTGAAATGAGACTTTGGAGTCAACATGGATGAGGATCACTCGCCTGTTTGGGAAGTCAATGTTCGCTCCAGCGGTGTTGAGGAATGGAGTTCCAAGAATGAGTGGAAGCTTATCTGGTTTCTCTCTATCTACCACCAAGAAGTCCGTTGGGATTATACAATCTCCTACCTTAAGAGGATAATCCTCAATCAACCCAAGTGGAGGTTTCGAAAAAGCATCTCCAAATGTGATGGAAGATGAGTGTTGTTTCATCTCTCTAATCCCTAACCTTTCCGCCATTTCAAATGACATCACATTTACGCTAGCTCCAGAATCACACAAGGCATTATCGATTTCCAAATCTCCTAGGGAGCAAGAGATTGTGAATGTACCAGGATTTCCAAGCTTGGTAAGCGATTTAGGTTCAAGCGGTGGTGTACTCGGTGGTTTTAGCACTTTCATAACCTCTTCAACTTTCTCTTGGTTCGCTAGAATGGCTTCAATGAACTTAAAATAGAGAGGAACTTGAGATAAGTCATTCACATGAGGCAAAGGTGCTCCAACTCTACTCATATTAGCCTTGAAGCTCGAGAGGATTTTCTTTTTAGCCTTGGTAAGAACTTGGCTTGGAAAAGGAAGTGGAGGCTCATAAGGAGGAGGTTCAACTCTTGAAGTAACTTTTGTTTCAATGCTCTTGGTCACCATATCTTCTTCTTTAGTGCTAAATTTCCCTTCCACTTCACTCTTTATAATCAGATCATCAACATTCGAACCATATAGGAGCCTAGAAATTTCCTTTATAGCCTCTTCATTCTCGACCATTTTTGAATCACTTGTGAAGATGACATTGCAAAATTCTTTCGAGTTTACTTCTGGTTTACCCGGTAATGAACCAATTGATCTCTTAGGAGAGAAGGAAATTTGGGCAACTTGGTTGTCCAAAGACTTCGCATGTGAAGATAGTGTCTCAAACTTCCTCTGGAGATCGCTATACATGTTTTCTACCTTGACATTGATGTCAGAAGCATTCTTTTTCTGGCCCTCAAGAATTTGCTGCATCATCATTTTCATCTCGTTGTCTCCCGAAGAAAACGCTGGAGCGTTGTTCGAAGGAACATGGGCTGGTGCTTGATAACTTCCCTGGAAGTTGTTAAACTGAGGTCTTTGCTGAAAACCCCCTTGCCTATATCCTATTCCTTGCGCTTCTCCTTTGTTCTCAAAAGGTTTGTTGAACCCTCCTTGATACAAACTGCCTTGGTTGATATTGTTGACTTTGTGGCCTCATTGGTGCGGGGTATGTTTGATCTTGAGGATTCTCGACATTTGTGTTCCGGTATGAGAGGTTGGGATGGTTGCGATAGTTTTGGTCGAACCCCCTTGTTCTGATAGTTCCCTTGACCATTGACATAGTTCAACTCAGCTTGCAAGTCGTCAAAACCATTTCTCACTTGCTCTTGGAAAGCTTGACCATCTCCGGAATCCTCACAATAGTTCACAGGTCTTTGATCGCGTCTCAAAAGTTGCTCAACCTTTGCAGTCAAATCTGCAATTTGTTTTGATTCTCCCGTTCCACCGCCTCGTAAGGTTCTGTCATAGTCAACACAGTGGTTGCTATTGCTAGCTGCAAGATTCTCTATCAATACTTGGGCTTCTTCTTCGGTTTTGGTCATAAAATCCCCATTACTGGCTGTGTCTAAAGCCATCTTGTATTTCTCATCAATTCCTCGATAGAACGTGTTGATGAGTGATTCGGGAGTGAAACCATGGTGAGGGCACTCTCTCTTGTAGTCTTTAAATCTTTCCCAAGCTTCATGAAAAGATTCAGTTGCACCTTGTCGAAAGGTCGAGATCTTGTTCCTTAGGAGAGTAGTTCTCGCTTGGGTGAAATATTTCCCCAAGAATGCAGCTTTGTACTCATCCCACGTCCTTATGGAATCTATCTCTAATGACTTGAACCATCGGTGCGCTTTGTCACTTAAGGAAAATGAGAATAGCCTGCACTTAACAGCGTCATCTGGTACTCCATTCATTCGTGTTGTACTCCACACATCCTCGAAATTGTCTAAGTGATAGACGGGATTCTCGGACGGTAGACCATGGAATTGGTTTTGCTTAACAAGAGCTAGCAATCCCAGTTTGATTTCGAAGTCATTCCTGTTGATAGGAGGATGTTGAACTCCTCCTCGGTACATTTGATGATTAGGAGCATCATGATCTCTCAAGGTCCGTCGAACAGGCGCGGGCCTCGGGTTGAAAGCAGCTGGAGGAGGAGGATCTTCCAACTCTTCTCTTCCATTATCTCCATCGTGTGGAGCTTCTTCTGGTGGTAAAACGTTATCGCCTTGACCAGCATGAGCCATTTCGGCTTCTCTTTGCTCAGCTAACTTTTTCTTTTTCTTGTTAGCTCGTTCGAACTTTCCAATTTCCTCGTGATATTCAACTAGGTGTGATGAACCTTCGCCTCGGGTCATATACCTTTAAAACATCAAAGAGAAAAAGGAAATGATTATCAGTAACTTAAAATAAAATGCAATAGACTAATAACTGATCCTAAATCTTTAGGTAACGCTATTGGTCCCCGGCAACGGTGCCAACTTGATTGCTCGAGTATTTACTCGATACACTTAACCGCAAGGTAGTATATAACGAGATCGATCCACAAGAACCAATGGTACTCTAATGATTTACGAGACTTGTAGTTAGCTATAACAGGATTGGTTTGATTGATTTCTTTCAAACTTGTAAACAAAATGCAATAAACATAAAACGATTGATTTATACGATTTAAAAGGCATTAGGCCTTAGGGCATTTCAGGTTGTCAATGGCTTAACGAATAATTTTGAGTATGGGATTTAACACTCTCAGCACCGTTCTAGAACATGAACGCAAGGTGGATTAACCCACTCTCGTGGCCTTAACCCCTAAACTTGACTACTTGAAAACTAAACTCTCGTTTGATTTCTCCTAACCAAATTAGCATTAACACACCAGTTCACTAAGTTCACAATGATGATCTAGCATCAACTCTCGCAGGCTAGAGATACATAGCTCAATTCATAAAGTTCAAGTTCTCTATAACATGATTAGTGCTTATAGAACAACCTAAAATCAAGACTAAGGTAGCTACTCTTAATCTAGCATTAAGAACACATGAATCAAAGAACCTATGGATTAGAAACCCCAAATCTCTATCAATTCATCAAGCCATCAATTTCCTTCAAGAACCCTAAAACCTAACTATGAAATTACTCACACATAATCAGAAAAACAACAAAGTAAACCATAGAAAGCATAATAGTATTGAAATAAACAACAAATGATACAACAAAACTTCTCCAAATGTTTGATAGAAAGGAGGAGCTTAGAAATCCAAGAAAATGTGTCTAGAATAGTGTTTTAGGCGTAGAAAGAAAAACTCATGATTTTAGTAGGTTTAGGTGGGATATTTATAGACATAGGTGTAAAAGTGTGTGTGCGACTGGGAGGATCGGTCGATCCACAAGTCGGATCGATCGATCCCCAATTCCCGGACATAATATCTTCATGGCGGCTGAGCATGGGATCGATCGATCCGTTGTGTCCGGACAAAATATCTTCAAGGCGAATGAGCATGGGATCGATCGATCTGCATGAGGGATCGATCGATCCTTCGTGTCCGGACATAATGTCCGTGGATAATGGATCGGTCGATCCGCCCATGAGATCGACCGATCCTTGGCCGTGTTCTTGGAGTTGTTTGGATCGATCGATCCAAGGGTATGATCGATCGATCCCGTTCCTTTCCGTAGCTTCTAGGCTTCATCTTTAGCCCGAACAATCCCGAAACCGTCTTATTCCGGCTTAACTCCATAGAACCTGTAAAAGACTCAAAACAAAATAGAAAAGACTCGAAAACTAGCAAAAGACACGAAACAAATACTAAAAACAAACCAAATACCAATCAAAAGTACAATACATCAACTGGTCCTAACTCCGTTTTTGGGACTATCAGCCTGCAAATGGCTAAATCCTTTTTTAATCAAAGCATTGTTTCTTCATATTAACATCCGTAGGTGCTGGTTTAGTATCTATATGTGTCTTCTTACCAAAACTCCCAACTTCACCGTATGAAATTCCTATGAGATTCACAGAAATATCTGAATTGTGGGATGAGGTATAACGTTTGTTTCTTACCTTGGCTTTCTTCTCCACCTTGGTAGCAAGGTTTATCACGTCATCAAGAGTCCTAATAGGCAAAAGGTCAGCAATTGATTAAGTTTCATCACTCAATCCTTGTACAAAGCCTACAATGCCTTCTTGTTGCTACACTTAAACATCGCCAAGCCTTTGTTAGAGATCCAACTTCATTGAGTACACTTCAACAGTTAGATTCACTATCCTTTGTACTATGATTGGTCCTAACTCCGTTTTTGGGACTATCAGCCTGCAAATGGCCAAATCTTTTTTTAATAAAAGCATTGTTTCTTCATATTAACAAGATCCATATCTGCTGGTTTAGTCTATATGTGTCTTCTTGCCATAATTCCCAACTTCACCCTCTGAAACTCCTATGGGATTCACAGAAGTATCTGAATTATGGGATAAGGTATAACGTTTGTTTCTTACCTTGGCTTTCTTCTCCACCTTGGTAGCAAGGTTTATCACGTCATCAAGAGTCCTAATAGGCTAAAGCTCAGCCATTGATGAAGTTTCATCACTCAATCCTTGTACAAAACCTACAGTGCATGCATGTTGCTGCTCCTGAACATCACCAAGCATATATTAGAGGTCCAACTTCATTGTGTACACTTCAACAGTTAGATTCACTATCCTTTGTACTGTGCCTGGTCATAACTCTGTTTTTGGGACTATCAGCCTGTAAATGGCCAAATCCTTGTTAATCAAAGCATTGTTTCTTCATATTAACATCCATAGGTGCTGGTTTAGTCTCAATATGTGTCTTCTTAATTACTACAACTCCCAACTTCACCCTCAGAAACTCCTAGGGATTCAAAGAAGTATCAGAATTGTGGGATAAGGTATAATGTTTGTTTCTTACCTTGGCTTTCTTCTCCACCTTGGTAGCAAGGTTTATCACGTCATCAAGAGTCCTAATAGGCTGAAGGTCAGCAATTGATGAAGTTTCATCACTCAATCCTTGTACAAAGGCTACAATGCCTTCTTGTTGCTACTCTTAAACATCGCCATGCAATTGTTAGAGATACAACTTTATTGAGTACAGTTCAACAGCTAGATTCACTATCCTTTAAACTTTGACTGGTCATAACTTCGTTTTTGGGACTATCAGCCTGTAAATGGCCAAATCCTTGTTAATCAAAGCATTTTTTCTTCATATTAACATCCATAGGTGCTGGTTTAGTCACAATATGTGTCTTCTTACTACAACTCCCAACTTCACCCTCAGACACTCCTAGGGATTCAAAGAAGTATCAGAATTGTGGGATAAGGTATAATGTTTGTTTCTTACCTTGGCTTCCTTCTCCACCTTGGTAGCAAGGTTTATCAAGTCATCAAGAGTTCTAATAAGCTGAAGGTCAGCAATTGATGAAGTTTCAACACTCAATCCTCTTACAAAGCATAGAATGCCTGCTTGTTGCTACTCTTGAATATCGACAAGCAATTGTTAGAGATCCAACTTCATTGAGTACACTTCAACAGTTAGATTCACTATCCTTTGTACTATGACTGGTCCTAACTCCGTTTTTTAGACTATCAGCCTGCAAATGGCCAAATCCTTTTTAAATCAAAGCATTGTTTCTTCATATTAACATCTGTAGGTGCTGGTTTAGTCTCTATATGTGTCTTCTTACCAAAACTCCCAACTTCACCCTATGAAATTCCTATGAGATTCACAGAAATATCTGAATTGTGTGATAAGGTATAATGTTTGTTTCTTACCTTGGCTTTCTTCTCCACCTTGGTAGCAACCTTTATCACGTCATCAAGAGTCCTAATAGGCTGAAGCTCAGCCATTGATGAAGTTTCATCAATCAATCCTTGTACAGAGCCTACAGTGCCTGCATGTTGCTGCTCTTGAACTTCACCGAGCAATTATTAGCGATCCAACTTCATTGAGTACACTTCAACAGTTAGATTCACTATCCTTTGTACTATGATTGGTCCTAACTCCGTTTTTGAGACTATCAGCCTGCAAATGGCCAAATCCTTTTTTAATCAAAGCATTGTTTCTTCGTATTAACATTCGTAGGTGCTGGTTTAGTCTCTATATGTGTCTTCTTACCAAAACTCCCAACCTCACCCTATGAAATTCCTATGAGATTCACAGAAATATCTGAATTGTGGGGTAAGGTATAACGTTTGTTTCTTACCTTGGCTTTCTTCTCCTCTTTGGTAGCAAGGTTTATCACGTCATCAAGAGTCCTAATAGGCAGAAGGTCAGCAATTGATTAAGTTTCATCACTCAATCCTTGTACAAAGCCTACAATGCCTTCTTGTTGCTACACTTAAACATCGCCAAGCATTTGTTAGAGATCCAACTTCATTGAGTACACTTCAACAGTTAGATTCACTATCCTTTGTTCTATGATTGGTCCTAACTCCGTTTTTGGGACTATCAGCCTGCAAATGGCCAAATCTTTTTTTAATCAAAGCATTGTTTCTTCATATTAACATCCATATGTGCTGGTTTAGTCTATATGTGTCTTCTTGCCACAATTCCACACCTTCACCCTCTGAAACTCCTATGGGATTCACAGAAGTATCTGAATTGTGGGACAAGGTATAACGTTTGTTTCTTACCTTGGCTTTCTTCTCCACCTTGGTAGCAAGCTTTATCACGTCATCAAGAGTCCTAATATGCTAAAGCTCAGCCATTGATGAAGTTTCATCACTCAATCCTTGTACAAAACCTACAGTGCATGCATGTTGATGCTCTTGAACATCACCAAGCATATATTAGAGGTCCAACTTCATTGTGTACACTTCAACAGTTAGATTCACTATCCTTTGTACTTTGCCTGGTCATAACTCTGTTTTTGGGACTATCAGCCTGTAAATGGCCAAATCCTTGTTAATCAAAGCATTGTTTCTTCATATTAACATCCATAGGTGCTGGTTTAGTCTCAATATGTGTCTTCTTAATTACTACAACTCCCAACTTCACCCTCAGAAACTCCTAGGGATTCAAAGAAGTCTCAGAATTGTGGGATAAGGTATAATGTTTGTTTCTTACCTTGGCTTTCTTCTCCACCTTGGTAGCAAGGTTTATCATGTCATCAAGAGTCCTGACAGGCTTAAGGTCAGCAATTGATGAAGTTTCATCACTCAATCCTTGTACAAAGCCTACAATGCCTTCTTGTTGCTACTCTTAAACATCGCCATGCAATTGTTAGAGATCCATCTTTATTGAGTATAGTTCAACAGTTAGATTCACTATCCTTTGCACTTTGACTGGTCATAACTCCGGTTTTGGGACTATCAGCCTGTAAATGGCCAAATCCTTGTTAATCAAAGCATTGTTTCTTCATATTAACATCCATAGGTGCTGGTTTAGTCACAATATGTGTCTTCTTACTACAACTCCCAACTTCACCCTCAGAAACTTCTAGGGATTCAAAGAAGTATCAGAATTGTGGTAAAAGGTATATAATGTTTATTTCTTACCTTGGCTTCTTTCTCAACCTTGGTAGCAAGTTTTATCAAGTCATTAAGAGTTCTAATAAGCTGAAGGTCAGCAGTTGATGAAGTTTCAACACTCAATCCTTGTACAAAGCATAGAATGCCTGCTTGTTGCTACTCTTGAATATCGATAAGCAATTGTTAGAGATCCAACTTCATTGAGTACACTTCAACAGTTAGATTCACTATCCTTTGTACTATGACTGGTCCTAACTCCGTTTTTGGGACTATCAGCCGGCAAATGGCCAAATCCTTTTTAAATCAAAGCATTGTTTCGTCATATTAACATCCGTAGGTGCTGGTTTAGTCTCTATATGTGTCTTCTTACCAAAACTCCCAACTTCACCCTCAGAAACTCCTAGGGATTCAAAGAAGTATCTGAATTTTGGGATAAGGTATAACGTTTGTTTCTTACCTTGGCTTCCTTCTCCACCTTGGTAGCAAAGTTTATCATGTCATCAAGAGTCCTAACAGGCTGAAGGTTTAGCAATTGATGAAGTTTCATCTCTCAATCCTAATACAAAGCCAACAACGCCTGCTTGTTGCTACTCTTAAACATCGCTATGCAATTGTTAGAGATCCAACTTCATTGAGTACATTTCAATAGTTAGATTCACTATCCTTTATACATTGACTGGTCCTAACTCCGTTTTTGGGACTATCAGCCTGCAAATAGCCAAATCCTTTTTTAATGAAGGCATTGTTTCTTCATATTAACATCCAAAGGTGCTGGTTTAGTCACAATAGGTGTCTTCTTACTACAACTCCCAACTTCACCCTCAGGATCTCCTAGGGATTCAAAGAAGTATCAGAATTGTGGGATAAGGTAGAATGTTTGTTTCTTACCTTGGCTTTCTTCTCCACCTTGGTAGCAAGGTTTATCACGTCATCAAGAGTCCTAACAGGCTGAAGGTCAGCAATTGATGGACTTTCATCACTCAATCCTTGTACAAAGCCTACAATGCCTTCTTGTTGCTACTCTTAAACATCGCCATGCAATTGTTAGAGATCCAACTTTATTGAGTATAGTTCAACAGTTAGATTCACTATCCTTTGCACTTTGACTGGTCATAACTCCGGTTTTGGGACTATCAGCCTGTAAATGGCCAAATCCTTGTTAATCAAAGCATTGTTTCTTCATATTAACATCCATAGGTGCTGGTTTAGTCATAATATGTGTCTTCTTACTACAACTCCCAACTTCACCCTCAGAAACTCCTAGGGATTCAAAGAAGTATCAGAATTGTGGGATAAAGTATAATGTTTGTTTCTTACCTTGGCTTCCTTCTCCACCTTGGTAGCAAGGTTTATCAAGTCATCAAGAGTTCTAACAAGCTAAAGGTCAGCAATTGATGAAGTTTCAACACTCAATCCTTGTACAAAGCATAGAATGCCTGCTTGTTGCTATTCTTGAATATCGAGAAGCAATTGTTAGAGATCCAACTTCTTTAAGTACATTTCAACAGTTAGATTCACTATCCTTTGTACTATGACTGGTCCTAACTACGTTTTGGGACTATCAGCCTGCAAACGGCCAAATCCTTTTTAAATCAAAGCATTGTTTCTTCATATTAACATCCGTAGGTGCTGGTTTAGTCTCTATATGTGTCTTCTTACCAAAACTCCCAACTTCACCCTCAGAAACTCCTAGGGATTCAGAGAAGTATCTGAATTGTGGGATAAGGTATAACGTTTGTTTCTTACCTTGGCTTCCTTCTCTACCTTGGTAGCAAAGTTTATCACGTCATCAAGAGTCCTAATTGGCTGATGGTCAGCAATTGATGAAGTTTCATCTCTCCATCCTTATACAAAGCCGACAACGCCTGCTTGTTGCTACTCTTAAACATCGCTATGCAATTGTTAGAGATCCAACTTCATTGAGTACACTTCAATAGTTAGATTCACTATCCTTTGTACATTGACTGGTCCTAACTCCTTTTTTAGGACTATCAGCCTTCAAATGGCCAAATCCTTTTTTAATCAAAGCATTGTTTCTTCATATTAACATCCGTAGGTACTGGTTTAGTCTCTATATGTGTCTTCTTACCAAAACTCCCAAGTTCACAGTATGAAATTCCTATGAGATACACAGAAATATCTGAATTGTGTGATAAGGTATAACGTTTGTTTCTTAGCTTGGCTTTCTTCTCCACCTTGGTAGCAAGGTTTATCACGTCATCAAGAGTCCTAATAGGCTGAAGGTCAGCAATTGATTAAGTTTCATCACTCAATCCTTGTACAACGCCTACAATGCCTTCTTGTTGCTACACTTAAACATCGCCAAGCATTTGTTAGAGATCTAACTTTATTGAGTACACTTCAACAGTTAGATTCACTATCCTTTGTACTATGATTGGTCCTAACTCCGTTTTTGGGACTATCAGCCTGCAAATGGCCAAATCCTTTTTTAATCAAAGCATTGTTTTTTCGTATTAACATCTGTAGGTGCTGCTTTAGTCTCTATATGTGTCTTCTTACCAAAACTCCCAACTTCACCCTATGAAACTCCTAGGGATTCAAAGAAGTCTCAGAATTGTGGGATAAGGTATAATGTTTGTCTCTTACCTTGGCTTTTTTCTCCACCTTGGTAGCAAGGTTTATCATGTCATCAAGAGTCCTGACAGGCTTAAGGTCAGCAATTGATGAAGTTTCATCACTCAATCCTTGTACAAAGCCTACAATGCCTTCTTGTTGCTACTCTTAAACATCGCCATGCAATTGTTAGAGATCCATCTTTATTGAGTATAGTTCAACAGTTAGATTCACTATCCTTTGCACTTTGACTGGTCATAACTCCGGTTTTGGGACTATCAGCCTGTAAATGGCCAAATCCTTGTTAATCAAAGCATTGTTTCTTCATATTAACATCCATAGGTGCTGGTTTAGTCACAATATGTGTCTTCTTACTACAACTCCCAACTTCACCCTCAGAAACTTCTAAGGATTCAAAGAAGTATCAGAATTGTGGTAAAAGGTATATAATGTTTGTTTCTTACCTTGGCTTCTTTCTCAACCTTGGTAGCAAGGTTTATCAAGTCATCAAGAGTTCTAATAAGCTGAAGGTCAGCAGTTGATGAAGTTTCAACACTCAATCCTTGTACAAAGCATAGAATGTCTGCTTGTTGCTACTCTTGAATATCGACAAGCAATTGTTAGAGATCCAACTTCGTTGAGTACACTTCAACAGTTAGATTCACTATCCTTTGTACTATGACTGGTCCTAACTCCGTTTTTGGGACTATCAGCCTGCAAATGGCCAAATCCTTTTTAAATCAAAGCATTGTTTCGTCATATTAACATCCGTAGGTGCTGGTTTAGTCTCTATATGTGTCTTCTTACCAAAACTCCCAACTTCACCCTCAGAAACTCCTAGGGATTCAAAGAAGTATCTGAATTTTGGTATAAGGTATAATGTTTGTTTCTTACCTTGGCTTCCTTCTCCACCTTGGTAGCAAAGTTTATCACGGCATCAAGAGTCCTAATAGGCTAAAGGTCAGCAATTGATGAAGTTTCATCTCTTAATCCTAATACAAAGCCAACAACGCCTGCTTGTTGCTACTCTTAAACATCGCTATGCAATTGTTAGAGATCCAACTTCATTGAGGCACTTTGCCTCGTCATAACTCTGTTTATAGGACTATCAGCCTGTAAATGGCCAAATCCTTGTTAATCAAAGCATTGTTTCTTCATATTAACATCCATAGGTGCTGGTTTAGTCTAAATATGTGTCTTCTTAATTACTACAACTCCCAACTTCACCCTCAGAAACTCCTAGGGATTCAGAGAAGTATCAGAATTGTGGGATAAGGTATAATGTTTGTTTCTTACCTTTGCTTTCTTTTCCACCTTGGTAGCAAGGTTTATCACGTCATCAAGAGTCCTAACAGGCTGAAGGTCAGCAATTGATGAAGTTTCATCACTCAATCCTTGTACAAAGCCTACAATGCCTTCTTGTTGCTACACTTAAACATCGCCAAGTATTTGTTAGAGATTCAACTTCATTGAGCACACTTCAACACTTAGATTCACTATCCTTTGTACTATGACTGGTCCTAACTCCGTTTTTGGGACTATCAGCCTTCAAATGGCCAAATCCTTTTTTAATCAAAGCATTGTTTCTTCATATTAGCATCCGTAGGTGCTGGTTTAGTCTCTATATGTGTCTTCTTACCAAAACTCCCAACTTCACCCTATGAAATTCCTATGAGATTCACATAAATATCTGAATTGTGGGATAAGGTATAACGTTTGTTTCTTACCTTGGCTTTCTTCTCCACCTTGGTAGCAAGGTTTATCATGTCATCAAGAGTCCTGACATGCTGAAGGTCAGCAATTGATGAAGTTTCATCACTCAATCCTTGTACAAAGCCTACAATGCCTTCTTGTTGCTACTCTTAAACATCGCCATGCAATTGTTAGAGACCCAATTTCATTGAGTACACTTCAACAGTTAGATTCACTATCCTTTGTACTATGACTGGTCCTAACTCCGTTTTTGGGACTATCAGCCTGCAAATGGCCAAATCCTTTTTAAATCAAAGCATTGTTTCTTCATATTAACATCCGTAGGTGCTGGTTTAGTCTCTATATGTGTCTTCTTACCAAAACTCCCAACTTCACCCTTAGAAACTCCTAGGGATTCAAAGAAGTATCTGAATTGTGGGATAAGGTATAACGTTTGTTTCTTACCTTGGCTTCCTTCTCCACCTTGGTAGCAAAGATTATCACGTCATCAAGAGTCGTAATAGGCTGAAGGTCAGCAATTGATGAAGTTTCATCTCTCAATCCTAATACAAAGCCAACAACGCCTGCTTGTTGCTACTCTTAAACATCGCTATGCAATTGTTAGAGATCCAACTTCATTGAGTACACTTCAATAGTTAGATTCACTATCCTTTGTACATTGACTGGTCCTAACTCAGTTTTTGGGACTATCAGCCTGCAAATAGCCAAATCCTTTTTTAATCAAAGCATTGTTTCTTTATATTAACATCCAAAGGTGCTGGTTTAGTCACAATATGTGTCTTCTTACTACAACTCCCAACTTCACCCTCAGAAACTCCTAGGGATTCAAAAAAGTATCAGAATTGTGGGATAAGGTAGAATGTTTATTTCTTACCTTGGCTTTCTTCTCCACCTTGGTAGCAAGGTTTATCACGTCATCAAGAGTCCTAACAGGCTGAAGGTCAGCAATTGATGAACTTTCATCACTTAATCCTTGTACAAAGCCTATAATGCCTTCTTGTTGCTACTCTTAAACATCGCCATGCAATTGTTAGAGATCCAACTTTATTGAGTATAGTTCAACAGTTAGATTCACTATCCTTTGCACTTTAACTGGTCCTAACTCCGTTTTTGGGACTATCAGCCTGCAAATGGCTAAATCCTTTTTTAATCAAAGCATTGTTTCTTCATATTAACATCCGTAGGTGCTGGTTTAGTATCTATATGTGTCTTCTTACCAAAACTCCCAACTTCACCGTATGAAATTCCTATGAGATTCACAGAAATATCTGAATTGTGGGATAAGGTATAACGTTTGTTTCTTACCTTGGCTTTCTTCTCCACCTTGGTAGCAAGGTTTATCACGTCATCAAGAGTCCTAATAGGCAAAAGGTCAGCAATTGATTAAGTTTCATCACTCAATCCTTGTACAAAGCCTACAATGCCTTCTTGTTGCTACACTTAAACATCGCCAAGCCTTTGTTAGAGATCCAACTTCATTGAGTACACTTCAACAGTTAGATTCACTATCCTTTGTACTATGATTGGTCCTAACTCCGTTTTTGGGACTATCAGCCTGCAAATGGCCAAATCTTTTTTTAATAAAAGCATTGTTTCTTCATATTAACAAGATCCATATGTGCTGGTTTAGTCTATATGTGTCTTCTTGCCATAATTCCCAACTTCACCCTCTGAAACTCCTATGGGATTCACAGAAGTATCTGAATTATGGGATAAGGTATAACGTTTGTTTCTTACCTTGGCTTTCTTCTCCACCTTGGTAGCAAGGTTTATCACGTCATCAAGAGTCCTAATAGGCTAAAGCTCAGCCATTGATGAAGTTTCATCACTCAATCCTTGTACAAAACCTACAGTGCATGCATGTTGCTGCTCCTGAACATCACCAAGCATATTTTAGAGGTCCAACTTCATTGTGTACACTTCAACAGTTAGATTCACTATCCTTTGTACTGTGCCTGGTCATAACTCTGTTTTTGGGACTATCAGCCTGTAAATGGCCAAATCCTTGTTAATCAAAGCATTGTTTCTTCATATTAACATCCATAGGTGCTGGTTTAGTCTCAATATGTGTCTTCTTAATTACTACAACTCCCAACTTCACCCTCAGAAACTCCTAGGGATTCAAAGAAGTATCAGAATTGTGGGATAAGGTATAATGTTTGTTTCTTACCTTGGCATTCTTCTCCACCTTGGTAGCAAGGTTTATCACGTCATCAAGAGTCCTAATAGGCTGAAGGTCAGCAATTGATGAAGTTTCATCACTCAATCCTTGTACAAAGGCTACAATGCCTTCTTGTTGCTACTCTTAAACATCGCCATGCAATTGTTAGAGATACAACTTTATTGAGTACAGTTCAACAGCTAGATTCACTATCCTTTAAACTTTGACTGGTCATAACTTCGTTTTTGGGACTATCAGCCTGTAAATGGCCAAATCCTTGTTAATCAAAGCATTTTTTCTTCATATTAACATCCATAGGTGCTGGTTTAGTCACAATATGTGTCTTCTTACTACAACTCCCAACTTCACCCTCAGACACTCCTAGGGATTCAAAGAAGTATCAGAATTGTGGGATAAGGTATAATGTTTGTTTCTTACCTTGGCTTCCTTCTCCACCTTGGTAGCAAGGTTTATCAAGTCATCAAGAGTTCTAATAAGCTGAAGGTCAGCAATTGATGAAGTTTCAACACTCAATCCTCTTACAAAGCATAGAATGCCTGCTTGTTGCTACTCTTGAATATCGACAAGCAATTGTTAGAGATCCAACTTCATTGAGTACACTTCAACAGTTAGATTCACTATCCTTTGTACTATGACTGGTCCTAACTCCGTTTTTTAGACTATCAGCCTGCAAATGGCCAAATCCTTTTTAAATCAAAGCATTGTTTCTTCATATTAACATCTGTAGGTGCTGGTTTAGTCTCTATATGTGTCTTCTTACCAAAACTCCCAACTTCACCCTATGAAATTCCTATGAGATTCACAGAAATATCTGAATTGTGTGATAAGGTATAATGTTTGTTTCTTACCTTGGCTTTCTTCTCCACCTTGGTAGCAACCTTTATCACGTCATCAAGAGTCCTAATAGGCTGAAGCTCAGCCATTGATGAAGTTTCATCAATCAATCCTTGTACAGAGCCTACAGTGCCTGCATGTTGCTGCTCTTGAACTTCACCGAGCAATTATTAGCGATCCAACTTCATTGAGTACACTTCAACAGTTAGATTCACTATCCTTTGTACTATGATTGGTCCTAACTCCGTTTTTGAGACTATCAGCCTGCAAATGGCCAAATCCTTTTTTAATCAAAGCATTGTTTCTTCGTATTAACATTCGTAGGTGCTGGTTTAGTCTCTATATGTGTCTTCTTACCAAAACTCCCAACCTCACCCTATGAAATTCCTATGAGATTCACAGAAATATCTGAATTGTGGGGTAAGGTATAACGTTTGTTTCTTACCTTGGCTTTCTTCTCCTCTTTGGTAGCAAGGTTTATCACGTCATCAAGAGTCCTAATAGGCAGAAGGTCAGCAATTGATTAAGTTTCATCACTCAATCCTTGTACAAAGCCTACAATGCCTTCTTGTTGCTACACTTAAACATCGCCAAGCATTTGTTAGAGATCCAACTTCATTGAGTACACTTCAACAGTTAGATTCACTATCCTTTGTTCTATGATTGGTCCTAACTCCGTTTTTGGGACTATCAGCCTGCAAATGGCCAAATCTTTTTTTAATCAAAGCATTGTTTCTTCATATTAACATCCATAGGTGCTGGTTTAGTCTCAATATGTGTCTTCTTAATTACTATAACTCCCAACTTCACCCTCAGAAACTCCTAGGGATTCAAAGAAGTCTCAGAATTGTGGGATAAGGTATAATGTTTGTTTCTTACCTTGGCTTTCTTCTCCACCTTGGTAGCAAGGTTTATCATGTCATCAAGAGTCCTGACAGGCTTAAGGTCAGCAATTGATGAAGTTTCATCACTCAATCCTTGTACAAAGCCTACAATGCCTTCTTGTTGCTACTCTTAAACATCGCCATGCAATTGTTAGAGATCCATCTTTATTGAGTATAGTTCAACAGTTAGATTCACTATCCTTTGCACTTTGACTGGTCATAACTCCGGTTTTGGGACTATCAGCCTGTAAATGGCCAAATCCTTGTTAATCAAAGCATTGTTTCTTCATATTAACATCCATAGGTGCTGGTTTAGTCACAATATGTGTCTTCTTACTACAACTCCCAACTTCACCCTCAGAAACTTCTAGGGATTCAAAGAAGTATCAGAATTGTGGTAAAAGGTATATAATGTTTATTTCTTACCTTGGCTTCTTTCTCAACCTTGGTAGCAAGTTTTATCAAGTCATTAAGAGTTCTAATAAGCTGAAGGTCAGCAGTTGATGAAGTTTCAACACTCAATCCTTGTACAAAGCATAGAATGCCTGCTTGTTGCTACTCTTGAATATCGACAAGCAATTGTTAGAGATCCAACTTCATTGAGTACACTTCAACAGTTAGATTCACTATCCTTTGTACTATGACTGGTCCTAACTCCGTTTTTGGGACTATCAGCCGGCAAATGGCCAAATCCTTTTTAAATCAAAGCATTGTTTCGTCATATTAACATCCGTAGGTGCTGGTTTAGTCTCTATATGTGTCTTCTTACCAAAACTCCCAACTTCACCCTCAGAAACTCCTAGGGATTCAAAGAAGTATCTGAATTTTGGGATAAGGTATAACGTTTGTTTCTTACCTTGGCTTCCTTCTCCACCTTGGTAGCAAAGTTTATCATGTCATCAAGAGTCCTAACAGGCTGAAGGTTTAGCAATTGATGAAGTTTCATCTCTCAATCCTAATACAAAGCCAACAACGCCTGCTTGTTGCTACTCTTAAACATCGCTATGCAATTGTTAGAGATCCAACTTCATTGAGTACATTTCAATAGTTAGATTCACTATCCTTTATACATTGACTGGTCCTAACTCCGTTTTTGGGACTATCAGCCTGCAAATAGCCAAATCCTTTTTTAATGAAGGCATTGTTTCTTCATATTAACATCCAAAGGTGCTGGTTTAGTCACAATATGTGTCTTCTTACTACAACTCCCAACTTCACCCTCAGGATCTCCTAGGGATTCAAAGAAGTATCAGAATTGTGGGATAAGGTAGAATGTTTGTTTCTTACCTTGGCTTTCTTCTCCACCTTGGTAGCAAGGTTTATCACGTCATCAAGAGTCCTAACAGGCTGAAGGTCAGCAATTGATGGACTTTCATCACTCAATCCTTGTACAAAGCCTACAATGCCTTCTTGTTGCTACTCTTAAACATCGCCATGCAATTGTTAGAGATCCAACTTTATTGAGTATAGTTCAACAGTTAGATTCACTATCCTTTGCACTTTGACTGGTCATAACTCCGGTTTTGGGACTATCAGCCTGTAAATGGCCAAATCCTTGTTAATCAAAGCATTGTTTCTTCATATTAACATCCATAGGTGCTGGTTTAGTCATAATATGTGTCTTCTTACTACAACTCCCAACTTCACCCTCAGAAACTCCTAGGGATTCAAAGAAGTATCAGAATTGTGGGATAAAGTATAATGTTTGTTTCTTACCTTGGCTTCCTTCTCCACCTTGGTAGCAAGGTTTATCAAGTCATCAAGAGTTCTAACAAGCTAAAGGTCAGCAATTGATGAAGTTTCAACACTCAATCCTTGTACAAAGCATAGAATGCCTGCTTGTTGCTATTCTTGAATATCGAGAAGCAATTGTTAGAGATCCAACTTCTTTAAGTACATTTCAACAGTTAGATTCACTATCCTTTGTACTATGACTGGTCCTAACTACGTTTTGGGACTATCAGCCTGCAAACGGCCAAATCCTTTTTAAATCAAAGCATTGTTTCTTCATATTAACATCCGTAGGTGCTGGTTTAGTCTCTATATGTGTCTTCTTACCAAAACTCCCAACTTCACCCTCAGAAACTCCTAGGGATTCAGAGAAGTATCTGAATTGTGGGATAAGGTATAACGTTTGTTTCTTACCTTGGCTTCCTTCTCTACCTTGGTAGCAAAGTTTATCACGTCATCAAGAGTCCTAATTGGCTGATGGTCAGCAATTGATGAAGTTTCATCTCTCCATCCTTATACAAAGCCGACAACGCCTGCTTGTTGCTACTCTTAAACATCGCTATGCAATTGTTAGAGATCCAACTTCATTGAGTACACTTCAATAGTTAGATTCACTATCCTTTGTACATTGACTGGTCCTAACTCCTTTTTTAGGACTATCAGCCTTCAAATGGCCAAATCCTTTTTTAATCAAAGCATTGTTTCTTCATATTAACATCCGTAGGTACTGGTTTAGTCTCTATATGTGTCTTCTTACCAAAACTCCCAAGTTCACAGTATGAAATTCCTATGAGATACACAGAAATATCTGAATTGTGTGATAAGGTATAACGTTTGTTTCTTAGCTTGGCTTTCTTCTCCACCTTGGTAGCAAGGTTTATCACGTCATCAAGAGTCCTAATAGGCTGAAGGTCAGCAATTGATTAAGTTTCATCACTCAATCCTTGTACAACGCCTACAATGCCTTCTTGTTGCTACACTTAAACATCGCCAAGCATTTGTTAGAGATCTAACTTTATTGAGTACACTTCAACAGTTAGATTCACTATCCTTTGTACTATGATTGGTCCTAACTCCGTTTTTGGGACTATCAGCCTGCAAATGGCCAAATCCTTTTTTAATCAAAGCATTGTTTTTTCGTATTAACATCTGTAGGTGCTGCTTTAGTCTCTATATGTGTCTTCTTACCAAAACTCCCAACTTCACCCTATGAAACTCCTAGGGATTCAAAGAAGTCTCAGAATTGTGGGATAAGGTATAATGTTTGTCTCTTACCTTGGCTTTTTTCTCCACCTTGGTAGCAAGGTTTATCATGTCATCAAGAGTCCTGACAGGCTTAAGGTCAGCAATTGATGAAGTTTCATCACTCAATCCTTGTACAAAGCCTACAATGCCTTCTTGTTGCTACTCTTAAACATCGCCATGCAATTGTTAGAGATCCATCTTTATTGAGTATAGTTCAACAGTTAGATTCACTATCCTTTGCACTTTGACTGGTCATAACTCCGGTTTTGGGACTATCAGCCTGTAAATGGCCAAATCCTTGTTAATCAAAGCATTGTTTCTTCATATTAACATCCATAGGTGCTGGTTTAGTCACAATATGTGTCTTCTTACTACAACTCCCAACTTCACCCTCAGAAACTTCTAAGGATTCAAAGAAGTATCAGAATTGTGGTAAAAGGTATATAATGTTTGTTTCTTACCTTGGCTTCTTTCTCAACCTTGGTAGCAAGGTTTATCAAGTCATCAAGAGTTCTAATAAGCTGAAGGTCAGCAGTTGATGAAGTTTCAACACTCAATCCTTGTACAAAGCATAGAATGCCTGCTTGTTGCTACTCTTGAATATCGACAAGCAATTGTTAGAGATCCAACTTCGTTGAGTACACTTCAACAGTTAGATTCACTATCCTTTGTACTATGACTGGTCCTAACTCCGTTTTTGGGACTATCAGCCTGCAAATGGCCAAATCCTTTTTAAATCAAAGCATTGTTTCGTCATATTAACATCCGTAGGTGCTGGTTTAGTCTCTATATGTGTCTTCTTACCAAAACTCCCAACTTCACCCTCAGAAACTCCTAGGGATTCAAAGAAGTATCTGAATTTTGGTATAAGGTATAATGTTTGTTTCTTACCTTGGCTTCCTTCTCCACCTTGGTAGCAAAGTTTATCACGGCATCAAGAGTCCTAATAGGCTAAAGGTCAGCAATTGATGAAGTTTCATCTCTTAATCCTAATACAAAGCCAACAACGCCTGCTTGTTGCTACTCTTAAACATCGCTATGCAATTGTTAGAGATCCAACTTCATTGAGTACATTTCAATAGTTAGATTCACTATCCTTTGTACATTGACTGGTCCTAACTCCGTTTTTGGGACTATCAGCCTGCAAATAGCAAATCCTTTTTTAATCAAAGCATTGTTTCTTCATATTAACATCCAAAGGTGCTGGTTTAGTCACAATATGTGTCTTCTTACTACAACTCCCAACTTCACCCTCAGGATCTCCTATGGATTCAAAGAAGTATCAGAATTGTGGGATAAGGTAGAATGTTTGTTTCTTACCTTGGCTTTCTTCTCCACCTTGGTAGCAAGGTTTATCACGTCATCAAGAGTCCTAACAGGCTGAAGGTCAGCAATTGATGGACTTTCATCACTCAATCCTTGTACAAAGCCTACAATGCCTTCTTGTTGCTACTCTTAAACATCGCCATGCAATTGTTAGAGATCCAACTTTATTGAGTATAGTTCAACAGTTAGATTCACTATCCTTTGCACTTTGACTGGTCATAACTCCGGTTTAGGGACTATCAGCTTGTAAATGGCCAAATCCTTGTTAATCAAAGCATTGTTTCTTCATATTAACATCCATAGGTGCTGGTTTAGTCATAATATGTGTCTTCTTACTACAACTCCCAACTTCACCCTCAGAAACTCCTAGGGATTCAAAGAAGTATCAGAATTGTGGGATAAAGTATAATGTTTGTTTCTTACCTTGGCTTCCTTCTCCACCTTGGTAGCAAGGTTTATCAAGTCATCAAGAGTTCAAATAAGCTGAAGGTCAGCAATTGATGAAGTTTCAACACTCAATCCTTGTACAAAGCACAGAATGCCTGCTTGTTGCTACTCTTGAATATCGAGAAGCAAATGTTAGAGATCCAACTTCTTTAAGTACATTTCAACAGTTAGATTCACTATCCTTTGTACTATGACTGGTCCTAACTCCGTTTTGGGACTATCAGCCTGCAAACGGCCAAATCCTTTTTAAATCAAAGCATTGTTTCTTCATATTAACATCCGTAGGTGCTGGTTTAGTCACAATATGTGTCTTCTTACTACAACTCCCAACTTCACCCTCAGAAACTCTTAGGGATTCAAAGAAGTATCTGAATTGTGGGATAAGGTATAATGTTTGTTTCTTACCTTGGCTTTCTTCTCCACCTTGGTAGCAAGGTTTATCACGTCATCAAGAGTCCTAACAGGCTGAAGGTCAGCAATTGATGAAGTTTCATAACTCAATCCTTGTACAAAGCCTACAATGCCTTCTTGTTGCTACACTTAAACATCGCCAAGCATTTGTTAGAGATTCATCTTCATTGAGCACACTTCAACAGTTAGATTCACTATCCTTTGTACTATGACTGGTCCTAACTCCGTTTTTGGGACTATCAGCCTGCAAATGGCCAAATCCTTTTTTAATCAAAGCATTGTTTCTTCATATTAACATCCGTAGGTGCTGGTTTAGTCTCTATATGTGTCTTCTTACCAAAACTCCCAACTTCACCGTATGAAATTCCTATGAGATTCACATAAATATCTGAATTGTGGGATAAGGTATAACGTTTGTTTCTTACCTTGTCTTTCTTCTCCACCTTGGTAGCAAGGTTTATCACGTCATCAAGAGTCCTAATAGGCTGAAGGTCAGCAATTGATTAAGTTTAATCACTCAATCCTTGTACAACGCCTACAATGCCTTCTTGTTGCTACACTTAAACATCGTCAAGTATTTGTTAGAGATCCAACTTCATTGAGTACACTTCATCAGTTAGATTCACTATCCTTTGTACTATGATTGGTCCTAACTCCGTTTTTGGAACTATCAGCCGGCAAATGGCCAAATCCTTTTTTAATCAAAGCATTGTTTCTTCGTATTAACATCTTTAGGAGCTGGTTTAGTCTCTATATGTGTCTTCTTACCAAAACTCCCAACTTCACCCTATGAAATTCCTATGAGATTCACAGAAATATCTGAATTGTGGGATAAGGTATAACGTTTGTTTCTTACCTTGGCTTTCTTCTCCACCTTGGTAGCAAGGTTTATCACGACATCAAGAGTCCTAATAGGCAGAAGGTCAGCAATTGATTAAGTTTCATCACTCAATCCTTGTACAAAGCCTACAATGCCTTCTTGTTGCTACACTTAAACATCGCCAAGCATTTGTTAGAGATCCAACTTCATTGAGTACACTTCAATAGTTAGATTCACTATCCTTTGTACTATGATTGGTCCTAACTCCGTTTTTGTGACTATCAGACAGCAAATGGCCAAATCTTTTTTTAATCAAAGCATTGTTTCTTCATATTAACATCCATATGTGCTAGTTTAGTCTATATGTGTCTTCTTGCCACAATTCCCAACTTCACCCTCTGAAACTCCTATGGGATTCACAGAAGTATCTGAATTGTGGGACAAGGTATAACGTTTGTTTCTTACCTTGGCTTTCTTCTCCACCTTGGTAGCAAGCTTTATCACGTCATCAAGAGTCCTAATAGGCTAAAGCTCAGCGATTGATGAAGTTTCATCACTCACTCCTTGTACAAAACCTACAGTGCATGCATGTTGCTGCTCTTGAACATCACCAAGCATATATTAGAGGTCCAACTTCATTGTGTACACTTCAACAGTTAGATTCACTATCCTTTGTACTTTGCCTCGTCATAACTCTGTTTATAGGACTATCAGCCTGTAAATGGCCAAATCCTTGTTAATCAAAGCATTGTTTCTTCATATTAACATCCATAGGTGCTGGTTTAGTCTAAATATGTGTCTTCTTAATTACTACAACTCCCAACTTCACCCTCAGAAACTCCTAGGGATTCAGAGAAGTATCAGAATTGTGGGATAAGGTATAATGTTTGTTTCTTACCTTTGCTTTCTTTTCCACCTTGGTAGCAAGGTTTATCACGTCATCAAGAGTCCTAACAGGCTGAAGGTCAGCAATTGATGAAGTTTCATCACTCAATCCTTGTACAAAGCCTACAATGCCTTCTTGTTGCTACACTTAAACATCGCCAAGTATTTGTTAGAGATTCAACTTCATTGAGCACACTTCAACACTTAGATTCACTATCCTTTGTACTATGACTGGTCCTAACTCCGTTTTTGGGACTATCAGCCTTCAAATGGCCAAATCCTTTTTTAATCAAAGCATTGTTTCTTCATATTAGCATCCGTAGGTGCTGGTTTAGTCTCTATATGTGTCTTCTTACCAAAACTCCCAACTTCACCCTATGAAATTCCTATGAGATTCACATAAATATCTGAATTGTGGGATAAGGTATAACGTTTGTTTCTTACCTTGGCTTTCTTCTCCACCTTGGTAGCAAGGTTTATCATGTCATCAAGAGTCCTGACATGCTGAAGGTCAGCAATTGATGAAGTTTCATCACTCAATCCTTGTACAAAGCCTACAATGCCTTCTTGTTGCTACTCTTAAACATCGCCATGCAATTGTTAGAGACCCAATTTCATTGAGTACACTTCAACAGTTAGATTCACTATCCTTTGTACTATGACTGGTCCTAACTCCGTTTTTGGGACTATCAGCCTGCAAATGGCCAAATCCTTTTTAAATCAAAGCATTGTTTCTTCATATTAACATCCGTAGGTGCTGGTTTAGTCTCTATATGTGTCTTCTTACCAAAACTCCCAACTTCACCCTTAGAAACTCCTAGGGATTCAAAGAAGTATCTGAATTGTGGGATAAGGTATAACGTTTGTTTCTTACCTTGGCTTCCTTCTCCACCTTGGTAGCAAAGATTATCACGTCATCAAGAGTCGTAATAGGCTGAAGGTCAGCAATTGATGAAGTTTCATCTCTCAATCCTAATACAAAGCCAACAACGCCTGCTTGTTGCTACTCTTAAACATCGCTATGCAATTGTTAGAGATCCAACTTCATTGAGTACACTTCAATAGTTAGATTCACTATCCTTTGTACATTGACTGGTCCTAACTCAGTTTTTGGGACTATCAGCCTGCAAATAGCCAAATCCTTTTTTAATCAAAGCATTGTTTCTTTATATTAACATCCAAAGGTGCTGGTTTAGTCACAATATGTGTCTTCTTACTACAACTCCCAACTTCACCCTCAGAAACTCCTAGGGATTCAAAAAAGTATCAGAATTGTGGGATAAGGTAGAATGTTTATTTCTTACCTTGGCTTTCTTCTCCACCTTGGTAGCAAGGTTTATCACGTCATCAAGAGTCCTAACAGGCTGAAGGTCAGCAATTGATGAACTTTCATCACTTAATCCTTGTACAAAGCCTATAATGCCTTCTTGTTGCTACTCTTAAACATCGCCATGCAATTGTTAGAGATCCAACTTTATTGAGTATAGTTCAACAGTTAGATTCACTATCCTTTGCACTTTGACTGGCCATAACTCCGTTTTTGGGACTATCAGCCTGTAAATGGCCAAATCCTTGTTAATCAAAGCATTTTTTCTTCATATTAGCATCCATAGGTGCTGGTTTAGTCATAATATGTGTCTTCTTACTACAACTCCCAACTTCACCCTCAGAAACTCCTAGGGATTCAAAGAAGTATCAGAATTGTGGGATAAGGTATAATGTTTGTTTCTTACCTTGGCTTCCTTCTCCACCTTGGTAGAAAGGTTTATCAAGTCATCAAGAGTTCTAATAAGCTGAAGGTCAGCAATTGATGAAGTTTCAACACTCAATCCTTGTACAAAGCATAGAATGCCTGCTTGTTGCTACTCTTGAATATCGACAAGCAATTGTTAGAGATCCAACTTCTTTAAGTACATTTCAACAGTTAGATTCACTATCCTTTGTACTATGACTGGTCCTAACTCCATTTTTGGGACTATCAGCCTGCAAACGGCCAAATCCTTGTTAAATCAAAGCATTGTTTCTTCATATTAACATCCGTAGGTGCTGGTTTAGTCTCTATATGTGTCTTCTTACCAAAACTCCCAACTTCACCCTCAGAAACAACTAGGGATTCAAAGAAGTATCTGAATTGTGGGATAAGGTATAACGTTTGTTTCTTACCTTGGCTTCCTTCTCTACCTTGGTAGCAAAGTTTACCACGTCATCAAGAGTCCTAATAGGCTGAAGGTCAGCAATTGATGAAGTTTCATCTCTCCATCCTTGTACAAATCCGACAACGCCTGCTTGTTACTACTCTTAAACATCGCTATGCAATTGTTAGAGATCCAACTTCATTGAGTACACTTCAATAGTTAGATTCACTATCCTTTGTACATTGACTAGTCCTAACTCCGTTTTTGGGACTATCAGCCTGCAAATGGCCAAATCCTTTTTTAATCAAAGCATTGTTTCTTCATATTAACATCCGTAGGTGCTAGTTTAGTCTCTATATGTGTCTTCTTACCAAAACTCCCAACTTCACCATATGAAATTCCTATGAGATACACAGAAATATCTGAATTGTGTGTTAGGTATAACGTTTCTTTCTTAGCTTGGCTTTCTTCTCCACCTTGGTTGCAAGGTTTATTACGTCATCAAGAGTCCTAATAGGCTGAAGGTCAGCAATTGATTAAGTTTCATCACTCAATCCTTGTACAAAGCCTACAATGCCTTCTTGTTGCTACACTTAAACATCGCCAAGCATTTGTTAGAGATCCAACTTCATTGAGCACACTTCAACAGTTAGTTTCACTATACTTTGTACTCTGACTGGTCCTAACTCCGTTTTTGGGACTATCAGCCTACAAATGGCCAAACCCTTTTTTAATCAAAGCATTATTCTTCATATTAACATTCGTAGGTGTTGGTTTAGTCTCTATATGCGTCTTCTTACCAAAACTTCCAAGTTCACAGTTTGAAATTCCTATGAGATTCACATAAATATCTGAATTGTGGGATAAGGTATAACGTTTGTTTCTTACCTTGGCTTTCTTCCCCACCTTGGTAGCAAGGTTTATCACGTCATCAAGAGTCCTAATAGGCTGAAGGTCAGCAATTGATTAAGTTTCATCACTCAATCCTTGTACAACGCCTACAATGCCTTCTTGTTGCTACACTTAAACATCGCCAAGCATTTGTTAGAGATTCATCTTCATTGAGCACACTTCAACAGTTAGATTCACTATCCTTTGTACTATGACTGGTCCTAACTCCGTTTTTGAGACTATCAGCCTGCAAATGGCCAAATCCTTTTTTAATCAAAGCATTGTTTCTTCATATTAACATACATAGGTGCTGGTTTAGTCTCAATATGTGTCTTCTTAATTACTACAACTCCCAAATTCACCCTCAGAAACTCCTAGGGATTCAAAGAAGTATCTGAATTGTGGGATAAGGTAAAAGTTTGTTTCTTACCTTGGCTTTCTTCTCCACCTTGGTAGCAAGGTTTATCACGTCATCAAGAGTCCTGACAGGCTGAAGGTCAGCAATTGATGAAGTTTCATCACTCAATCCTTGTACAAAGCCTACAATGCCTTCTTGTTGCTACACTTAAACATCGCCAAGCATTTGTTAGAGATTCATCTTCATTGAGCACACTTCAACAGTTAGATTCACTATCCTTTGTACTATGACTGGTCCTAACTCCGTTTTGGGACTATCAGCCTGCAAATGGCCAAATCCTTTTTTAATCAAAGCATTGTTTCTTCATATTAACATCTGTAGGTGCTGGTTTAGTCTCTATATGTGTCTTCTTACCAAAACTCCCAACTTCACCCTCAGAAACTCCTAGGGATTCAAAGAAGTATCTGAATTATGGGATAAGGTATAACGTTTGTTTCTTACCTTGGCTTTCTTCTCCACCTTGGTAGCAAGGTTTATCACGTCATCAAGAGTCCTAATAGGCTGAAGGTCAGCAATTGATTAAGTTTAATCACTCAATCCTTCTACAACGCCTACAATGCCTTCTTGTTGCTACACTTAATCATCGCCAAGCATTTGTTAGACATCCAACTTCATTGAGTACACTTCAACAGTTAGATTCACTATCCTTTGTACTATGATTGGTCATAACTCCGTTTTTGGAACTATAAGCCGGCAAATGGCCAAATCCTTTTTTAATCAAAGCATTGTTTCTTCGTATTAACATCCTTATGAGCTGGTTTAGTCTCTATATGTGTCTTCTTACCAAAACTCCCAACTTCACCCTATGAAATTCCTATGAGATTCACAGAAATATCTGAATTGTGGGATAAGGTATAACGTTTGTTTCTTACCTTCGCTTTCTTCTCCACCTTGGTAGCAAGGTTTATCACGACATCAAGAGTCCTAATAGGCAGAAGGTCAGCAATTGATTAAGTTTCATCACTCAATCCTTGTACAACGCCTACAATGCCTTCTTGTTGCTACACTTAAACATCGCCAAGCATTTGTTAGAGATCCAACTTTATTGAGTACACTTCAACAGTTAGATTCACTATCCTTTGTACTATGATTGGTCCTAACTCCGTTTTTGGGACTATCAGCCTGCAAATGGCCAAATCCTTTTTTAATCAAAGCATTGTTTTTTCGTATTAACATCTGTAGGTGCTGGTTTAGTCTATATATGTGTCTTCTTGCCACAATTCCCAACTTCACCCTCTGAAACTCCTATGGGATTCACAGAAGTATCTGAATTGTGGGACAAGGTATAACGTTTGTTTCTTACCTTGGCTTTCTTCTCCACCTTGGTAGCGAGCTTTATCACGTCATCAAGAGTCCTAATAGGCTAAAGCTCATCCATTGATGAAGTTTCATCACTCAAACCTTGTACAAAAACCTACAGTGCATGCATGTTGCTGCTCTTGAACATCACCAAGCATATATTAGAGGTCCAACTTCATTGTGTACACTTCAACAGTTTGATTCACTATCCTTTGTACTGTGCCTGGTCATAACTCAGTTTTTAGGACTATCAGCATGTAAATGGCCAAATCCTTGTTAATCAAAGCATTGTTTCTTCATATTAACATCCATAGGTGCTGGTTTAGTCTCAATATGTGTCTTCTTAATTACTACAACTCCCAACTTCACCCTCAGAAACTCCTAGGGATTCAAAGAAGTATCAGAATTGTGGGATAAGGTATAATGTTTGTTTCTTACCTTGGCTTTCTTCTCCACCTTGGTAGCAAGGTTTATCACGTCATCAAGAGTCCTAACAGGCTGAAGGTCAGCAATTGATGAAGTTTCATCACTCAATCCTTGTACAAAGCCTACAATGCCTTCTTGTTGCTACACTTAAACATTGCCAAGCATTTGTTAGAGATTCATCTTCATTGAGCACACTTCAACAGTTAGATTCACTATCCTTTGTACTATGACTGGTCCTAACTCCGTTTTTGGGACTATCAGCCTGCAAATGGCCAAATCCTTTTTTAATCAAAGCATTGTTTCTTCATATTAACATCCGTAGGTGCTGGTTTAGTCTCTATATGTGTCTTCTTACCAAAACTCCCAACTTCACCGTATGAAATTCCTATGAGATTCACATAAATATCTGAATTGTGGGATAAGGTATAACGTTTGTTTCTTACCTTGTCTTTCTTCTCCACCTTGGTAGCAAGGTTTATCACGTCATCAAGAGTCCTAATAGGATGAAGGTCAGCAATTGATTAAGTTTAATCACTCAATCCTTGTACAACGCCTACAATGCCTTCTTGTTGCTACACTTAAACATCGTCAAGCATTTGTTAGAGATCCAACTTCATTGAGTACACTTCATCAGTTAGATTCACTATCCTTTGTACTATGATTGGTCCTAACTCCGTTTTTGGAACTATCAGCCGTCAAATGGCCAAATCCTTTTTTAATCAAAGCATTGTTTCTTCGTATTAACATCTTTAGGAGCTGGTTTAGTCTCTATATGTGTCTTCTTACCAAAACTCCCAACTTCACCCTATGAAATTCCTATGAGATTCACATAAATATATGAATTGTGAGATAAGGTATAACGTTTGTTTCTTACCTTGGCTTTCTTCTCCACCTTGGTAGCAAGGTTTATCACGACATCAAGAGTCCTAATAGGCAGAAGGTCAGCAATTGATTAAGTTTCATCACTCAATCCTTGTACAAAGCCTACAATGCCTTCTTGTTGCTACACTTAAACATCGCCAAGCATTTGTTAGAGATCCAACTTCATTGAGTACACTTCAATAGTTAGATTCACTATCCTTTGTACTATGATTGGTCCTAACTCCGTTTTTGTGACTATCAGCCAGCAAATGGCCAAATCTTTTTTTAATCAAAGCATTGTTTCTTCATATTAACATCCATATGTGCTGGTTTAGTCTATATGTGTCTTCTTGCCACAATTCCCAACTTCACCCTCTGAAACTCCTATGGGATTCACAGAAGTATCTGAATTGTGGGACAAGGTATAACGTTTGTTTCTTACCTTGGCTTTCTTCTCCACCTTGGTAGCAAGCTTTATCACGTCATCAAGAGTCCTAATAGGCTAAAGCTCAGCCATTGATGAAGTTTCATCACTCACTCCTTGTACAAAACCTACAGTGCATGCATGTTGCTGCTCTTGAACATCACCAAGCATATATTAGAGGTCCAACTTCATTGTGTACACTTCAACAGTTAGATTCACTATCCTTTGTACTTTGCCTCGTCATAACTCTGTTTATAGGACTATCAGCCTGTAAATGGCCAAATCCTTGTTAATCAAACCATTGTTTCTTCATATTAACATCCATAGGTGCTGGTTTAGTCTTATTATGTGTCTTCTTAATTACTACAACTCCCAACTTCACCCACAGAAACTCCTAGGGATTCTGAGAAGTATCAGAATTGTGGGATAAGGTATAATGTTTGTTTCTTACCTTTGCTTTCTTTTCCACCTTGGTAGCAAGGTTTATCACGTCATCAAGAGTCCTAACAGGCTGAAGGTCAGCAATTGATGAAGTTTCATCACTCAATCCTTGTACAAAGCCTACAATGCCTTCTTGTTGCTACACTTAAACATCGCCAAGTATTTGTTAGAGATTCAACTTCATTGAGCACACTTCAACACTTAGATTCACTATCCTTTGTACTATGACTGGTCCTAACTCCGTTTTTGGGACTATCAGCCTCCAAATGGCCAAATCCTTTTTTAATCAAAGCATTGTTTCTTCATATTAGCATCCGTAGGTGCTGGTTTAGTCTCTATATGTGTCTTCTTACCAAAACTCCTAACTTCACCCTATGAAATTCCTATGAGATTCACATAAATATCTGAATTGTGGGATAAGGTATAACGTTTGTTTCTTACCTTGGCTTTCTTCTCCACCTTGGTAGCAAGGTTTATCATGTCATCAAGAGTCCTGACATGCTGAAGGTCAGCAATTGATGAACTTTCATCACTCAATCCTTGTACAAAGCCTACAATGCCTTCTTGTTGCTACTCTTAAACATCGCCATGCAATTGTTAGAGACCCAACTTCATTGAGTACACTTCAACAGTTAGATTCACTATCCTTTGTACTATGACTGGTCCTAACTCCGTTTTTGGGACTATCAGCCTGCAAATGGCCAAATCCTTTTTAAATCAAAGCATTGTTTCTTCATATTAACATCCGTAGGTGCTGGTTTAGTCTCTATATGTGTCTTCTTACCAAAACTCCCAACTTCACCCTCAGAAACTCCTAGGGATTCAAAGAAGTATCTGAATTGTGGGATAAGGTATAACGTTTGTTTCTTACCTTGGCTTCCTTCTCCACCTTGGTAGCAAAGATTATCACGTCATCAAGAGTCGTAATAGGCTGAAGGTCAGAAATTGATGAAGTTTCATCTCTCAATCCTAATACAAAGCCAACAACACCTGCTTGTTGCTACTCTTAAACATCGCTATGCAGTTGTTAGAGATCCAACTTCATTGAGTACACTTCAATAGTTAGATTCACTATCCTTTGTACATTGACTGGTCCTAACTCCGTTTTTGGGACTATCAGCCTGCAAATAGCCAAATCCTTTTTTAATCAAAGCATTGTTTCTTTATATTAACATCCAAAGGTGCTGGTTTAGTCACAATATGTGTCTTCTTACTACAACTCCCAACTTCACCCTCAGAAACTCCTAGGGATTCAAAGAAGTATCAGAATTGTGGGATAAGGTAGAATTTTTATTTCTTACCTTGGCTTTCTTCTGCACCTTGGTAGCAAGGTTTATCACGTCATCAAGAGTCCTAACAGGCTGAAGGTCAGCAATTGATGAACTTTCATCACTTAATCCTTGTACAAAGCCTACAATGCCTTCTTGTTGCTACTCTTAAACATCGCCATGCAATTGTTAGAGATCCAACTTTATTGAGTATAGTTCAACAGTTAGATTCACTATCCTTTGCACTTTGACTGGCCATAACTCCGTTTTTGGGACTATCAGCCTGTAAATGGCCAAATCCTTGTTAATCAAAGCATTTTTTCTTCATATTAGCATCCATAGGTGCTGGTTTAGTCATAATATGTGTCTTCTTACTACAACTCCCAACTTCACCCTCAGAAACTCCTAGGGATTCAAAGAAGTATCAGAATTGTGGGATAAGGTATAATGTTTGTTTCTTACCTTGGCTTCCTTCTCCACCTTGGTAGCAAGGTTTATCAAGTCATCAAGAGTTCTAATAAGCTGAAGGTCAGCAATTGATGAAGTTTCAACACTCAATCCTTGTACAAAGCATAGAATGCCTGCTTGTTGCTACTCTTGAATATCGACAAGCAATTGTTAGAGATCCAACTTCTTTAAGTACATTTCAACAGTTAGATTCACTATCCTTTGTACTATGACTGGTCCTAACTCCATTTTTGGGACTATCAGCCTGCAAAGGGCCAAATCCTTTTTAAATCAAAGCATTGTTTCTTCATATTAACATCCGTAGGTGCTGGTTTAGTCTCTATATGTGTCTTCTTACCAAAACGCCCAACTTCACCCTCAGAAACAACTAGGGATTCAAAGAAGTATTTGAATTGTGGGATAAGGTATAACGTTTGTTTCTTACCTTGGCTTCCTTCTCTACCTTGGTAGCAAAGTTTACCACGTCATCAAGAGTCCTAATAGGCTGAAGGTCAGCAATTGATGAAGTTTCATCTCTCCATCCTTGTACAAATCCGACAACGCCTGCTTGTTGCTACTCTTAAACATCGCTATGCATTTGTTAGAGATCCAACTTCACTGAGTACACTTCAATAGTTAGATTCACTATCCTTTGTACATTGACTAGTCCTAACTCCGTTTTTGGGACTATCAGCCTGCAAATGGCCAAATCCTTTTTTAATCAAAGCATTGTTTCTTCATATTAACATCCGTAGGTGCTAGTTTAGTCTCTATATGTGTCTTCTTACCAAAACTCCCAACTTCACCATATGAAATTCCTATGAGATACACAGAAATATCTGAATTGTGTGATAAGGTATAACGTTTCTTTCTTAGCTTGGCTTTCTTCTCCACCTTGGTTGCAAGGTTTATTACGTCATCAAGAGTCCTAATAGGCTGAAGGTCAGCAATTGATTAAGTTTCATCACTCAATCCTTGTACAAAGCCTACAATGCCTTCTTGTTGCTACACTTAAACATCGCCAAGCATTTGTTAGAGATCTAACTTCATTGAGCACACTTCAACAGTTAGTTTCACTATACTTTGTACTCTGACTGGTCCTAACTCCGTTTTTGGGACTACCAGCCTACAAATGGCCAAACCCTTTTTTAATCAAAGCATTATTCTTCATATTAACATTCGTAGGTGTTGGTTTAGTCTCTATATGTGTCTTCTTACCAAAACTCCCAAGTTCACAGTATGAAATTCCTATGAGATTCACATAAATATCTGAATTGTGGGATAAGGTATAACGTTTGTTTCTTACCTTGGCTTTCTTCCCCACCTTGGTAGCAAGGTTTATCACGTCATCAAGAGTCCTAATAGGCTGAAGGTCAGCAATTGATTAATTTTCATCACTCAATCCTTGTACAACGCCTACAATGCCTTCTTGTTGCTACACTTAAACATCGCCAAGCATTTGTTAGAGATTCATCTTCATTGAGCACACTTCAACAGTTAGATTCACTATCCTTTGTACTATGACTGGTCCTAACTCCGTTTTTGAGACTATCAGCCTGCAAATGGCCAAATCCTTTTTTAATCAAAGCATTGTTTCTTCATACTAACATACATAGGTGCTGGTTTAGTCTCAATATGTGTCTTCTTAATTACTACAACTCCCAAATTCACCCTCAAAAACTCCTAGGGATTCAAAGAAGTATCAGAATTGTGGGATAAGGTAAATGTTTGTTTCTTACCTTGGCTTTCTTCTCCACCTTGGTAGCAAGGTTTATCACGTCATCAAGAGTCCTAACAGGCTGAAGGTCAGCAATTGATGAAGTTTCATCACTCAATCCTTGTACAAAGCCTACAATGCGTTCTTGTTGCTACACTTAAACATCGCCAAGCATTTGTTAGAGATTCATCTTCATTGAGCACACTTCAACAGTTAGATTCACTATCCTTTGTACTATGACTGGTCCTAACTCCGTTTTTGGGACTATCAGCCTGCAAATGGTCAAATCCTTTTTTAATCAAAGCATTGTTTCTTCATATTAACATCTGTAGGTGCTGGTTTAGTCTCTATATGTGTCTTCTTACCAAAACTCCCAACTTCACCCTCAGAAACTCCTAGGGATTCAAAGAAGTATCTGAATTATGGGATAAGGTATAACGTTTGTTTCTTACCTTGGCTTTCTTCTCCACCTTGGTAGCAAGGTTTATCACGTCATCAAGAGTCCTAATAGGCTGAAGGTCAGCAATTGATTAAGTTTAATCACTCAATCCTTCTACAACGCCTACAATGCCTTCTTGTTGCTACACTTAATCATCGCCAAGCATTTGTTAGACATCCAACTTCATTGAGTACACTTCAACAGTTAGATTCACTATCCTTTGTACTATGATTGGTCCTAACTCCGTTTTTGGAACTATAAGCCGGCAAATGGCCAAATCCTTTTTTAATCAAAGCATTGTTTCTTCGTATTAACATCCTTATGAGCTGGTTTAGTCTCTATATGTGTCTTCTTACCAAAACTCCCAACTTCACCCTATGAAATTCCTATGAGATTCACAGAAATATCTGAATTGTGGGATAAGGTATAACGTTTGTTTCTTACCTTGGCTTTCTTCTCCACCTTGGTAGCAAGGTTTATCACGACATCAAGAGTCCTAATAGGCAGAAGGTCAGCAATTGATTAAGTTTCATCACTCAATCCTTGTACAAAGCCTACAATGCCTTCTTGTTGCTACACTTAAACATCGCCAAGCATTTGTTAGAGATCCAACTTCATTAAGTACACTTCAACAGTTAGATTCACTATCCTTTGTACTATGATTGGTTCTAACTCCGTTTTTGGAACAATCAGCCGGCAAATGGCCAAACCCTTTTTTAATCAAAGCATTATTCTTCATATTAATATTCGTAGGTGCTGGTTTAGTCTCTATATGTGTCTTCTTACCAAAACTCCCAAGTTCACTGTATGAAATTCCTATGAGATTCACCTAAATATCTGAATTGTGGGATAAGGTATAACGTTTGTTTCTTCCCTTGGCTTTCTTCCCCACCTTGGTAGCAAGGTTTATCACGTCATCAAGAGTCCTAATAGGCTGAAGGTCAGCAATTGATTAAGTTTCATCACTCAATCCTTGTACAACGCCTACAATGCCTTCTTGTTGCTACACTTAAACATCGCCAAGCATTTGTTAGAGATCCAAGTTTATTGAGTACACTTCAACAGTTAGATTCACTAACCTTTGTACTATGATTGGTCCTAACTCCGTTTTTGGGACTATCAGCCTGCAAATGGCCAAATCCTTTTTAATCAAAGCATTGTTTTTTCGTATTAACATCTGTAGGTGCTGGTTTAGTCTCTATATGTGTCTTCTTACCAAAACTCCCAACTTCACCCTATGAAATTCCTATGAGATTCACAGAAATATCTTAATTGTTGGATAAGGTATAACGTTTGTTTCTTACCTTGGCTTTCTTCTCCACCTTGGTAGCAAGGTTTATCACGTCATCAAGAGTCCTAATAGGCAGAAGGTCAGCAATTGATTAAGTTTCATCACTCAATCCTTGTACAAAGCCTACAATGCCTTCTTCTTGCTACACTTAAACATCGCCAAGCATTTGTTAGAGATCCAACTTTATTGAGTACACTTCAACAGTTAGATTCACTATCCTTTGTACTATGATTGGTCCTAACTCCATTTTTGGGACTATCAGCCAGCAAATGGCCAAATCTTTTTTTAATCAAAGCATTGTCTCTTCATATTAACATCCATATGTGCTGGTTTAGTCTATATGTGTCTTCTTGCCACAATTCCCAACTTCACCCTCTGAAACTCCTATGGGATTCACAGAACTATCTGAATTGTGGGACAAGGTATAACGTTTGTTTCTTACCTTGGCTTTCTTCTCCACCTTGGTAGCAAGCTTTATCACGTCATCAAGAGTCCTAATAGGCTAAAGCTCAGCCATTGATGAAGTTTCATCACTCAATCCTTGTACAAAACCTACAGTGCATGCATGTTGCTGCTCTTGAACATCACCAAGCATATATTAGAGGTCCAACTTCATTGTGTACACTTCAACAGTTTGATTCACTATCCTTTGTAATGTGCCTGGTCATAACTCTGTAAAGGACTATCAGCCTGTAAATGGCCAAATCCTTGTTAATCAAAGTATTGTTTCTTCATATTAACATACATAGGTGCTGGTTTAGTCTCAATATGTATCTTCTTAATTACTACAACTTCCAACTTCACCCTCAGAAACTCCTAGGGATTCAAAGAAGTATCAGAATTGTGGGATAAGGTATAATGTTTGTTTCTTACCTTGGCTTTCTTCTCCACCTTGGTAGCAAGGTTTATCACGTCATCAAGAGTCCTAATAGGCTGAAGGTCAGCAGTTGATTAAGTTTAATCACTCAATCCTCGTACAACACCTACAATGCCTTCTTGTTGCTACACTTAAACATCGCCAAGCATTTGTTAGAGATCCAACTTCATTGAGTACACTTCAACAGTTAAATTCACTATCCTTTGTACTATGATTGGTCCTATCTCCGTTTTTGGAACTATCAGCCGGCAAATGGCCAAATCCTTTTTTAATCAAAGCATTGTTTCTTCGTATTAACATCCTTAGGAGCTGGTTTAGTCTCTATATGTGTCTTCTTACCAAAACTCCCAACTTCACCCTATGAAATTCCTATCAGATTCACATAAATATCTGAATTGTGGGATAAGGTATAACGTTTGTTTCTTACCTTGGCTTTCTTCTCCACCTTGGTAGCAAGGTTTATCATGACATCAAGCGTCCTAATAGGCAGAAGGTCAGCAATTGATTAAGTTTCATCACTCAATCCTTGTACAAAGCCTACAATGCCTTCTTGTTGCTACACTTAAACATCGCCAAGCATTTGTTGGAGATCCAACTTCATTGAGCACACTTCAACAGTTAGATTCACTATCCTTTGTACTATGACTGGTCCTAACTCTGTTTTTGGGACAATCAGCCTGCAAATGGCCAAATCCTTTTTTAATCAAAGCATTGTTTCTTCATATTAACATCCGTAGGTGCTGGTTTAGTCTCTATATGTGTCTTCTTACCAAAACTCCCAACTTCACCCTATGAAATTCCTATGAGATTCACATAAATATCTGAATTGTGGGATAAGGTATAACGTTGGTTTCTTACCTTGGCTTTCTTCTCCACCTTATTAGCAATGTTTATCACATCATCAAGAGTCCTAATAGGCAGAAGGTCTGCAATTGATTAAGTTTCATCACTCAATCCTTGTACAAAGCCTACAATGCCTTCTTGTTGCTACACTTAAACATCGCCAAGCATTTGTTAGAGATCCAACTTCATTGAGTACACTTCAACAGTTAGATTCACAATCCTTTGTACTATGACTGGTCCTAACTCCGTTTTTGGGACTATCAGCCTACAAATGGCCAAACCCTTTTTTAATCAAAGCATTATTCTTCATATTAATATTCGTAGGTGCTGGTTTAGTCTCTATATGTGTCTTCTTACCAAAACTCCCAAGTTCACCGTATGAAATTCCTATGAGATTCACATAAATATCTGAATTGTGGGATAAGGTATAACGTTTGTTTCTTACCTTTGCTTTTTTCTCCACCTTGGTAGCAAGGTTTATCACGTCATCAAGAGTCCTAATAGGCTGAAGGTCAGCAATTGATTAAGTTTCATCACTCAATCCTTGTACAACGCCTACAATGCCTTCTTGTTGCTACACTTAAACATCGCCAAGCATTTGTTAGAGATCCAACTTTATAGAGTACACTTCAACAGTTAGATTCACTATCCTTTGTACTATGATTGGTCCTAACTCCGTTTTTGGGACTATCAGCCTGCAAATGGCCAAATCCATTTTGAATCAAAGCATTGTTTTTTCGTATTAACATCTGTAGGTGCTGGTTTAGTCTCTATATGTGTCTTCTTACCAAAACTCCCAACTTCACCCTATGAAATTCCTATGAGATTCACAGAAATATCTGAATTGTGGGATAAGGTATAAAGTTTGTTTCTTACCTTTGCTTTTTTCTCCACCTTGGTAGCAAGGTTTATCACGTCATCAAGAGTCCTAACAGGCTGAAGGTCAGCAATTGATGAAGTTTCATCACTCAATCCTTGTACATAGCCTACAATGCCTTCTTGTTGCTACACTTAAACATCGCCAAGCATTTGTTAGAGATTCATCTTCATTGAGCACACTTCAACAGTTAGATTCACTATCCTTTGTACTATGACTGGTCCTAACTCTGTTTTTGGGACTATCTGCCTGCAAATGGCCAAATATTTCCTTTTTTAATCAAAGCATTGTTTCTTCATATTAACATCTGTAGGCGCTGGTTTAGTCTCTATATGTGTCTTCTTACCAAAACTCCCAACTTCACCCTCAGAAACTCTTAGGGATTCAAAGAAGTATCTGAATTATGGGATAAGGTATAACGTTTGTTTCTTACCTTGGCTTTCTTCTCCACCTTGGTAGCAAGGTTTATCACGTCATCAAGAGTCCTAATAGGCTGAAGGTCAGCAATTGATTAAGTTTAATCACTCAATCCTTCTACAACGCCTACAATGCCTTCTTGTTGCTACACTTAATCATCGCCAAGCATTTGTTAGAGATCAAACTTCATTGAGTACACTTCAACAGTTAAATTCACTATCCTTTGTACTATGATTGGTCCTATCTCCGTTTTTGGAACTATCAGCCGGCAAATGGCCAAATCCTTTTTTAATCAAAGCATTGTTTCTTCGTATTAACATCCTTAGGAGCTGGTTTAGTCTCTATATGTGTCTTCTTACCAAAACTCCCAACTTCACCCTATGAAATTCCTATGAGATTCACATAAATATCTGAATTGTGGGATAAGGTATAACGTTTGTTTCTTACCTTGGCTTTCTTCTCCACCTTGGTAGCAAGGTTTATCACGACATCAAGCGTCCTAATAGGCAGAAGGTCAGCAATTGATTAAGTTTCATCACTCAATCCTTGTACAAAGCCTACAATGCCTTCTTGTTGCTACACTTAAACATCGCCAAGCATTTGTTAGAGATCCAACTTCATTGAGCACACTTCAACAGTTAGATTCACTATCCTTTGTACTATGACTGGTCCTAACTCTGTTTTTGGGACAATCAGCCTGCAAATGGCCAAATCCTTTTTTAATCAAAGCATTGTTTCTTCATATTAACATCCGTAGGTGCTGGTTTAGTCTCTATATGTGTCTTTTTACCAAAACTCCCAACTTCACCCTATGAAATTCCTATGAGATTCACATAAATATCTGAATTGTGGGATAAGGTATAACTTTGGTTTCTTACCTTGGCTTTCTTCTCCACCTTATTAGCAAGGTTTATCACGTCATCAAGAGTCCTAATAGGCAGAAGGTCTGCAATTGATTAAGTTTCATCACTCAATCCTTGTAGAAAGCCTACAATGCCTTCTTGTTGCTACACTTAAACATCGCCAAGCATTTGTTAGAGATCCAACTTCATTGAGTACACTTCAACAGTTAGATTCACAATCCTTTGTACTATGACTGGTCCTAACTCCGTTTTTGGGACTATCAGCCTACAAATGGCCAAACCCTTTTTTAATCAAAGCATTATTCTTCATATTAACATTCGTAGGTGCTGGTTTAGTCTCTATATGTGTCTTCTTACCAAAACTCCCAACTTCACCCTATGAAATTCCTATGAGATTCACAGAAATATCTTAATTGTTGGATAAGGTATAACGTTTGTTTCTTACCTTGGCTTTCTTCTCCACCTTGGTAGCAAGGTTTATCACGTCATCAAGAGTCCTAATAGGCAGAAGGTCAGCAATTGATTAAGTTTCATCACTCAATCCTTGTACAAAGCCTACAATGCCTTCTTCTTGCTACACTTAAACATCGCCAAGCATTTGTTAGAGATCCAACTTTATTGAGTACACTTCAACAGTTAGATTCACTATCCTTTGTACTATGATTGGTCCTAACTCCATTTTTGGGACTATCAGCCAGCAAATGGCCAAATCTTTTTTTAATCAAAGCATTGTCTCTTCATATTAACATCCATATGTGCTGGTTTAGTCTATATGTGTCTTCTTGCCACAATTCCCAACTTCACCCTCTGAAACTCCTATGGGATTCACAGAACTATCTGAATTGTGGGACAAGGTATAACGTTTGTTTCTTACCTTGGCTTTCTTCTCCACCTTGGTAGCAAGCTTTATCACGTCATCAAGAGTCCTAATAGGCTAAAGCTCAGCCATTGATGAAGTTTCATCACTCAATCCTTGTACAAAACCTACAGTGCATGCATGTTGCTGCTCTTGAACATCACCAAGCATATATTAGAGGTCCAACTTCATTGTGTACACTTCAACAGTTTGATTCACTATCCTTTGTAATGTGCCTGGTCATAACTCTGTAAAGGACTATCAGCCTGTAAATGGCCAAATCCTTGTTAATCAAAGTATTGTTTCTTCATATTAACATACATAGGTGCTGGTTTAGTCTCAATATGTATCTTCTTAATTACTACAACTTCCAACTTCACCCTCAGAAACTCCTAGGGATTCAAAGAAGTATCAGAATTGTGGGATAAGGTATAATGTTTGTTTCTTACCTTGGCTTTCTTCTCCACCTTGGTAGCAAGGTTTATCACGTCATCAAGAGTCCTAATAGGCTGAAGGTCAGCAGTTGATTAAGTTTAATCACTCAATCCTCGTACAACACCTACAATGCCTTCTTGTTGCTACACTTAAACATCGCCAAGCATTTGTTAGAGATCCAACTTCATTGAGTACACTTCAACAGTTAAATTCACTATCCTTTGTACTATGATTGGTCCTATCTCCGTTTTTGGAACTATCAGCCGGCAAATGGCCAAATCCTTTTTTAATCAAAGCATTGTTTCTTCGTATTAACATCCTTAGGAGCTGGTTTAGTCTCTATATGTGTCTTCTTACCAAAACTCCCAACTTCACCCTATGAAATTCCTATCAGATTCACATAAATATCTGAATTGTGGGATAAGGTATAACGTTTGTTTCTTACCTTGGCTTTCTTCTCCACCTTGGTAGCAAGGTTTATCATGACATCAAGCGTCCTAATAGGCAGAAGGTCAGCAATTGATTAAGTTTCATCACTCAATCCTTGTACAAAGCCTACAATGCCTTCTTGTTGCTACACTTAAACATCGCCAAGCATTTGTTGGAGATCCAACTTCATTGAGCACACTTCAACAGTTAGATTCACTATCCTTTGTACTATGACTGGTCCTAACTCTGTTTTTGGGACAATCAGCCTGCAAATGGCCAAATCCTTTTTTAATCAAAGCATTGTTTCTTCATATTAACATCCGTAGGTGCTGGTTTAGTCTCTATATGTGTCTTCTTACCAAAACTCCCAACTTCACCCTATGAAATTCCTATGAGATTCACATAAATATCTGAATTGTGGGATAAGGTATAACGTTGGTTTCTTACCTTGGCTTTCTTCTCCACCTTATTAGCAATGTTTATCACATCATCAAGAGTCCTAATAGGCAGAAGGTCTGCAATTGATTAAGTTTCATCACTCAATCCTTGTACAAAGCCTACAATGCCTTCTTGTTGCTACACTTAAACATCGCCAAGCATTTGTTAGAGATCCAACTTCATTGAGTACACTTCAACAGTTAGATTCACAATCCTTTGTACTATGACTGGTCCTAACTCCGTTTTTGGGACTATCAGCCTACAAATGGCCAAACCCTTTTTTAATCAAAGCATTATTCTTCATATTAATATTCGTAGGTGCTGGTTTAGTCTCTATATGTGTCTTCTTACCAAAACTCCCAAGTTCACCGTATGAAATTCCTATGAGATTCACATAAATATCTGAATTGTGGGATAAGGTATAACGTTTGTTTCTTACCTTTGCTTTTTTCTCCACCTTGGTAGCAAGGTTTATCACGTCATCAAGAGTCCTAATAGGCTGAAGGTCAGCAATTGATTAAGTTTCATCACTCAATCCTTGTACAACGCCTACAATGCCTTCTTGTTGCTACACTTAAACATCGCCAAGCATTTGTTAGAGATCCAACTTTATAGAGTACACTTCAACAGTTAGATTCACTATCCTTTGTACTATGATTGGTCCTAACTCCGTTTTTGGGACTATCAGCCTGCAAATGGCCAAATCCATTTTGAATCAAAGCATTGTTTTTTCGTATTAACATCTGTAGGTGCTGGTTTAGTCTCTATATGTGTCTTCTTACCAAAACTCCCAACTTCACCCTATGAAATTCCTATGAGATTCACAGAAATATCTGAATTGTGGGATAAGGTATAAAGTTTGTTTCTTACCTTTGCTTTTTTCTCCACCTTGGTAGCAAGGTTTATCACGTCATCAAGAGTCCTAACAGGCTGAAGGTCAGCAATTGATGAAGTTTCATCACTCAATCCTTGTACATAGCCTACAATGCCTTCTTGTTGCTACACTTAAACATCGCCAAGCATTTGTTAGAGATTCATCTTCATTGAGCACACTTCAACAGTTAGATTCACTATCCTTTGTACTATGACTGGTCCTAACTCTGTTTTTGGGACTATCTGCCTGCAAATGGCCAAATATTTCCTTTTTTAATCAAAGCATTGTTTCTTCATATTAACATCTGTAGGCGCTGGTTTAGTCTCTATATGTGTCTTCTTACCAAAACTCCCAACTTCACCCTCAGAAACTCTTAGGGATTCAAAGAAGTATCTGAATTATGGGATAAGGTATAACGTTTGTTTCTTACCTTGGCTTTCTTCTCCACCTTGGTAGCAAGGTTTATCACGTCATCAAGAGTCCTAATAGGCTGAAGGTCAGCAATTGATTAAGTTTAATCACTCAATCCTTCTACAACGCCTACAATGCCTTCTTGTTGCTACACTTAATCATCGCCAAGCATTTGTTAGAGATCAAACTTCATTGAGTACACTTCAACAGTTAAATTCACTATCCTTTGTACTATGATTGGTCCTATCTCCGTTTTTGGAACTATCAGCCGGCAAATGGCCAAATCCTTTTTTAATCAAAGCATTGTTTCTTCGTATTAACATCCTTAGGAGCTGGTTTAGTCTCTATATGTGTCTTCTTACCAAAACTCCCAACTTCACCCTATGAAATTCCTATGAGATTCACATAAATATCTGAATTGTGGGATAAGGTATAACGTTTGTTTCTTACCTTGGCTTTCTTCTCCACCTTGGTAGCAAGGTTTATCACGACATCAAGCGTCCTAATAGGCAGAAGGTCAGCAATTGATTAAGTTTCATCACTCAATCCTTGTACAAAGCCTACAATGCCTTCTTGTTGCTACACTTAAACATCGCCAAGCATTTGTTAGAGATCCAACTTCATTGAGCACACTTCAACAGTTAGATTCACTATCCTTTGTACTATGACTGGTCCTAACTCTGTTTTTGGGACAATCAGCCTGCAAATGGCCAAATCCTTTTTTAATCAAAGCATTGTTTCTTCATATTAACATCCGTAGGTGCTGGTTTAGTCTCTATATGTGTCTTTTTACCAAAACTCCCAACTTCACCCTATGAAATTCCTATGAGATTCACATAAATATCTGAATTGTGGGATAAGGTATAACTTTGGTTTCTTACCTTGGCTTTCTTCTCCACCTTATTAGCAAGGTTTATCACGTCATCAAGAGTCCTAATAGGCAGAAGGTCTGCAATTGATTAAGTTTCATCACTCAATCCTTGTAGAAAGCCTACAATGCCTTCTTGTTGCTACACTTAAACATCGCCAAGCATTTGTTAGAGATCCAACTTCATTGAGTACACTTCAACAGTTAGATTCACAATCCTTTGTACTATGACTGGTCCTAACTCCGTTTTTGGGACTATCAGCCTACAAATGGCCAAACCCTTTTTTAATCAAAGCATTATTCTTCATATTAACATTCGTAGGTGCTGGTTTAGTCTCTATATGTGTCTTCTTACCAAAACTCCCAAGTTCACCGTATGAAATTCCTATGAGATTCACATAAATATCTGAATTGTGGGATAAGGTATAACGTTTGTTTCTTACCTTTGCTTTTTTCTCCACCTTGGTAGCAAGGTTTATCACGTCATCAAGAGTCCTAATAGGCTGAAGGTCAGCAATTGATTAAGTTTCATCACTCAATCCTTGTACAACGCCTACAATGCCTTCTTGTTGCTACACTTAAACATCGCCAAGCATTTGTTAGAGATCCAACTTTATTGAGTACACTTCAACAGTTAGATTCACTATCCTTTGTACTATGATTGGTCCTAACTCCGTTTTTGGGACTATCAGCTTGCAAATGGCCAAATCCTTTTTAATCAAAGCATTGTTTTTTCGTATTAACATCTGTAGGTGCTGGTTTAGTCTCTATATGTGTCTTCTTACCAAAACTCCCAACTTCACCCTATGAAATTCCTATGAGATTCACAGAAATATCTTAATTGTGGGATAAGGTATAACGTTTGTTTCTTACCTTGGCTTTCTTCTCCACCTTGGTAGCAAGGTTTATCACGTCATCAAGAGTCCTAATAGGCAGAAGGTCAGCAATTGATTAAGTTTCATCACTCAATCCTTGTACAAAGCCTACAATGCCTTCTTGTTGCTACACTTAAACATCGCCAAGCATTTGTTAGAGATCCAACTTTATTGAGTACACTTCAACAGTTAGATTCACTATCCTTTGTACTATGATTGGTCCTAACTCCATTTTTGGGACTATCAGCCAGCAAATGGCCAAATCTTTTTTTAATCAAAGCATTGTTTCTTCATATTAACATCCATATGTGCTGATTTAGTCTATATGTGTCTTCTTGCCACAATTCCCAACTTCACCGTCTGAAACTTCTATGGGATTCACAGAAGTATTGTGGGACAAGGTATAACGTTTGTTTCTTACCTTGGCTTTCTTCTCCACCTTGGTAGCAAGTTTTATCACGTCATCAAGAGTCCTAATAGGCTAAAGCTCAGCCATTGATGAAGTTTCATCACTCAATCCTTGTACAAAACCTACAGTGCATGCATGTTGCTGCTCTTGAACATCACCAAGCATATATTAGAGGTCCAACTTCATTGTGTACACTTCAACAGTTTGATTCACTATCCTTTGTAATGTGCCTGGTCATAACTCTGTAAAGGACTATCAGCCTGTAAATGGCCAAATCCTTGTTAATCAAAGCATTGTTTCTTCATATTAACATACATAGGTGCTGGTTTAGTCTCAATATGTATCTTCTTAATTACTACAACTTCCAACTTCACCCTCAGAAACTCCTAGGGATTCAAAGAAGTATCAGAATTGTGGGATAAGGTATAATGTTTGTTTCTTACCTTGGCTTTCTTCTCCACCTTGGTAGCAAGGTTTATCACGTCATCAAGAGTCCTAATAGGCTGAAGGTCAGCAATTGATTAAGTTTAATCACTCAATCCTTGTACAACACCTACAATGCCTTCTTGTTGCTACACTTAAACATCGCCAAGCATTTGTTAGAGATCCAACTTTATAGAGTACACTTCAACAGTTAGATTCACTATCCTTTGTACTATGATTGGTCCTAACTCCGTTTTTGGGACTATCAGCCTGCAAATGGCCAAATCCATTTTTAATCAAAGCATTGTTTTTTCGTATTAACATCTGTAGGTGCTGGTTTAGTCTCTATATGTGTCTTCTTACCAAAACTCCCAACTTCACCCTATGAAATTCCTATGAGATTCACAGCAATATCTGAATTGTGGGATAAGGTATAACGTTTGTTTCTTACCTTTGCTTTTTTCTCCACCTTGGTAGCAAGGTTTATCACGTCATCAAGAGTCCTAACAGGCTGAAGGTCAGCAATTGATGAAGTTTCATCACTCAATCCTTGTACATAGCCTACAATGCCTTCTTGTTGCTACACTTAAACATCGCCAAGCATTTGTTAGAGATTCATCTTCATTGAGCACAAATCAACAGTTAGATTCACTATCCTTTGTACTATGACTGGTCCTAACTCTGTTTTTGGGACTATCAGCCAGCAAATGGCCAAATCTTTTTTTAATCAAAGCATTGTTTTTTCGTATTAACATCTGTAGGTGCTGGTTTAGTCTCTATATGTGTCTTCTTACCAAAACTCCCAACTTCACCCTATGAAATTCCTATGAGATTCACAGCAATATCTGAATTGTGGGATAAGGTATAACGTTTGTTTCTTACCTTGGCTTTCTTCTCCACCTTGGTAGCAAGGTTTATCACGACATCAAGAGTCCTAATAGGCAGAAGGTCAGCAATTGATTAAGTTTCATCACTCAATCCTTGTACAAAGCCTACAATGCCTTCTTGTTGCTACACTTAAACATCGCCAAGCATTTGTTAGAGATCCAACTTCATTGAGTACACTTCAACAGTTAGATTCACTATCCTTTGTACTATGATTGGTTCTAACTCCGTTTTTGGAACTATCAGCCGGCAAATGGCCAAACCCTTTTTTAATCAAAGCATTATTCTTCATATTAACATTCGTAGGTGCTGGTTTAGTCTCTATATGTGTCTTCTTACCAAAACTCCCAAGTTCACAGTATGAAATTCCTATGAGATTCACATAAATATCTGAATTGTGGGATAAGGTATAACGTTTGTTTCTTCCCTTGGCTTTCTTCCCCACCTTGGTAGCAAGGTTTATCACGTCATCAAGAGTCCTAATAGGCTGAAGGTCAGCAATTGATTAAGTTTCATCACTCAATCCTTGTACAACGCCTACAATGCCTTCTTGTTGCTACACTTAAACATCGCCAAGCATTTGTTAGAGATCCAACTTTATTGAGTACACTTCAACAGTTAGATTCACTATCCTTTGTACTATGATTGGTCCTAACTCCGTTTTTGGGACTATCAGCCTGCAAATGGCCAAATCCTTTTTTAATCAAAGCATTGTTTTTTCGTATTAACATCTGTAGGTGCTGGTTTAGTCTCTATATGTGTCTTCTTACCAAAACTCCCAACTTCACCCTATGAAATTCCTATGAGATTCACAGAAATATCTTAATTGTGGGATAAGGTATAACGTTTGTTTCTTACCTTGGCTTTCTTCTCCACCTTGGTAGCAAGGTTTATCACGTCATCAAGAGTCCTAATAGGCAGAAGGTCAGCAATTGATTAAGTTTCATCACTCAATCCTTGTACAAAGCCTACAATGCCTTCTTGTTGCTACACTTAAACATCGCCAAGCATTTGTTAGAGATCCAACTTTATTGAGTACACTTCAACAGTTAGATTCACTATCCTTTGTACTATGATTGGTCCTAACTCCATTTTTGGGACTATCAGCCAGCAAATGGCCAAATCTTTTTTTAATCAAAGCATTGTTTCTTCATATTAACATCCATATGTGCTGATTTAGTCTATATGTGTCTTCTTGCCACAATTCCCAACTTCACCCTCTGAAACTCCTATGGGATTCACAGAAGTATCTGAATTGTGGGACAAGGTATAACGTTTGTTTCTTACCTTGGCTTTCTTCTCCACCTTGGTAGCAAGCTTTATCACGTCATCAAGAGTCCTAATAGGCTAAAGCTCAGCCATTGATGAAGTTTCATCACTCAATCCTTGTACAAAACCTACAGTGCATGCATGTTGCTGCTCTTGAACATCACCAAGCATATATTAGAGGTCCAACTTCATTGTGTACACTTCAACAGTTTGATTCACTATCCTTTGTAATGTGCCTGGTCATAACTCTGTAAAGGACTATCAGCCTGTAAATGGCCAAATCCTTGTTAATCAAAGCATTGTTTCTTCATATTAACATACATAGGTGCTGGTTTAGTCTCAATATGTATCTTCTTAATTACTACAACTTCCAACTTCACCCTCAGAAACTCCTAGGGATTCAAAGAAGTATCAGAATTGTGGGATAAGGTATAATGTTTGTTTCTTACCTTGGCTTTCTTCTCCACCTTGGTAGAAAGGTTAATCACGTCATCAAGAGTCCTAATAGGCTGAAGGTCAGCAATTGATTAAGTTGAATCACTCAATCCTTGTACAACACCTACAATGCCTTCTTGTTGCTACACTTAAACATCGCCAAGCATTTGTTAGAGATCCAACTTCATTGAGTACACTTCAACAGTTAGATTCACTATCCTTTGTACTATGATTGGTCCTATCTCCGTTTTTAGAACTATCAGCCGGCAAATGGCCAAATCCTTTTTTAATCAAAGCATTGTTTCTTCGTATTAACATCCTTAGGAGCTGGTTTAGTCTCTATATGTGTCTTCTTACCAAAACTCCCAACTTCACCCTATGAAATTCCTATGAGATTCACATAAATATCTGAATTGTGGGATAAGGTATAACGTTTGTTTCTTACCTTGGCTTTCTTCTCCACCTTGGTAGCAAGGTTTATCACGACATCAAGCGTCCTAATAGGCAGAAGGTCAGCAATTGATTAAGTTTCATCACTCAATCCTTGTACAAAGCCTACAATGCCTTCTTGTTGCTACACTTAAACATCGCCAAGCATTTGTTAGAGATCCAACTTCATTGAGCACACTTCAACAGTTAGATTCACTATCCTTTGTACTATGACTGGTCCTAACTCCGTTTTTGGGACAATCAGCCTGCAAATGGCCAAATCCTTTTTTAATCAAAGCATTGTTTCTTCATATTAACATCCGTAGGTGCTGGTTTAGTCTCTATATGTGTCTTCTTACCAAAACTCCCAAGTTCACAGTATGAAATTCCTATGAGATTCACATAAATATCTGAATTGTGGGATAAGGTATAACGTTTGTTTCTTCCCTTGGCTTTCTTCCCCACCTTGGTAGCAAGGTTTATCACGTCATCAAGAGTCCTAATAGGCTGAAGGTCAGCAATTGATTAAGTTTCATCACTCAATCCTTGTACAACGCCTACAATGCCTTCTTGTTGCTACACTTAAACATCGCCAAGCATTTGTTAGAGATCCAACTTTATTGAGTACACTTCAACAGTTAGATTCACTATCCTTTGTACTATGATTGGTCCTAACTCCGTTTTTGGGACTATCAGCCTGCAAATGGCCAAATCCTTTTTTAATCAAAGCATTGTTTTTTCGTATTAACATCTGTAGGTGCTGGTTTAGTCTCTATATGTGTCTTCTTACCAAAACTCCCAACTTCACCCTATGAAATTCCTATGAGATTCACAGAAATATCTTAATTGTGGGATAAGGTATAACGTTTGTTTCTTACCTTGGGTTTCTTCTCCACCTTGGTAGCAAGGTTTATCACGTCATCAAGAGTCCTAATAGGCAGAAGGTCAGCAATTGATTAAGTTTCATCACTCAATCCTTGTACAAAGCCTACAATGCCTTCTTGTTGCTACACTTAAACATTGCCAAGCATTTGTTAGAGATCCAACTTTATTGAGTACACTTCAACAGTTAGATTCACTATCTTTTGTACTATGATTGGTCCTAACTCCATTTTTGGGACTATCATCCAGCAAATGGCCAAATCTTTTTTTAATCAAAGCATTGTTTCTTCATATTAACATCCATATGTGCTGATTTAGTCTATATGTGTCTTCTTGCCACAATTCCCAACTTCACCCTCTGAAACTCCTATGGGATTCACAGAAGTATTTGAATTGTGGGACAAGGTATAACGTTTGTTTCTTACCTTGGCTTTCTTCTCCACCTTGGTAGCAAGCTTTATCACGTCATCAAGAGTCCTAATAGGCTAAAGCTCAGCCATTGATGAAGTTTCATCACTCAATCCTTGTACAAAACCTACAGTGCATGCATGTTGCTGCCCTTGAACATCACCAAGCATATATTAGAGGTCCAACTTCATTGTGTACACTTCAACAGTTTGATTCACTATCCTTTGTAATGTGCCTGGTCATAACTCTGTAAAGGACTATCAGCCTGTAAATGGCCAAATCCTTGTTAATCAAAGCATTGTTTCTTCATATTAACATACATAGGTGCTGGTTTAGTCTCAATATGTATCTTCTTAATTACTACAACTTCCAACTTCACCCTCAGAAACTCCTAGGGATTCAAAGAAGTATCAGAATTGTGGGATAAGGTATAATGTTTGTTTCTTACCTTGGCTTTCTTCTCCACCTTGGTAGAAAGGTTTATCACGTCATCAAGAGTCCTAATAGGCTGAAGGTCAGCAATTGATTAAGTTGAATCACTCAATCCTTGTACAACACCTACAATGCCTTCTTGTTGCTACACTTAAACATCGCCAAGCATTTGTTAGAGATCCAACTTCATTGAGTACACTTCAACAGTTAGATTCACTATCCTTTGTACTATGATTGGTCCTATCTCCATTTTTAGAACTATCAGCCGGCAAATGGCCAAATCCTTTTTTAATCAAAGCATTGTTTCTTCGTATTAACATCCTTAGGAGCTGGTTTAGTCTCTATATGTGTCTTCTTACCAAAACTCCCAACTTCACCCTATGAAATTCCTATGAGATTCACATAAATATCTGAATTGTGGGATAAGGTATAACGTTTGTTTCTTACCTTGGCTTTCTTCTCCACCTTGGTAGCAAGGTTTATCACGACATCAAGCGTCCTAATAGGCAGAAGGTCAGCAATTGATTAAGTTTCATCACTCAATCCTTGTACAAAGCCTACAATGCCTTCTTGTTGCTACACTTAAACATCGCCAAGCATTTGTTAGAGATCCAACTTCATTGAGCACACTTCAACTGTTAGATTCACTATCCTTTGTACTATGACTGGTCCTAACTCCGTTTTTGGGACAATCAGCCTGCAAATGGCCAAATCCTTTTTTAATCAAAGCATTGTTTCTTCATATTAACATCCGTAGGTGCTGGTTTAGTCTCTATATGTGTCTTCTTACCAAAACTCCCAACTTCACCCTATGAAATTCCTATGAGATTCACATAAATATCTGAATTGTGGGATAAGGTATAACGTTGGTTTCTTACCTTGGCTTTCTTCTCCACCTTATTAGCAAGGTTTATCACGTCATCAAGAGTCCTAATAGGCAGAAGGTCAGCAATTGATTAAGTTTCATCACTCAATCCTTGTACAAAGCCTACAATGCCTTCTTGTTGCTACACTTAAACATCGCCAAGCATTTGTTAGAGATCCAACTTCATTGAGTACACTTCAACAGTTAGATTCACAATCCTTTGTACTATGACTGGTCCTAACTCCGTTTTTGGGACTATCAGCCAGCAAATGGCCAAATCTTTTTTTAATCAAAGCATTGTTTTTTCGTATTAACATCTGTAGGTGCTGGTTTAGTCTCTATATGTGTCTTCTTACCAAAACTCCCAACTTCACCCTATGAAATTCCTATGAGATTCACAGCAATATCTGAATTGTGGGATAAGGTATAACGTTTGTTTCTTACCTTGGCTTTCTTCTCCACCTTGGTAGCAAGGTTTATCACGACATCAAGAGTCCTAATAGGCAGAAGGTCAGCAATTGATTAAGTTTCATCACTCAATCCTTGTACAAAGCCTACAATGCCTTCTTGTTGCTACACTTAAACATCGCCAAGCATTTGTTAGAGATCCAACTTCATTGAGTACACTTCAACAGTTAGATTCACTATCCTTTGTACTATGATTGGTTCTAACTCCGTTTTTGGAACTATCAGCCGGCAAATGGCCAAACCCTTTTTTAATCAAAGCATTATTCTTCATATTAACATTCGTAGGTGCTGGTTTAGTCTCTATATGTGTCTTCTTACCAAAACTCCCAAGTTCACAGTATGAAATTCCTATGAGATTCACATAAATATCTGAATTGTGGGATAAGGTATAACGTTTGTTTCTTCCCTTGGCTTTCTTCCCCACCTTGGTAGCAAGGTTTATCACGTCATCAAGAGTCCTAATAGGCTGAAGGTCAGCAATTGATTAAGTTTCATCACTCAATCCTTGTACAACGCCTACAATGCCTTCTTGTTGCTACACTTAAACATCGCCAAGCATTTGTTAGAGATCCAACTTTATTGAGTACACTTCAACAGTTAGATTCACTATCCTTTGTACTATGATTGGTCCTAACTCCGTTTTTGGGACTATCAGCCTGCAAATGGCCAAATCCTTTTTTAATCAAAGCATTGTTTTTTCGTATTAACATCTGTAGGTGCTGGTTTAGTCTCTATATGTGTCTTCTTACCAAAACTCCCAACTTCACCCTATGAAATTCCTATGAGATTCACAGAAATATCTTAATTGTGGGATAAGGTATAACGTTTGTTTCTTACCTTGGCTTTCTTCTCCACCTTGGTAGCAAGGTTTATCACGTCATCAAGAGTCCTAATAGGCAGAAGGTCAGCAATTGATTAAGTTTCATCACTCAATCCTTGTACAAAGCCTACAATGCCTTCTTGTTGCTACACTTAAACATCGCCAAGCATTTGTTAGAGATCCAACTTTATTGAGTACACTTCAACAGTTAGATTCACTATCCTTTGTACTATGATTGGTCCTAACTCCATTTTTGGGACTATCAGCCAGCAAATGGCCAAATCTTTTTTTAATCAAAGCATTGTTTCTTCATATTAACATCCATATGTGCTGATTTAGTCTATATGTGTCTTCTTGCCACAATTCCCAACTTCACCCTCTGAAACTCCTATGGGATTCACAGAAGTATCTGAATTGTGGGACAAGGTATAACGTTTGTTTCTTACCTTGGCTTTCTTCTCCACCTTGGTAGCAAGCTTTATCACGTCATCAAGAGTCCTAATAGGCTAAAGCTCAGCCATTGATGAAGTTTCATCACTCAATCCTTGTACAAAACCTACAGTGCATGCATGTTGCTGCTCTTGAACATCACCAAGCATATATTAGAGGTCCAACTTCATTGTGTACACTTCAACAGTTTGATTCACTATCCTTTGTAATGTGCCTGGTCATAACTCTGTAAAGGACTATCAGCCTGTAAATGGCCAAATCCTTGTTAATCAAAGCATTGTTTCTTCATATTAACATACATAGGTGCTGGTTTAGTCTCAATATGTATCTTCTTAATTACTACAACTTCCAACTTCACCCTTAGAAACTCCTAGGGATTCAAAGAAGTATCAGAATTGTGGGATAAGGTATAATGTTTGTTTCTTACCTTGGCTTTCTTCTCCACCTTGGTAGCAAGGTTAATCACGTCATCAAGAGTCCTAATAGGCTGAAGGTCAGCAATTGATTAAGTTGAATCACTCAATCCTTGTACAACACCTACAATGCCTTCTTGTTGCTACACTTAAACATCGCCAAGCATTTGTTAGAGATCCAACTTCATTGAGTACACTTCAACAGTTAGATTCACTATCCTTTGTACTATGATTGGTCGTATCTCCGTTTTTAGAACTATCAGCCGGCAAATGGCCAAATCCTTTTTTAATCAAAGCATTGTTTCTTCGTATTAACATCCTTAGGAGCTGGTTTAGTCTCTATATGTGTCTTCTTACCAAAACTCCCAACTTCACCCTATGAAATTCCTATGAGATTCACATAAATATCTGAATTGTGGGATAAGGTATAACGTTTGTTTCTTACCTTGGCTTTCTTCTCCACCTTGGTAGCAAGGTTTATCACGACATCAAGCGTCCTAATAGGCAGAAGGTCAGCAATTGATTAAGTTTCATCACTCAATCCTTGTACAAAGCCTACAATGCCTTCTTGTTGCTACACTTAAACATCGCCAAGCATTTGTTAGAGATCCAACTTCATTGAGCACACTTCAACAGTTAGTTCACTATCCTTTGTACTATGACTGGTCCTAACTCCGTTTTTGGGACAATCAGCCTGCAAATGGCCAAATCCTTTTTTAATCAAAGCATTGTTTCTTCATATTAACATCCGTAGGTGCTGGTTTAGTCTCTATATGTGTCTTCTTACCAAAACTCCCAAGTTCACAGTATGAAATTCCTATGAGATTCACATAAATATCTGAATTGTGGGATAAGGTATAACGTTTGTTTCTTCCCTTGGCTTTCTTCCCCACCTTGGTAGCAAGGTTTATCACGTCATCAAGAGTCCTAATAGGCTGAAGGTCAGCAATTGATTAAGTTTCATCACTCAATCCTTGTACAACGCCTACAATGCCTTCTTGTTGCTACACTTAAACATCGCCAAGCATTTGTTAGAGATCCAACTTTATTGAGTACACTTCAACAGTTAGATTCACTATCCTTTGTACTATGATTGGTCCTAACTCCGTTTTTGGGACTATCAGCCTGCAAATGGCCAAATCCTTTTTTAATCAAAGCATTGTTTTTTCGTATTAACATCTGTAGGTGCTGGTTTAGTCTCTATATGTGTCTTCTTACCAAAACTCCCAACTTCACCCTATGAAATTCCTATGAGATTCACAGAAATATCTTAATTGTGGGATAAGGTATAACGTTTGTTTCTTACCTTGGCTTTCTTCTCCACCTTGGTAGCAAGGTTTATCACGTCATCAAGAGTCCTAATAGGCAGAAGGTCAGCAATTGATTAAGTTTCATCACTCAATCCTTGTACAAAGCCTACAATGCCTTCTTGTTGCTACACTTAAACATTGCCAAGCATTTGTTAGAGATCCAACTTTATTGAGTACACTTCAACAGTTAGATTCACTATCCTTTGTACAATGATTGGTCCTAACTCCATTTTTGGGACTATCAGCCAGCAAATGGCCAAATCTTTTTTTAATCAAAGCATTGTTTCTTCATATTAACATCCATATGTGCTGATTTAGTCTATATGTGTCTTCTTGCCATAATTCCCAACTTCACCCTCTGAAACTCCTATGGGATTCACAGAAGTATTTGAATTGTGGGACAAGGTATAACGTTTGTTTCTTACCTTGGCTTTCTTCTCCACCTTGGTAGCAAGCTTTATCACGTCATCAAGAGTCCTAATAGGCTAAAGCTCAGCCATTGATGAAGTTTCATCACTCAATCCTTGTACAAAACCTACAGTGCATGCATGTTGCTGCCCTTGAACATCACCAAGCATATATTAGAGGTCCAACTTCATTGTGTACACTTCAACAGTTTGATTCACTATCCTTTGTAATGTGCCTGGTCATAACTCTGTAAAGGACTATCAGCCTGTAAATGGCCAAATCCTTGTTAATCAAAGCATTGTTTCTTCATATTAACATACATAGGTGCTGGTTTAGTCTCAATATGTATCTTCTTAATTACTACAACTTCCAACTTCACCCTCAGAAACTCCTAGGGATTCAAAGAAGTATCAGAATTGTGGGATAAGGTATAATGTTTGTTTCTTACCTTGGCTTTCTTCTCCACCTTGGTAGAAAGGTTTATCACGTCATCAAGAGTCCTAATAGGCTGAAGGTCAGCAATTGATTAAGTTGAATCACTCAATCCTTGTACAACACCTACAATGCCTTCTTGTTGCTACACTTAAACATCGCCAAGCATTTGTTAGAGATCCAACTTCATTGAGTACACTTCAACAGTTAGATTCACTATCCTTTGTACTATGATTGGTCCTATCTCCATTTTTAGAACTATCAGCCGGCAAATGGCCAAATCCTTTTTTAATCAAAGCATTGTTTCTTCGTATTAACATCCTTAGGAGCTGGTTTAGTCTCTATATGTGTCTTCTTACCAAAACTCCCAACTTCACCCTATGAAATTCCTATGAGATTCACATAAATATCTGAATTGTGGGATAAGGTATAACGTTTGTTTCTTACCTTGGCTTTCTTCTCCACCTTGGTAGCAAGGTTTATCACGACATCAAGCGTCCTAATAGGCAGAAGGTCAGCAATTGATTAAGTTTCATCACTCAATCCTTGTACAAAGCCTACAATGCCTTCTTGTTGCTACACTTAAACATCGCCAAGCATTTGTTAGAGATCCAACTTCATTGAGCACACTTCAACAGTTAGATTCACTATCCTTTGTACTATGACTGGTCCTAACTCCGTTTTTGGGACAATCAGCCTGCAAATGGCCAAATCCTTTTTTAATCAAAGCATTGTTTCTTCATATTAACATCCGTAGGTGCTGGTTTAGTCTCTATATGTGTCTTCTTACCAAAACTCCCAACTTCACCCTATGAAATTCCTATGAGATTCACATAAATATCTGAATTGTGGGATAAGGTATAACGTTGGTTTCTTACCTTGGCTTTCTTCTCCACCTTATTAGCAAGGTTTATCACGTCATCAAGAGTCCTAATAGGCAGAAGGTCAGCAATTGATTAAGTTTCATCACTCAATCCTTGTACAAAGCCTACAATGCCTTCTTGTTGCTACACTTAAACATCGCCAAGCATTTGTTAGAGATCCAACTTCATTGAGTACACTTCAACAGTTAGATTCACAATCCTTTGTACTATGACTGGTCCTAACTCCGTGTTTGGGACTATCAGCCTACAAATGGCCAAACCCTTTTTTAATCAAAGCATTATTCTTCATATTAACATTCGTAGGTGCTGGTTTAGTCTCTATATGTGTCTTCTTACCAAAACTCCCAAGTTCACCGTATGAAATTCCTATGAGATTCACATAAATATCTGAATTGTGGGATAAGGTATAACGTTTGTTTCTTACCTTTGCTTTTTTCTCCACCTTGGTAGCAAGGTTTATCACGTCATCAAGAGTCCTAATAGGCTGAAGGTCAGCAATTGATTAAGTTTCATCACTCAATCCTTGTACAACGCCTACAATGCCTTCTTGTTGCTACACTTAAACATCGCCAAGCATTTGTTAGAGATCCAACTTTATAGAGTACACTTCAACAGTTAGATTCACTATCCTTTGTACTATGATTGGTCCTAACTCCGTTTTTGGGACTATCAGCCTGCAAATGGCCAAATCCATTTTTAATCAAAGCATTGTTTTTTCGTATTAACATCTGTAGGTGCTGGTTTAGTCTCTATATGTGTCTTCTTACCAAAACTCCCAACTTCACCCTATGAAATTCCTATGAGATTCACAGAAATATATGAATTGTGGGATAAGGTATAACGTTTGTTTCTTACCTTGGCTTTCTTCTCCACCTTGGTAGCAAGGTTTATCACGTCATCAAGAGTCCTAATAGGCAGAAGGTCAACAATTGAGTAAGTTTCATCACTCAATCCTTGTACAAAGCCTACAATGCCTTCTTGTTGCTACACTTAAACATCGCCAAGCATTTGTTAGAGATCCAACTTTATTGAGTACACTTCAACAGTTAGATTCACTATCCTTTGTACTATGATTGGTTCTAACTCCGTTTTTGGGACTATCAGCAAGCAAATGGCCAAATCTTTTTTTAATCAAAGCATTGTTTCTTCATATTAACATCCATATGTGCTGGTTTAGTCTATATGTGTCTTCTTGCCACAATTCCCAACTTCACCCTCTGAAACTCCTATGGGATTCACAGAAGTATCTGAATTGTGGGACAAGGTATAACATTTGTTTCTTACCTTGGCTTTCTTCTCCACCTTGGTAGCAAGCTTTATTTAGTCATCAAGAGTCCTAATAGGCTAAAGCTCAGCCATTGATGAAGTTTCATCACTTAATCCTTGTACAAAACCTACAGTGCATGCATGTTGCTGCTCTTGAACATCACCAAGCATATATTAGAGGTCCAACTTCATTGTGTACATTTCAACAGTTTGATTCACTATCCTTTGTAATGTGCCTGGTCAAAACTCTGTTTTTAGGACTATCAGCCTGTAAATGGCCAAATCCTTGTTAATCAAAGCATTGTTTCTTCATATCAACATCCATAGGTGCTGGTTTAGTCTCAATATATTTCTTCTTAATTACTACAACTCCCAACTTCACCCTCAGTAACTCCTAGGGATTCAAAGAAGTATCAGAATTGTGGGATAAGGTATAATGTTTGTTTTTACCTTGGCTTTCTTTTCCACCTTGGTAGCAAGGTTTATCACGTCATCAAGAGTCCTAATAGGCTGAAGGTCAGCAATTGATGAAGTTTCATCACTCAATCCTTGTACAAAGCCTACAATGCCTTCTTGTTGCTACACTTAAACATCGCCAAGCATTTGTTAGAGATCCAACTTCATTGAGCACACTTCAACAGTTAGATTCATTATCCTTTGTACTATGACTGGTCCTAACTCCGTTTTTGGGACTATCAGCCTGCAAATGGCCAAATCCTTTTTTAATCAAAGCATTGTTTCTTCATATTAACATCCGTAGGTGCTGGTTTAGTCTCTATATGTGTCTTCTTACCAAAACCCCCAACTTCACCCTATGAAATTCCTATGAGATTCACATAAATATCTGAATTGTGGGATAAGGTATAACGTTGGTTTCTTACCTTGGCTTTCTTCTCCACCTTATTAGCAAGGTTTATCACGTCATCAAGAGTCCTAATAGGCAGAAGGTCAGTAATTGATTAAGTTTCATCACTCAATCCTTGTACAAAGCCTACAATGCCTTCTTGTTGCTACACTTATACATCGCCAAGCATTTATTAGAGATCCAACTTCATTGAGTACATTTCAACAGTTAGATTCACTATCCTTTGTACTATGATTGGTCCTATCTCCGTTTTTGGAACTATCAGCCGGCAAATGGCCAAACCCTTTTTTAATCAAAGCATTATTCTTCATATTAACATTCGTAGGTGCTGGTTTAGTCTCTATATGTGTCGTCTTACCAAAACTCCCAAGTTCACAGTATGAAATTCCTATGAGATTCACATAAATATCTGAATTGTGGGATAAGGTATAACGTTTGTTTCTTCCCTTGGCTTTCTTTCCCACCTTGGTAGCAAGGTTTATCACGTCATCAAGAGTCCTAATAGGCTGAAGGTCAGCAATTGATTAAGTTTCATCACTCAATCCTTGTACAACGCCTACAATGCCTTCTTGTTGCTACACTTAAACATCGCTACGCATTTGTTACAGATCCAACTTTATTGAGTACACTTCAACAGTTAGATTCACTATCCTTTGTACTATGATTGGTCCTAACTCCGTTTTTGGGACTATCAGCCTGCAAATGGCCAAATCCTTTTTTAATCAAAGCATTGTTTTTTCGTATTAACATCTGTAGGTGCTGGTTTAGTCTCTATATGTGTCTTCTTACCAAAACTCCCAACTTCACCCTATGAAATTCCTATGAGATTCACAGAAATATCTGAATTGTGGGATAAGGTATAACGTTTGTTTCTTACCTTGGCTTTCTTCTCCACCTTGGTAGCAAGGTTTATCACGTCATCAAGAGTCCTAATAGGCAGAAGGTCAGCAATTGATTAAGTTTCATCACTCAATCCTTGTACAAAGCCTACAATGCCTTCTTGTTGCTACACATAAACATCTCCAAGCATTTGTTAGAGATCCAACTTCATTGAGCACACTTCAACAGTTAGATTCACTATCCTTTGTACTATGACTGGTCCTAACTCCGTTTTTGGGACTATCAGCCTGCAAATGGCCAAATCCTTTTTTAATCAAAGCATTGTTTCTTCATATTAACATCCGTAGGTGCTGGTTTAGTCTCTATATGTGTCTTCGTACCAAAACTCCCAAATTCACCCTATGAAATTCCTATGAGATTCACATAAATATCTGAATTGTGGGATAAGGTATAACATTGGTTTCTTACCTTGGCTTTCTTCTCCACCTTATTAGCAAGGTTTATCACGTCATCAAGAGTCCTAATAGGCAGAAGGTCAGCAATTGATTAAGTTTCATCACTCAATCCTTGTACAAAGCCTACAATGCCTTCTTGTTGCTACACTTAAACATCGCCAAGCATTTGTTAGAGATCCAACTTCATTGAGTACACTTCAACAGTTAGATTCACTATCCTTTGTACTATGATTGGTCCTATCTCCGTTTTTGGAACTATCAGCCGGCAAATGGCCAAACCCTTTTTTAATCAAAGCATTATTCTTCATATTAACATTCGTAGGTGCTGGTTTAGTCTCTATATGTGTCTTCTTACCAAAACTCCCAAGTTCACAGTATGAAATTCCTATGAGATTCACATAAATATCTGAATTGTGGGATAAGGTATAACGTTTGTTTCTTCCCTTGGCTTTCTTCCCCAGCTTGGTAGCAAGGTTTATCACGTCATCAAGAGTCCTAATAGGCTGAAGGTCAGCAATTGATTAAGTTTCATCACTCAATCCTTGTACAACGCCTACAATGCCTTCTTGTTGCTACACTTAAACATCGCCAAGTATTTGTTAGAGATCCAACTTTATTGAGTACACTTCAATAGTTAGATTTACTATCCTTTGTACTATGATTGGTCCTAACTCCGTTTTTGGGACTATCAGCCAGCAAATGGCCAAATCTTTTTTTAATCTAAGCATTGTTTCTTCATATTAACATCCATATGTGCTGGTTTAGTCTATATGTGTCTTCTTGCCACAATTCCCAACTTCACCCTCTGAAACTCCTATGGGATTCACAGAAGTATCTGAATTGTGGGACAAGGTATAACGTTTGTTTCTTACCTTGGCTTTCTTCTCCACCTTGGTAGCAAGCTTTATTTTGTCATCAAGAGTCCTAATAGGCTAAAGCTCAGCCATTGATGAAGTTTCATCACTCAATCCTTGTACAAAACCTACAGTGCATGCATGTTGCTGCTCTTGAACATCACCAAGCATATATTAGAGGTCCAACTTCATTGTGTACATTTCAACAGTTTGATTCACTATCCTTTGTAATGTGCCTGGTCATAACTCTGTTTTTAGGACTATCAGCCTGTAAATGGCCAAATCCTTGTTAATCAAAGCATTGTTTCTTCATATTAACATCCATAGGTGCTGGTTTAGTCTCAATATATTTCTTCTTAATTACTACAACTCCCAACTTCACCCTCAGAAACTCCTAGGGATTCAAAGAAGTATCAGAATTGTGGGATAAGGTATAATGTTTGTTTTTACCTTGGCTTTCTTTTCAACCTTGGTAGCAAGGTTTATCACGTCATCAAGAGTCCTAATAGGCAGAAGGTTAGTAATTGATTAAGTTTCATCACTCAATCCTTGTACAAAGCCTACAATGCCTTCTTGTTGCTACACTTATACATCGCCAAGCATTTATTAGAGATCCAACTTCATTGAGTACACTTCAACAGTTAGATTCACTATCCTTTGTACTATGATTGGTCCTATCTCCGTTTTTGGAACTATCAGCCGGCAAATGGCCAAACCCTTTTTTAATCAAAGCATTATTCTTCATATTAACATTCGTAGGTGCTGGTTTAGTCTCTATATGTGTCTTCTTACCAAAACTCCCAAGTTCACAGTATGAAATTCCTATGAGATTCACATAAATATCTGAATTGTGGGATAAGGTATAACGTTTGTTTCCTCCCTTGGCTTTCTTCCCCACCTTGGTAGCAAGGTTTATCACGTCATCAAGAGTCCTAATAGGCTGAAGGTCAGCAATTGATTAAGTTTCATCACTCAATCCTTGTACAACGCCTACAATGCCTTCTTGTTGCTACACTTAAACATCGCTACGCATTTGTTACAGATCCAACTTTATTGAGTACACTTCAACAGTTAGATTCACTATCCTTTGTACTATGATTGGTCCTAACTCCGTTTTTGGGACTATCAGCCTGCAAATGGCCAAATCCTTTTTTAATCAAAGCATTGTTTTTTCGTATTAACATCTGTAGGTGCTGGTTTAGTCTCTATATGTGTCTTCTTACCAAAACTCCCAACTTCACCCTATGAAATTCCTATGAGATTCACAGAAATATCTGAATTGTGGGATAAGGTATAACGTTTGTTTCTTACCTTGGCTTTCTTCTCCACCTTGGTAGCAAGGTTTATCACGTCATCAAGAGTCCTAATAGGCAGAAGGTCAGCAATTGATTAAGTTTCATCACTCAATCCTTGTACAAAGCCTACAATGCCTTCTTGTTGCTACACATAAACATCTCCAAGCATTTGTTAGAGATCCAACTTCATTGAGCACACTTCAACAGTTAGATTCACTATCCTTTGTACTATGACTGGTCCTAACTCCGTTTTTGGGACTATCAGCCTGCAAATGGCCAAATCCTTTTTTAATCAAAGCATTGTTTCTTCATATTAACATCCGTAGGTGCTGGTTTAGTCTCTATATGTGTCTTCGTACCAAAACTCCCAAATTCACCCTATGAAATTCCTATGAGATTCACATAAATATCTGAATTGTGGGATAAGGTATAACATTGGTTTCTTACCTTGGCTTTCTTCTCCACCTTATTAGCAAGATTTATCACGTCATCAAGAGTCCTAATAGGCAGAAGGTCAGCAATTGATTAAGTTTCATCACTCAATCCTTGTACAAAGCCTACAATGCCTTCTTGTTGCTACACTTAAACATCGCCAAGCATTTGTTAGAGATCCAACTTCATTGAGTACACTTCAACAGTTAGATTCACTATCCTTTGTACTATGATTGGTCCTATCTCCGTTTTTGGAACTATCAGCCGGCAAATGGCCAAACCCTTTTTTAATCAAAGCATTATTCTTCATATTAACATTCGTAGGTGCTGGTTTAGTCTCTATATGTGTCTTCTTACCAAAACTCCCAAGTTCACAGTATGAAATTCCTATGAGATTCACATAAATATCTGAATTGTGGGATAAGGTATAACGTTTGTTTCTTCCCTTGGCTTTCTTCCCCACCTTGGTAGCAAGGTTTATCACGTCATCAAGAGTCCTAATAGGCTGAAGGTCAGCAATTGATTAAGTTTCATCACTCAATCCTTGTACAACGCCTACAATGCCTTCTTGTTGCTACACTTAAACATCGCCAAGTATTTGTTAGAGATCCAACTTTATTGAGTACACTTCAATAGTTAGATTTACTATCCTTTGTACTATGATTGGTCCTAACTCCGTTTTTGGGACTATCAGCCAGCAAATGGCCAAATCTTTTTTTAATCAAAGCATTGTTTCTTCATATTAACATCCATATGTGCTGGTTTAGTCTATATGTGTCTTCTTGCCACAATTCCCAACTTCACCCTCTGAAACTCCTATGGGATTCACAGAAGTATCTGAATTGTGGGACAAGGTATAACGTTTGTTTCTTACCTTGGCTTTCTTCTCCACCTTGGTAGCAAGCTTTATTTTGTCATCAAGAGTCCTAATAGGCTAAAGCTCAGCCATTGATGAAGTTTCATCACTCAATCCTTGTACAAAACCTACAGTGCATGCATGTTGCTGCTCTTGAACATCACCAAGCATATATTAGAGGTCCAACTTCATTGTGTACATTTCAACAGTTTGATTCACTATCCTTTGTAATGTGCCTGGTCATAACTCTGTTTTTAGGACTATCAGCCTGTAAATGGCCAAATCCTTGTTAATCAAAGCATTGTTTCTTCATATTAACATCCATAGGTGCTGGTTTAGTCTCAATATATTTCTTCTTAATTACTACAACTCCCAACTTCACCCTCAGAAACTCCTAGGGATTCAAAGAAGTATCAGAATTGTGGGATAAGGTATAATGTTTGTTTTTACCTTGGCTTTCTTTTCAACCTTGGTAGCAAGGTTTATCACGTCATCAAGAGTCCTAATAGGCAGAAGGTTAGTAATTGATTAAGTTTCATCACTCAATCCTTGTACAAAGCCTACAATGCCTTCTTGTTGCTACACTTATACATCGCCAAGCATTTATTAGAGATCCAACTTCATTGAGTACACTTCAACAGTTAGATTCACTATCCTTTGTACTATGATTGGTCCTATCTCCGTTTTTGGAACTATCAGCCGGCAAATGGCCAAACCCTTTTTTAATCAAAGCATTATTCTTCATATTAACATTCGTAGGTGCTGGTTTAGTCTCTATATGTGTCTTCTTACCAAAACTCCCAAGTTCACAGTATGAAATTCCTATCAGATTCACATAAATATCTTAATTGTGGGATAAGGTATAACGTTTGTTTCCTCCCTTGGCTTTCTTCCCCACCTTGGTAGCAAGGTTTATCACGTCATCAAGAGTCCTAATAGGCTGAAGGTCAGCAATTGATTAAGTTTCATCACTCAATCCTTGTACAACGCCTACAATGCCTTCTTGTTGCTACACTTAAACATCGCCAAGCATTTGTTAGAGATCCAACTTTATTGAGTACACTTCAACAGTTAGATTCACTATCCTTTGTACTATGATTGGTCCTAACTCCGTTTTTGGGACTATCAGCCTGCAAATGGCCAAATCCTTTTTTAATCAAAGCATTGTTTTTTCGTATTAACATCTGTAGGTGCTGGTTTAGTCTCTATATGTGTCTTCTTACCAAAACTCCCAACTTCACCCTATGAAATTCCTATGAGATTCACAGAAATATCTGAATTGTGGGATAAGGTATAACGTTTGTTTCTTACCTTGGCTTTCTTCTCCACCTTGGTAGCAAGGTTTATCACGTCATCAAGAGTCCTAATAGGCAGAAGGTCAGCAATTGATTAAGTTTCATCACTCAATCCTTGTACAAAGCCTACAATGCCTTCTTGTTGCTACACATAAACATCTCCAAGCATTTGTTAGAGATCCAACTTCATTGAGCACACTTCAACAGTTAGATTCACTATCCTTTGTACTATGACTGGTCCTAACTCCGTTTTTGGGACTATCAGCCTGCAAATGGCCAAATCCTTTTTTAATCAAAGCATTGTTTCTTCATATTAACATCCGTAGGTGCTGGTTTAGTCTCTATATGTGTCTTCGTACCAAAACTCCCAAATTCACCCTATGAAATTCCTATGAGATTCACATAAATATCTGAATTGTGGGATAAGGTATAACGTTGGTTTCTTACCTTGGCTTTCTTCTCCACCTTATTAGCAAGGTTTATCACGTCATCAAGAGTCCTAATAGGCAGAAGGTCAGCAATTGATTAAGTTTCATCACTCAATCCTTGTACAAAGCCTACAATGCCTTCTTGTTGCTACACTTAAACATCGCCAAGCATTTGTTAGAGATCCAACTTCATTGAGTACACTTCAACAGTTAGATTCACTATCCTTTGTACTATGATTGGTCCTATCTCCGTTTTTGGAACTATCAGCCGGCAAATGGCCAAACCCTTTTTTAATCAAAGCATTATTCTTCATATTAACATTCGTAGGTGCTGGTTTAGTCTCTATATGTTGCTTCTTACCAAAACTCCCAAGTTCACAGTATGAAATTCCTATGAGATTCACATAAATATCTGAATTGTGGGATAAGGTATAACGTTTGTTTCTTCCCTTGGCTTTCTTCCCCACCTTGGTAGCAAGGTTTATCACGTCATCAAGAGTCCTAATAGGCTGAAGGTCAGCAATTGATTAAGTTTCATCACTCAATCCTTGTACAACGCCTACAATGCCTTCTTGTTGCTACACTTAAACATCGCCAAGTATTTGTTAGAGATCCAACTTTATTGAGTACACTTCAATAGTTAGATTTACTATCCTTTGTACTATGATTGGTCCTAACTCCGTTTTTGGGACTATCAGCCAGCAAATGGCCAAATCTTTTTTTAATCAAAGCATTGTTTCTTCATATTAACATCCATATGTGCTGGTTTAGTCTATATGTGTCTTCTTGCCACAATTCCCAACTTCACCCTCTGAAACTCCTATGGGATTCACAGAAGTATCTGAATTGTGGGACAAGGTATAACGTTTGTTTCTTACCTTGGCTTTCTTCTCCACCTTGGTAGCAAGCTTTATTTTGTCATCAAGAGTCCTAATAGGCTAAAGCTCAGCCATTGATGAAGTTTCATCACTCAATCCTTGTACAAAACCTACAGTGCATGCATGTTGCTGCTCTTGAACATCACCAAGCATATATTAGAGGTCCAACTTCATTGTGTACATTTCAACAGTTTGATTCACTAACCTTTGTAATGTGCCTGGTCATAACTCTGTTTTTAGGACTATTAGCCTGTAAATGGCCAAATCCTTGTTAATCAAAGCATTGTTTCTTCATATTAACATCCATAGGTGCTGGTTTAGTCTCAATATATTTCTTCTTAATTACTACAACTCCCAACTTCACCCTCAGAAACTCCTAGGGATTCAAAGAAGTATCAGAATTGTGGGATAAGGTATAATGTTTGTTTTTACCTTGGCTTTCTTTTCCACCTTGGTAGCAAGGTTTATCACGTCATCAAGAGTCCTAATAGGCAGAAGGTTAGTAATTGATTAAGTTTCATCACTCAATCCTTGTACAAAGCCTACAATGCCTTCTTGTTGCTACACTTATACATCGCCAAGCATTTATTAGAGATCCAACTTCAAGGAGAATTAGAGGTTGAGAACCAGGTCATAGTTCCCCTATCCATTGGAGAATACAAAGATGAAGTGTTGTGTGACATTCTACCCATGGACGCCGGACATATCTTGCTTGGAAGACCTTGGCAATCTGATCGGAAAGTAATGCATGATGGTTTTACCAACAGATATTCTTTTGAGTTCAAAGGCACGAAGAACATTTTGGTTCCACTCACTCCCCATGAAGTTCATCTTGACCAAGTGGCCTTGAAGAAGGGACGGATAGTTTCCAAAGCTAAAGACAAACAGCCGGTCAACCTCATGATCACACCTAACCCAGGGAGTCAATTACCACACATACTTTTTGTGATTAAAGAGTGCTATAGCATTAACCCCTACGCGCAGGACTTGCCTAGCAAACTTCACTCTCTCTTGCAGGAATTTAAGGATGTTTTCCCGGAGGAACTTGCAACAGGATTGCCACCAATCCGTGGAATAGAACATCAAATCGACTTTATGCCAGGAGCATCTCTTCCCAACAAACCCGCTTACAGAACTAATCCTCTAGAGACCAAGGAGCTTCAACAACAAGTAGCTGAGCTCATGAAGAAAGGACATATTCGTGAGAGTTTAAGTCCTTGTGCTGTACCCGTTCTACTTGTTCCAAAGAAAGATGGTAGTTGGAGGATGTGTGTAGATTGTCGTGCTATCAACAATATCACTGTAAAGTATCGCCATCCTATTCCTAGACTTGATGATTTGCTTGATGAATTGCATGGGTCTAGTATTTTCTCTAAGATAGATCTTAGGAGTGGTTACCATCAAATTAGAATGCAAGAAGGGGATGAATGGAAAACTGCCTTTAAGACTAAGCATGGGTTGTACGAATGGTTAGTTATGCCTTTTGGGTTAACAAACGCACCTAGCACTTTTATGAGATTAATGAACCATGTTCTTAGAACATTCATAGGTCATTTCATGGTTGTGTACTTTGATGATATCTTAGTTTATAGCCGCAGCCTTGATGAGCATGTGGAACACCTTAGGGAAGTTTTAAAGGTGCTTAGGAAGGAAACCTTGTATGCTAACTTAAAGAAATGTACTTTTGGAGTGGATCACCTTGTCTTTTTAGGTTTTGTTGTGAGCACAGATGGAATCAAGGTTGACGAAGAAAAGATACATGCTATAAAGGATTGGCCGAGTCCAAAGAATATTAGTGAAGTAAGAAGCTTCCATGGTTTAGCCGGGTTCTATAGGAGGTTTGTTAAGGATTTCAGCACTTTAGCCGCCCCACTCACTGAGGTTATCAAGAAGAATGTCGGATTCAAGTGGGAACAAGCTCAAGAAGATGCCTTTCAGACCTTGAAAGAGAAGCTAACACATGCCCCGGTTTTATCTCTTCCTAATTTCGATAAAATTTTTGAAATTGAATGTGATGCCTCAGGAATTGGTATTGGTGCTGTTCTTATGCAGGAAATGAAGCCCATAGCTTACTTTAGTGAAAAACTTGGAGGCGCCACACTCAATTACCCTACATATGATAAAGAACTTTATGCACTCGTTCGAGCTCTACAAACATGGCAACACTACCTTTGGCCCAAAGAATTTGTCATACATACCGACCACGAATCACTCAAGCATCTCAAAGGACAACAAAAGCTGAACAAGAGACACGCCAAGTGGGTTGAATTCATTGAAACTTTTCCATACGTCATTAAGTACAAAAAAGGTAAGGAGAATGTAGTAGCCGATGCTCTTTCTCGGAGGTACGTTCTCTTGAATTCTCTTGAAGTTAAGCTACTAGGATTTGAGCAAATAAAGGAACTATATGCTACTGATGCTGACTTCAAAGAAACCTATGCTTCTTGTGAGAAATTTGGTGTTGGAAAATATTTTAGGAGTGATGGATTTTTATTCTATGATAACCGCCTTTGTGTACCTAACTCCTCCTTGCGAGATTTGTTTGTCCAAGAAGCTCATGCAGGTGGTCTTATGGGACACTTTGGCGTGGCAAAGACATCCAGCGTGTTACGTGAACACTTCTTTTGGCCCCACATGCAAAGTGACGTCGAGAAATGCTGTCAAAGATGTGTAACGTGTAAGCGAGCTAAATCCACAATCCAGAATCACGGTTTGTATACCCCTCTTCCTATTCCTGTACATCTTTGGCATGACTTATCCATGGACTTTGTAGTTGGATTACCTAGGACTGAGACTGGAAAGGATTCGGTATTTGTGGTAGTTGATAGATTCTCTAAAATGGCTCATTTCATACCTTGTCATAAAACCGATGATGCCATTAATGTAGCTGGTTTGTTCTTTAAAGAAGTTGTTAGGTTGCATGGAATGCCTAGGACTATAGTATCGGATAGGGATACCAAATTTCTTAGTTATTTTTGGAAAACCCTTTGGTCTAAGCTAGGAACCAAGCTTTGTTTTTCCACCACATGTCACCCACAATCCGATGGCCAAACTGAGGTAGTCAATAGAACCTTATCCACCTTGTTGCGTGCCATAATTAAAAAAAACCTTAGGACCTGGGAAGAGTGTCTGCCTCATGTCGAATTTGCTTATAATCATGCTAAACATTCCGCATCTAAGTATTCACCATTTGAAATTGTTTATGGGTTCAATCCCATCTCACCTATGGATCTAATGCCTTTACCCGTGAATGAAAGGATAAGTCTTGATGGTAAGAAAAAGGCTGAGCTTGTGAAACAGATTCATGAGAAGGCACGAATTAATATTGAGAGCAAGACCAAACTATACGAGAAGCATGCAAACAAAAACCGCAAAGAGATGATCTTTGAAGAAGGAGATTTAGTGTGGATCCATTTGAGAAAAGAGAGGTTCCCTAGCGAGAGAAAATCCAAGCTTATGCCCAGGATTGATGGTCCATTCAAAGTCATCAAGAAGCTCAACAACAACGCCTACCAGCTGGATCTCCAAGGTAAGTACCATGTAAGTCCGAGTTTTAATGTTACTGATTTGGTTCCCTATTTTGCAGATGAAGATTTGAGGTCAAATCCTTTTCAAGAAGGGGAAGATGATGAGATGATGAGAGCATGGCCAGCAAGGAGGATAAACCAATGCAACATAAGGATGACAATGAGGATCAAGGGAAACAGCTTGAACCGGAGCATCAAGGACATGAAGATTTACACATTTCTCCGGGTCCTATTACTAGGTCCAAGCAAGCCGAGCTCAACACAACTTTGCAATCTCTTCTCAACACCATTCAGGGCAGTTTAGCGTGTGCTAATCCAACTACCCTGGTTGTGATACAAGCCACCTAAACATTTATCAAGAGAGGTGATAAGACTTATACTCTTTTTCCCTTGTTTGGTTTTGTCCCATTGGGTTTTCCAAACAAGGTTTTTAATGAGGTAGGCCTTATCACTCTTTCACAAGGCCTCTTGATAAATCCAGGCCCCTTTACTTCTCCTTAGGCGTAGCCTATGTCTCTTCACTATCTCATTTTGAACTTTGAGTGTTGTTTAATTTTTGTATGATTTTTGTGTGAGTTCCGAGGCATGTCTCGTAACTCCACACTCTTTTATTGTTTTCTTTAGCTTCTCTTCTCTTTATATTCTACATCTGAACTTCATTTCAATCTATCAAACATTTTAATATCATAAGTCTTTCTTAATCTCGTTTGATCATCCTCTTGAACCCGAAATTTGGATTATTATCCCATTTCACTCAAGAGCCGAAGTCTAAGGGTCTCGTCACCCCCCTTAGAAGTTTCACTTCGATCCATCTCTTGTTCTTGCCGAGTTTGGTTTTCACCCACTCGTGGATCAAGCCCTGAGTGTTCAAAGGCTATTCATCACCTTTGGAGTATCACTCATTCAAGCCCTATCATCACTTTCACTTCATTTCATCACTTCCGCACTCATATCCGCTCACTCTGTTCATAACAACCAGTGGAGAACGTTCAGGGGTATTGATCCTCATCTAGGATCATATCAAGTGGTAGCAGAGCTCACTCCATCTCAGGTTGTGTCTTTTCAAATCGATTGTACCCCTTTCATATTCTGCAGAACATTTGAATCGTTTTGCCTGTTGATTGCTAGAATTGTCATAATTATTTGGTAATTGATAAAATCTTGAAATCAGTTTCTAAAGAACCTATTATGAGTCTACTTTCTGTGAAATTTGATTTCGGAATTTTTGGACACGATTTGATATTTTAATCTGACCGATCATCTTCAAGTGTTTCAAGAAAAAGGATTTCTGCGATTTTTCAGTGTTTTGATTTTCATAAATCCGTTTTAATTGCAAAAATCGTGAGATCGGTTGGATTTGTCTCTGAAAAGAGTCTAGTAGTTTAGAAAATTGTTTCTAAAATTTTTGAACGTGTTTTGATAATTTATTCTGTTCGATCAGGTCAAACAGTCGTTTTGGATTCTAAAAAGCTTGCTGAGTTTTCCTTTGTTGTGTTTCTTTGGGCATTTTTACTTGTTACTTGTTTGAATCTGAACAGGTACCATGGTGGGAACCAATGAGGATGAAGAGGAATCTTCCAGCTCCAACAAGCAACTTATGGACTCCTTCAAAGCTATGATGGTTGAGAGTATGGCCACTATGAAAGCTGACTTAGAAAGGTCCATCAACGACCGACTCCGAGACCAACAGCAACCTATTATTGAAGAACAACTTAGAAGGAACCTACGACTTTCTGATGCTGAGCACTATTATAGTCAGACTTCTCGATCAAATCGTTCTCGAAGAAGACAGCCAAGAGAAGACCGAACCGTTAGAAATAACCAAACCGCTATTCGAGACCCTCTTGCCGGTGTGAAGATAGAGATTCCATTTTTTCATGGAACCAGTAATCCTGAAGAATATCTTGAGTGGGAAAAGAGGGTTGAAATTATCTTTAATTGCCGGGAGTTTACTCAGGAGACTAAGATTCGAATTGCCCCGACCGCATTCAAGGATTATGCTCTAAGTTGGTGGGACCAGTTGGTTACGTCTAGAAGAAGAGCTGGAGATGTACCTGTTGAGACTTGGACCCAAATAAAGATCATTATGAGGAAAAGGTTTGTACCCAGTCATTACCACAGAGAGCTTCACCTTAAGCTTCAGAACTTGACTCAAGGAAGTAGATCCGTTGAAGATTATTTCAAAGAAAGGGAAACCTTGTTACTTAGAGCCGATATTCAAGAAGACAATGAAGCTACTATGGCCAGATTCATGGGAGGTCTTGACAAAGAGATTGTTGAAAAGCTGGAGGTCCAACATTATGTCGAGCTAGAAGAGCTTCTCCACAAGGCTATCATGTTTGAAAAACAACTTAAGAAGAAGAGTTCTAGAACGGGATACAACCCTACCAAGTACAGCAAAGATTACAAGCCTAAGGATTACAAACCGCTTACCAAACCCAAGATAGACGAATCTTCGCTCAAGGGAATTGATAAAGGATCAAGCACCAAGGCTAGAGAAATTCAGTGTTTTAAGTGCAAAGGTTTTGGACACTACTCCCATTCGTGCTCCAATCAGAGAACCACAGTTATTAGAACCAATGGCGAGATAGAATCAGAAGACGAACATTCGGAACCTGAACCTGAAGAAGAGCCACTTAGGCTGCCGGTGACCGGACAACTCTTGGTCACTAGAAGAACCCTTAACTTACACACTCAGGCCGAGAAAAATGATCAAAGGGAAAATCTCTTCCACACTCGTTGCCTTGTTCAAAATAAAGTTTGCAGCCTAGTAATTGACGGAGGTAGCTGTACCAACGTCGCCAGCCAGTCTATGGTAGATAAGCTTGGACTCACAGTCACTAAGAGAGCTAAACCTTACAAGCTGCAATGGCTTAATGATGAAGGAGATTTAGAGGTTGAGAACCAGGTCATAGTTCCCCTATCCATTGGAGAATACAAAGATGAAGTGTTGTGTGACATTCTACCCATGGACGCCGGACATATCTTGCTTGGAAGACCTTGGCAATCTGATCAGAAAGTAATGCATGATGGTTTTACCAACAGATATTCTTTTGAGTTCAAAGGCACGAAGAACATTTTGGTTCCACTCACTCCCCATGAAGTTCATCTTGACCAAGTGGCCTTGAAGAAGGGACGGATAGTTTCCAAAGCTAAAGACAAACAGCCGGTCAACCTCATGATCACACCTAACCCAGGGAGTCAATTACCACACATACTTTTTGTGATTAAAGAGTGATATAGCATTAACCCCTACGCGCATGACTTGCCTAGCAAACTTCACTCTCTCTTGCAGGAATTTAAGGATGTTTTCCCGGAGGAACTTGCAACAGGATTGCCACCAATCCGTGGAATAGAACATCAAATCGACTTTATGCCAGGAGCATCTCTTCCCAACAAACCCGCTTACAGAACTAATCCTCTAGAGACCAAGGAGCTTCAACAACAAGTAGCTGAGCTCATGAAGAAAGGACATATTCGCGAGAGTTTAAGTCCTTGTGCTGTACCCGTTCTACTTGTTCCAAAGAAAGATGGTAGTTGGAGGATGTGTGTAGATTGTCGTGCTATCAACAATATCACTGTAAAGTATCGCCATCCTATTCCTAGACTTGATGATTTGCTTGATGAATTGCATGGGTCTAGTATTTTCTCTAAGATAGATCTTAGGAGTGGTTACCATCAAATTAGAATGCAAGAAGGGGATGAATGGAAAACTGCCTTTAAGACTAAGCATGGGTTGTACGAATGGTTAGTTATGCCTTTTGGGTTAACAAACGCACCTAGCACTTTTATGAGATTAATGAACCATGTTCTTAGAACATTCATAGGTCATTTCGTGGTTGTGTACTTTGATGATATCTTAGTTTATAGCCGCAACCTTGATGAGCATGTGGAACACCTTAGGGAAGTTTTAAAGGTGCTTAGGAAGGAAACCTTGTATGCTAACTTAAAGAAATGTACTTTTGGAGTGGATCACCTTGTCTTTTTAGGTTTTGTTGTGAGCACAGATGGAATCAAGGTTGACGAAGAAAAGATACAAGCTATAAAGGATTGGCCGAGTCCAAAGAATATTAGTGAAGTAAGAAGCTTCCATGGTTTAGCCGGGTTCTATAGGAGGTTTGTTAAGGATTTCAGCACTTTAGCCGCCCCACTCACTGAGGTTATCAAGAAGAATGTCGGATTCAAGTGGGAACAAGCTCAAGAAGATGCCTTTCAGACCTTGAAAGAGAAGCTAACACATGCCCCGGTTTTATCTCTTCCTAATTTCGATAAAAATTTTGAAATTGAATGTGATGCCTCAGGAATTGGTATTGGTGCTGTTCTTATGCAGGAAATGAAGCCCATAGCTTACTTTAGTGAAAAACTTGGAGGCGCCACACTCAATTACCCTACATATGATAAAGAACTTTATGCACTCGTTCGAGCTCTACAAACATGGCAACACTACCTTTGGCCCAAAGAATTTGTCATACATACTGACCACGAATCACTCAAGCATCTCAAAGGACAACAAAAGCTGAACAAGAGACACGCCAAGTGGGTTGAATTCATTGAAACTTTTCCATACGTCATTAAGTACAAAAAAGGTAAGGAGAATGTAGTAGCCGATGCTCTTTCTCGGAGGTACGTTCTCTTGAATTCTCTTGAAGTTAAGCTACTAGGATTTGAGCAAATAAAGGAACTATATGCTACTGATGCTGACTTCAAAGAAACCTATGCTTCTTGTGAGAAATTTGGTGTTGGAAAATATTTTAGGAGTGATGGATTTTTATTCTATGATAACCGCCTTTGTGTACCTAACTCCTCCTTACGAGATTTGTTTGTCCAAGAAGCTCATGCAGGTGGTCTTATGGGACACTTTGGCGTGGCAAAGACATCCAGCGTGTTACGTGAACACTTCTTTTGGCCCCACATGCAAAGTGACGTCGAGAAATGCTGTCAAAGATGTGTAACGTGTAAGCGAGCTAAATCCACAATCCAGAATCACGGTTTGTATACCCCTCTTCCTATTCCTGTACATCCTTGGCATGACTTATCCATGGACTTTGTAGTTGGATTACCTAGGACTAAGACTGGAAAGGATTCGGTATTTGTGGTAGTTGATAGATTCTCTAAAATGGCTCATTTCATACCTTGTCATAAAACCGATGATGCCATTAATGTAGCTGGTTTGTTCTTTAAAGAAGTTGTTAGGTTGCATGGAATGCCTAGGACTATAGTATCGGATAGGGATACCAAATTTCTTAGTTATTTTTGGAAAACCCTTTGGTCTAAGCTAGGAACCAAGCTTTGTTTTTCCACCACATGTCACCCACAATCCGATGGCCAAACTGAGGTAGTCAATAGAACCTTATCCACCTTGTTGCGTGCCATAATTAAAAAGAACCTTAGGACCTGGGAAGAGTGTCTGCCTCATGTCGAATTTGCTTATAATCATGCTAAACATTCCGCATCTAAGTATTCACCATTTGAAATTGTTTATGGGTTCAATCCCATCTCACCTATGGATCTAATGCCTTTACCCGTGAATGAAAGGATAAGTCTTGATGGTAAGAAAAAGGCTGAGCTTGTGAAACAGATTCATGAGAAGGCACGAATTAATATTGAGAGCAAGACCAAACTATACGAGAAGCATGCAAACAAAAACCGCAAAGAGATGATCTTTGAAGAAGGAGATTTAGTGTGGATCCATTTGAGAAAAGAGAGGTTCCCTAGCGAGAGAAAATCCAAGCTTATGCCCAGGATTGATGGTCCATTCAAAGTCATCAAGAAGCTCAACAACAACGCCTACCAGCTGGATCTCCAAGGTAAGTACCATGTAAGTCCGAGTTTTAATGTTACTGATTTGGTTCCCTATTTTGCAGATGAAGATTTGAGGTCAAATCCTTTTCAAGAAGGGGAAGATGATGAGATGATGAGAGCATGGCCAGCAAGGAGGATAAACCAATGCAACATAAGGATGACAATGAGGATCAAGGGAAACAGCTTGAACCGGAGCATCAAGGACATGAAGATTTACACATTTCTCCGGGTCCTATTACTAGGTCCAAGCAAGCCGAGCTCAACACAACTTTGCAATCTCTTCTCAACACCATTCAGGGCAGTTTAGCGTGTGCTAATCCAACTACCCTGGTTGTGATACAAGCCACCTAAACATTTATCAAGAGAGGTGATAAGACTTATACTCTTTTTCCCTTGTTTGGTTTTGTCCCATTGGGTTTTCCAAACAAGGTTTTTAATGAGGTAGGCCTTATCACTCTTTCACAAGGCCTCTTGATAAATCCAGGCCCCTTTACTTCTCCTTAGGCGTGGCCTATGTCTCTTCACTATCTCATTTTGAACTTTGAGTGTTGTTTAATTTTTGTATGGTTTTTGTGTGAGTTCCGAGGCATGTCTCGTAACTCCACACTCTTTTATTGTTTTCTTTAGCTTCTCTTCTCTTTATATTCTACATCTGAACTTCATTTCAATCTATCAAACATTTTAATATCATAAGTCTTTCTTAATCTCGTTTGATCATCCTCTTGAACCCGAAATTTGGATTATTATCCCATTTCACTCAAGAGCCGAAGTCTAAGGGTCTCGTCACCCCCCTTAGAAGTTTCACTTCGATCCATCTCTTGTTCTTGCCGAGTTTGGTTTTCACCCACTCGTGGATCAAGCCCTGAGTGTTCAAAGGCTATTCATCACCTTTGGAGTATCACTCATTCAAGCCCTATCATCACTTTCACTTCATTTCATCACTTCCGCACTCATATCCGCTCACTCTGTTCATAACAACCAGTGGAGAACGTTCAGGGGCATTGATCCTCATCTAGGATCATATCACCTTGGCTTTCTTCTCCACCTTGGTAGCAAGGTTTATCACGTCATCAAGAGTCCTAATAGGCAGAAGGTCAGCAATTGATTAAGTTTCATCACTCAATCCTTGTACAAAGCCTACAATGCCTTCTTGTTGCTACACTTAAACATCGCCAAGCATTTGTTAGAGATCCAACTTTATTGAGTACACTTCAACAGTTAGATTCACTATCCTTTGTACTATGATTGGTCCTAACTCTATTTTTGGGACTATCAGCCAGCAAATGGCCAAATCTTTTTTTAATCAAAGCATTGTTTCTTCATATTAACATCCATATGTGCTGGTTTAGTCTATATGTGTCTTCTTGCCACAATTCCCAACTTCACCCTCTGAAACTCCTATGGGATTCACAGAAGTATCTGAATTGTGGGACAAGGTATAACGTTTGTTTCTTACCTTGGCTTTCTTCTCCACCTTGGTAGCAAGCTTTATCACGTCATCAAGAGTCCTAATAGGCTAAAGCTCAGCCATTGATGAAGTTTTATCTCTCAATCCTTGTACAAAACCTACAGTGCATGTATGTTGCTGCTCTTGAACATCACCAAGCATATATTAGAGGTCCAACTTCATTGTGTACACTTTAACAGTTTGATTCACTATCCTTTGTAATGTGCCTGGTCATAACTCTGTTTTTAGGACTATCAGCCTGTAAATGGCCAAATCCTTGTTAATCAAAGCATTGTTTCTTCATATTAACATACATAGGTGCTGGTTTAGTCTCAATATGTGTCTTCTTAATTACTACAACTCCCAACTTCACCCTCAGAAACTCCTAGGGATTCAAAGAAGTATCAGAATTGTGGGATAAGGTATAATGTTTGTTTCTTACCTTGGCTTTCTTCTCCACCTTGGTAGCAAGGTTTATCACGTCATCAAGAGTCCTAACAGGCTGAAGGTCAGCAATTGATGAAGTTTCATCACTCAATCCTTGTACAAAGCCTACAATGCCTTCTTGTTGCTACACTTAAACATCGCCAAGCATTTGTTAGAGATTCATCTTCATTGAGCACACTTCAACAGTTAGATTCACTATCCTTTGTACTATGACTGGTCCTAACTCCGTTTTTGGGACTATCAGCCTGCAAATGGCCAAATCCCTTTTCAATCAAAGCATTGTTTCTTCATATTAACATTCGTAGGTGCTGGTTTAGTCTCTATATGTGTCTTCTTACCAAAACTCCCAACTTCACCGTATGAAATTCCTATGAGATTCACATAAATATCTGAATTGTGGGATAAGGTATAACGTTTGTTTCTTACCTTGGCTTTCTTCTCCACCTTGGTAGCAAGGTTTATCACGTCATCAAGAGTCCTAATAGGCTGAAGGTCAGCAATTGATTAAGTTTAATCACTCAATCCTTGTACAAAGCCTACAATACCTTCTTGTTGCTACACTTACACATCGCCAAGCATTTGTTAGAGATCCAACTTCATTGAGCACACTTCAACAGTTAGATTCACTATCCTTTGTACTATGACTGGTCCTAACTCCGTTTTTGGGACTATCAGCCTGCAAATGGCCAAATCCTTTTTTAATCAAAGCATTGTTTCTTCATATTAACATCCGTAGGTGCTGGTTTAGTCTCTATATGTGTCTTCGTACCAAAACTCCCAAATTCACCCTATGAAATTCCTATGAGATTCACATAAATATCTGAATTGTGGGATAAGGTATAACGTTGGTTTCTTACCTTGGCTTTCTTCTCCACCTTATTAGCAAGGTTTATCACGTCATCAAGAGTCCTAATAGGCAGAAGGTCAGCAATTGATTAAGTTTCATCACTCAATCCTTGTACAAAGCCTACAATGCCTTCTTGTTGCTACACTTAAACATCGCCAAGCATTTGTTAGAGATCCAACTTCATTGAGTACACTTCAACAGTTAGATTCACTATCCTTTGTAATATGATTGGTCCTATCTCCGTTTTTGGAACTATCAGCCGGCAAATGGCCAAACCCTTTTTTAATCAAAGCATTATTCTTCATATTAACATTCGTAGGTGCTGGTTTAGTCTGTATATGTGTCTTCTTACCAAAACTCCCAAGTTCACAGTATGAAATTCCTATGAGATTCACATAAATATCTGAATTGTGGGATAAGGTATAACGTTTGTTTCTTCCCTTGGCTTTCTTCCCCACCTTGGTAGCAAGGTTTATCACGTCACCAAGAGTCCTAATAGGCTGAAGGTCAGCAATTGATTAAGTTTCATCACTCAATCCTTGTACAACGCCTACAATGCCTTCTTGTTGCTACACTTAAACATCGCCAAGCATTTGTTAGAGATCCAACTTTATTGAGTACACTTCAATAGTTAGCTTCACTATCCTTTGTACTATGATTGGTCCTAACTCCGTTTTTGGGACTATCAGCCTGCAAATGGCCAAATCCTTTTTTAATCAAAGCATTGTTTTTTCGTATTAACATCTGTAGGTGCTGGTTTAGTCTCTATATGTGTCTTCTTACCAAAACTCCCAACTTCACCCTATGAAATTCCTATGAGATTCACAGAAATATCTGAATTGTGGGATAAGGTATAACGTTTGTTTCTTACCTTGGCTTTCTTCTCCACCTTGGTAGCAAGGTTTATCACGTCATCAAGAGTCCTAATAGGCAGAAGGTCAGCAATTGATTAAGTTTCATCACTCAATCCTCGTACAAAGCCTACCATGCCTTCTTGTTGCTACACTTAAACATCGCCAAGCATTTGTTAGAGATCCAACTTTATTGAGTACACTTCAACAGTTAGATTCACTATCCTTTGTACTATGATTAGTCCTAACTCCATTTTTGGGACTATCAGCCAGCAAATGGCCAAATCTTTTTTTAATCAAAGCATTGTTTCTTCATATTAACATCCATATGGGCTGGTTTAGTCTATATGTGTCTTCTTGCCACAATTCCCAACTTCACCCTCTGAAACTCCTATGGGATTCACAGAAGTATCTGAATTGTGGGACAATGTATAACGTTTGTTTCTTACCTTGGCTTTCTTCTCCACCTTGGTAGCAAGCTTTATCACGTCATCAAGAGTCCTAATAAGTTAAAGCTCAGCCATTGATGAAGTTTCATCACTCAATCCTTGTACAAAACCTACAGTGCATGCATGTTGCTGCTCTTGAACATCACCAAGCATATATTAGAGGTCCAACTTCATTGTGTACACTTCAACAGTTTGATTCACTATCCTTTGTAATGTGCCTGGTCATAACTCTGTTTTTAGGACTATCAGCCTGTAAATGGCCAAATCCTTGTTAATCAAAGCATTGTTTCTTCATATTAACATACATAGGTGCTGGTTTAGTCTCAATATGTATCTTCTTAATTACTACAACTTCCAACTTCACCCTCAGAAACTCCTAGGGATTCAAAGAAGTATCAGAATTGTGGGATAAGGTATAATGTTTGTTTCTTACCTTGGCTTTCTTCTCCACCTTGGTAGCAAGGTTTATCACGTCATCAAGAGTCCTAATAGGCTGAAGGTCAGCAATTGATTAAGTTTAATCACTCAATCCTTGTACAACACCTACAATGCCTTCTTGTTGCTACACTTAAACATCGCCAAGCATTTGTTAGAGATCGACTTCATTGAGTACACTTCAACAGTTAGATTCACTATCCTTTGTACTATGATTGGTCCTATCTCCGTTTTTGGAACTATCAGCCGGCAAATGGCCAAATCCTTTTTTAATCAAAGCATTGTTTCTTCGTATTAACATCCTTAGGAGCTGGTTTAATCTCTATATGTGTCTTCTTACCAAAACTCCCAACTTCACCCTATGAAATTCCTATGAGATTCACATAAATATCTGAATTGTGGGATAAGGTATAACGTTTGTTTCTTACCTTGGCTTTCTTCTCCACCTTGGTAGCAAGGTTTATCACGACATCAAGCGTCCTAATAGGCAGAAGGTCAGCAATTGATTAAGTTTCATCACTCAATCCTTGTACAAAGCCTACAATGCCTTCTTGTTGCTACACTTAAACATCGCCAAGCATTTGTTAGAGATCCAACTTCATTGAGCACACTTCAACAGTTAGATTCACTATCCTTTGTACTATGATTGGTCCTAACTCCGTTTTTGGGACTATCAGCCTGCAAATGGCCAAATCCTTTTTTAATCAAAGCATTGTTTCTTCATATTAACATCCGTAGGTGCTGGTTTAGTCTCTATATGTGTCTTCTTACCAAAACTCCCAACTTCACCCTATGAAATTCCTATGAGATTCACATAAATATATGAATTGTGGGATAAGGTATAACGTTGGTTTCTTACCTTGGCTTTCTTCTCCACCTTATTAGCAAGGTTTATCACGTCATCAAGAGTCCTAATAGGCAGAAGGTCAGCAATTGATTAAGTTTCATCACTCAATCCTTGTACAAAGCCTACAATGCCTTCTTGTTGCTACACTTAAACATCGCCAAGCATTTGTTAGAGATCCAACTTCATTGAGTACACTTCAACAGTTAGATTCACAATCCTTTGTACTATGACTGGTCCTAACTCCGTTTTTGGGACTATCAGCCTACAAATGGCCAAACCCTTTTTTAATCAAAGCATTATTCTTCATATTAACATTCGTAGGTGCTGGTTTAGTCTCTATATGTGTCTTCTTACCAAAACTCCCAAGTTCACCGTATGAAATTCCTATGAGATTCACATAAATATCTGAATTGTGGGATAAGGTATAACGTTTGTTTCTTACCTTTGTTTTTTTCTCCACCTTGGTAGCAAGGTTTATCACGTCATCAAGAGTCCTAATAGGCTGAAGGTCAGCAATTGATTAAGTTTCATCACTCAATCCTTGTACAACGCCTACAATGCCTTCTTGTTGCTACACTTAAACATCGCCAAGCATTTGTTAGAGATCCAACTTTATAGAGTACACTTCAACAGTTAGATTCACTATCCTTTGTACTATGATTGGTCCTAACTCCGTTTTTGGGACTATCAGCCTGCAAATGGCCAAATCCATTTTTAATCAAAGCATTGTTTTTTCGTATTAACATCTGTAGGTGCTGGTTTAGTCTCTATATGTGTCTTCTTACCAAAACTCCCAACTTCACCCTATGAAATTCCTATGAGATTCACAGAAATATATGAATTGTGGGATAAGGTATAACGTTTGTTTCTTACCTTGGCTTTCTTCTCCACCTTGGTAGCAAGGTTTATCACGTCATCAAGAGTCCTAATAGGCAGAAGGTCAGCAATTGAGTAAGTTTCATCACTCAATCCTTGTACAAAGCCTACAATGCCTTCTTGTTGCTACACTTAAACATCGCCAAGCATTTGTTAGAGATCCAACTTTATTGAGTACACTTCAACAGTTAGATTCACTATCCTTTGTACTATGATTGGTCCTAACTCCGTTTTTGGGACTATCAGCCTGCAAATGGCCAAATCCATTTTTAATCAAAGCATTGTTTTTTCGTATTAACATCTGTAGGTGCTGGTTTAGTCTCTATATGTGTCTTCTTACCAAAACTCCCAACTTCACCCTCTGAAACTCCTATGGGATTCACAGAAGTATCTGAATTGTGGGACAATGTATAACGTTTGTTTCTTACCTTGGCTTTCTTCTCCACCTTGGTAGCAAGCTTTATCACGTCATCAAGAGTCCTAACAGGCTGAAGGTCAGCAATTGATGAAGTTTCATCACTCAATCCTTGTACAAAGCCTACAATGCCTTCTTGTTGCTACACTTAAACATCGCCAAGCATTTGTTAGAGATCCAACTTCATTGAGCACACTTCAACAGTTAGATTCACTATCCTTTGTACTATGACTGGTCCTAACTCCGTTTTTGGGACTATCAGCCGGCAAATGGCCAAACCCTTTTTTAATCAAAGCATTATTCTTCATATTAACATTCGTAGGTGCTGGTTTAGTCTCTATATGTGTCTTCTTACCAAAACTCCCAAGTTCACAGTATGAAATTCCTATGAGATTCACATAAATATCTGAATTGTGGGATAAGGTATAACGTTTGTTTCTTCCCTTGGCTTTTTTTTCCACCTTGGTAGCAAGGTTAATCACGTCATCAAGAGTCCTAATAGGCAGAAGGTCAGTAATTGATTAAGTTTCATCACTCAATCCTTGTACAAAGCCTACAATGCCTTCTTGTTGCTACACTTATACATCGCCAAGCATTTATTAGAGATCCAACTTCATTGAGTACACTTCAACAGTTAGACTCACTATCCTTTGTACTATGATTGGTCCTATCTCCGTTTTTGGACATATCAGCCGGCAAATGGCCAAACCCTTTTTTAATCAAAGCATTATTCTTCATATTAACATTCGTAGGTGCTGGTTTAGTCTCTATATGTGTCTTCTTACCAAAACTCCCAAGTTCACAGTATGAAATTCCTATGAGATTCACATAAATATCTGAATTGTGGGATAAGGTATAACGTTTGTTTCTTCCCTTGGCTTTCTTCCCCACCTTGGTAGCAAGGTTTATCTCGTCATCAAGAGTCCTAATAGGCTGAAGGTCAGCAATTGATTAAGTTTCATCACTCAATCCTTGTACAACGCCTACAATGCCTTCTTGTTGCTACACTTAAACATCGCTACGCATTTGTTAGAGATCCAACTTTATTGAGTACACTTCAACAGTTAGATTCACTATCCTTTGTACTATGATTGGTCCTAACTCCGTTTTTGGGACTATCAGCCTGCAAATGGCCAAATCCTTTTTTAATCAAAGCATTGTTTTTTCGTATTAACATCTGTAGGTGCTGGTTTAGTCTCTATATGTGTCTTCTTACCAAAACTCCCAACTTCACCCTATGAAATTCCTATGAGATTCACAGAAATATCTGAATTGTGGGATAAGGTATAACGTTTGTTTCTTACCTTGGCTTTCTTCTCCACCTTGGTAGCAAGGTTTATCACGTCATCAAGATTCCTAATAGGCAGAAGGTCAGCAATTGATTAAGTTTCATCACTCAATCCTTGTACAAAGCCTACAATGCCTTCTTGTTGCTACACATAAACATCGCCAAGCATTTGTTAGAGATCCAACTTCATTGAGCACACTTCAACAGTTAGATTCACTATCCTTTGTACTATGACTGGTCCTAACTCCGTTTTTGGGACTATCAGCCAGCAAATGGCCAAATCCTTTTTTAATCAAAGCATTGTTTCTTCATATTAACATCCGTAGGTGCTGGTTTAGTCTCTATATGTGTCTTCGTACCAAAACTCCCAAATTCACCCTATGAAATTCCTATGAGATTCACATAAATATCTGAATTGTGGGATAAGGTATAACGTTGGTTTCTTACCTTGGCTTTCTTCTCCACCTTATTAGCAAGGTTTATCACGTCATCAAGAGTCCTAATAGGCAGAAGGTCAGCAATTGATTAAGTTTCATCACTCAATCCTTGTACAAAGCCTACAATGCCTTCTTGTTGCTACACTTAAACATTGCCAAGCATTTGTTAGAGATCCAACTTCATTGAGTACACTTCAACAGTTAGATTCACTATTCTTTGTACTATGATTGGTTCTATCTCCGTTTTTGGAACTATCAGCCGGCAAATGGCCAAACCCTTTTTTAATCAAAGCATTATTCTTCATATTAACATTCGTAGGTGCTGGTTTAGTCTCTATATGTGTCTTCTTACCAAAACTCCCAAGTTCACAGTATGAAATTCCTATGAGATTCACATAAATATCTGAATTGTGGGATAAGGTATAACGTTTGTTTCTTCCCTTGGCTTTCTTCCCCACCTTGGTAGCAAGGTTTATCACGTCATCAAGAGTCCTAATAGGCTGAAGGTCAGCAATTGATTAAGTTTCATCACTCAATCCTTGTACAACGCCTACAATGCCTTCTTGTTGCTACACTTAAACATCGCCAAGCATTTGTTAGAGATCCAACTTTATTGAGTACACTTCAATAGTTAGATTCACTATCCTTTGTACTATGATTGGTCCTAACTCCGTTTTTGGGACTATCAGCCAGCAAATGGCTAAATCTTTTTTTAATCAAAGCATTGTTTCTTCATATTAACATCCATATGTGCTGGTTTAGTCTATATGTGTCTTCTTGCCACAATTCCCAACTTCACCCTCTGAAACTCCTATGGGATTCACAGAAGTATCTGAATTGTGGGACAAGGTATAACGTTTGTTTCTTACCTTGGCTTTCTTCTCCACCTTGGTAGCAAGCTTTATTTAGTCATCAAGAGTCCTAATAGGCTAAAGCTCAGCCATTGATGAAGTTTCATCACTCAATCCTTGTACAAAACCTACAGTGCATGCATGTTGCTGCTCTTGAACATCACCAAGCATATATTAGAGGTCCAACTTCATTGTGTACATTTCAACAGTTTGATTCACTATCCTTTGTAATGTGCCTGGTCATAACTCTGTTTTTAGGACTATCAGCCTGTAAATGGCCAAATCCTTGTTAATCAAAGCATTGTTTCTTCATATTAACATCCATAGGTGCTGGTTTAGTCTCAATATATTTCTTCTTAATTACTACAACTCCCAACTTCACCCTCAGAAACTCCTAGGGATTCAAAGAAGTATCAGAATTGTGGGATAAGGTATAATGTTTGTTTTTACCTTGGCTTTTTTTTCCACCTTGGGAGCAAGGTTTATCACGTCATCAATAGTCCTAATAGGCAGAAGGTCAGTAATTGATTACGTTTCATCACTCAATCCTTGTACAAAGCCTACAATGCCTTCTTGTTGCTACACTTATACATCGCCAAGCATTTATTAGAGATCCAACTTCATTGAGTACACTTCAACAGTTAGATTCACTATCCTTTGTACTATTATTAGTCCTATCTCCGTTTTTGGAACTATCAGCCGGCAAATGGCCAAACCCTTTTTTAATCAAAGCATTATTCTTCATATTAACATTCGTAGGTGCTGGTTTAGTCTCTATATGTGTCTTCTTACCAAAACTCCCAAGTTCACAGTATGAAATTCCTATGAGATTCACATAAATATCTGAATTGTGGGATAAGGTATAACGTTTGTTTCTTCCCTTGGCTTTCTTCCCCACCTTGGTAGCAAGGTTTATCACGTCATCAAGAGTCCTAATAGGCTGAAGGTCAGCAATAGATTAAGTTTCATCACTCAATCCTTGTACAACGCCTACAATGCCTTCTTGTTGCTACACTTAAACATCGCCAAGCATTTGTTAGAGATCCAACTTTATTGAGTACACTTCAATAGTTAGATTCACTATCCTTTGTACTATGATTGGTCCTAACTCCGTTTTTGGGACTATCAGCCTGCAAATGGCCAAATCCTTTTTTAATCAAAGCATTGTTTTTTCGTATTAACATCTGTAGGTGCTGGTTTAGTCTCTATATGTGTCTTCTTACCAAAACTCCCAACTTCACCCTATGAAATTAATATGAGATTCACAGAAATATCTGAATTGTGGAATAAGGTATAACGTTTGTTTCTTACCTTGGCTTTCTTCTCCACCTTGTTAGCAAGGTTTATCACGTCATCAAGAGTCCTAATAGGCAGAAGGTCAGCAATTGATTAAGTTTCATCACTCAATCCTTGTACAAAGCCTACAATGCCTTCTTGTTGCTACACTTAAACATCGCCAAGCATTTGTTAGAGATCCAACTTTATTGAGTACACTTCAACAGTTAGATTCACTATCCTTTGTACTATGATTGGTCCTAACTCCATTTTTGGGACTATCAGCCAGCAAATGGCCAAATCTTTTTTTAATCAAAGCATTGTTTCTTCATATTAACATCCATATGTGCTGGTTTAGTCTATATGTGTCTTCTTGCCACAATTCCCAACTTCACCCTCTGAAACTCCTATGGAATTCACAAAAGTATCTGAATTGTGGGACAAGGTATAACGTTTGTTTCTTACCTTGGCTTTCTTCTCCACCTTGGTAGCAAGCTTTATCACGTCATCAAGAGTCCTAATAGGCTAAAGCTCAGCCATTGATGAAGTTTCATCACTCAATCCTTGTACAAAACCTACAGTGCATGCATGTTGCTGCTCTTGAACATCACCAAGCATATATTAGAGGTCCAACTTCATTGTGTACACTTCAACAGTTTGATTCACTATCCTTTGTAATGTGCCTGGTCATAACTCTGTTTTTAGGACTATCAGCCTGTAAATGGCCAAATCCTTGTTAATCAAAGCATTGTTTCTTCATATTAACATACATAGGTGCTGGTTTAGTCTCAATATGTGTCTTCTTAATTACTACAACTCCCAACTTCACCCTCAGAAACTCCTAGGGATTCAAAGAAGTATCAGAATTGTGGGATAAGGTATAATGTTTGTTTTTACCTTGGCTTTTTTTTTCCACCTTGGTAGCAAGGTTTATCACGTCATCAAGAGTCCTAATAGGCAGAAGGTCAGTAATTGATTAAGTTTCATCACTCAATCCTTGTACAAAGCCTACAATGCCTTCTTGTTGCTACACTTATACATCGCCAAGCATTTATTAGAGATCCAACTTCATTGAGTACACTTCAACAGTTAGATTCACTATCCTTTGTACTATGATTGGTCCTATCTCCGTTTTTGGAACTATCAGCCGGCAAATGGTCAAACCCTTTTTTAATCAAAGCATTATTCTTCATATTAACATTCGTAGGTGCTGGTTTAGTCTCTATATGTGTCTTCTTACCAAAACTCCCAAGTTCACAGTATGAAATTCCTATGAGATTCACATAAATATCTGAATTGTGGGATAAGGTATAACGTTTGTTTCTTCCCTTGGCTTTCTTCCCCCCTTGGTAGCAAGGTTTATCACGTCATCAAGAGTCCTAATAGGCTGAAGGTCAGCAATTGATTAAGTTTCATCACTCAACCCTTGTACAACGCCTACAATGCCTTCTTGTTGCTACACTTAAACATCGCTACGCATTTGTTAGAGATCCAACTTTATTGAGTACACTTCAACAGTTAGATTCACTATCCTTTATACTATGATTGGTCCTAACTCCGTTTTTGGGACTATCAGCCTGCAAATGGCCAAATCCTTTTTTAATCAAAGCATTGTTTTTTCGTATTAACATCTGTAGGTGCTGGTTTAGTCTCTATATGTGTCTTCTTACCAAAACTCCCAACTTCACCCTATGAAATTCCTATGAGATTCACAGAAATATCTGAATTGTGGGATAAGGTATAACGTTTGTTTCTTACCTTGGCTTTCTTCTCCACCTTGGTAGCAAGGTTTATCACGTCATCAAGAGTCCTAATAGGCAGAAGGTCAGCAATTGATTAAGTTTCATCACTCAATCCTTGTACAAAGCCTACAATGCCTTCTTGTTGCTACACATAAACATCGCCAAGCATTTGTTAGAGATCCAACTTCATTGAGCACACTTCAACAGTTAGATTCACTATCCTTTGTACTATGACTGGTCCTAACTCCGTTTTTGGGACTATCAGCCTGCAAATGGCCAAATCCTTTTTTAATCAAAGCATTGTTTCTTCATATTAACATCCGTAGGTGCTGGTTTAGTCTCTATATGTGTCTTCGTACCAAAACTCCCAAATTCACCCTATGAAATTCCTATGAGATTCACATAAATATCTGAATTGTGGGATAAGGTATAACGTTGGTTTCTTACCTTGGCTTTCTTCTCCACCTTATTAGCAAGGTTTATCACGTCATCAAGAGTCCTAATAGGCAGAAGGTCAGCAATTGATTAAGTTTCATCACTCAATCCTTGTACAAAGCCTACAATGCCTTCTTGTTGCTACACTTAAACATCGCCAAGCATTTGTTAGAGATCCAACTTCATTGAGTACACTTCAACAGTTAGATTCACTATCCTTTGTACTATGATTGGTCCTATCTCCGTTTTTGGAACTATCAGCCGGCAAATCGCTAAACCCTTTTTTAATCAAAGCATTATTCTTCATATTAACATTCGTAGGTGCTGGTTTAGTCTCTATATGTGTCTTCTTACCAAAACTCCCAAGTTCACAGTATGAAATTCCTATGAGATTCACATAAATATCTGAATTGTGGGATAAGGTATAACGTTTGTTTCTTCCCTTGGCTTTCTTCCCCACCTTGGTAGCAAGGTTTATCACGTCATCAAGAGTCCTAATAGGCTGAAGGTCAGCAATTGATTAAGTTTCATCAGTCAATCCTTGTACAACGCCTACAATGCCTTCTTGTTGCTACACTTAAACATCGCCAAGCATTTGTTAGAGATCCAACTTTATTGAGTACACTTCAATAGTTAGATTCACTATCCTTTGTACTATGATTGGTCCTAACTCCGTTTTTGGGACTGTCAGCCAGCAAATGGCCAAATCTTTTTTTAATCAAAGCATTGTTTCTTCATATTAACATCCATATGTGCTGGTTTAGTCTATATGTGTCTTCTTGCCACAATTCCCAACTTCACCCTCTGAAACTCCTATGGGATTCACAAAAGTATCTGAATTGTGGGACAAGGTATAACGTTTGTTTCTTACCTTGGCTTTCTTCTCCACCTTGGTAGCAAGCTTTATTTAGTCATCAAGAGTCCTAATAGGCTAAAGCTCAGCCATTGATGAAGTTTTATCACTCAATCCTTGTACAAAACCTACAGTGCATGCATGTTGCTGCTCTTGAACATCACCAAGCATATATTAGAGGTCCAACTTCATTGTGTACATTTCAACAGTTTGATTCACTATCCTTTGTAATGTGCCTGGTCATAACTCTGTTTTTAGGACTATCAGCCTGTAAATGGCCAAATCCTTGTTAATCAAAGCATTGTTTCTTCATATTAACATCCATAGGTGCTGGTTTAGTCTCAATATATTTCTTCTTAATTACTACAACTCCCAACTTCACCCTCAGAAACTCCTAGGGATTCAAAGAAGTATCCGAATTGTGAGATAAGGTATAATGTTTGTTTTTACCTTGGCTTTTTTTTCCACCTTGGTAGCAAGGTTTATCACGTCATCAAGAGTCCTAATAGGCAGAAGGTCAGTAATTGATTAAGTTTTATCACTCAATCCTTGTACAAAGCCTACAATGCCTTCTTGTTGCTACACTTATACATCGCCAAGCATTTATTAGAGATCCAACTTCATTGAGTACACTTCAACAGTTAGATTCACTATCCTTTGTACTATGATTGGTCCTATCTCCGTTTTTGGAACTATCAGCCGGCAAATGGCTAAACCCTTTTTTAATCAAAGCATTATTCTTCATATTAACATTCGTAGGTGCTGGTTTAGTCTCTATATGTGTCTTCTTACCAAAACTCCCAAGTTCACAGTATGAAATTCCTATGAGATTCACATAAATATCTGAATTGTGGGATAAGGTATAACGTTTGTTTCTTCCCTTGGCTTTCTTCCCCACCTTGGTAGCAAGGTTTATCACGTCATCAAGAGTCCTAATAGGCTGAAGGTCAGCAATTGATTAAGTTTCATCACTCAATCCTTGTACAACGCCTACAATGCCTTCTTGTTGCTACACTTAAACATCGCCAAGCATTTGTTAGAGATCCAACTTTATTGAGTACACTTCAATAGTTAGATTCACTATCCTTTGTACTATGATTGGTCCTAACTCCGTTTTTGGGACTATCAGCCAGCAAATGGCCAAATCTTTTTTTAATCAAAGCATTGTTTCTTCATATTAACATCCATATGTGCTGGTTTAGTCTATATGTGTCTTCTTGCCACAATTCCCAACTTCACCCTCTGAAACTCCTATGGGATTCACAGAAGTATCTGAATTGTGGGACAAGGTATAAAGTTTGTTTCTTACCTTGGCTTTCTTCTCCACCTTGGTAGCAAGCTTTATTTAGTCATCAAGAGTCCTAATAGGCTAAAGCTCAGCCATTGATGAAGTTTCATCACTCAATCCTTGTACAAAACCTACAGTGCATGCATGTTGCTGCTCTTGAACATCACCAAGCATATATTAGAGGTCCAACTTCATTGTGTACATTTCAACAGTTTGATTCACTATCCTTTGTAATGTGCCTGGTCATAACTCTGTTTTTAGGACTATCAGCCTGTAAATGGCCAAATCCTTGTTAATCAAAGCATTGTTTCTTCATATTAACATCCATAGGTGCTGGTTTAGTCTCAATATATTTCTTCTTAATTACTACAACTCCCAACTTCACCCTCAGAAACTCCTAGGGATTCAAAGAAGTATCAGAATTGTTGGATAAGGTATAATGTTTGTTTTTACCTTGGCTTTTTTTTCCACCTTGGTAGCAAGGTTTATCACGTCATCAAGAGTCCTAATAGGCAGAAGGTCAGTAATTGATTAAGTTTCATCACTCAATCCTTGTACAAAGCCTACAATGCCTTCTTGTTGCTACACTTATACATCGCCAAGCATTTATTAGAGATCCAACTTCATTGAGTACACTTCAACAGTTAGATTCACTATCCTTTGTACTATGATTGGTCCTATCTCCGTTTTTGGAACTATCAGCCGGCAAATGGCCAAACCCTTTTTTAATCAAAGCATTATTCTTCATATTAACATTCGTAGGTGCTGGTTTAGTCTCTATATGTGTCTTCTTACCAAAACTCCCAAGTTCACAGTATGAAATTCCTATGAGATTCACATAAATATCTGAATTGTGGGATAAGGTATAACGTTTGTTTCTTCCCTTGGCTTTCTTCCCCACCTTGGTAGCAAGGTTTATCACGTCATCAAGAGTCCTAATAGGCTGAAGGTCAGCAATTGATTAAGTTTCATCACTCAATCCTTGTACAACGCCTACAATGCCTTCTTGTTGCTACACTTAAACATCGCCAAGCATTTGTTAGAGATCCAACTTTATTGAGTACACTTCAATAGTTAGATTCACTATCCTTTGTACTATGATTGGTCCTAACTCCGTTTTTGGGACTATCAGCCTGCAAATGGCCAAATCCTTTTTTAATCAAAGCATTGTTTTTTCGTATTAACATCTGTAGGTGCTGGTTTAGTCTCTATATGTGTCTTCTTACCAAAACTCCCAACTTCACCCTATGAAATTAATATGAGATTCACAGAAATATCTGAATTGTGGGATAAGGTATAACGTTTGTTTCTTACCTTGGCTTTCTTCTAAACCTTGGTAGCAAGGTTTATCACGTCATCAAGAGTCCTAATAGGCAGAAGGTCAGCAATTGATTAAGTTTCATCACTCAATCCTTGTACAAAGCCTACAATGCCTTCTTGTTGCTACACTTAAACATCGCCAAGCATTTGTTAGATATCCAACTTTATTGAGTACACTTCAACAGTTAGATTCACTATCCTTTGTACTATGATTGGTCCTAACTCCATTTTTGGGACTATCAGCCAGCAAATGGCCAAATCTTTTTTTAATCAAAGCATTGTTTCTTCATATTAACATCCATATGTGCTGGTTTAGTCTATATGTGTCTTCTTGCCACAATTCCCAACTTCACCCTCTGAAACTCCTATGGGAGTCACAGAAGTATCTGAATTGTGGGACAAGGTATAACGTTTGTTTCTTACCTTGGCTTTCTTCTCCACCTTGGTAGCAAGCTTTATCACGTCATCAAGAGTCCTAATAGGCTAAAGCTCAGCCATTGATGAAGTTTCATCACTCAATCCTTGTACAAAACCTACAGTGCATGCATGTTGCTGCTCTTGAACATCACCAAGCATATATTAGAGGTCCAACTTCATTGTGTACACTTCAACAGTTTGATTCACTATCCTTTGTAATGTGCCTGGTCATAACTCTGTTTTTAGGACTATCAGCCTGTAAATGGCCAAATCCTTGTTAATCAAAGCATTGTTTCTTCATATTAACATACATAGGTGCTCGTTTAGTCTCAATATGTGTCTTCTTAATTACTACAACTCCCAACTTCACCCTCAGAAACTCCTAGGGATTCAAAGAAGTATCAGAATTGTGGGATAAGGTATAATGTTTGTTTCTTACCTTGGCTTTCTTCTCCACCTTGGTAGCAAGGTTTATCACGTCATCAAGAGTCCTAACAGGCTGAAGGTCAGCAATTGATGAAGTTTCATCACTCAATCCTTGTACAAAGCCTACAATGCCTTCTAGTTGCTACACATAAACATCGCCAAGCATTTGTTAGAGATTCATCTTCATTGAGCACACTTCAAGAGTTAGATTCACTATCCTTTGTACTATGACTGGTCCTAACTCCGTTTTGGGACTATCAGCCTGCAAATGGCCAAATCCCTTTTCAATCAAAGCATTGTTTCTTCATATTAACATCCGTAGGTGCTGGTTTAGTCTCTATATGTGTCTTCTTACCAAAACTCCCAACTTCACCGTATGAAATTCCTATGAGATTCACATAAATATCTGAATTGTGGGATAAGGTATAACGTTTGTTTCTTACCTTGGCTTTCTTCTCCACCTTGGTAGCAAGGTTTATCACGTCATCAAGAGTCCTAATAGGCTGAAGGTCAGCAATTGATTAAGTTTAATCACTCAATCCTTGTACAACACCTACAATGCCTTCCTGTTGCTACACTTAAACATCGCCAAGCATTTGTTAGAGATCCAACTTCATTGAGTACACTTCAACAGTTAGATTCACTATCCTTTGTACTATGATTGGTCCTATCTCCGTTTTTGGAACTATCAGCCGGCAAATGGCCAAATCCTCTTTTAATCAAAGCATTGTTTCTTCGTATTAACATCCTTAGGAGCTGGTTTAGTCACTATATGTGTCTTCTTACCAAAACTCCCAACTTCATCCTATGAAATTCCTATGAGATTCACATAAATATCTGAATTGTGGGATAAGGTATAACGTTGGTTTCTTACCTTGGCTTTCTTCTCCACCTTATTAGCAAGGTTTATCACGTCATCAAGAGTCCTAATAGGCAGAAGGTCAGCAATTGATTAAGTTTCATCACTCAATCCTTGTACAAAGCCTACAATGCCTTCTTGTTGCTACACTTATACATCGCCAAGCATTTGTTAGAGATCCAACTTCATTGAGCACACTTCAACAGTTAGATTCACTATCCTTTGTACTATGATTGGTCCTATCTCCGTTTTTGGAACTATCAGCCGGAAAATGGCCAAACCCTTTTTTAATCAAAGCATTATTCTTCATATTAACATTCGTAGGTGCTGGTTTAGTCTCTATATGTGTCTTCTTACCAAAACTCCCAAGTTCACAGTATGAAATTCCTATGAGATTCACATAAATATCTGAATTGTGGGATAAGGTATAACGTTTGTTTCTTCCCTTGGCTTTCTTCCCCACCTTGGTAGCAAGGTTTATCACGTCATCAAGAGTCCTAATAGGCTGAAGGTCAGCAATTGATTAAGTTTCATCACTCAATCCTTGTACAATGCCTACAATGCCTTCTTGTTGCTACACTTAAACATCGCCAAGCATTTGTTAGAGATCCAACTTTATTGAGTACACTTCAACAGTTAGATTCACTATCCTTTGTACTATGATTGGTCCTAACTCCGTTTTTGGGACTATCAGCCTGCAAATGGCCAAATCCTTTTTTAATCAAAGCATTGTTTTTTCGTATTAACATCTGTAGGTGCTGGTTTAGTCTCTATATGTGTCTTCTTACCAAAACTCCCAACTTCACCCTATGAAATTCCTATGAGATTCACAGAAATATCTGAATTGTGGGATAAGGTATAACGTTTGTTTCTTACCTTGGCTTTCTTCTCCACCTTGGTAGCAAGGTTTATCACGTCATCAAGAGTCCTAATAGGCAGAAGGTCAGCAATTGATTAAGTTTCATCACTCAATCCTTGTACAAAGCCTACAATGCCTTCTTGTTGCTACACTTAAACATCGCCAAGCATTTGTTAGAGATCCAACTTCATTGAGCACACTTCAACAGTTAGATTCACTATCCTTTGTACTATGACTGGTCCTAACTCCGTTTTTGGGACTATCAGCCTGCAAATGGCCAAATTCTTTTTTAATCAAAGCATTGTTTCTTCATATTAACATCCGTAGGTGCTGGTTTAGTCTCTATATGTGTCTTCGTACCAAAACTCCCAAATTCACCCTATGAAATTCCTATGAGATTCACATAAATATCTGAATTGTGGGATAAGGTATAACGTTGGTTTCTTACCTTGGCTTTCTTCTCCACCTTATTAGCAAGGTTTATCACGTCATCAAGAGTCCTAATAGGCAGAAGGTCAGCAATTGATTAAGTTTCATCACTCAATCCTTGTACAAAGCCTACAATGCCTTCTTGTTGCTACACTTAAACATCGCCAAGCATTTGTTAGAGATCCAACTTCATTGAGTACACTTCAACAGTTAGATTCACTATCCTTTGTACTATGATTGGTCCTATCTCCGTTTTTGGAACTATCAGCCGGCAAATGGCCAAACCCTTTTTTAATCAAAGCATTATTCTTCATATTAACATTCGTAGGTGCTGGTTTAGTCTGTATATGTGTCTTCTTACCAAAACTCCCAAGTTCACAGTATGAAATTCCTATGAGATTCACATAAATATCTGAATTGTGGGATAAGGTATAACGTTTGTTTCTTCCTTTGGCTTTCTTCCCCACCTTGGTAGCAAGGTTTATCACGTCATCAAGAGTCCTAATAGGCTGAAGGTCAGCAATTGATTAAGTTTCATCACTCAATCCTTGTACAACGCCTACAATGCCTTCTTGTTGCTACACTTAAACATCGCCAAGCATTTGTTAGAGATCCAACTTTATTGAGTACACTTCAACAGTTAGATTCACTATCCTTTGTACTATGATTGGTCCTAACTCCGTTTTTGGGACTATCAGCCTGCAAATGGCCAAATCCTTTTTTAATCAAAGCATTGTTTTTTCGTATTAACATCTGTAGGTGCTGGTTTAGTCTCTATATGTGTCTTCTTACCAAAACTCCCAACTTCACCCTATGAAATTCCTATGAGATTCATAGAAATATCTGAATTGTGGGATAAGGTATAACGTTTGTTTCTTACCTTGGCTTTCTTCTCCACCTTGGTAGCAAGGTTTATCACGTCATCAAGAGTCCTAATAGGCAGAAGGTCAGCAATTGATTAAGTTTCATCACTCAATACTCGTACAAAGCCTACAATGCCTTCTTGTTGCTACACTTAAACATCGCCAAGCATTTGTTAGAGATCCAACTTTATTGAGTACACTTCAACAGTTAGATTCACTATCCTTTGTACTATGATTGGTCCTAACTTCATTTTTGGGACTATCAGCCAGCAAATGGCCAAATCTTTTTTTAATCAAAGCATTGTTTCTTCATATTAACATCCATATGTGCTGGTTTAGTCTATATGTGTCTTCTTGCCACAATTCCCAACTTCACCCTCTGAAACTCCTATGGGATTCACAGAAGTATCTGAATTGTGGGACAATGTATAACGTTTGTTTCTTACCTTGGCTTTCTTCTCCACCTTGGTAGCAAGCTTTATCATGTCATCAAGAGTCCTAATAGGCTAAAGCTCAGCCATTGATGAAGTTTCATCAATCAATCCTTGTACAAAACCTACAGTGCATGCATGTTGCTGCTCTTGAACATCACCAAGCATATATTAGAGGTCCAACATCATTGTGTACACTTCAACAGTTTGATTCACTATCCTTTGTAATGTGCCTGGTCATAACTCTGTTTTTAGGACTATCAGCCTGTAAATGGCCAAATCCTTGTTAATCAAAGCATTGTTTCTTCATATTAACATACATAGGTGCTGGTTTAGTCTCAATATGTGTCTTCTTAATTACTACAACTCCCAACTTCACCCTCAGAAACTCCTAGGGATTCAAAGAAGTATCAGAATTGTGGGATAAGGTATAATGTTTGTTTCTTCCCTTGGCTTTCTTATCCACCTTGGTAACAAGGTTTATCACGTCATCAAGAGTCCTAACAGGCTGAAGGTCAGCAATTGATGAAGTTTCATCACTCAATCCTTGTACAAAGCCTACAATGCCTTCTTGTTGCTACACTTAAACATCGCCAAGCATTTGTTAGAGATCCAACTTCATTGAGCACACTTCAACAGTTAGATTCACTATCCTTTGTACTATGACTGGTCGTAACTCCGTTTTTGGGACTATCAGCCTGCAAATGGCCAAATCCTTTTTTAATCAAAGCATTGTTTCTTCATATTAACATCCGTAGGTGCTGGTTTAGTCTCTATATGTGTCTTCGTACCAAAACTCCCAAATTCACCCTATGAAATTCCTATGAGATTCACATAAATATCTGAATTGTGGGATAAGGTATAACGTTGGTTTCTTACCTTGGCTTTCTTCTCCACCTTATTAGCAAGGTTTATCACGTCATCAAGAGTCCTAATAGGCAGAAGGTCAGCAATTGATTAAGTTTCATCACTCAATCCTTGTACAAAGCCTACAATGCCTTCTTGTTGCTACACTTAAACATCGCCAAGCATTTGTTAGAGATCCAACTTCATTGAGTACACTTCAACAGTTAGATTCACTATCCTTTGTACTATGATTGGTCCTATCTCCGTTTTTGGAACTATCAGCCGGCAAATGGCCAAACCCTTTTTTAATCAAAGCATTATTCTTCATATTAACATTCGTAGGTGCTGGTTTAGTCTCTATATGTGTCTTCTTACCAAAACTCCCAAGTTCACAGTATGAAATTCCTATGAGATTCACATAAATATCTGAATTGTGGGATAAGGTATAACGTTTGTTTCTTCCTTTGGCTTTCTTCCCCACCTTGGTAGCAAGGTTTATCACGTCATCAAGAGTCCTAATAGGCTGAAGGTCAGCAATTGATTAAGTTTCATCACTCAATCCTTGTACAACGCCTACAATGCCTTCTTGTTGCTACACTTAAACATCGCCAAGCATTTGTTAGAGATCCAACTTTATTGAGTACACTTCAACAGTTAGATTCACTATCCTTTGTACTATGATTGGTCCTAACTCCGTTTTTGGGACTATCAGCCTGCAAATGGCCAAATCCTTTTTTAATCAAAGCATTGTTTTTTCGTATTAACATCTGTAGGTGCTGGTTTAGTCTCTATATGTGTCTTCTTACCAAAACTCCCAACTTCACCCTATGAAATTCCTATGAGATTCACAGAAATATCTGAATTGTGGGATAAGGTATAACGTTTGTTTCTTACCTTGGCTTTCTTCTCCACCTTGGTAGCAAGGTTTATCACGTCATCAAGAGTCCTAATAGGCAGAAGGTCAGCAATTGATTAAGTTTCATCACTCAATACTCGTACAAAGCCTACAATGCCTTCTTGTTGCTACACTTAAACATCGCCAAGCATTTGTTAGAGATCCAACTTTATTGAGTACACTTCAACAGTTAGATTCACTATCCTTTGTACTATGATTGGTCCTAACTTCATTTTTGGGACTATCAGCCAGCAAATGGCCAAATCTTTTTTTAATCAAAGCATTGTTTCTTCATATTAACATCCATATGTGCTGGTTTAGTCTATATGTGTCTTCTTGCCACAATTCCCAACTTCACCCTCTGAAACTCCTATGGGATTCACAGAAGTATCTGAATTGTGGGACAATGTATAACGTTTGTTTCTTACCTTGGCTTTCTTCTCCACCTTGGTAGCAAGCCTTATCATGTCATCAAGAGTCCTAATAGGCTAAAGCTCAGCCATTGATGAAGTTTCATCAATTAATCCTTGTACAAAACCTACAGTGCATGCATGTTGCTGCTCTTGAACATCACCAAGCATATATTAGAGGTCCAACATCATTGTGTACACTTCAACAGTTTGATTCACTATCCTTTGTAATGTGCCTGGTCATAACTCTGTTTTTAGGACTATCAGCCTGTAAATGGCCAAATCCTTGTTAATCAAAGCATTGTTTCTTCATATTAACATACATAGGTGCTGGTTTAGTCTCAATATGTGTCTTCTTAATTACTACAACTCCCAACTTCACCCTCAGAAACTCCTAGGGATTCAAAGAAGTATCAGAATTGTGGGATAAGGTATAATGTTTGTTTCTTCCCTTGGCTTTCTTCTCCACCTTGGTAACAAGGTTTATCACGTCATCAAGAGTCCTAACAGGCTGAAGGTCAGCAATTGATGAAGTTTCATCACTCAATCCTTGTACAAAGCCTACAATGCCTTCTTGTTGCTACACTTAAACATCGCCAAGCATTTGTTAGAGATCCAACTTCATTGAGCACACTTCAACAGTTAGATTCACTATCCTTTGTACTATGACTGGTCGTAACTCCGTTTTTGGGACTATCAGCCTGCAAATGGCCAAATCCTTTTTTAATCAAAGCATTGTTTCTTCATATTAACATCCGTAGGTGCTGGTTTAGTCTCTATATGTGTCTTCGTACCAAAACTCCCAAATTCACCCTATGAAATTCCTATGAGATTCACATAAATATCTGAATTGTGGGATAAGGTATAACTTTGTTTTCTTACCTTGGCTTTCTTCTCCACCTTATTAGCAACGTTTATCACGTCATCAAGAGTCCTAATAGGTAGAAGGTCAGCAATTGATTAAGTTTCATCACTCAATCCTTGTACAAAGCCTACAATGCCTTCTTGTTGCTACACTTAAACATCGCCAAGCATTTGTTAGAGATCCAACTTCATTGAGTACACTTCAACAGTTAGATTCACTATCCTTTGTACTATGATTGGTCCTATCTCCGTTTTTGGAACTATCAGCCGGCAAATGGCCAAACCCTTTTTTAATCAAAGCATTATTCTTCATATTAACATTCGTAGGTGCTGGTTTAGTCTCTATATGTGTCTTCTTACCAAAACTCCCAAGTTCACAGTATGAAATTCCTATGAGATTCACATAAATATCTGAATTGTGGGATAAGGTATAACGTTTGTTTCTTCCTTTGGCTTTCTTCCCCACCTTGGTAGCAAGGTTTATCACGTCATCAAGAGTCCTAATAGGCTGAAGGTCAGCAATTGATTAAGTTTCATCACTCAATCCTTGTACAACGCCTACAATGCCTTCTTGTTGCTACACTTAAACATCGCCAAGCATTTGTTAGAGATCCAACTTTATTGAGTACACTTCAACAGTTAGATTCACTATCCTTTGTACTATGATTGGTCCTAACTCCGTTTTTGGGACTATCAGCCTGCAAATGGCCAAATCCTTTTTTAATCAAAGCATTGTTTTTTCGTATTAACATCTGTAGGTGCTGGTTTAGTCTCTATATGTGTCTTCTTACCAAAACTCCCAACTTCACCCTATGAAATTCCTATGAGATTCATAGAAATATCTGAATTGTGGGATAAGGTATAACGTTTGTTTCTTACCTTGGCTTTCTTCTCCACCTTGGTAGCAAGGTTTATCACGTCATCAAGAGTCCTAATAGGCAGAAGGTCAGCAATTGATTAAGTTTCATCACTCAATCCTCGTACAAAGCCTACAATGCCTTCTTGTTGCTACACTTAAACATCGCCAAGCATTTGTTAGAGATCCAACTTTATTGAGTACACTTCAACAGTTAGATTCACTATCTTTTGTACTATGATTGGTCCTAACTCCATTTTTGGGACTATCAGCCAGCAAATGGCCAAATCTTTTTTTAATCAAAGCATTGTTTCTTCATATTAACATCCATATGTGCTGGTTTAGTCTATATGTGTCTTCTTGCCACAATTCCCAACTTCACCCTCTGAAACTCCTATGGGATTCACAGAAGTATCTGAATTGTGGGACAATGTATAACGTTTGTTTCTTACCTTGGCTTTCTTCTCCACCTTGGTAGCAAGCTTTATCATGTCATCAAGAGTCCTAATAGGCTAAAGCTCAGCCATTGATGAAGTTTCATCACTCAATCCTTGTACAAAACCTACAGTGCATGCATTTTGCTGCTCTTGAACATCACCAAGCATATATTAGAGGTCCAACATCATTGTGTACACTTCAACAGTTTGATTCACTATCCTTTGTAATGTGCCTGGTCATAACTCTGTTTTTAGGACTATCAGCCTGTAAATGGCCAAATCCTTGTTAATCAAAGCATTGATTCTTCATATTAACATACATAGGTGCTGGTTTAGTCTCAATATGTGTCTTCTTAATTACTACAACTCCCAACTTCACCCTCAGAAACTCCTAGGGATTCAAAGAAGTATCAGAATTGTGGGATAAGGTATAATGTTTGTTTCTTCCCTTGGCTTTCTTCTCCACCTTGGTAGCAAGGTTTATCACGTCATCAAGAGTCCTAACAGGCTGAAGGTCAGCAATTGATGAAGTTTCATCACTCAATCCTTGTACAAAGCCTACAATGCCTTCTTGTTGCTACACTTAAACATCGCCAAGCATTTGTTAGAGATCCAACTTCATTGAGCACACTTCAACAGTTAGATTCACTATCCTTTGTACTATGACTGGTCGTAACTCCGTTTTTGGGACTATCAGCCTGCAAATGGCCAAATCCTTTTTTAATCAAAGCATTGTTTCTTCATATTAACATCCGTAGGTGCTGGTTTAGTCTCTATATGTGTCTTCGTACAAAAACTCCCAAATTCACCCTATGAAATTCCTATGAGATTCACATAAATATCTGAATTGTGGGATAAGGTATAACGTTGGTTTCTTACCTTGGCTTTCTTCTCCACCTTATTAGCAACGTTTATCACGTCATCAAGAGTCCTAATAGGCAGAAGGTCAGCAATTGATTAAGTTTCATCACTCAATCCTTGTACAAAGCCTACAATGCCTTCTTGTTGCTACACTTAAACATCGCCAAACATTTGTTAGAGATCCAACTTCATTGAGTACACTTCAACAGTTAGATTCACTATCCTTTGTACTATGATTGGTCCTATCTCCGTTTTTGGAACTATCAGCCGGCAAATGGCCAAACCCTTTTTTAATCAAAGCATTATTCTTCATATTAACATTCCTAGGTGCTGGTTTAGTCTCTATATGTGTCTTCTTACCAAAACTCCCAAGTTCACAGTATGAAATTCCTATTAGATTCACATAAATATCTGAATTGTGGGATAAGGTATAACGTTTGTTTCTTCCTTTGGCTTTCTTCCCCACCTTGGTAGCAAGGTTTATCACGTCATCAAGAGTCCTAATAGGCTGAAGGTCAGCAATTGATTAAGTTTCATCACTCAATCCTTGTACAACGCCTACAATGCCTTCTTGTTGCTACACTTAAACATCGCCAAGCATTTGTTAGAGATCCAACTTTATTGAGTACACTTCAACAGTTAGATTCACTATCCTTTGTACTATGATTGGTCCTAACTCCGTTTTTGGGACTATCAGCCTGCAAATGGCCAAATCCTTTTTTAATCAAAGCATTGTTTTTTCGTATTAACATCTGTAGGTGCTGGTTTAGTCTCTATATGTGTCTTCTTACCAAAACTCCCAACTTCACCCTATGAAATTCCTATGAGATTCACAGAAATATCTGAATTGTGGGATAAGGTATAACGTTTGTTTCTTACCTTGGCTTTCTTCTCCACCTTGGTAGCAAGGTTTATCACGTCATCAAGAGTCCTAATAGGCAGAAGGTCAGCAATTGATTAAATTTCATCACTCAATCCTCGTACAAAGCCTACAATGCCTTCTTGCTGCTACACTTAAACATCGCCAAGCATTTGTTAGAGATCCAACTTTATTGAGTACACTTCAACAGTTAGATTCACTATCCTTTGTACTATGATTGGTCCTAACTCCATTTTTGGGACTATCAGCCAGCAAATGGCCAAATCTTTTTTTAATCAAAGCATTGTTTCTTCATATTAACATCCATATGTGCTGGTTTAGTCTATATGTGTCTTCTTGCCACAATTCCCAACTTCACCCTCTGAAACTCCTATGGGATTCACAGAAGTATCTGAATTGTGGGACAATGTATAACGTTTGTTTTGTTACCTTGGCTTTCTTCTCCACCTTGGTAGCAAGCTTTATCACGTCATCAAGAGTCCTAATAGGCTAAAGCTCAGCCATTGATGAAGTTTCATCACTCAATCCTTGTACAAAACCTACAGTGCATGCATGTTGCTGCTCTTGAACATTACCAAGCATATATTAGTGGTCCAACTTCATTGTGTACACTTCAACAGTTTGATTCACTATCCTTTGTAATGTGCCTGGTCATAACTCTGTTTTTAGGACTATCAGCCTGTAAATGGCCAAATCCTTGTTAATCAAAGCATTGTTTCTTCATATTAACATACATAGGTGCTGGTTTAGTCTCAATATGTGTCTTCTTAATTACTACAACTCCCAACTTCACCCTCAGAAACTCCTAGGGATTCAAAGAAGTATCAGAATTGTGGGATAAGGTATAATGTTTGTTTCTTCCCTTGGCTTTCTTCTCCACCTTGGTAGCAAGGTTTATCACATCATCAAGAGTCCTAACAGGCTGAAGGTCAGCAATTGATGAAGTTTCATCACTCAATCCTTGTACAAAGCCTACAATGCCTTCTTGTTGCTACACTTAAACATCGCCAAGCATTTGTTAGAGATCCAACTTCATTGAGCACACTACAACAGTTAGATTCACTATCCTTTGTACTATGACTGGTCGTAACTCCGTTTTTGGGACTATCAGCCTGCAAATGGCCAAATCCTTTTTTAATCAAAGCATTGTTTCTTCATATTAACATCCGTAGGTGCTGGTTTAGTCTCTATATGTGTCTTCTTACCAAAACTCCCAAGTTCACAGTATGAAATTCCTATGAGATTCACATAAATATCTGAATTGTGGGATAAGGTATAACGTTTGTTTCTTCCCTTGGCTTTCTTCCCCACCTTGGTAGCAAGGTTTATCACGTCATCAAGAGTCCTAATAGGCTGAAGGTCAGCAATTAATTAAGTTTCATCACTCAATCCTTGTACAACGCCTACAATGCCTTCTTGTTGCTACACTTAAACATCGCCAAGCATTTGTTAGAGATCCAACTTTATTGAGTACACTTCAACAGTTAGATTCACGATCCTTTGTACTATGAATTGTCCAAACTCCGTTTTTGGGACTATCAGCCTGCAAATGGCCAAATCTTTTTTTAATCAAAGCATTGTTTTTTCATATTAACATCTGTAGGTGCTGGTTTAGTCTCTATATGTGTCTTCTTACCAAAACTCCCAACTTCACCCTATGAAATTCCTATGAGATTCACAGAAATATCTGAATTGTGGGATAAGGTATAACGTTTGTTTCATACCTTGGCTTTCTTCTCCACCTTGGTAGCAAGGTTTATCACGTCATCAAGAGTCCTAATAGGCAGAAGGTCAACAATTGATTAAGTTTCATCACTCAATCCTTGTACAAAGCCTACAATGCCTTCTTGTTGCTACACTTAAACATCGCCAAGCATTTGTTAGAGATCCAACTTTATTGAGTACACTTCAACAGTTAGATTCACTATCCTTTGTACTATGATTGGTCCTAACACCATTTTTGGGACTATGAGCCAGCAAATGGCCAAATCTTTTTTTAATCAAAGCATTGTTTCTTCATATTAACATCCATATGTGCTGGTTTAGTCTATATGTGTCTTCTTGCCACAATTCCCAACTTCACCCTTTGAAACTCCTATGGGATTCACAGAAGTATCTGAATTGTGGGACAAGGTATAACGTTTGTTTCTTACCTTGGCTTTCTTCTCCACCTTGGTAGCAAGCTTTATCACGTCATCAAGAGTCCTAATAGGCTAAAGCTCAGCCATTGATGAAGTTTCATCACTCAATCCTTGTACAAAACCTACAGTGCATGCATGTTGCTGCTCTTGAACATCACCAAACATATATTAGAGGTCCAACTTCATTGTGTACACTTCAACAGTTTGATTCACTATCCTTTGTAATGTGCCTGGTCATAACTCTGTTTTTAGGACTATCAGCCTGTAAATGGCCAAATCCTTGTTAATCAAAGCATTTTTTCTTCATATTAACATACATAGGTGCTGGTTTAGTCTCAATATGTGTCTTCTTAATTATTACAACTCCCAACTTCACCCTCAGAAACTCCTAGGGATTCAAAGAAGTATCAGAATTGTGGGATAAGGTATAATGTTTGTTTCTTACCTTGGCTTTCTTCTCCACCTTGGTAGCAAGGTTTATCACGTCATCAAGAGTCCTAACAGGCTGAAGGTCAGCAATTGATGAAGTTTCATCACTCAATCCTTGTACAAAGCCTACAATGCCTTCTTGTTGCTACACTTAAACATCGCCAAGCATTTGTTAGAGATTCATCTTCATTGAGCACACTTCAACAGTTAGATTCACTATCCTTTGTACTATGACTGGTCCTAACTCCGTTTTTGGGACTATCAGCCTGCAAATGGCCAAATCCCTTTTCAATCAAAGCATTGTTTCTTCATATTAACATCCGTAGGTGCTGGTTTAGTCTCTATATGTGTCTTCTTACCAAAACTCCCAACTTCACCGTATGAAATTCCTATGAGATTCACATAAATATCTGAATTGTGGGATAAGGTATAACGTTTGTTTCTTACCTTGGCTTTCTTCTCCACCTTGGTAGCAAGGTTTATCACGTCATCAAGAGTCCTAATAGGCTGAAGGTCAGCAATTGATTAAGTTTAATCACTCAATCCTTGTACAACACCTACAATGCCTTCATGTTGCTACACTTAAACATCGCCAAGCATTTGTTAGAGATCCAACTTTATTGAGTACACTTCAACAGTTAGATTCACTATCCTTTGTACTATGATTGGTCCTAACTCCATTTTTGGGACTATGAGCCAGCAAATGGCCAAATCTTTTTTTAATCAAAGCATTGTTTCTTCGTATTAACATCCTTAGGAGCTGGTTTAGTCTCTATATGTGTCTTCTTACCAAAACTCCCAACTTCACCCTATGAAATTCCTATGAGATTCACATAAATATCTGAATTGTGGGATAAGGTATAACGTTTGTTTCTTACCTTGGCTTTCTTCTCCACCTTGGTAGGAAGGTTTATCACGACATCAAGAGTCCTAATAGGCAGAAGGTCAGCAATTGATTAAGTTTCATCACTCAATCCTTGTACAAAGCCTACAATGCCTTCTTGTTGCTACACTTAAACATCGCCAAGCATTTGTTAGAGATCCAACTTCATTGAGCACACTTCAACAGTTAGATTCACTATCCTTTGTACTATGACTGGTCCTAACTCCGTTTTTGGGACTATCAGCCTGCAAATGGCCAAATCTTTTTTTAATCAAAGCATTGTTTCTTCATATTAACATCCGTAGGTGCTGGTTTAGTCTCTATATGTGTCTTCTTACCAAAACTCCCAACTTCACCCTATGAAATTCCTATGAGATTCACATAAATATCTGAATTGTGGGATAAGGTATAACGTTGGTTTCTTACCTTGGCTTTCTTCTCCACCTTATTAGCAAGGTTTATCACGTCATCAAGAGTCCTAATAGGCAGAAGGTCAGCAATTGATTAAGTTTCATCACTCAATCCTTGTACAAAGCCTACAATGCCTTCTTGTTGCTACACTTAAACATCGCCAAGCATTTGTTAGAGATCCAACTTCATTGAGTACACTTCAACAGTTAGATTCACAATCCTTTGTACTATGACTGGTCCTAACTCCGTTTTTGGGACTATCAGCCTACAAATGGTCAAACCCTTTTTTAATCAAAGCATTATTCTTCATATTAACATTCGTAGGTGCTGGTTTAGTCTCTATATGTGTCTTCTTACCAGAACTCCCAAGTTCACCGTATGAAATTCCTATGAGATTCACATAAATATCTGAATTGTGGGATAAGGTATAACGTTTGTTTCTTACCTTGGGTTTCTTCTCCACCTTGGTAGCAAGGTTTATCACGTCATCAAGAGTCCTAATAGGCTGAAGGTCAGCAATTGATTAAGTTTCATCACTCAATCCTTGTACAACGCCTACAACGCCTTCTTGTTGCTACACTTAAACATCGCCAAGCATTTGTTAGAGATCCAACTTTATTGAGTACACTTCAACAGTTAGATTCACTATCCTTTGTACTATGATTGGTCCTAACTCCGTTTTTGGGACTATCAGCCTGAAAATGGCCAAATCCATTTTTAATCAAAGCATTGTTTTTTCGTATTAACATCTGTAGGTGCTGGTTTAGTCTCTATATGTGTCTTCTTACCAAAACTCTCAACTTCACCCTATGAAATTCCTATGAGATCCAACTTCATTGAGTACACTTCAACAGTTAGATTTACAATCCTTTGTACTATGACTGGTCCTAACTCCGTTTTTGGGACTATCAGCCTACAAATGGCCAAACCCTTTTTTAATCAAAGCATTATTCTTCATATTAACATTCGTAGGTGCTGGTTTAGTCTCTATATGTGTCTTCTTACCAGAACTCCCAAGTTCACCGTATGAAATTCCAATGAGATTCACATAAATATCTGAATTGTGGGATAAGGTATAACGTTTGTTTCTTACCTTGGCTTTCTTCTCCACCTTGGTAGCAAGGTTTATCACGTCATCAAGAGTCCTAATAGGCAGAAGGTCAGCAATTGAGTAAGTTTCATCACTCAATCTTTGTACAAAGCCTACAATGCCTTCTTGTTGCTACACTTAAACATCGCCAAGCATTTGTTAGAGATCCAACGTTATTGAGTACACTTCAACAGTTAGATTCACTATCCATTGTACTATGATTGGTTCTAACTCCGTTTTTGGGACTTTCAGCCAGCAAATGGCCAAATCTTTTTTTAATCAAAGCATTGTTTCTTCATATTAACATCTATATGTGCTGGTTTTGTCTATATGTGTCTTCTTGCCATAATTCCCAACTTCACCCTCTGAAAATCCTATGGGATTCACAGAAGTATCTGAATTGTGGGACAAGGTATAACGTTTGTTTCTTACCTTGGCTTTCTTCTCCACCTTGGTAGCAAGCTTTATCACGTCATCAAGAGTCCTAATAGGCTAAAGCTCAGCCATTGATGAAGTTTCATCACTCAATCCTTGTACAAAACCTACAGTGCATGCATGTTGCTGCTCTTGAACATCACCAAGCATATATTAGAGTTCCAACTTCATTGTGTACACTTCAACAGTTTGATTCACTATCCTTTGTACTGTGCCTGGTCATAACTCTGTTTTTGGGACTATCAGCCTGTAAATGGCCAAATCCTTGCTAATCAAAGCATTATTTCTTCATATTAACATCCATAGGTGCTGGTTTAGTCTCAATATGTGTCTTCTTAATTACTACAACTCCCAACTTCACCCTCAGAAACTCCTAGGGATTCAAAGAAGTATCAGAATTGTGGGATAAGGTATAATGTTTGTTTCTTACCTTGGCTTTGTTCTCCACCTTGGTAGCAAGGTTTATCACATCATCAAGAGTCCTAACAGGCTGAAGGTCAGCAATTGATGAAGTTTCATCACTCAATCCTTGTACAAAGCCTACAATGCCTTCTTGTTGCTACACTTAAACATCGCCAAGCATTTGTTAGAGATTCATCTTCATTGAGCACACTTCAACAGTTAGATTCACTATCCTTTGTACTATGACTGGTCCTCACTCCGTTTTTGGGACTATCAGCCTGCAAATGGCCAAATCCTTTTTTAATCAAAGCATTGTTTCTTCATATTAACATCCGTAGGTGCTGGTTTAGTCTCTATATGTGTCTTCTTACCTAAACTCCCAACTTCACCGTATGAAATTCCTATGAGATTCACAGAAATATCTGAATTGTGGGATAAGGTATAACGCTTTTTTCTTACCTTGGCTTTCTTCTCCACCTTGGTAGCAAGGTTTATCACATCATCAAGAGTCCTATTAGGCAGAAGGTCAGCAATTGATTAAGTTTCATCACTCAATCCTTGTACAAAGCCTACAATGCCTTCTTGTTGCTACACTTAAACATCGCCAAGCATTTGTTAGAGATCCAACTTCATTGAGTACACTTCAACAGTTAGATTCACTATCCTTTGTACTATGATTGGTCCTAACTCCATTTTTGTGACTATCAGCCAGCAAATGGCCAAATCATTTTTTAATCAAAGCATTGTTTCTTCATATTAACATCCATATGTGCTGGTTTAGTCTATATGTGTCTTCTTGCCACAATTCCCAACTTCACCCTCTGAAACTCCTATGGGATTCACAGAAGTATCTGAATTGTGGGACAAGGTATAACGTTTGTTTCTTACCTTGGCTTTCTTCTCCACCTTGGTAGCAAGCTTTATCACGTCATCAAGAGTCCTAATAGCCTAAAGCTCAGCCATTGATGAAGTTTCATCACTCAATCCTTGTACAAAACCTACAGTGCATGCACGTTGCTGCTCTTGAACAGCACCAAGCATATATTAGAGGTCCAACATCATTGTGTACACTTCAACAGTTAGATTCACTATCCTTTGTACTTTGCCTGGTCATAACTCTGTTTTTAGGACTATCAGTCTGTAAATGGCCAAATCCTTGTTAATCAAAGCATTGTTTCTTCATATTAACATCCATAGGTGCTGGTTTAGTCTTAATATGTGTCTTCTTAATTACTACAACTCCCAACTTCACCCTCAGAAACTCCTAGGGATTCAAAGAAGTATCAGAATTGTGGGATAAGGTATAATGTTTGTTTCTTACCTTGGCTTTCTTTTCCACCTTGGTAGCAAGGTTTATCACGTCATCAAGAGTCCTAACAGGCTGAAGGTCAGCAATTGATGAAGTTTCATCACTCAATCCTTGTACAAAGCCTACAATGCCTTCTTGTTGCTACACTTAAACATCGCCAAGCATTTGTTAGAGATCCAACTTCATTGAGCACACTTCAACAGTTAGATTCACTATACTTTGTACTATGACTGGTCCTAACTCCGTTTTTGCGACTATCAGCCTACAAATGGCCAAATCCTTTTTTAATCAAAGCATTATTTCTTCATATTAACATCCGTAGGTGCTGGTTTAGTCTCTATATGTGTCTTCTTACCAAAACTCCCAACTTCACCCTATGAAATTCCTATGAGATTCACATAAATATCTGAATTGTGGGATAAGGTATAATAACGTTGGTTTCTTACCTTGGCTTTCTTCTCCACCTTATTAGCAAGGTTTATCACGTCATCAAGAGTCCTAATAGGCAGAAGGTCAGCAATTGATTAAGTTTCATCACTTAATCCTTGTACAAAGCCTACAATGCCTTCTTGTTGCTACACTTAAACATCGCCAAGCATTTGTTAGAGATCCAACTTCATTGAGTACACTTCAACAGTTAGATTCACTATCCTTTGTACTATGATTGGTCCTAACACCGTTTTTTGGACTATCAGCCAGCAAATGGCCAAATCTTTTTTTAATCAAAGCATTGTTTCTTCATATTAACATCCATATGTGCTAGTTTAGTCTATATGTGTCTTCTTGCCACAATCCCCAACTTCACCCTCTGAAACTCCTATTGATTCAAAGAAGTATCAGAATTGTGGGATAAGGTATAATGTTTGTTTCTTACCTTGGCTTTCTTCTCCACCTTGGTAGCAAGGTTTATCACGTCATCAAGAGTCCTAACAGGCTGAAGGTCAGCAATTGATGAAGTTTCATCACTCAATCCTTGTACAAAGCCTACAATGCCTTCTTGTTGCTACACTTAAACATCGCCAAGCATTTGTTAGAGATTCATCTTCATTGAGCACACTTCAACAGTTAGATTCACTATCCTTTGTACTATGACTGGTCCTAACTCCGTTTTTGGGACTATCAGCCTGCAAATGGCCAAATCCTTTTTTAATCAAAGCATTGTTTCTTCATATTAACATCCTTAGGAGCTGGTTTAGTCTCTATATGTGTCTTCTTAATTACTACAACTCCCAACTTCACCCTCATCAACTCCTAGGGATTCAAAGAAGTATCAGAATTGTGGGATAAGGTATAATGTTTGTTTCTTACCTTGGTTTCCTTCTTTACCTTGGTAGCAAGGTTTATCACGTCATCAAGAGTCCTAATAGGCTGATGGTCAGCAATTGATGAAGTTTAATCACTCAATCCTTGTACAAAGCCTACAATGCCTGCTTGTTGCAACTCTTAAACATCGCCATGCAATTGTTAGATATCCAACTTTATTGAGTACAGCTCAACAGTTAGATTCACTATCCTTTGTACTATGACTGGTCCTAACTCCGTTTTTGGGACTATCAGCCTGCAAATGGTCAAATCCTTGTTAATCAAAGCATTGTTTCTTCATATTAACATCCATAGGTGTTGGTTTAGTCTTTATATGTGTCTTCTTACTACAACTCCCAACTTCACCCTCAGAAACTCCTACGGATTCAAAGAAGTATCAGAATTGTGGGATAAGGTATAATGTTTGTTTCTTACCTTGGCTTCCTTCTCCACCTTGGTAGCAAGGGTTATCAAGTCATCAAGAGTTCTAATAAGCTGAAGGTCAGCAATTGATGAAGTTTCAACACTCAATCCTTGTACAAAGCATAGAATGCCTGCTTGTTGTTACTCTTGAATATCGACAAGCAATTGTTAGAGATCCAACTTCATTGAGTACACTTCAACAGTTAGATTCACTATCCTTTGTACTATTACTGGTCCTAACTCCGTTTTTGGGACTATCAGCCTGCAAATGGCCAAATCCTTTTTAAATCAAAGCATTGTTTCTTCATATTAACATCCGTAGGTGCTGGTTTAGTCTCTATATGTGTCTTCTTACCAAAACTCCCAACTTCACCCAATGAAACTCTATGGGATTCACAGAAGTATCTGAATTGTGGGATAAGGTATAATGTTTGTTTCTTACCTTGGCTTTCTTCTCCACCTTGGTAGCAAGCTTTATCACGTCATCAAGAGTCCAAACAAGCTGAAGCTCAGCCATTGATGAAGTTTCATCACTCAATCCTTGTACAAAGCCTACAGTGCCTGCATGTTGCTGCTCTTGAACATCACCAAGCAATTGTTAGAGATCCAACTTCATTGAGTACACTTCAACAGTTAGATTCATTGTCCTTTTTACTTTGACTGGTCCTAACTCCGTTTTTGGGACTATCAGCCTGCAAATAGCCAAATCCTTTTTTAATCAAAGCATTGTTTCTTCATATTAAAATCCGTAGGTGCTTGTTTAGTCTCTATATGTGTCTTCTTGCCACAAATCCCAACTTCACCCTCATAAACTACTAGGGATTCAAAGAAGTATCAGAATTGTGAGATAAGGTATAATGTTTGTTTCTTACCTTGGTTTCCTTCTTTACCTTGGTAGCAAGGTTTATCACGTCATCAAGAGTCCTAATAGGCTGATTGTCAGCAATTGATGAAGTTTCATCACTCAATCCTTGTACAAAGCCTACAGTGCCTGCATGTTGCCCCTCTTGAACATCACCAAGCAATTGCTAGAGATCCAACTTCATTGAGTACACTTCAACAGTTAGATTCGTTGTCCTTTGTACTTTGACTGGTCATAACTCCGTTTTTGGGACTATCAGCCTGTAAATGGCCAAATCCTTGTTAATCAAAGCATTGTTTCTTCATATTAACATCCATAGGTGTTGGTTTAGTCTTTATATGTGTCTTCTTACTACAACTCCCAACTTCACCCTCAGAAACTCCTAGGGATTCAAAGAAGTATCAGAATTGTGGGATAAGGTATAATGTTTGTTTCTTACCTTGGCTTCCTTCTCCACCTTGGTAGCAAGGGTTATCAAGTCATCAAGAGTTCTAATAAGCTGAAGGTCAGCAATTGATGAAGTTTCAACACTCAATCCTTGTACAAAGCATAGAATGCCTGCTTGTTGCTACTCTTGAATATCGACAAGCAATTGTTAGAGATCCAACTTCATTGAGTACACTTCAACAGTTAGATTCACTATCCTTTGTACTATTACTGGTCCTAACTCCGTTTTTGGGACTATCAGCCTGCAAATGGCCAAATCCTTTTTAAACAAAGCATTGTTTCTTCATATTAACATCCGTAGGTGCTGGTTTAGTCTCTATATGTGTCTTCTTACCAAAACTCCCAACTTCACCCACTGAAACTCTATGGGATTCACAGAAGTATCTGAATTGTGGGATAAGGTAAAATGTTTGTTTCTTACCTTGGCTTTCTTCTCCACCTTGGTAGCAAGCTTTATCACGTCATCAAGAGTCCAAACAAGCTGAAGCTCAGCCATTGATGAAGTTTCATCACTCAATCCTTGTACAAAGCCTACAGTGCCTGCATGTTGCTGCTCTTGAACATCACCAAGCAATTGTTAGAGATCCAACTTCATTGAGTACACTTCAACAGTTAGATTCATTGTCCTTTTTACTTTGACTGGTCCTAACTCCGTTTTTGGGACTATCAGCCTGCAAATAGCCAAATCCTTTTTTAATCAAAGCATTGTTTCTTCATATTAAAATCCGTAGGTGCTTGTTTAGTCTCTATATGTGTCTTCTTGCCACAAATCCCAACTTCACCCTCATAAACTACTAGGGATTCAAAGAAGTATCAGAATTGTGGGATAAGGTATAATGTTTGTTTCTTACCTTGGTTTCCTTCTTTACCTTGGTAGCAAGGTTTATCACGTCATCAAGAGTCCTAATAGGCTGATGGTCAGCGATTGATGAAGTTTCATTACTTAATCCTTGTACAAAGCCTACAATGCCTGCTTGTTGCACCTCTTCAACATCGCCAAGCAATTGTTAGAGATTCAACTTCATTGCGTATACTTCAATAGTAAGATTCACTATCCTTTGTACTATGACTGGTCCTAACTCCGTTTTTGGGACTATCAGCCTGCAAATGGCCAAATCTTTGTTAATCAAAGCATTGTTTCTTCATATTAACATCCATAGGTGTTGGTTTAGTCTTTATATGTGTGTTCTTGCCACAACTCCCAACTTCACCCACTGAAACTCCTATGGGATTCAAAGAATTATCAGAATTGTGGGATAAGGTATAATGTTTATTTCTTACCTTGGCTTCCTTCTCCACCTTGGTAGCAAGGGTTATCACGTCATAAAGAGTCCTAATAGGCTGAAGATCAGCAATTGATGAAGTTTCAACACTCAAAACTTGTACAAAGCATAGAATGCCTGCTTGTTGCTACTCTTGAATATCGACAAGCAATTGTTAGAGATCCAACTTCATTGAGTACACTTCAACAGTTAGATTCACTATCCTTTGTAGTATAACTGGTCCTAACTCCGTTTTTGGGACTATCAGCCTGCAAATGGCCAAATCCTTTTTAAATCAAAGCATTGTTTCTTCATATTAACATCTGTAGGTGCTGGTTTAGTTTCTATATGTGTCTTCTTACCAAAACTCCAAACTTCACCCGCAGAAACTCCTAGGGATTCAAAGAAGTATCTGAATTTTGGGATAAGGTATAACGTTTGATTCTTACCTTGGCTTCCTTCTCCACCTTGGTAGCAAAGTTTATCACGTCATTAAGAGTCCTAATAGGCTGAAGGTCAGCAATTGATGAAGTTTCATCTCTCAATCCTTGTACAAAGCCAACAACGCCTGCTTGTTTCTACTCTTAAACATCGCCATGCAATTGTTAGAGATCCAACTTCATTGAGTACACTTCAACAGTTAGATTCACTATCCTTTGTACATTGACTGGTCCTAACTCTGTTTTTGGGACTATCAGCCTTCAAATGGCCAAATCCTTGTTAATCAAAGCATTGTTTCTTCATATTAACATTTATAGGTGTTGGTTTAGTCTCAATATGTGTCTTCTTGCAACAACTCCAAACTTAACCCTGAGAAGATGGGATTCAAAGAAGTATCATAATTGTTGGATAAGGTTTAATGTTTGTTTCTTACCTTGGCTTCCTTCTTCACCTTGGTAGCAAGGTTTATCACGTCAGCAAGAGTTCTAATTGGCTGAAGGTCAGCAATTGAAGAAGTTTCAACACTCAATCCTTGTACAAAGCATAGAATGCCTGCTTGTTACTACTCTTGAACATCGCCAAGCAATTGTTAGAGATCCAACTTCATTGAGTACACTTCAACAGTTAGATTCACTATCCTTTGTACTATGTGATGTATTGTACTTTTGATTACTTTTTGATTTGTTTTTAGTATTTGTTTCGTGTCTTTTGTTAGTTTTCGAGTCTTTTCTATTTTGTTTTGAGTCTTTTACAGGTTCTATGGAGTTAAGCCGGAATAAGATGATTTCCGGATTGTTCGGGCTAAGATGAAGCCTAGAAGCTACGGAAAGGACAGGGATCGATCGATCCTACCCTTGGATCGATCGATCCAGACGACTCCAAGAACACGGCCACGGATCGGTCGATCCGGCCAACCAATCGACCGATCCATGCTCCACGGACATCTTGTCCGGACACGAAGGATCGATCGATCCCACCCATGGATCGATCGATCCATGCTCAGCCGCCATGAAGATATTTTGTCCGGGAATTAGGGATCGATCGATCCTAGGTGTGGATCGACCGATCCCCTTGGCCGCCTACTACATTTTACACCTTTGTCTATAAATATCCCACCTAAACCTACTAAAACATATTAGATTTTCTTTCTACGCCTAAAACACTATTCTAGACACATTTTCTTGGATTTCTAAGCTCCTCCTTTCTATCAAACATTTGGAGAAGTTTTGTTGTATCATTTGTTGTTTATTTCAATCCTATTATGCTTTGTATGGTTTATTTTGTTGTTTCTTTGATTATGTGTGAGTAATTTCATAGTTAGGTTTTAGGGTTCTTGAAGGGAATTGATGGCTTGATGATTTGATAGAGATTTGGGGTTTCTAATCCATAGGTTCTTTGATTCATGTGTTCTTAATGCTAGATTAAGAGTAGCTACCTTAGTCTTGATTTTAGGTTGTTCTATAAGCACTAATCATGTTATAGAGAACTTGAACCTTATGAATTGAGCTTTGTATCTCTAGCCTGTGAGAGTTGATGCTAGATCATCATTGTGAACTTAGTGAACTTGTGTGTTAATGCTAATTTGGTTAGGAGAAATCAAACGAGAGTTTAGTTTTCGAGTAGCCAAGTTTAGGGGTTAAGGCCACGAGAGTGGGTTAATCCACCTTGCGTTCATGTTCTAGAACGGTGCTGAGAATGTTAAATCCCATGCTCAAGATTATTCGTTAAGCCATTGATAACCTGAATTTTCCCTAAGGCCTAACGCCTTTTAAATCGTATAAATCAATCGTTTTATGTTTATTGCATTTTGTTTACAAGTTTGAAAGAAAACAATAAAACCCATCCTGCTATAGCTAATTACAAGTCTCGTAAATCATTAATGTACCATTGGTTCTTGTGGATCGATCTCGATATATACTACCTTGCGGTTAAGTGTATCGAGTAAATACTCGAGCAATCAAGTTGGCGCCGTTGCCGGGGACCAATAGCGTTACCTAAAGATTTAGGATCAGTTATTAGTCTATTGCATTTTATTTTAAGTTACTGATAATCATTTCCTTTTTCTCTTTGATGTTTTAAAGGTATATGACCCGAAGCGAAGGTTCATCACACCTAGTTGAATATCACGAAGAAGTTGGAAAGTTCGAAAAGACAATTAGAAGAAAGAAGAGGCTAGCTAAGCAAAGAGAAGCTCAAATGGCTCATGAACAAGGAGGTAATGTGTTACCACCTGGAGACTTACCACACGATGGAGACAATGGTGGAGAGTTACAAGACCCTCCAGTTGGAGTTGCTGCACATCAACCACCAAACTATCAAAGGCCTGCTCCTACTCGTAGGACCTTAAGGGAACATGATGCTCCCAATGCTCAAATGTATCGAGGAGGTGTCCAACAACCTCCAATCAACAGAAATGATTTTGAGATCAAGTCGGGATTACTGAATCTCGTGAAACAAAACCAGTTCCATGGACTTCCTTCTGAAAATCCAGTTACTCATATTGATAACTTCGAGGATGTGTGTGGCACAACCAGGATGAATGGAGTACCAGATGATGCTTTTAAGTGTCGTTTGTTCTTGTTTTCGCTAGCTGATAAAGCGAAACGTTGGTTCAAATCACTAGAGAGAGACTCCATCAGTTCATGGGATGATTACAAAGCTGCATTCTTGGGACAATATTTTACTCAAGCAAGGACCATGCTTCTAAGAAACAAGATCTCGAGTTTTCAACAAGCTGGTACCGAGTCATTCCAAGAAGCTTGGGAGAGATTCAAGGACTACAAAAGAGAGTGTCCTCATCACGGGTTCACTCCTGAATCACTCATCAACACCTTCTATAGAGGAATTGACCAGAATTACAAGATGGCTTTGGACACAGCAAGCAATGGAGACTTCATGACAAAAACAGAACCGGAAGCTCTAATCTTGATTGAAAATCTTGCTGGTAGCAACAGCAACCATTGTGTTGATTATGATAGGACCTTGAGGAGCGTTGGAGGAGGAGAATCAAAACAGATTTCTGAGCTGACTGCGAAGGTGGAACAACTTCTAAGACCTGAACAAAGAGCAGTCAACTATTGTGATGATTCTGGAGAAGGTCAAGGTTACCAAGAGCAAGGGTACCAAGAGCAACATGGGGACTGTTTTGAGGATGTGCAAGCTGAGCTGAATTATGTGAATGGTTATCAAAACCAAGGGTTCAACCAAAATTATAGGAATCATCCTAATCTCTCATACCGAAGCACCAATGTCGAGAACCCCCATGACCAAAAATATCCAGCACAAGTGAGACCACAAGGGCAACAATATCAAGCAAAACCATTTGTGCCAAACCAAGGAGGCTACAACAAGCCTTTTGAGAACAGAGTTCAGAACCAAGGAGGTTTGCAACAAGGGGGATTTCAGCAAAGACCTCAGTTCAACAACTTTCAGAGAGGTTATCAAGCACCAGCTCAAGCTCCTGTGAGCTACGCCCCAGCTGGACCGTCCGATGACAGCGAAATGAAAACAATGCTTAAGCAACTGCTCGATGGCCAGAACAAGAACGCTTTTGACATCAACTCAAGAGTGGAAAACATGTACAGCGAACTCCAAGGTAAGTTTGAAAATCTTTCATCACATGTTAAAACTCTTGAGAATCAGGTAGCACAAGCCGCTTCTACTTCTACAAGACCTATGGGAGTTCTTCCTGGAAAACCACAACCGAACCCGAAAGACTACAACAATGGTAAAGAATTTGTCAATGCCATTACATTGAGGAGTGGGAAACAGGTAGAACCAATCTTGAAGAAAGGAAAAGAAGTTGAAGTTCTCGATGACTCAGAGAAAATCATTGAGAATGAGAATGATTCAGAAGTTCTCAATGCTCCACAAGGAGAGAAAGTTGCAGGTAAGGAAATCGCTGATCTTGAGGAGGAAACTGAAGATCTCGTGCCTCCACCGTACATACCCAAGTTGCCATTTCCAGGTCGCTTAAGGAAGATTCAAAGAGAGAAGGAGTATGCTAAATTCGATGAAGTTATGAAACAACTTCAAATCAAGCTCCCTTTTCTTGAGTTAGTTCGAAATATTCCTATCTACAGAAAATATCTCAAGGATATTTTGACTAACAGGAAAACTCTTGAAGAAGGAGCTATCTTGATCACACACGAGTGCAGCGCCATTTTGCAAAACACAATACCAAAGAAGAAAGAAGATCCAGGTAGTTTTGTTTTGCCTTGTAAAATTGGTGACTCATTATTTGCTAGATGTTTGTGTGATTTAGGTGCAAGTGTGAGCTTGATGCCGCTTTCAGTTGCAAAGCGGTTAGGGATCACAAACTTCAAGCCAACAAGTATCTCTCTAGTGCTTGCAGACCGTTCTGTGCGGTTGCCAATTGGGATTGCTGAGAATGTTTATGTGAGAGTTGGGACATTTCATATCCCCACTGACTTCATTGTTCTTAGCCTGGATGAGGAGCCAAAAGACCCGCTTATTCTTGGTAGACCTTTCTTGCACACATCTGGTGCATTAATAGATGTCAAGAGAAGCTTAATCAAACTGCAAGTAGGAGATCTTGTCCAAGAATTCGACATGGAGAGAGTGATGTCTAAACCAACTATTGAAGGTCAAGCATTTTGGGTTGACATCATGGATGAGCTAGCTGATGAGCTCTTAGAGGAAATGAATACTGAAGATCCACTTCAAATCGCCTTAACAAAGGAAGAGGATCAACATGGATACATTGAGGAAGCAACAACGGATTTTGCTAGAATTCTAGACGAGCCGGTTGAACTGAGTAAAGTTGTTGCATTCGCCTTGTTAGACAAAGATGAAGTAGAAAAGGAGGAGAATGGACCTACCTCAGAAGACTGTGGAGATTGGAGTGAACTGAAAGCTCCAAAGGTAGAACTCAAGCCGCTTCCCTCAGGGCTCAGGTATGCGTTTCTTGGTCCTCATTCTACTTACAATCAATGCTGAACTAAACAATGTAGAGAGTGCCTTACTGCTATGCGAGCTGAGGAAGTACAGAAAAGCTATAGGCTATTCCCTTGACGACATGAAAGGTATATCTCCTAACCTTTGCATGCATAGAATTTATCTCGAAGATGAATCAATGATGTCTATAGAACATCAGAGACGGTTAAACCCGAACCTCAGAGATGTTGTTAAGACTGAGATCATCAAACTCCTTGATGCAGGAGTAATCTATCCAATCTCGGATAGTACTTGGGTAAGTCATGTCCATGTGGTACCTAAAAAGGGTGGTGTCACTGTGATTAGAAATGATAGGAATGAATTGATTCCGACAAGAACTGTGACAGGGCACCGCATGTGCATTGATTATAGAAAGCTTAACTCTGCAACACGTAAAGATCATTTTCCACTTCCATTTATTGATCAAATGTTAGAGAGATTAGCAAACCACCAATATTACTGTTTTCTTGACGGGTACTCGGGATTCTTTCAGATTCCGATACATCCCGATGATCAAGAGAAAACCACTTTTACATGTCCTTATGGTACCTTCGCATATCGAAGAATGCCATTTGGATTGTGTAACGCACCAGCAATATTTCAGCGTTGTATGATGTCAATTTTTTCTGAAATGATTGAGGATTATATGGAAGTCTTTATGGATGACTTCTCTGTGCATGGCACATCTTTTGCTGTTTGTTTGTCTAATCTGTGCAGGGTACTCCAACGCTGCGAGGACAAACATTTGGTCCTGAATTGGGAGAAGTGTCACTACATGGTGCGAGATGGAATCGTTCTCGGTCATAGGATCTCAGAAAAGGGCATCGAAGTGGATAGAGCCAAAATCGATGTGATGATGAACATGCCACCTCCAAATTCTGTAAAGGGAATAAGGAGCTTTCTAGGACATGCTGGGTTCTACAGGAGGTTCATAAAGGATTTTTCAAAGATTGCAAGGCCATTAACTCAGCTATTGTGCAAGGATCAAAAGTTTGAGTTTGATGAAGACTGCCTCAAGGCATTTATAAAGATCAAGGGATCTCTTGTGAGCGCTCCCATTGTGCAACCACCTGATTGGGAGCTACCTTTCGAGGTAATGTGTGATGCAAGTGACTATGCTGTAGGTGTAGTATTAGGGCAAAGGAAAGACAAGAAGATGCATGCCATCTACTATGCCAGCCGCACTCTTGATTCCGCGCAATGCAACTATGCAACAACCGAGAAAGAACTGCTAGCGATTGTCTTCGCTTTTGAGAAGTTTAGATCCTATCTCGCTGGGTCCAAAGTTGTAGTCCACACTGATCATGCAGCATTGAGATACCTTTTCACAAAGAAAGACGCCAAGCCGAGGCTTTTAAGATGGGTACTTCTACTCCAGGAGTTCGACTTGGAAATAAAAGATAAGAAGGGGATCGAAAACGGAGTCGCAGATAACTTATCTCGACTAAGAGTTGAAGAGGATGTCCCAATGAGAGATGTTTTCCCAGGAGAAGAGCTTGCGCTACTAGAAGATAACTATGTCTATGAGGTTGAGCAATCTAACAACAGTAATGCGGCTGATCTCATGACCATGCACACCATCGAGGGAAATTTACCATGGTATGCTGACTTTGCTAACTATTTATCTAGTGATGTTTCACCACCTGATTTTGTAGGATATGCCAAGAAAAAGTTTCTCAACGATATCCATCACTACTATTGGGATGAACCGTTTCTTTACAAGAGGTGTAAAGACGGGATTTTCAGAAGATGCATTCCCGAAAGTGAGGTACATGGTATTCTCTATCATTGTCATGCTTCTGATTATGCAGGACACTTCGCTTCCTTTAAAACAGCTACGAAGATTTTACAAGCTGGCTTTTGGTGGCCTACGATATTCCGTGATGCACACGAGTTTGTAGCAAAGTGTGACGCTTGGCAAAGGAAAGATAACATAAGCAAGCGGAATGAAATGCCGCAAATTTTCATTCTCGAAGTTAAGGTGTTCGATGTATGGGGCATCGACTTCATGGGACCTTTCCCAGCATCCTATGGAAACGAGTACATCTTAGTCGCAGTCGACTATGTCTCTAAATGGGTGGAAGCACTTGCCAGCCCAACAAATGACGGGAAAGTTGTTCTGAAGATGTTCAAAAGCATCATCTTTCCTCGCTTTGGAGTTCCATGGGTAGTGATCAGTGACGGTGGAAAGCATTTCATCAATAAGATCTTTGCGAGTCTGTTGGCAAAGCATGGAGTCAAGCACAAAGTGGCAGCACCATATCACCCTCAGACCAGTGGCCAAGTCGAAATCTCAAACAGGGAGATCAAAGGGATCTTGGAGAAAACAGTTGGAAAATCGAGAAAGGATTGGGCGGCAAAGCTTGATGATGCTCTTTGGGCATACAGAACCGCCTTCAAAACTCCCACTGGAACCACACCATTCAACCTCGTCTACGGTAAGTCCTGTCACCTACCTGTCGAACTAGAGTACAAGGCGTTGTGGGCAACGAAACTGATGAACTTCGACATAAAGACCGCTTCAGAGAAACGTCTAATTCAGTTAAACGAGTTAGACGAACTCAGGTTAAATGCTTACGAAAGCTCAAGGCTCTATAAAGAGCGAACTAAAGCTCTTCATGACAAAAGGATAATCCTCAAGAAGCTTTCAGAGAACGATAAGGTACTTCTCTACAACTCTCGTCTTAAACTTTTTCCAGGAAAACTAAAGTCGAGATGGACCGGTCCTTACACCGTCAAGGAAGTAAAACCGCATGGTGCAGTGGTTCTATGGGACAAAAAGGGAGAACCATTTACTGTAAATGGTCAGAGAGTCAAACCGTACCTCGCAGATTCCACAATGAACGAGAAAACAAAGATCCTTCTCGAGGATCCTCCAAACCAAGTTTAGAACTACATGACGGTCAAGCTAATGACCTTAAATAAGCGCTTTGTGGGAGGCAACCCACCAGGTATCTTGTAAATATTTCTGAGTTTTTCATTTCCTATTTTGATCTTAAGTTTTATGCAATTTGCTTCAATCCACTCTCTGTGAGTGAAGGGATCGATCGATCCCCTACGGTTTCGATCGATCTAGAGCTTAAATGTTTGAATCTTGATATTACAGAAAGGGATCGATCGATCCTAGGCAAGGATCGATCGATCCAAACAAGCTGGCTAAAATTAGACAAAGTGTCCGTAGGCTTGGGATCGGTCGATCCGGCCAACCGATCGACCGATCCACGACCACGCGACCAAATCGACCAAACGACGTTGGATCGATCGATCCAGAGGTTGGATCGATCGATCCCAGGTAAACCAAAAACGAAAATCACTTGAAACAAACCGGAAAACTTCAAAACTCAATCATAAAACCAAAAGGATCGATCGATTTGCAAGAAAAATCGACCAAAACATTCTCCTTTGGCGATTTTGAAGAACACAAAGAACACAAAATTCTTTCAATCATAACTTTGTCAAATCTTAACGGTTTTTAGTGATTCTTGGTGCTAATCCACTCAATTTTTCCTCCTCTTTCTGATTCTGGAAACCATTTTTACTCTCTGCAAAGGTATGGCTTCGAATCTCCCAATCCCCAATTCGAAATTTTAGGGTTCTAATGATGAATTTGAACCAAATCATTATTGCTTGAGTTTTAGGTTGTTTAATGATGGAAAAATGCTAGATTTTTGTCTAGGATGATATGGAAAACTCAATTTGCATTAGATATGGCTGGATTGGAGTGAAATTTTGGATTGTATTTTTCACTATTCATCAAATCCGAAAATGAACCAAATTGAATGATATTGCATAAAAGTCATGTTATTTTGCTTTGATTGGCTTTAATAATTTGATTATGTTGTTACTTGGTTCATTATTCAAAATAAAATGTTTCGATATAGGATTGTTATATCATGGAAAAGCCATAGATTGCATATCGTTGTATGATAACTTGAAAAAAAAAAATGGCTTAAAGAATTGTTTAACGATTCATACAGGATATGGATCAAGCCGGGAGCTCCCGCAATGCAGGAAAGAGACGCAGGACGACCCGTAACCAGAACCCTCTACTCAGACCGGTCACGGGAAAATGGGATGCTCACGACAGCAAATTCTTGGCAGATATGAGAGCAGTCAAGCTTATGCCCACCCGAATGGGATGTGACATTACATTGTCGGACCTTGGGTTACTAGAGGATGCGGCGTCACTCTTTGAGAATATGGGGTTTGAGAAAGGAGAGGATGTCTCGTTCCCAAAGATTGACAGACAACTTGCAAATGAGTTCTGGGATTTGATTGCTCACGGTGATTATGTTTCGCGCAAAGCAAAGATTGCAGCGATAAGGAATCCGGTTTTGAGAATTGCTGTGAAGATCATCAGCAACACCTTCTTCTTTAAAAAGGAATCAGGGGCAGTTAGAGATGATGAGTTATGGATGCTGTTTAGTGGCGTGAAGCATCTCCTACCAGAGTACGCGGAGAGTCCTGGACCTACCGTTAACTATGCCGCTGTCTTGTGCGATATGCTCCAGAGAATCAAGGGAAAACCTCCAAAAGAATGTTGTGTGGGCAACATCCTCACCCCAATCTTCCAACACACGAAGATTGATCTCAGGAGGGAAGAAGTTGAGGAAAGATACGGGAGAATCGACAATAGACATCTAGTCAACTGCCATGTACTAAACAAGAGCGATGTCTATATGTATTGGGATCGCAACGGGATGACCTGTTTCTGCAGACTACCCAACGAAGGTATCACTTCAATCCTATCTAAGGAAAATTTGGAGTTTTTACTAGGTCCGGAGCACTTGATACCAGACCCTTCTGGCAACACACGGACACTGTCTCGTCGCCATCGTACATCAACACAAGCAGCACCACAGCCAAGCGATAGCGATGACGAGATGCAAGAGGCTGAGGTTGACATCGAAGAAGAAGCAGACGAGCCTCAACCGCAGCGGCTGCTGCCTCACGGCCCAAACCGGTACCGCCTACCGCCCAGCCCTCCTGCAGATGACGCAGCACAGCAACTTCAGTGGATCATCAAATCGCAGAAAAAGAACAACTCCATGATGAGGAAAATGTGGAGGGCGATCCAGAAGATCAAACCTTGTTCTTGCGCTTCAGGTTCACCGACACAAGATGACGAAAGCGCTGAAGCTAAGAGTGAGGATAATGAGGAAGTTGAGGAAGGTGAGGATGATGAGAACAATGAGGAAGCTGAGGATGCTGATGACTCTGAGGGCACAGAGTCCGACTCTATCACCAAAGCACATGAGAAGAGGACCAAGGCAGCTCAAGACCGAGCTGAACCTACTGATACCGTGGAGCATTCCTCAGCGCAGTATAGCGATATCCGGTTACCAAGAAGCAGGAGGAACATAGGCAGGAGAGAGAGCTCCAGCGATAGCTCTACCCGCGACCACTGAGCTTGTGGTTATTTCTATCCCTTGTTCTATATCATTTAGCTTTTAAGACATTTGGTTTTATTTCTATATGTATGGCATTCTTCTGTTAATTTTGTTATTACACCGAGACGGTGAAAAGAAGGTTCGGGGGAGGATGCCATTATTTACTAATGACGTTTGTGTTTGTTTCTTTTATTTTGGTGTGTTTTATTTTTATTAAAACTTTGTTGGAATTTTAAATGTTTTATTGAGTCAAAATAGTTATGAGAATTTGTTATCTTTTGGAATTGCAACATGTTTAAGATCATTTTGTCTTAAAACTGCTTAGCCTTATCCCTATCATTTGAGCTTAATCATATATATATGAACTTAATATGGACTTAATATATCTCACTTAGGGGATTGATAATCATGTAATGGAATTACATTTGGAGTTTTCTTTACATTGTTTATATCAACCTTTGTTAACTCCAAATGGCTAGACTTATTTTTAGTCTAGTACCACACCCCTTACCATTTCCATCTTTCAAACCACATGCATCTGTTTATAGCCATTGTCATGTGCATTCATGTGCAAAAACTATGGAGTATACGGACCGACATAGCTTTCCTTTCGCTAGGATTGTGGTAGTAGTTCGTTTGCATACCGTCATTGGACGAGATTGAGCTATTGTGCTTTAGTAGATGTATTTATGAGTATGACGAGCATTCATTGTCAAGATTTACTTTGATGCACCTTTTGTAGGACTTCTCATTCCCGCTCCCCCATCTAAAAAAAAAAAAAAAAAAAAAAGAAAAAAAAAAAAAGAAAAATGAAAATAAACAAGATGGGAAAGGAGTGAAAAGAGAAAGGAGTGAGTCTGAGATCATTAATGTGTCTCATTAGCATCTAAAAAAATCTTTATATTCATACTTGGGGTTTTGAGTTGGTTAGGAAGATCCGAGCGAAAGGAGAGCTATGTACTTCCTAGTTGGTCTTTGTCTCACTGTGATTTTGCATAATGATTTGCATCCGTTTGCTTTGCTGGAGAACCCAAAACACTTGAGCCACCAAATATCAACCTTCATACCTAGACCATAACGTGTTAGATATTCCCTTTGTGAGAGTACACGCATTTCTTAATAAATGTTAAATGTTAAGTTCTACATGATCTTGGGATTTCATATATTTGCTACGGTTATGGCGAAGTACAATGTAGTACGGTTTGATATGAACTTGGTGAAAGTGGTTGCGAGCATTTGATTGAAGGCATGATCCTATAGATTTTATGAATTCTCATATTTTTCAAAACCTTTTCTCTTGGTTTAGATTTTGTTTTGTTTTCCTTGAGGACAAGCAAAAGTCTAAGTTGGGGGGAGTTGATGTATTGTAATTTTGATTACTTTTTGATTTGTTTTTAGTATTTGTTTCGTGTCTTTTGTTAGTTTTCGAGTCTTTTCTATTTTGTTTTGAGTCTTTTACAGGTTCTATGGAGTTAAGCCGGAATAAGATGATTTCGGGATTGTTTGGGCTAAGATGAAGCCTAGAAGCTACGGAAAGGACAGGGATCGATCGATCCTACCCTTGGATCGATCGATCCAGACGACTCCAAGAACACGGCCACGGATCGGTCGATCCGGCCAACCAATCGACCGATCCATGCTCCACGGACATCTTGTCCGGACACGAAGGATCGATCGATCCCACCCATGGATCGATCGATCCATGCTCAGCCGCCATGAAGATATTTTGTCCGGGAATTAGGGATCAATCGATCCTAGGTGTGGATCGACCGATCCCCTTGGCCGCCTACTACATTTTACACCTTTGTCTATAAATATCCCACCTAAACCTACTAAAACATATCAGATTTTCTTTCTACGCCTAAAACACTATTCTAGACACATTTTCTTGGATTTCTAAGCTCCTCCTTTCTATCAAACATTTGGAGAAGTTTTGTTGTATCATTTGTTGTTTATTTCAATCCTATTATGCTTTGTATGGTTTATTTTGTTGTTTCTTTGATTATGTGTGAGTAATTTCATAGTTAGGTTTTAGGGTTCTTGAAGGGAATTGATGGCTTGATGATTTGATAGAGATTTGGGGTTTCTAATCCATAGGTTCTTTGATTCATGTGTTCTTAATGCTAGATTAAGAGTAGCTACCTTAGTCTTGATTTTAGGTTGTTCTATAAGCACTAATCATGTTATAGAGAACTTGAACCTTATGAATTGAGCTTTGTATCTCTAGCCTGCGAGAGTTGATGCTAGATCATCATTGTGAACTTAGTGAACTTGTGTGTTAATGCTAATTTGGTTAGGAGAAATCAAACGAGAGTTTAGTTTTCGAGTAGCCAAGTTTAGGGGTTAAGGCCACGAGAGTGGGTTAATCCACCTTGCGTTCATGTTCTAGAACGGTGCTGAGAATGTTAAATCCCATGCTCAAGATTATTCGTTAAGCCATTGATAACCTGAATTTTCCCAAAGGCCTAACGCCTTTTAAATCGTATAAATCAATCGTTTTATGTTTATTGCATTTTGTTTACAAGTTTGAAAGAAAACAATCAAACCCATCCTGCTATAGCTAATTACAAGTCTCGTAAATCATTAGTGTACCATTGGTTCTTGTGGATCGATCTCGTTATATACTACCATGCGGTTAAGTGTATCGAGTAAATACTCGAGCAATCACTATGATTGGTCCTAACTCTGTTTTTAGGACTATCAGCCTGCAAATGGCCAAATCCTTTTTAATTAAAGCATTGTTTCTTCATATTAACATCCATAGGTGTTGGTTTAGTCTTTATATGTGTCTTCTTGCCACAACTCCCAACTTCACCCACTGAAACTCTATGGGATTCACAGAAGTATCTGAATTGTGGGATAAGGTATAATGTTTGTTTCTTACCTTGGCTTTCTTCTCCACCTTGGTAGCAAGCTTTATCACGTCATCAAGAGTCCAAACAAGCTGAAGCTCAGCCATTGATGAAGTTTCATCACTCAATCCTTGTACAAAACTTACAGTGCCTGCATGTTGCTGCTCTTGAACATCACCAAGCAATTTTTGGAGATTCAACTTCATTGAGTACACTTCAACAGTTAGATTCACTATCCTTTGTACTTTTCCTGGTCATAACTCCGTTTTTGGGACTATCAGCCTCTGTAAATGGCCAAATACTTGTTAATCAAAGCATTGTTTCTTCATATTAACATCCATAGGTGCTGGTTTAGTCACAATATGTGTCTTCTTACTACAACTCCCAACTTCACCCTCATAAACTACTAGGGATTCAAAGAAGTATCAGAATTGTGGGATAAGGTATAATGTTTGTTTCTTACCTTGGTTTCCTTCTTTACCTTGGTAGCAAGGTTTATCACGTCATCAAGAGTCCTAATAGGCTGATGGTCAGCAATTGATGAAGTTTCATCACTCAATCGTTGTACAAAGCCTACAATGCCTGCTTGTTGCAACTCTTGAACATCGCCAAGCAATTGTTAGAGATCCAACTTCATTGAGTACACTTCAATAGTTAGATTCACTATCCTTTGTACTATGACTGGTCCTAACTCCGTTTTTGGGACTATCAGCCTTCAAATGGCCAAATCCTTGTTAATCAAAGCATTGTTTCTTCATATTAACATCCATAGGTGTTGGTTTAGTCTTTATATGTGTGTTCTTGCCACAACACCCAACTTCACCCACTGAAACTCCTATGGGATTCAAAGAAGTATTATAAATGTGGGATAAGGTATAATGTTTGTTTCTTACCTTGGCTTCCTTCTCCACCTTGGTAGCAAGGTTTATCACATCATCAAGAGTCTTAATAGGCTGAATGTCAGCAATTGATGAAGTTTCATCACTCAATCCTTGTACAAAGCCTACAATGCCTGCTTGTTGCTACTCTTGAACATCGCCAAGCAATTGTTAGAGATCCAACTTCATTGAGTACACTTCAACAGTTAGATTAACTATCATTTGTACTTTTCGTGGTCATAACTCCGTTTTTGGGACTATCAGCCTGTAAATGGTCAAATCCTTGTTAATCTAAGCATTGTTTCTTCATATTACCATCCATAGGTGCTGGTTTAGTCTCAATATGTGTCTTCTTACTACAACTCTCAACTTCACACCCAAAAACTCCTATGGGATTCAAAGAATTATCAGAATTGTGGGATATGGTATAAGTATTTCATAAAAGAGATGAAGTTTCGTTACTGAATCTTTGTACAAAGCCTACAAATCCTCCTTGTTGCTACTCTTGAACATCGCCAAGCAATTGTTAGAGATCCAACTTCATTGAGTACACTTCAACAGTTAGATTCATTGTCCTTTGTACTTTGACTGGTCCTAACTCCGTTTTTGGGACTATCAGCCTGCAAATAGCCAAATCCTTTTTTAATCAAAGCATTGTTTCTTCATATTAACATCCATAAGTGCTTGTTTAGTCTCTATATGTGTCTTCTTGCCACAAATCATAACTTCAACCTCTGAAACTCCTATGGGATTCACAGAAGTATCTGAATTGTGGGATAAGGTATAACGATTGTTTCTTACCTTGGCTTTCTTCTCCACCTTGGTAGCAAGCTTTATTACGTCATCGTGAGTCCTAATAGGCTGAAGCTCAACAATTTATGAAGTTTCATCACTCAATCCTTGTACAAAGCCTACAGTGCCTGCATGTTACTGCTCTTGTACATCGCCAAGCAATTGTTAGAGATCCAACTTCATTGAGTACACTTAAACAGTTAGATTCACTATCTTTTGTACTATGACTGGTCCTAACTCCGTTTTTGGGAATATCAGCCTGCAAATGGCCAAATCCTTTTTTAAGCAAAGCATTGTTTCTTCATATTAACATCCATAAGTGCTTGTTTAGTCTCTCTATGTGTCTTCTTGCCACAACTCCCAACTTCACCCACTTAAAGTCCTATGGAATTCACAGAAGTATCTGAATTGTGGGATAAGGTATAACGTTTGTTTCTTACCTTGGCTTTTTTCTCCACCTTGGTAGCAAGCTTTATCACGTCATCAAGAGTCCTAATAGGCTGAAGCTCAGCTATTGATGAAGTTTCATCACTCAATCCATGTACAAAGCCTACAGTGCCTGGATGTTGCTGCTCTTGAACATCACCAAGCAATTATTAGAGATCCAACTTCATTGAATACACTTCAACAGTTAGATTCACTATCCTTTGTACTTGTCCTGGTCATAACTCCATTTTTGGGACTACCAGCCTGTAAATGGCCAAATCCTTGTTAATCAAAGCATTGTTTCTTCATATTAACATCCATAGGTGCTGGTTTAGACTCAATATGTGTCTTCTTACTACAAATCCCAACTTCACCCTCAGAAACTCCTAGGGATTCAAAGAAGTATCGGAATTGTGGGATAAGGTATAATGTTTGTTTCTTACCTTGGCTTCCTTCTCCACCTTGGTAGCAAGGTTTATCACGTCATCAAGAGTCCTAATAGGCTGAAGGTCAGCAATTGATGAAGGTTCATCACTCAGTCCTTGTACAAAGCCTAATATGCCTACTTGTTGCTACTCTTAAACATCACCATGCAATTGTTAGAGATCCAACTTCATTGAATAAACTTCAACTGTTAGATTCACTATCCTTTGTACATTGACTGGTCCTAACTCCGTTTTTAGGACTATCAGCCTGCAAATGGCCAAATCCTTGTTAATGAAAGCATTGTTTCTTCATATTAACATTTATAGGTGCTGGTTTAGTCTCAATATGTGTCTTCTTACTACAACTCTCAACTTCACACTCAGAAATTCCTATGGGATTCAAAGAATTACCAGAATTATGGGATAAGATATAATGTTTATTTCTTACCTTGGCTTCCTTCTCCACCTTGGTAGCAAGATTTATCACGTCATAAAGAGTCCTAATAGGCTGAAGGTCAGCAATTGATGAAGTTTCATCACTCAATCCTTGTATAAATCCTAAAAATCCTGCTTGTTGCTACTCTTGATCATCGCCAAGCAATTGTTAGAGATCCAACTTCATTGAGTACACTTCAACAGTTAGATTCACTATCCTTTGTACATTGACTGGTCCTAACTCCATTTTTAGGACTATCAGCCTGCAAATGGCCAAATCCTTGTTAATGAAAGCATTGTTTCTTCATATTAACATTTATAGGTGCTGGTTTAGTCTCAATATGTGTCTTCTTACTACAACTCTCAACTTCACACTCAGAAACTCCTATGGGATTCAAAGAATTATCAGAATTGTGAGATAAGATATAATGTTTATTTCTTACCTTGGCTTCCTTCTCCACCTTGGTAGCAAGGTTTATCACGTCATAAAGAGTCCTAATAGGCTGAAGGTCAGCAACTGATGAAGTTTCATCACTCAATCCTTGTATAAAGCCTACAAATCCTGCTTGTTGCTACTCTTGATCATCGCCAAGCAATTGTTAGAGATCCAACTTCATTGAGTACACTTCAACAGTTAGATTCACTAGCCTTTGTACTTTGACTGGTCCTAACTATGTTTTTGGGACTATTGATTGCTCGAGTATTTACTCGATACACTTAACCACAAGGTAGTATATAACGAGATCGATCCACAAGAACCAATGGTACACTAATGATTTACGAGACTTGTAATTAGCTATAGCAGGATTGGTTCGATTGTTTTCTTTCAAACTTGTAAACAAAATGCAATAAACATAAAACGATTGATTTATACGATTTAAAAGGCATTAGGCCTTAGGGCATTTCAGGCTGTCAATGGCTTAACGAATAATTTTGAGCAAGGGATTTAACACTCTCAGCACCGTTCTAGAACATGAACGCAAGGTGGATTAACCCACTCTCGTGGCCTTAACCCCTAAACTTGACTACTTGAAAACTAAACTCTCGTTTGATTTCTCCTAACCAAATTAGCATTAACACACAAGTTCACTAAGTTCACAATGATGATCTAGCATCAACTCTTGTAGGCTAGAGATACAAAGCTCAATTCATAAGGTTCAAGTTCTCTATAACATGATTAGTGCTTATAGAACAACCTAGAATCAAGAATAAGGTAGCTACTCTTAATCTAGCATTAAGAACACATGAATCAAAGAACCTATGGATTAAAAACCCCAAATCTCTATCAATTTATCAAGCCATCAATTTCCTTCAAGAACCCTAAAACCTAACTATGAAATTACTCACACATAATCAAAGAAACAACAAAGTAAACCATAGAAAGCATAATAGTATTGAAATAAACAACAAATGATACAACAAAACTTCTCCAAATGTTTGATAGAAAGGAGGAGCTTAGAAATCCAAGAAATGTGTATAGAATAGTGTTTTTGGCGTAGAAAGAAAAACTGATATGTTTTAGTAGGTTTAGGTGGGATATTTATAGACATAGGTGTAAAATGGAGTAGGCGGCTGGGAGGATCGATCGATCCACAAGTCGGATCGATCGATCCCCAATTCCCGGACATAATATCTTGATGGCGGCTGGGCATGGATCGATCGATCTGCATGAGGGATCGACCGATCCTTCGTGTCCGGACATAATATCTTCATGTCGTCAACAAGCCAGATCGACCGATCTAGACGTAGGATCGGTCAATCCTTTGCGTCCGGAGGGAGTGTCCGTGGAGCATGGATCGATCGATCTGAGGTGAGGATCGATCGATCCCTTGGTTGTGTTCTTGGAGTTGTTTGGATCGATCGATCCAAGGTTAGGATCGATCGATCCCTTTCCTTTCCGTAGCTTTTAGGCTCCATCTTAGCCCGAACAATCCCGAAACCGTTTTATTCCAGCTTAACTCCATAGAACATGTACAAGACTCAAAACAAAATAGAAAAGACTCGAAAACTAACAAAAGACACAAAACAAATACTAAAAACAAACCAAAAATCAATCAAAAGTACAATACATCAACTCCCCCCAACTTAGACTTTTGCTTGTCCTCAAGGAAAACAAAACAAAATCTAAACCAAGAGAAAAGGTTTGAAAAACATGAGAATTCATAAAATCTATAGGATCATGCCTTCAACCAAATGCTCGCAACCACTTTCACCAAGTTCATATCAAACTGTACTACATTGTACTTCGCCATAACCGTAGCAAATGTATGAAATCCCAAGATCATGTAGAACTTAACATTTAACATTTATTAAGAAATATGTGTACTCTCACAAAGGGAATATCTAACACGTTATGGTCTAGGTATGAAGTGATTGCTCGAGTATTTACTCGATACACTTAACCGCAAGGTAGTATATAACGAGATCGATCCACAAGAACCAATGGTATACTAATGATTTACGAGACTTGTAATTAGCTATTACAGGATGGGTTTGATTGTTTTCTTTCAAACTTGTAAACAAAATGCAATAAACATAAAACGATTGATTTATACGATTTAAAAGGCATTAGGCCTTAGGGCATTTCAGGTTGTCAATGGCTTAACGAATAATTTTGAGTATGGGATTTAACACTCTCAGCACCGTTCTAGAACATGAACGCAAGGTGGATTAACCCACTCTCGTGGCCTTAACCCCTAAACTTGACTACTTGAAAACTAAACTCTCGTTTGATTTCTCCTAACCAAATTAGCATTAACACACAAGTTCACTAAGTTCACAATGATGATCTAGCATCAACTCTCGCAGGCTAGAGATACAAAGCTCAATTCATAAGGTTCAAGTTCTCTATAACATGATTAGTGCTTATAGAACAACCTAAAATCAAGACTAAGGTAGCTACTCTTAATCTAGCATTAAGAACACATGAATCAAAGAACCTATGGATTAGAAACCCCAAATCTCTATCAATTCATCAAGCCATCAATTTCCTTCAAGAACCCTAAAACCTAACTATGAAATTACTCACACATAATCAGAAAAACAACAAAGTAAACCATAGAAAGCATAATAGTATTGAAATAAACAACAAATGATACAACAAAACTTCTCCAAATGTTTGATAGAAAGGAGGAGCTTAGAAATCCAAAAAAAATGTGTCTAGAATAGTGTTTTAGGGGTAGAAAGAAAAACTGATCTGTTTTAGTAGGTTTAGGTGGGATATTTATAGACATAGGTGTAAAAGTGTGTGTGCGGCTGGGAGGATCGGTCGATCCACAAGTCGGATCGATCGATCCCCAATTCCCGGACATAATATCTTCATGGCGGCTGAGCATGGGATCGATCGATCTGCATGAGGGATCGATCGATCCGTAGTGTCCGGACAAAATATCTTCAAGGCAAATGAGCATGGGATCGATCGATCTGCATGAGGGATCGATCGATCCTTGGTGTCCAGACATAATGTCCGTGGATAATGGATCGGTCGATCCGCCCATGAGATCGACCGATCCTTGGCCGTGTTCTTGGAGTTGTTTGGATCGATCGATCCAAGGGTACGATCGATCGATCCCGTTCCTTTCCGTAGCTTCTAGGCTTCATCTTTAGCCCAAACAATCCCGAAACTGTCTTATTCCGGCTTAACTCCATAGAACCTGTAAAAGACTCAAAACAAAATAGAAAAGACTCGAAAACTAGCAAAAGACACGAAACAAATACTAAAAACAAACCAAATACCAATCAAAAGTACAATACATCATGAAGGTTGATATTTGGTGGCTCAAGTGTTTTGGGTTCTCCAGCAAAGCAAACGGATGCAAATCATTATGCAAAATCACAGTGAGACAAAGACCAACTAGGAAGTACATAGCTCTCCTTTCGCTCGGATCCTTCTAACCAACTCAAAACCCCTAAGTATGAATATAAAGATTTTTTTTAGATGCTGATGAAACACATTAAAGATCTCAGACTTTCTCTGTTCTCTTTTCACTCCTTTCCCATCTTGTTTATTTTCGTTTTTTCTACTTTTTTTTTTTTTTTTTTTTTTTTTTTAATTACATATATATTTTTTAGATGGGGGAGCGGGAATGAGGAGTCCTACAAAAGCTGCATCAAAAGAAATCTTGACAATGAATGCTCGTTATACTCATAAATACATCTACTAAACCACAATGGCTAAATCTCGTCCAATGACGGTATGCAAACGAACTACTACCACAATCCTAACGAAAGGAAAGCTATGTCGGTCCGTATACTCCATAGTTTTTGCACATGAATGCACATGACAATGGCTATAAACAGATGCATGTGGTTTGAAAGATGGAAATGGTAAGGGGTGTGGTACTAGACTAAAAATAAGTCTAGCCATTTGGAGTTAACAAAGGTTAATATAAATAATGTAGAGAAAACTCCAAATGTAATTCCATTACATGATTATCAATCCCCTAAGTGAGATATATTAAGTCCATATTAAGTTCATATATATATGATTAAGCTCAAATGATAGGGATTTTCATAAAATGATCAAGTTATGGATTTTTCTGCGCTTCCAAGTTATCCTCAAACAAGGCTAAGCAGTTTTAAGACAAAATGATCTTAAACATGTTGCATCCTCCCCCGAACTTGCTTTTCACCGTCTCGGTGTAATAACAAAATTAAAAGAAGAATGCCATACATAAAGAAATAAAACCAAACGTCTTAAAAACAAAATGATTTAAAACAAGGGATAGAAATAACCACAAGCTCAGTGGTCGCGGGCGGAGCTATCGCTGGAGCTCTCTCTCCTGCCTATGTTCCTTCTACTTCTGGGTAAGCGGATGTCGCTATACTGTGCTGAGGAATGCTCCACCGGTGAATGAGAAGTTCCAGCTCGGTCTTGAGCTTCCTTCGTCCTCATCTCATGTAGTTTGCTGATAGAGTCGGACTCCGTGCCCTCAGAGTCATCAGCATCCTCAGCTTCCTCAGTATCCTCATTATCCTCACCTTCAGCTTCCTCACCTTCAGCTTCCTCACCTTCAGCGTTTTCGTCATCTTGTGTCGGTGAACCTGAAGCACAAGAACAAGGTTTGATCTTCTGGATCGCCCTCCACATTTTCCTCATCATGGAGTTGTTCTTTTTCTGCGATTTGATGATCCACTGAAGTTGCTGGGCTGTGTCATCTGCAGGAGGGCTGGGCGGTAGGCGGTACCGGTTGGGGCTGTGAGGCAGCAGCTGCTGCTGCTGAGGCTCGTCTGCTTCTTCTTCTATGTCAACCTCAGCCTCTTACATCTCGTCATCGCTATAGCTTGGCTGTGGTGCTGCTTGTGTTGATGTACGATGGCGACGAGAGAGTGTCCGTGTGTTGCCAGAAGGGTGTGGTATCAAGTGCTCTGGACCTAGCAAAAACTCCAAATTTTCCTGAGATAGGAGTGAAGTGATACCTTCATTGGGTAGTCTGCAGAAACAGGTCGTCCCGTTGCGATCCCAATACATATAGACATCGCTCTTGTTGAGTACATGGCAGTTGACTAGATGTCTATTGTCGACTCTCCCGTATTTGTTCTCAACTTCTTCTCTCCTGAGATCAATCTTCGTGTGTTGGAAGATTGGGGTGAGGATGTTGCCCACACAACATTCATTTGGAGATTTTCCCTTCATCTTCGCAAGCATATCGCACAACACAGCTGCATAGTTGACGGTAGGTCCAGGACTTTCCGCGTAGTTTGGTAGGAGATGCTTCACGCCATAAAACATCATCCATAACTCATCATCTCTAACCGCCCCTGATTCCTTTTTAAAGAAAAATGTGTTGCTGATGATCTTCACAGCAATTCTCAATACCGGATTCCTTATCGCTGCAATCTTGGCTTTGCGCGAAACATAATCACCATGAGCAATCAAACTCCAGAACTCATTTGCAAATCATCTATCAATCTTTGGGAACGAGACATCCTCTCCTTTCTCGAATCCGTAGATATCACAAATTTTATGAAGAGTGTATCTGTAGTGCTTCTTGAGGAGGAAGAAACTGAAAGTACCCTCGCTCGCTATCGGTGCGTCCGGGTTTTTGTAGGTGAGCCGACAAGTGGCAAGAAACTCTCTCACCAATCTTGGATATAACGGCTCGTTGAGCTTCCAAAGCATTCCAAACCCCATATTCTCAAAGAGTGACGCCGCATCCTCTAGTAAACCAAGGTCCGCTAAAGTAATGTCACATCCCATTCGGGTGGGCATAAGCTTGACTGCTCTCATGTCTGCCAAGAATTTGGTGTCGTGAGCATCCCATTTTCCTGTGACTGGTCTGAGTAGAGGATTCTGGTTACGGGTCGTTCTGCGCCTCTTTCCTGCATTGCGGGAGCTCCCAGCTTGATCCATATCCTGCACGAATCCAAAAACTATTCTTTAAGCCATTTTTTTCAAGTTATTATACAACAATATGGCTTTATCATGATGTAACAACCAATATCGAAACCATTTCATTTTGAATAATGAACCAAGTAACAACATAATCAAATTATTAAAGCCAATCAAAGCAAAATAACATGACTTTTATGCATTAACATTCAATTTGGTTCATTTTCGTTTTTTTTTTTGATGAATAGTGAAAATTCAAATCAAAAATTTCACTCCAATCTACCCATTTCTAATGCAAATTGAGTTTCCCATATCATCCTAGACAAGAATCTAGCATTTTTCCATCATTAAACATCCTAACACTCAAGCAATAATGATTTGGAGCAAATTCATCATTAGAACCCTAAAATTTCGAATTGGGGATTAGGAGATTCGAAGCCATACCTTTGCAGAGAGTTAAAATGGTTACCAGAATCAGAAAGAGGAGGAAAAAAATGAGTGGATTAGCACCAAGAATCACTAAAATCTGTTAAGATTTGACAAAGTTATGATTGAAAGAAGTTTTTGTTCTTTGTGTTCTTCAAAATCGTAAGAGAGAAGGATTTTGGTCGATTTTTCTTGCAAATCGATCGATCCTTTGTGTTTTATGATTGAGTTTTGATGTTTTTCGGTTTAATTTAAGTGATTTTCGGTTTCGTCATACCTGGGATCGATCGATCCATCATCCGGATCGATCGATCTCTTGCTGTTCCGCGTTTTCCCGTGCTTCAGGGATCGATCGATCGTGAGTCCGGATCGATCGATCCCAGCTGTTTGGTCGTGTGTTCGTGGATCGGTCGATCGTGTGGCCGGATCGACCGATCCCACACCTCCGGATACTTGTTGAATTTTTGCCGTTTTGCTTGGATAGATCGATCCAACCTCTGGATCGATCGATCCCTTTCTGTAATACCAAAATTCAAACGTTTAAGCACTGGATCGATCGAAACCGTATGGGATTGATCGATCCCTTCACTCACAGAGAGTGGATTGAAGCAATATGCATAAAACTTAAGATTAAAATAGGAAATGAAAAACTTAGTAATATTTACAAGATACCTGGTGGGTTGCCTCCCACAAAGCGCTTATTTAAGGTCATTAGCTTGACCGTCATGGAGTTCTAAACTTGGTTTGGAGGATCCTCGAGAAGGATCTTTGTTTTCTCGTTCATTGTGGAATCTGCAAGGTACGGTTTGACTCTCTGACCATTTACAGTAAATGGTTCTCCCTTTTTGTCCCAGAGAACCACTGCACCATGCGGTTTTACTTCCTTGATGGTGTATGGCCCGGTCCATCTCGACTTTAGTTTTCTTGGAAAAAGTTTAAGGCGAGAGTTGTAGAGAAGTACCTAATCGTTCTCTGAAAGCTTCTTGAGGATTATCCTTTTGTCATGAAGAGCTTTAGTTCGCTCTTTATAGATCCTTGAGCTTTCGTAAGCATTTAACCTGAGTTCGTCTAACTCGTTTAACTGAATTAGATGTTTCTCTGAAGCGGTCTTGATATCAAAGTTCATCAGCTTCATTGCCCACAGCGCCTTGTACTCAAGTTCGACAGGTAGGTGACAGGACTTACCGTAGACAAGGTTGAATGGTGTGGTTCCAATGGGAGTTTTGAAGGCGGTTTTGTATGCCCAAAGAGCATCATCAAGCTTTGCCGCCCAATCCTTTCTCGATTTTCCTACTGTTTTCTCCAAGATTCCTTTGATCTCCCTGTTTGAGATTTCGACTTGGCCACTGGTATGAGGGTGATATGGTGCTGCCACTTTGTGTTTGACCCCATGCTTTGCCAACAGACTCGCAAAGATCTTGTTGATGAAATGCTTTCCACCGTCACTGATCACTACCCTTGGGACTCCAAAGCGAGGAAAGATGATGGATTTAAACATCTTCAGAACAACTTTCCCGTCATTTGTTGGGCTGGCAAGTGCTTCCATCCATTTAGAGACATAGTCGACTACGACTAAGATGTACTCGTTTCCATAGGATGCTGGGAAAGGTCCCATGAAGTCGATGCCCCATACATCGAACACCTCAACCTCGAGAATGAAATGTTGTGGCATTTCATTCTGCTTGCTCATGTTATCTTTTCTTTGGCAAGCGTCACACTTCGCTACAAACTCGTGTGCATCACAGAATATCGTATGCCACCAAAAGCCAGCTTGTAAAACCTTCGTAGCTGTTTTAAAGGAAGCGAAGTGTCCTGCATAATCAGAAGCATGACAATGATAGAGAATACCATGTACCTCACTTTCGCTAATGCATCTTCTGAAAATCCCGTCTTTACACCTCTTGTAAAGAAACGGTTCATCCCAATAGTAGTGTTGGACATCTTTGAGAAACTTTTTCTTGGCATATCCTACAAAATCAGGTGGTGAAACATCACAAGATAAGTAGTTAGCAAAGTCAGCATACCATGGTAAATTTCCCTCGATGGTGTGCATGGTCATGAGCTCAGCCCCATTTCTGTTATTAGATTGCTCAACCTCATAGACATAGTTATCTTCTAGTAGCGCAAGCTCTTCTCCTGGAAAAACATCTCTCATTGGGACATCCTCTTCCACTCTTAGTCGAGATAAGTTATCTGCGACTCCGTTTTCGATTCCCTTCTTATCTTTGATTTCCAAGTCGAACTCCTGGAGTAGAAGTATCCATCTTAAAAGCCTCGGCTTGGCGTCTTTCTTTGTAAAAAGGTATCTCAACGCTGCATGATCAGTGTGGACTACAACTTTGGACCCAACGAGATAGGATCTAAACTTCTCAAAAGCGAAGACAATCGCTAGAAGTTCTTTCTCGATTGTTGCATAGTTGCATTGTGCGGCATCAAGAGTGCGGCTGGCATAGTAGATGGCGTGCATCTTCTTGTCTTTCCTTTGCCCTAGAACTGCACCTACAGCATAGTCACTTGCATCGCACATTACCTCGAAAGGTAGCTCCCAATCAGGTGGTTGCACAATGGGAGCGCTCACAAGAGATCCCTTGATCTTTATAAATGCCTTGAGGCAGTCTTCATCAAACTCAAACTTTTGATCTTTGCACAATAGTTGAGTTAATGGCCTTGCAATTTTTGAAAAATCCTTTATGAACCTCCTGTAGAACCCAGCATGTCCTAGAAAGCTCCTTATTCCCTTTACAGAATTTGGAGGTGGCATGTTCATCATCACATCGATTTTGGCTCTATCTACTTCAATGCCCTTTTCTAAGATCCTATGACCGAGAACGATTCCATCTCGCACCATGTAGTGACACTTCTCCCAATTCAGGACCAAATGTTTGTCCTCGCAACGTTGGAGTACCCTGCACAGATAAGACAAACAAACAGCAAAAGATGTGCCATGCACAGAGAAGTCATCCATAAAGACTTCCATATAATCCTCAATCATTTCAGAAAAAATTGACATCATACAACGCTGAAATGTTGCTGGTGCGTTACACAATCCAAATGGCATTCTTCGATATGCGAAGGTACCATAAGGACATGTAAAAGTAGTTTTCTCTTGATCATCAGGATGTATCGGAATCTGAAAGAATCCCGAGTACCCGTCAAGAAAACAGTAATATTGGTGGTTTGCTAGTCTCTCTAACATTTGATCGATAAATGGAAGTGGAAAATGATCTTTACGTGTTGCAGAGTTAAGCTTTCTGTAATCAATGCACATGCGGTGCCCTGTCACAGTTCTTGTCGGAATCAATTCATTCCTATCATTTCTAATCACAGTGACACCACCTTTTTTAGGTACCACATGGACAGGACTTACCCAAGTACTATCCGAGATTGGATAGATTACTCCTGCATCTAGGAGTTTGATGATCTCAGTCTTAACAACATCTCTGAGGTTCGGGTTTAACCGTCTCTGATGTTCTATAGACATCATTGATTCATCTTCGAGATAAATCCTATGCATGCAAAGGTTAGGAGATATACCTTTCATGTCATCAAGGGAATAGCCTATAGCTTTTCTGTACTTCCTCGGCTCACACAGCAGTAAGGCACTCTCTACATTGTTTAGTTCAGCATTGATTATAACGGGGTAAGTAGAATGAGGACCAAGAAACGCATACCAGAGCCCTGAGGGAAGCGGCTTGAGTTCCACCTTTGGAGCTTTTAGTTCACTCCAATCTCCACAGTCTTCTGAGGTAGGTTCATTATCCTCCTTTTCTACTTCATCTTTGTCTAGCAAGGCGAATGCAACAACTTTACTCAGTTCAACCGGCTCGTCTAGAATTCTAGCGAAATCCGTTGTTGCTTCCTCAATGTATCCATGTTGATCCTCTTCCTTTGTCAAGGCGATTTGAAGTGGATCTTCAGTATTCATTTCCTCTAAGAGCTCATCAGCTAGCTCATCCATGATGTCAACCCAAAATGCTTGACCTTCAATAGTTGGTTTAGACATCACTCTCTCCATGTCGAATTCTTGGACAAGGTCTCCTACTTGTAGCTTGATCAAGCTTCTCTTGACATCTATTAATGCACCAGAGGTGTGCAAGAAAGGTCTACCGAGAATAAGCGGGTCTTTTGGCTCCTCATCCAGGCTAAGAACAATGAAGTCAGTGGGGATATGAAATGTCCCAACTCTCACGTAAACATTCTCAGCAATTCCAATGGGCAACCGCACAGAACGGTCTGCGAGCACTAGAGAGATACTTGTTGGCTTGAAGTTTGTGATCCCCAACCGCTTTGCAACTGAAAGCGGCATCAAGCCCACACTTGCACCTAAATCACACAAACATCTAGCAAATAATGAGTCACCAATTTTACAAGGCAAAACAAAACTACCTGGATCTTCTTTCTTCTTTGGTATTGTGTTTTGCAAAATGGCGCTGCACTCTTGTGTGATCAAGACAGCTCCTTCTTCAAGAGTTTTCCTGTTAGTCAAAATATCCTTGAGATATTTCCTGTAGATAGGAATATTTTGAACTAACTCAAGAAAAGGGAGCTTGATTTGAAGTTGTTTCATCACTTCATCAAATTTAGCATACTCCTTCTCTCTTTGAATCTTCCTTAAGCGACCTTGATATAAGATCGGAATCACTCCAAATCTTATTGATCAAAAGATGTCAAAGTTGACAAGCTTGTTGCGGAAGTGAGCGTGATGTCGAGATGGAAGGTGGCGGTTTGATTGACTCTCTCAATCGGTGGGCTTGATTGACTCTCTCAATCAATGAACGAACAAGTTATTTGAGTCACACAAACAACTAAATTCGTGGCTTCTAAAGAATAGAAGTGAATCACACACTTGTATTCAAAAGAAAGAACAATTCCTCAAAGAAACAACTTTGTAAGAAAACAAGAAAACTTTGTATTAATCTGATTGAAAGGTGAATATTACAATGGACTATGAGGAGCTTATATAGGCTCATGAACAAGGACCTCCAACAGTCAGAAAATGTAAAGGAATACAAAAGAAAGTTAAAGAAATCAAAAGAAATCCTCCATTGATGTGAACTAGCCGTTAGGCATTAATGGGGAGGGGGGGCTCCTCTAGCTTGGCTGAGAGATTGAAGACTTCTTCTAGGTCTTTCAGTGTCTTTGGACGTCTAGGATCTCTTGGAGTAGATGGAGGGCCTGGATCAAAAGGAAAAGCTGATCCTTTAAGAAAATGTGTGGTGTAGTGACCCCTAAATTAAGGAACATGTTTCTTTCCTTTTGTCTTTGGTATATGGGGGCAAGTGGTGTCGTTTTGGCTGAGGTATATTCATATTTTAGAGTCTCTAGTCGATCAAGAGTGTCTCCTGGTCGCCACAAATACGTTTGAAGTCTCCTAAACCCGTGAGCTTCCAAATAAGGCGAGCGTAGACTGCTTCGGTTTAGAAAATTGATATCTCCCAAACCAAAATTGGTATTGAATTGATTCCAATTCGATGAGCTCCCCTGATGAGTCAAGAATGTATAAAAAGTTGATTTGTAGCTTATCTCTTCTTGGTTTGGTCGAAAATACCCAATAAGTAGCTGTTGGTCTCCATCGGATTCATTGGAGGACTGCAGACTTGTAACGTGAATATCTCCCTCGTGTGAATAGATTTTGAACCGATTCCACTTCTCTATGAATCCTTGATGACTTAATATTGCCTCATTAAAAACCTTTCTAGGTAAACCCATTGGGAAAAACCCTAGATAAGGGAAAAAGAGTGCAACAGTCATATTCCAACATTCGACGAGTTGATATGCTTCAATAAAGGCACATGTGTATTTGGTATGCTCGGGTTGGTTCTCTCCAAGGGTCTTGGTTGCCTGGTTGGTGTCTCCTCCATGCTCCTTGGTCGATGCTGACTTGATGGCCTCATCATACTCTCCCTCTTGAAAAAGTTTTGACCTCGAAACTATATAATCTCGGTATGTTGGTATTTTGTTGATGCATGGTGCATCTGGTGGCTTCTCCTTTATCTGAATGGCTCTGATACCAAATGATATAAGATCGGAATCACTCCAAATCTTATTGATCAAAAGATGTCAAAGTTGACAAGCTTGTTGCGGAAGTGAGCGTGATGTCGAGATGGAAGGTGGCGGTTTGATTGACTCTCTCAATCGGTGGGCTTGATTGACTCTCTCAATCAATGAACGAACAAGTTATTTGAGTCACACAAACAACTAAATTCGTGGCTTCTAAAGAATAGAAGTGAATCACACACTTGTATTCAAAAGAAAGAACAATTCCTCAAAGAAACAACTTTGTAAGAAAACAAGAAAACTTTGTATTAATCTGATTGAAAGGTGAATATTACAATGGACTATGAGGAGCTTATATAGGCTCATGAACAAGGACCTCCAACAGTCAGAAAATGTAAAGGAATACAAAAGAAAGTTAAAGAAATCAAAAGAAATCCTCCATTGATGTGAACTAGCCGTTAGGCATTAATGGGGAGGGGGGGCTCCTCTAGCTTGGCTGAGAGATTGAAGACTTCTTCTAGGTCTTTCAGTGTCTTTGGACGTCTAGGATCTCTTGGAGTAGATGGAGGGCCTGGATCAAAAGGAAAAGCTGATCCTTTAAGAAAATGTGTGGTGTAGTGACCCCTAAATTAAGGAACATGTTTCTTTCCTTTTGTCTTTGGTGTATGGGGGCAAGTGGTGTCGTTTTGGCTGAGGTATATTCATATTTTAGAGTCTCTAGTTGATCAAGAGTGTCTCCTGGTCGCCACAAATACGTTTGAAGTCTCCTAAACCCGTGAGCTTCCAAATAAGGCGAGCGTAGACTGCTTCGGTTTAGAAAATTGATATCTCCCAAACCAAAATTGGTATTGAATTGATTCCAATTCGATGAGCTCCCCTGATGAGTCAAGAATGTATAAAAAGTTGATTTGTAGCTTATCTCTTCTTGGTTTTGTCGAAAATACCCAATAAGTAGCTTTTGGTCTCCATCGGATTCATTGGAGGACTGCTGACTTGTAACGTGAATATCTCCCTCGTGTGAATAGATTTTGAACCGATTCCACTTCTCTATGAATCCTTGATGACTTAATATTGCCTCATTAAAAACCTTTCTAGGTAAACCCATTGGGAAAAACCCTAGATAAGGGAAAAAGAGTGCAACAGTCATATTCCAACATTCGACGAGTTGATATGCTTCAATAAAGGCACATGTGTATTTGGTATGCTCGGGTTGGTTCTCTCCAAGGGTCTTGGTTGCCTGGTTGGTGTCTCCTCCATGCTCCTTGGTCGATGCTGACTTGATGGCCTCATCATACTCTCCCTCTTGAAAAAGTTTCGACCTCGAAACTATATAATCTCGGTATGTTGGTATTTTGTTGATGCATGGTGCATCTGGTGGCTTCTCCTTTATCTGAATGGTGTCATTGACATTTCCATCTTCCTTGTCAGCTGGTTTGATAGGCACTGGTGCATGCTCCTCATGGTTTCGATTTTGGATCATGAGTTTCTTCATTTCCGGTGAATCACCTTTATGCTCCGTGTAATTATTCATGGTCCCTGCAAGTGTATCAACGCTTTGGGCAAGAAACAAGTGTGTTATGACAGTCATAGAATCATTAAAAATAGGTAAACACGTATTAGTTAGAACCAATCCATTAATAGTGTTAGGTTTCACTTTGACTTGCGTTTTAAGACAAGAAATTTGTATCTTGTGTTCCTCCTTTAAACCTAAACTTTTCTCAACAAATTCTGAGCATAACAGGTTCATTAACATAGTTTTTGCATCATTAGAAATAATTCGAATTAAGGTGTTACTTACCTTGTCAAGATCCTTAGCATTTTTGGTTTCCATTAGTTAACAAAGTAAAAGGAAGTGATATTGGATCTGGGGGCTCTTCTTTTATCATGGCATTGTTGGTGACAACTTCTTCTTCATTATGGACTGGTAAACACACCATGAGCCTTGGACGTGGTGGTACGTCACTACACTTTGTTGGTTTCTTCATTTGATTCGAAGTTAAGCTCCGTTTTGATGAGATTTCTCTTTGGCCATTGTACACGTCTTTGGTATCTGGACCTTTCTTAACACTTAAGGACACCATCAAGTGCATTATACTTGAACTTAAAGCAATGGAAACAGAGTTCTTGAAACTACGAGTGCATATGAAAGTATTCCAAAACTGAATAAACTCGTAAGTATCTTTTACTTGAGTACCTTGTGAATTGTTTGGTAACAACTCAGCCTTGATAATGGTGATCTTAGAAGTAATATAAGCAGGTGTTGAACAAGGCTTGACCATCACACATGCTTTGGGAGCTGAATGCTCACATGTCTTACTTTGGTGAATTTGTGATGTTGTTGTTTCCGAACGATGCTTCTCAAGACTTATGCCTCTTACAACGTGTTTAGCCTCATGCTCCATGATATGATCTGCATCAACAACCTTTGGCATAGACAAGAGCATTATACTAGAATTGGGAAATTTAAAATCAGATTGAACTAGACTATCATTTGTTTTAGATGAGTTCTGTTTTTGTTCAAGTGATGTGGAGTTTACTACTTGTCTTTCAGGGCAAGTTACAGCAAAGTGACCTCTCTTATGACACTTATAACAGGTTAGCCCTTTAAAATTCACCGAGTTAGAAGACTTACCTTGGATTGGTGGGTCTTGTGACTTTGATATAGCATTAGAGCTAGATATGGATGCCTTGGGTGCAACTTCTCTTCTCATAGGCTGAAGTTCTGTTGTAGGCGTCACTCTCCTTGGTGTGGTCTGAAGCTTCACTACAAATTCTTGGCGCATTTGTGCCTTGAGTTCTGTCCAATCTACAATTGGCTTCTTGTAGGCAGTTGGAGTGCTCTTCTTTAGCCACCATTCATAAGCTGTTTTTGTAAAGGCGGAGACAGCTTGTATTAGCTTCTTTTCCATTGGGATCTTGTTGGTTTGTAACCACTCATCCATGTCACTTTCCCATTGCAAGTATCTTCCAGGGTCTTTAATAGTTCCGGAAAATACTAGGGAACCTCTTCTTCTTGAACGGTCTGGTGGTTTAGGCTCAACATATTTGGCTTCTAGTGCATCTCCAAATACAGTTTCTTCTCTATTTGTAGGCAGAATCTGATCCAGCTTTGCTATTTGATCTTCTATAGTATGAACCTCTTTAAGGAGTTGAACCATATTGACTTGATAAGTTTTTTTCATATTCCATAGCTCTCGATGTTAATTGTACCTAGCAAGAGAAAACAAACGAAAAATCAAAGTTCTTTCAATAAAACACAAAACAGAGAAATAACAAGTTTTTTTTTTTTTTTTTGCGGTTTTAAGTTTTTATGAACGAAAAATATCAAATGAATGCTTAATTTTAAAGCGACAATTTTTATGGGTTTTTGAATGTTTTGAGAAGGTAAAACAAAAGACGAAATATTTTTATGAGTTTTTTTGGAATTTATAAAATTAAAACAAGTAAACAGGCGAAGAAACAAGTTTTGTGGTTTTCGGTTTACATTTTTATGAATGAAAAATATGAAACGGGTATCTAAAATAAAGGCGACAATTTTTCTGGGTTTTCTAGTGAGTTAACAAACTAAAACAAAAGACGAAATGTTTTTATGAGTTTTTATGGATTTTATAAAAATGAAACAACAAAACAGACGAAAAATTGATTTTTATGGGATTTTATGAAGATATTGAAAACAAAAACTGAAACAACTTGAAAAGATAGAGGTTGGATGAACACAACCTGGGATTGATAGGAGCTTTAGGCTCTGATACCAAATGATATAAGATCGGAATCACTCCAAATCTTATTGATCAAAAGATGTCAAAGTTGACAAGCTTGTTGCGGAAGTGAGCGTGATGTCGAGATGGAAGGTGGCGGTTTGATTGACTCTCTCAATCGGTGGGCTTGATTGACTCTCTCAATCAATGAACGAACAAGTTATTTGAGTCACACAAACAACTAAATTCGTGGCTTCTAAAGAATAGAAGTGAATCACACACTTGTATTCAAAAGAAAGAACAATTCCTCAAAGAAACAACTTTGTAAGAAAACAAGAAAACTTTGTATTAATCTGATTGAAAGGTGAATATTACAATGGACTATGAGGAGCTTATATAGGCTCATGAACAAGGACCTCCAACAGTCAGAAAATGTAAAGGAATACAAAAGAAAGTTAAAGAAATCAAAAGAAATCCTCCATTGATGTGAACTAGCCGTTAGGCATTAATGGGGAGGGGGGGGCTCCTCTAGCTTGGCTGAGAGATTGAAGACTTCTTCTAGGTCTTTCAGTGTCTTTGGACGTCTAGGATCTCTTGGAGTAGATGGAGGGCCTGGATCAAAAGGAAAAGCTGATCCTTTAAGAAAATGTGTGGTGTAGTGACCCCTAAATTAAGGAACATGTTTCTTTCCTTTTGTCTTTGGTGTATGGGGCAAGTGGTGTCGTTTTGGCTGAGGTATATTCATATTTTAGAGTCTCTAGTTGATCAAGAGTGTCTCCTGGTCGCCACAAATACGTTTGAAGTCTCCTAAACCCGTGAGCTTCCAAATAAGGCGAGCGTAGACTGCTTCGGTTTAGAAAATTGATATCTCCCAAACCAAAATTGGTATTGAATTGATTCCAATTCGATGAGCTCCCCTGATGAGTCAAGAATGTATAAAAAGTTGATTTGTAGCTTATCTCTTCTTGGTTTGGTCGAAAATACCCAATAAGTAGCTGTTGGTCTCCATCGGATTCATTGGAGGACTGCTGACTTGTAACGTGAATATCTCCCTCGTGTGAATAGATTTTAAACCGATTCCACTTCTCTATGAATCCTTGATGACTTAATATTGCCTCATTAAAAACCTTTCTAGGTAAACCCATTGGGAAAAACCCTAGATAAGGGAAAAAGAGTGCAACAGTCATATTCCAACATTCGACGAGTTGATATGCTTCAATAAAGGCACATGTGTATTTGGTATGCTCGGGTTGGTTCTCTCCAAGGGTCTTGGTTGCCTGGTTGGTGTCTCTTCCATGCTCCTTGGTCGATGCTGACTTGATGGCCTCATCAGACCTGGAAATGGCAACTTGGGGATGTACGGTGGAGGCACGAGATCTTCAGTTTCCTCCTTAAGATCAGCGATTTTCTTACCTGCAACTTCCTCACCTTGTGGTGCATTGAGAACCTCTGAATCATTCTCATTCTCAGTGACTTTCTCTGAGTCATCGAGAACCTCAACTTCTTTTCCTTTCTTCAAGATTGGTTCTACCTGTTTCCCACTCCTCAATGTAATGGCATTGACAAATTCTTTACCACTGTTGTAGTCTTTCGGGTTCGGTTGTGGTTTTCCAGGAAGAACTCCCATAGGTCTTGTAGAAGTAGAAGCGGCTTGTGCTACCTGATTCTCAAGTGTTTTAACATGTGTTGAAAGATTTTCAAACTTACCTTGGAGTTCGCTGTACATGTTTTCCACTCTTGAGTTGATGTCAAAGGCGTTATTGTTCTGGCCATCGAGCAGTTGCTTAAGCATCGTTTTCATTTCACTGTCATCGGACGATCCAGCTGGGGTATAGCTCACAGGAGCTTGAGCTGGTGCTTGATAACCTCTCTGAAAGTTGTTGAACTGAGGTCTTTGTTGAAATCCCCCTTGTTGAAAACCTCCTTGATTCTGAACTCTGTTTTCAAAAGGCTTGTTGTAGCCTCCTTGATTCTGAACTCTGTTTTCAAAAGGCTTGTTGTAGCCTCCTTGGCTTGGCACAAACGGTTTTGCTTGATATTGTGGTCTCACTTGTGCTGGATATTTTTGGTCTTGGGGGTTCTCAACATTGGTGCTTCGGTATGAGAGATTAGGATGATTCCTATAGTTTTGGTTGAACCCTTGGTTGATAACCATTCACGTAATTTAGCTCAGCTTGTACATCCTCAAAACAGTCCCCATATTGCTCTTGGTAACCTTGCTCTTGGTAACCCTGACCTTCTCTAGAATCATTACAATAGTTGACTGCTCTTAGTTCACGTCTTAGAAAATGTTCCACCTTCGCAGTCAGCTCACAAATCTATTTTGATTCTCCTCCTCCAATGCTCCTCAAGGTCCTATCATAATCAACACAATGGTTGCTGTTGCTACCAGCAAGATTTTCAATCAAGATTAGAGCTTCCGGTTCTGTTTTTGTCATGAAGTCTCCATTGCTTGCTGTGTCCAAACCCATCTTGTAATTCTGGTCAATTCCTCTATAGAAGGTGTTGATGAGTGATTCAGGAGTGAACCCGTGATGAGGACACTCTCTTTTGTAGTCCTTGAATCTCTCCCAAGCTTCTTGGAATGACTCGGTACCAGCTTGTTGAAAACTCGAGATCTTGTTCCTTATAAGCGTGGTCCTTGCTTGAGTAAAATATTGTCCCAAGAATGCAGCTTTGTAATCATCCCATGAACTGATGGAGTCTCTTTCTAATGATTTGAACCAACGTTTCGCTTTATCAGCTAGCGAAAACAAGAACAAACGACACTTAAAAGCATCGTCTGGTACTCCATTCATCCTGGTTGTTCCACACACATCCTCGAAATTATCAAGATGAGTAACTGGATTTTCAGAAGGAAGTCCATGGAACTGGTTTTGTTTCACGAGATTCAGCAATCCCGACTTAATCTCAAAATCAGTTCTGTTGATTGGAGGATGTTGGACACCTCCTCGATACAATTGAGCATTGGGAGCATTATGTTCCCTTAAGGTCCTACGAGCAGGAGCAGGCCTTTGATAGTTTGGTGGTTGATGTGCAGCAACTCCAACTGGAGGGTCTTGTAACTCTCCACCATTGTCTCCATCGTGTGGTAAACCTCCAGGTGGTAACACATTACCTCCTTGTTCATGAGCCATTTGAGCTTCTCTTTGCTTAGCTAGCCTCTTCTTTCTTCTAATTGTCTTTTTGAACTTTCCAACTTCTTCGTGATATTCAACTAGGTGTGATGAACCTTCGCTTCGGGTCATATACCTTTAAAACATCAAAGAGAAAAAGGAAATGATATCAGTAACTTTAAATAAAATGCAATAGACTAATAACTGATCCTAAATCTTTAGGTAACGCTATTGGTCCCCGGCAATGGCCCCAACTTGGCTGCTCGAGTATTTACTCGATACACTTAACCGCAAGGTAGTATATAACGAGATCGATCCACAAGAACCAATGGTACACTAATGATTTACGAGACTTGTAATTAGCTATAGCAGGATGGGTTTGATTGTTTCCTTTCAAACTTGTAAACAAAATGCAATAAACATAAAACGATTGATTTATACGATTTAAAAGGCATTAGGCCTTAGGGCATTTCAGGTTGTCAATGGCTTAACGAATAATTTTGAGTATGGGATTTAACACTCTCAGCACCGTTCTAGAACATGAACGCAAGGTGGATTAACCCACTCTCGTGGCCTTAACCCCTAAACTTGACTACTTGAAAACTAAACTCTCGTTTGATTTCTCCTAACCAAATTAGCATTAACACACAAGTTCACTAAGTTCACAATGATGATCTAGCATCAACTCTCGCAGGCTAGAGATACAAAGCTCAATTCATAAGGTTCAAGTTCTCTATAATATGATTAGTGCTTATAGAACAACCTAAAATCAAGACTAAGGTAGCTACTCTTAATCTAGCATTAAGAACACATGAATCAAAGAACCTATGGATTAGAAACCCCAAATCTCTATCAATTCATCAAGCCATCAATTTCCTTCAAGAACCCCAAAACCTAACTATGAAATTACTCACACATAATCAGAAAAACAACAAAGTAAACCATAGAAAGCATAATAGTATTGAAATAAACAACAAATGATACAACAAAACTTCTCCAAATGTTTGATAGAAAGGAGGAGCTTAGAAATCCAAGAAAATGTGTCTAGAATAGTGTTTTAGGCGAAGAAAGAAAAACTGATCTGTTTTAGTAGGTTTAGGTGGGATATTTATAGACATAGGTGTAAAAGTGTGTGTGCGGCTGGGAGGATCGGTCGATCCACAAGTCGGATCGATCGATCCCCAATTCCCGGACATAATATCTTCATGGCGGCTGAGCATGGGATCGATCGATCTGCATGAGGGATCGATCGATCCGTAGTGTCCGGACAAAATATCTTCAAGGCAAATGAGCATGGGATCGATCGATCTGCATGAGGGATCGATCGATCCTTGGTGTCCGGACATAATGTCCGTGTATAATGGATCGGTCGATCCGCCCATGGGATCGACCGATCCTTGGCCGTGTTCTTGGAGTAGTTTGGATCGATCGATCCAAGGGTACGATCGATCGATCCCGTTCCTTTCCGTAGCTTTTAGACTTCATCTTTAGCCCAAACAATCCCGAAACCGTCTTATTCTGGCTTAACTCCATAGAACCTATAAAAGACTCAAAACAAAATAGAAAAGACTCGAAAACTAGCAAAAGACACGAAACAAATACTAAAAACAAACCAAATACCAATCAAAATTACAATACATCATGAAGGTTGATATTTGGTGGCTCAAGTGTTTTGGGTTCTCCAGCAAAGCAAACGGATGCAAATCATTATGCAAAATCACAGTGAGACAAAGACCAACTAGGAAGTACATAGCTCTCCTTTCGCTCGGATCCTTCTAACCAACTCAAAACCCCTAAGTATGAATATAAAGATTTTTTTTAGATGCTGATGAAACACATTAATGATCTCAGACCTTCTCTGTTCTCTTTTCACTCCTTTCCCATCTTGTTTATTTTCGTTTTTTCTCTTTTTTTTTTTTTTTTTATTATATATATATTTTTTAGATGGGGGAGCGGGAATGAGGAGTCCTACAAAAGCTGCATCAAAAGAAATCTTGACAATGAATGCTCGTTATACTCATAAATACATCTACTAAACCACAATGCCTAAATCTCGTCCAATGACGGTATGCAAACGAACTACTACCACAATCCTAACGAAAGGAAAGCTATGTCGGTCCGTATACTCCATAGTTTTTGCACATGAATGCACATGACAATGGCTATAAACAGATGCATGTGGTTTGAAAGATGGAAATGGTAAGGGGTGTGGTACTAGACTAAAAATAAGTCTAGCCATTTGGAGTTAACAAAGGTTAATATAAATAATGTAGAGAAAACTCCAAATGTAATTCCATTACATGATTATCAATCCCCTAAGTGAGATATATTAAGTCCATATTAAGTTCATATATATATGATTAAGCTCAAATGATAGGGATTTTCATAAAATGATCAAGTTATGGATTTTTCTGCGCTTCCAAGTTATCCTCAAACAAGGCTAAGCAGTTGATATAAGACTCGAAGTGAATGAGTCTTTGAGCCGGGTCTGAAGTGGAAACGAAGTTAGCTCGAAGCTCCTCCTCCGCTACAACTCACAAAACCGGTGTGGAAGGCTAGACAAGCAGCTCGAAGCTCCTCTTGTGAAACCTGATGGATGGGGACGTGATGGTGGATCGATAAGCACCACAGGGAGTGTGAAAGGCTCCTTGATACAGCTTGAGAATCGTGGCTTTGTGAATCACACACAAAGACAAGATCTGGGCAAAAGTTTCAGCAACTTTCAAGCTAGAAGAAATTCGGTTCTTTATTGATGTAGGGTAAATAAAAAGATACACGGCCGGGGATCTTATAGTCTGATCCTTACGGCTACAACCTCTAGGGTTGCGACTCAAAACAAAAACAACAGGACTTGTACGAAATTAAAAGAAAACGACACACACTCTCAATGGAAACAACATGCTGTTTCCTTATATGGAAAGTGTAGCTACAGACACAAAATAAAAAGAAATAAAATAAAAGACTCTACTGGGACTCGAACTAGACTCATTGTGGGCTTACTAGAGCCACTAGGCCGAGGCCATATCACCTGCAAGGAAACAGAAATAATTAAACACAAATCGTACCTGACTTGGACGAGAACTCATCACAGCTAGGTCTATGGTTGGTCCGTTGTCCGGGACATCTTCAGCTGTGTCGAGTAGAGCTTGTATGGATACATTGAATTCTTTTCTTAGTTTATCCCTCCTAGCTCTTGTGATAGGTCCAGCTACTTCTGGAATCTTGATGACATGGTCGTCCTCCACTTGATGCACTTGGTCCGCTACTTTCTTGTTGTGTGATCCTATATTCAACTCCTTGGCTTTTGCTCGGGTTATTGGACCTTCTTGAGTCTTCTCTTGAATATTTGTCACTTCAGTATGCTCCTCATGTGTGTCCTCGTCAGATAGTTCAGTTGCCGGATTGATGTCCGCATCATACTCTCCCTCTTGAGAAGGTTTTGTCCTCAAAACTTGTTCATCTGAGACATAAGGTGAAAGGTCAGCAACATTAAAGCTATGTGAAATGTTGAACTCACCTGGAAGCTCCAGCTTGTAGGCGTTGTCGTTGATTTTCTCAAGTACTTTGAACGGTCCATCGCCTCGAGGTGCTAGTTTGGAACTTCTCTTCCGAGGAAACCTCTCCGGTCGCATGTGAATCCATACCCACTCTCCGGGCTCAAAGATGACTCGCTTGCGTCCTTTGTCCCTTTGCGCTTTGATCTTCTCATTCTTCTTGAGAATCTTATCTCGTACTTGTTCATGTAGTTTCTTGATGTATTCGCCTCGGTTCTTGCCATCGACATTGATTTGTTCGGTGTGTGGTATAGGAGTTAAATCAATCGGTGTTAAGGGCCTGAAACCATAGACAATCTCAAAGGGAGAAAGATTAGTAGTAGAGTGCCTGGCATGATTATAGGCGAACTCAACAAATGGTAGACATTGAACCCATGTTTTTAAGTTCTTTCCGAGTGTGGCCCTAAGTAAAGTGGAAAGGGTTCGGTTTACCACTTCCGTTTGTCCATCCGTTTGTGGATGACAAGTAGTTGAGAACAAGAGCTTTGTCCCCATCTTTCTCCACAAGGTTCTCCAAAAGTGTCCTAAAAATTTGACATCACGGTCAGAGACAATAGTTCTAGGGACACCATGTAATTTTACCACTTCTTTGAAGAACAGATCGGCGATTTGGGAGGCATCATTGGTCTTGTTGCACGGTATGAAATGTGCCATCTTCGAGAATCTATCAACCACCACGAAAATTGAATCCTTGTGTTGAACCTGTGGTAACCCTAAGACAAAATCCATGGAAATATCTTCCCAAGGGGCGTTAGGGATAGGCAAAGGTAAGTATAATCCGTGAGGATGGGACCTGGATTTGGCTTTGTGGCAAGTCACACATTTGGCACAAGTCTTCTCGACGTCCTTCTTGATATGAGGCCAATAGAAATGATCCGTCACTACAGCCAATGTCTTGTCAACGCCAAAATGACCCATAAGACCACCTCCGTGAGCTTCCTTGAGCAACAAGTCTCGCATGGATCCTCTTGGTATGCATAGTCTTTTATCCCTAAAAAGAAATCCATCATGCAAATAGTAGGAATGGAATTCACCCTTACCACAGGCTTCATAAGCCTCGGAAAAATCAGGATCCGTGGCATAGTGATCCTTGAGATGCTCAAACCCCATGATCTTGGCTTCTAGCGTGGTGATTAGTATGTATCGTCGGGATAAGGCATCAGCTACCACATTTTCCGCGCCCTTCTTGTACTTAATGACGTAAGGAAACGTTTCTATGAACTCCAGCCATCTTGCATGTCGCCTCTTGAGTGTTGTTTGTCCTCGGAGATGCTTGAGAGTCTCATGATCGGTGTGGATGATGAACTCCTTGGACAGTAGGTAGTGCTGCCAGGTTTGTAAGGCTCGGACTAGGGCGTACAACTCTTTGTCATATGTCGGGTAGTTGAGTGCAGCTCCGTTGAGTTTCTCACTGAAGAAGGCCACGGGCTTCTTGTTCTGGTGTAGCACGGCTCCAATTCCTAGACCTGAAGCATCACATTCAATCTCGAAGATAAGGTCAAAGTTAGGTAAAGAAAGAACCGGTGCTTGTGTTAGCTTCTCCTTCAAGGTATTGAAGGCTTGTTCTTGAGCAACTCCCCACTTAAATGGCTGATTCTTCTTGATCACGGCTGTAAGTGGTGCAGCTACCGTGCTAAAATCCTTGACGAATCGTCTATAGAAGCTAGCTAGTCCGTGGAAACTCCGAACATGTCCGATGGTAGTGGGAGTGGGCCAATCTCGGATAGCTTTTATCTTCTCTTCATCCACCTGTATTCCTTGTTCACTAATAACAAAACCTAAGAACACAAGTTTGTTAGTACAAAAGACACACTTCTTTAGGTTAGCGTATAAGCTTTCCTTCCGAAGTGATTTAAATACAAGTTCTAGGTGTTCTAAATGATCCTTAAGATTTTTGCTGTAGATTAATATGTCATCAAAATAAACTACTACAAATTTTCCAATATAAGAACGAAGAACCTGGTTCATCAAGCGCATGAAGGTGCTGGGGGCGTTGGTGAGACCAAAGGGCATTACAAGCCACTCGTATAGCCCCTGTTTTGTTTTGAAAGCAGTTTTCCATTCGTCGCCTTCGCGCATACGTACTTGATGATATCCACTTTTAAGATCCACCTTTGAGAAGAGTGTGGAACCGCAGAGCTCGTCTAACATGTCGTCGAGACGTGGGATAGGGTGCCGGTACTTGATGGTTATGTTGTTGATGGCACGACAGTCTACACACATTCTCCAAGTGCCTCCTTTCTTTGGTACGAGCAGAACGGGCACAGCACATGGACTAAGACTTTCTCGAATGTAACCTTGGCCTAATAAATCATTGATTTGTTTCTCCAATTCCTTGCTTTCCTCCGGATTCATCCTATAAGCGGGTTTGTTCGGCAGAACTGTTCCTGGAACCAAATCGATTTGATGTTCTATGCCTCTAATTGGTGGTAGTCCGGGTGGTAGTTCTTCGGGAAATACGTCCAAGTAACTCTGGAGTAAAGGGTGGACTTCCTCAGGAATTTCTAGATCACCTGTATCGGCACTTAGACATTCTTGGTAGAACATTAGTAGTAGGGCGCCCTTGGCACCAAGGGACTTACCAACTGATCCGTAGCTTACGTACAGGTTCGATGTACTTACCTCTCCGTCCTTAGCCATTTTTGCGTGAAGTGCATGAACTTGTGAGGGACTGAGGGGTGCAAGAGTGAACTTACGGTTTTGGTGTGTCACCGAGTATTGGTTAGTACGTCCATCATGTTGAGTTTCTCGGTCAAATTGCCAGGGTCTCCCTAAGAGGAGGTGTCCGGCTTGCATGGGCACTACATCACAAGTAACTTGATCAACATACTTACCAATGCTAAATGGAACCGTTACCTGTTCGGAGACCTTCATCTCGGCCTTGTCATTGAGCCACCGAAGCTTGTATGGGCGTGGATGCTTGGTTTTCACGAGACCTAATTTCTCAACAAGAAGCTTGCTGGCCACGTTAGTACAAGAACCACCATCTATAATTAAATTGCAAACCTTGCCATTGATGGTGCATCGTGTATGAAAGAGATTTTCTCTTTGTGCGGTCTCCTCAGGCCCTACTTGAACATTGAGAACCCGTCTTATCATGAGTGATTCCCCAGTGTCCGGATACTCGATGTCTTCCCCGTGTTCTTCGGACTCGTCTACAGCCTCATCTTGTGACTCGTAATCTCCCGTGTTGGTGACGATCATTACTCTCCGGTTTGGGCAGTCTCTTGATATATGCCCTCTTCCCTGGCACTTAAAACAAGTAATGTCACGAGTTCGATTATTTTGGTTAGAAGACTTACCTTGTTCGTCACGGAAACTCCTTTGTGGTTCGGATGCTCTTGATTTGAACCTGGAATCTATCTCAACAGCTTTTCCTTTGTCTTGTACTTTGGACACATCATTCTTCCATGTTTGTGGAACATTTCTGGCACGATTGTTGCTGTTATTCTTGTGCCTAATCTGCTGCTCTATCTGGACCGATAGGTGTAGGAGTTCAGGTAAACTCTTGTACTTGGCACGCTCAACCTTTCTTTGAATCCTATCTTGTAATCCATCGATGAATTGAGCCATCATAGCCTCCTCGGATTCTTCCAACTCCAGCGAGTTCATTAGCTTTTCAAACTCCTCAAAATAGTCCTCCACGCTCCTTGTTCCCTGTGTCAACTTACGGAAACGTTTTTGTAAGTCTCGATGAAAATGTTCAGGGACATACCTGACCCTCATTAGGTACTTCATGTCGGGCCAGTTGGTGACAGCTCCAAAGTGAAGTCGTCTCCGTTCAGCTACTGTTCTGTCCCACCATGCTAGGGCGTTTCCCGTGAGTTGAGCTGCAGCTACAGCCACCTTTTTGTTCTCTCGGTACCCATAGCATTCAAAGATATACTCAAGTCTCCGTTCCCAATCCAAGTAAGCTTCAGGATCAGTTTTGCCTGCAAAAGATGGTGGAGTTAGCTTGATATCGTGATTATTTTCTCTAGGTTCTACCTCTCTCGGTCGGTGTCTCCGTAGAGGATCAACTCGACGTGGTTGTCGAGCTAGCGTGTCGAGTGAGTCTCCATCGGATTCTGAGAGAACTTCCTCTTCAGGATCAGGTGGGGGTTGTTGTGGTTGTTCCAAGCGGGTGAGGCGAGTGCCAAGTTCTTGGTGATTATCAACAATGCGTTGAGTCATAGCTCTCATGTCGGCTTGCATTGCACGTAAAACTTCCATCATATCTTGTTGACGTTCAGGATCTCCGTCAGCCATGCTTTATTCCAATCCGACTTGAATACAAAGTGCTAAGGATTCTGTAGATTTTCCTAGCAAAGAATCAACACAAGAATCAAATTTTCTCAAACAAAACAGATAAACAGCAAAGGAAACTGCAGTTTAGGTTTTGATATGGGAAAAATATGAAATGATGTGCAGAAATCAAAGTAACAATTTTTATATTTTCTGATGAGTTTAAAGAAGCAACAACAAAAGACGAAATATTTTTATGAGGTTTTATGATTTTATGAAAATTGAAACAAACAGACGGGTAAAGCAGATTTTTTTTTTTTTTTTGACGATGAACTAAAATATCAAATGAATTTCTAAATTACTGAAAACAATTTTCCTGGATGATAATGCGAGATTAGAATCCAAAACAAAAGACGAAATATTTTTATGATTTTTTTTTGATTTTATAAAATTCAAACAACAAGACAGACGAACTGAATTGAAACAGAACTAATATGAAAAGAAACAACCTGGGATAGGAAAAAAAACCAAAGGCAGGAACCTTTGGCTCTGATACCAATGATATAAGACTCGAAGTGAATGAGTCTTTGAGCCGGGTCTGAAGTGGAAACGAAGTTAGCTCGAAGCTCCTCCTCCGCTACAACTCACAAAACCGGTGTGGAAGGCTAGACAAGCAGCTCGAAGCTCCTCTTGTGAAACCTGATGGATGGGGACGTGATGGTGGATCGATAAGCACCACAGGGAGTGTGAAAGGCTCCTTGATACAGCTTGAGAATCGTGGCTTTGTGAATCACACACAAAGACAAGATCTGGGCAAAAGTTTCAGCAACTTTCAAGCTAGAAGAAATTCGGTTCTTTATTGATGTAGGGTAAATAAAAAGATACACGGCCGGGGATCTTATAGTCTGATCCTTACGGCTACAACCTCTAGGGTTGCGACTCAAAACAAAAACAACAGGACTTGTACGAAATTAAAAGAAAACGACACACACTCTCAATGGAAACAACATGCTGTTTCCTTATATGGAAAGTGTAGCTACAGACACAAAATAAAAAGAAATAAAATAAAAGACTCTACTGGGACTCGAACTAGACTCATTGTGGGCTTACTAGAGCCACTAGGCCGAGGCCATATCACCTGCAAGGAAACAGAAATAATTAAACACAAATCGTACCTGACTTGGACGAGAACTCATCACAGCTAGGTCTATGGTTGGTCCGTTGTCCGGGACATCTTCAGCTGTGTCGAGTAGAGCTTGTATGGATACATTGAATTCTTCTCTTAGTTTATCCCTCCTAGCTCTTGTGATAGGTCCAGCTACTTCTGGAATCTTGATGACATGGTCGTCCTCCACTTGATGCACTTGGTCCGCTACTTTCTTGTTGTGTGATCCTATATTCAACTCCTTGGCTTTTGCTCGGGTTATTGGACCTTCTTGAGTCTTCTCTTGAATATTTGTCACTTCAGTATGCTCCTCATGTGTGTCCTCGTCAGATAGTTCAGTTGCCGGATTGATGTCCGCATCAGCAGTTTTAAGACAAAATGATCTTAAACATGTTGCATCCTCCCCCGAACTTGCTTTTCACCGTCTCGGTGTAATAACAAAATTAAAAGAAGAATGCCATACATAAAGAAATAAAACCAAACGTCTTAAAAACAAAATGATTTAAAACAAGGGATAGAAATAACCACAAGCTCAGTGGTCGCGGGTGGAGCTATCGCTGGAGCTCTCTCTCCTGCCTATGTTCCTTCTGCTTCTGGGTAAGCGGATGTCGCTATACTGTGCTGAGGAATGCTCCACCGGTGAATGAGAAGTTCCAGCTCGGTCTTGAGCTTCCTTGGTCCTCATCTCATGTAGTTTGCTGATAGAGTCGGACTCCGTGCCCTCAGAGTCATCAGCATCCTCAGCTTCCTCAGTATCCTCATTATCCTCACCTTCAGCTTCCTCACCTTCAGCTTCCTCACCTTCAGCGCTTTCGTCATCTTGTGTCGGTGAACCTGAAGCACAAGAACAAGGTTTGATCTTCTGGATCGCCCTCCACATTTTCCTCATCATGGAGTTGTTCTTTTTCTGCGATTTGATGATCCACTGAAGTTGCTGGGCTTTGTCATCTGTAGGAGGGCTGGGCGGTAGGCGGTACCGGTTGGGGCTGTGAGGCAGCAGCTGCTGCGGCTGAGGCTCGTCTGCTTCTTCTTCTATGTCAACCTCAGCCTCTTTCATCTCGTCATCGCTATCGCTTGGCTGTGGTGCTGCTTGTGTTGATGTACGATGGCGACGAGAGAGTGTCCGTGTGTTGCCAGAAGGGTGTGGTATCAAGTGCTCCGGACCTAGCAAAAACTCCAAATTTTCCTGAGATAGGAGTGAAGTGATACCTTCGTTGGGTAGTCTGCAGAAACAGGTCGTCCCGTTGCGATCCCAATACATATAGACATCGCTCTTGTTGAGTACATGGCAGTTGACTAGATGTCTATTGTCGACTCTCCCGTATTTGTTCTCAACTTCTTCTCTCCTGAGATTAATCTTCGTGTGTTGGAAGATTGGGGTGAGGATGTTGCCCACACAACATTCCTTTGGAGATTTTCCCTTCATCTTCGCAAGCATATCGCACAACACAGCTGCATAGTTGACGGTAGGTCCAGGACTTTCCGCGTAGTTTGGTAGGAGATGCTTCAAGCCATAAAACAGCATCCATAACTCATCATCTCTAACCGCCCCTGATTCCTTTTTAAAGAAAAATGTGTTGCTGATGATCTTCACAGCAATTCTCAATACCGGATTCCTTATCGCTGCAATCTTGGCTTTGCGCGAAACATAATCACTATGAGCAATCAAACTCCAGAACTCATTTGCAAATCATCTATCAATATTTGGGAACGAGACATCCTCTCCTTTCTCGAATCTGTAGATATCACAAATTTTATGAAGAGTGTATCTGTAGTGCTTCTTGAGGAGGAAGAAACTGAAAGTACCCTCGCTCGCTATCGGTGCGTCCGGGTTTTTATAGGTGAGCCGACAAGTGGCAAGAAACTCCCTCACCAATCTTGGATATAACGGCTCGTTGAGCTTCCAAAGCATTCCAAACCCCATATTCTCAAAGAGTGACGCCGCATCCTCTAGTAAACCAAGGTCCGCCAAAGTAATGTCACATCCCATTCGGGTGGGCATAAGCTTGACTGCTCTCATATCTGCCAAGAATTTGGTGTCGTGAGCATCCCATTTTCCTGTGACTGGTCTGAGTAGAGGATTCTGGTTACGGGTCGTCCTGCGCCTCTTTCCTGCATTGCGGGAGCTCCCGGCTTGATCCATATCCTGCATGAATCCAAAAACTATTCTTTAAGCAATTTGTTTTCAAGTTATTATACAACAATATGGCTTTATCATGATGTAACAACCAATATCGAAACCATTTCATTTTGAATAATGAACCAAGTAACAACATAATCAAATTATTAAAGCCAATCAAAGCAAAATAACATGACTTTTATGCATTAACATTCAATTTGGTTCATTTTCGTTTTTTTTTTTTGATGAATAGTGAAAATTCAAATCAAAAATTTCACTCCAATCTAGCCATTTCTAATGCAAATTGAGTTTCCCATATCATCCTAGACAAGAATCTAGCATTTTTCCATCATTAAACATCCTAAAACTCAAGCAATAATGATTTGGAGCAAATTCATCATTAGAACCCTAAAATTTCGAATTGGGGATTGGGAGATTCGAAGCCATACCTTTGCAGAGAGTTAAAATGGTTACCAGAATCAGAAAGAGGAGGAAAAAATGAGTGGATTAGCACCAAGAATCACTAAAATCCGTTAAGATTTGACAAAGTTATGATTGAAAGAAGTTTTTGTTCTTTGTGTTCTTCAAAATCGCAAGAGAGAAGGATTTTGGTCGATTTTTCTTGCAAATCGATCGATCCTTTGTGTTTTATGATTGAGTTTTGATGTTTTTCGGTTTAATTTAAGTGATTTTCGGTTTCGTCATACCTGGGATCGATCGATCCATCATCCGGATCGATCGATCTCTTGCTGTTCCGCGTTTTCCCGTGCTTCAGGGATCGATCGATCGTGAGTCCGGATCGATCGATCCCAGCTGTTTGGTCGTGTGTTCGTGGATCGGTCGATCGTGTGGCCGGATCGACCGATCCCACACCTCCGGATACTTGTTGAATTTTTGCCGTTTTGCTTGGATAGATCGATCCAACCTCTGGATCGATCGATCCCTTTCTGTAATACCAAAATTCAAACGTTTAAGCACTGGATCGTTTAAGATTGATCGATCCCTTCACTCACAGAGAGTGGATTGAAGCAATATGCATAAAACTTAAGATTAAAATAGGAAATGAAAAACTTAGTAATATTTACAAGATACCTGGTGGGTTGCCTCCCACAAAGCGTTTATTTAAGGTCATTAGCTTGACCGTCATGGAGTTCTAAACTTGGTTTGGAGGATCCTCGAGAAGGATCTTTGTTTTCTCGTTCATTGTGGAATCTGCAAGGTACGGTTTGACTCTCTGACCATTTACAGTAAATGGTTCTCCCTTTTTGTCCCAGAGAACCACTGCACCATGCGGTTTTACTTCCTTGATGGTGTATGGCCCGGTCCATCTCGACTTTAGTTTTCTTGGAAAAAGTTTAAGGCGAGAGTTGTAGAGAAGTACCTAATCGTTCTCTGAAAGCTTCTTGAGGATTATCCTTTTGTCATGAAGAGCTTTAGTTCGCTCTTTATAGATCCTTGAGCTTTCGTAAGCATTTAACCTGAGTTCGTCTAACTCGTTTAACTGAATTAGACGTTTCTCTGAAGTGGTCTTGATATCAAAGTTCATCAGCTTCGTTGCCCACAGCGCCTTGTACTCAAGTTCGACAGGTAGGTGACAGGACTTACCGTAGACAAGGTTGAATGGTGTGGTTCCAATGGGAGTTTTGAAGGCGGTTTTGTATGCCCAAAGAGCATCATCAAGCTTTGCCGCCCAATCCTTTCTCGATTTTCCTAATGTTTTCTCCAAAATTCCTTTGATCTCCCTGTTTGAGATTTCGACTTGGCCACTGGTCTAAAGGTGATATGGTGCTGCTACTTTGCGTTTGACCCCATGCTTTGCCAACAGACTCGCAAAGATCTTGTTGATGAAATGCTTTCCACCGTCACTGATGACTACCCTTGGGACTCCAAAGCGATGAAAGATGATGGATTTAAACATCTTCAGAACAACTTTCCCGTTATTTGTTGGGCTGGCAAGTGCTTCCACCCATTTAGAGACATAGTCGACTACGACTAAGATGTACTCGTTTCCATAGGATGCTGGGAAAGGTCCCATGAAGTCGATGCCCCATACATCGAACACCTCAACCTCGAGAATGAAATGTTGTGGCATTTCATTCTGCTTGCTCATGTTATCTTTTCTTTGGCAAGCGTCACACTTCGCTACAAACTCGTGTGCATCACGGAATATCGTAGGCCACCAAAAGCCAGCTTGTAAAATCTTCGTAGCTGTTTTAAAGGAAGCGAAGTGTCCTGCATAATCAGAAGCATGACAATCATAGAGAATACCATGTACCTCACTTTCGCTAATGCATCTTCTGAAAATCCCGTCTTTACACCTCTTGTAAAGAAACGGTTCATCCCAATAGTAGTGTTGGACATCTTTGAGAAACTTTTTCTTGACATATCCTACAAAATCAGGTGGTGAAACATCACAAGATAAGTAGTTAGCAAAGTCAGCATACCATGGTAAATTTCCCTCGATGGTGTGCATGGTCATGAGCTCAGCCCCATTTCTGTTGTTAGATTGCTCAACCTCATAGACATAGTTATCTTCTAGTAGCGCAAGCTCTTCTCCTGGAAAAACATCTCTCATTGGGACATCCTCTTCTACTCTTAGTCGAGATAAGTTATCTGCGACTCCGTTTTCGATTCCTTTCTTATCTTTGATTTCCAAGTCGAACTCCTGGAGTAGAAGTATCCATCTTAAAAGCCTCGGCTTGGCATCTTTCTTTGTAAAAAGGTATCTCAACGCTGCATGATCAGTGTGGACTACAACTTTGGACCCAACGAGATAGGATCTAAACTTCTCAAAAGCGAAGACAATCGATAGAAGTTCTTTCTCGATTGTTGCATAGTTGCATTGTGCGGCATCAAGAGTGCGGCTGGCATAGTAGATGGCGTGCATCTTCTTGTCTTTCCTTTGCCCTAGAACTGCACCTACAGCATAGTCACTTGCATCGCACATTACCTCGAAAGGTAGCTCCCAATCAGGTGGTTGCACAATGGGAGCGCTCACAAGAGATCCCTTGATCTTTATAAATGCCTTGAGGCAGTCTTCATCAAACTCAAACTTTTGATCTTTGCACAATAGTTGAGTTAATGGCCTTGCAATTTTTGAAAAATCCTTTATGAACCTCCTGTAGAACCCAGCATGTCCTAGAAAGCTCCTTATTCCCTTTACAGAATTTGGAGGTGGCATGTTCATCATCACATCGATTTTGGCTCTATCCACTTCAATGCCCTTTTCTGAGATCCTATGACCGAGAACGATTCCATCTCGCACCATGTAGTGACACTTCTCCCAATTCAGGACCAAATGTTTTTCCTCGCAGTGTTGGAGTACCCTGCACAGATTAGACAAACAAACAGCAAAAGATGTGCCATGCACAGAGAAGTCATCCATAAAGACTTCCATATAATTCTCAATCATTTCAGAAAAAATTGACATCATACAACGCTGAAATGTTGCTGGTGCGTTACACAATCCAAATGGCATTCTTCGATATGCGAAGGTACCATAAGGACATGTAAAAGTGGTTTTCTCTTGATCATTAGGATGTATCGGAATCTGAAAGAATCCCGAGTACCGGTCAAGAAAACAGTAATATTGGTGGTTTGCTAGTCTCTCTAACATTTGATCGATAAATGGAAGTGGAAAATGATCTTTACGTGTTGCAGAGTTAAGCTTTCTGTAATCAATGCACATGCGGTGCCCTGTCACAGTTCTTGTCGGAATCAATTCATTCCTATCATTTCTAATCACAGTGACACCACCTTTTTTAGGTACCACATGGACAAGACTTACCCAAGTACTATCCGAGATTGGATAGATTACTCCTGCATCTAGGAGTTTGATGATCTCAATCTTAACAACATCTCTGAGGTTCGGGTTTAACCGTCTCTGATGTTCTATAGACATCATTGATTCATCTTCGAGATAAATCCTATGCATGCAAAGGTTAGAAGATATACCTTTCATGTCATCAGGGGAATAGCCTATAACTTTTCTGTACTTCCTCGGCTCACACAGCAGTAAGGCACTCTCTACATTGTTTAGTTCAGCATTGATTATAACGGGGTAAGTAGAATGAGGACCAAGAAACGCATACCTGAGCCCTGAGGGAAGCGGCTTGAGTTCCACCTTTGGAGCTTTTAGTTCACTCCAATCTCCACAGTCTTTTGAGGTAGGTTCATTATCCTCCTTTTCTACTTCATCTTTGTCTAGCAAGGCGAATGCAACAACTTTACTCAGTTCAACCGGCTCGTCTAGAATTCTAGCGAAATCCGTTGTTGCTTCCTCAATGTATCCATGTTGATCCTCTTCCTTTGTCAAGGCGAAATCCGTTGTTGCTTCCTCAATGTATCCATGATGTCAACCCAAAATGCTTGACCTTCAATAGTTGGTTTAGACATCACTCTCTCCATGTCGAATTCTTGGACAAGGTCTCCTACATGTAGCTTGATCAAGCTTCTCTTGACATCTATTAATGCACCAGAGGTGTGCAAGAAAGGTCTACCGAGAATAAGCGGGTCTTTTGGCTCCTCATCCAGGCTAAGAACAATGAAGTCAGTGGGGATATGAAATGTCCCAACTCTCACGTAAACATTCTCAGCAATTCCAATGGGCAACCGCACAGAACGGTCTGCGAGCACTAGAGAGATACTTGTTGGCTTGAAGTTTGTGATCCCCAACCGCTTTGCAACTGAAAGCGGCATCAAGCCCACACTTGCACCTAAATCACACAAACATCTAGCAAATAATGAGTCACCAATTTTACAAGGCAAAACAAAACTACCTGGATCTTCTTTCTTCTTTGGTACTCGTGTGTGATCAAGACAGCTCCTTCTTCAAGAGTTTTCCTGTTAGTCAAAATATCCTTGAGATATTTCCTGTAGATAGGAATATTTTGAACTAACTCAAGAAAAGGGAGCTTGATTTGAAGTTGTTTCATCACTTCATCAAATTTAGCATACTCCTTCTCTCTTTGAATCTTCCTTAAGCGACCTGGAAATGGCAACTTGGGTATGTACGGTGGAGGCACGAGATCTTCAGTTTCCTCCTCAAGATCAGCGATTTTCTTACCTGCAACTTCCTTACCTTGTGGTGCATTGAGAACCTCTGAATCATTCTCATTCTCAATGACTTTCTCTGAGTCATCGAGAACCTCAACTTCTTTTCCTTTCTTCAAGATTGGTTCTACCTGTTTCCCACTCCTCAATGTAATGGCATTGACAAATTCTTTACCACTGTTGTAGTCTTTCGGGTTCGGTTGTGGTTTTCCAGGAAGAACTCCCATAGGTCTTGTAGAAGTAGAAGCGGCTTGTGCTACCTAATTCTCAAGTGTTTTAACATGTGTTGAAAGATTTTCAAACTTACCTTGGAGTTCGCTGTACATGTTTTCCACTCTTTAGTTGATGTCAAAGGCGTTATTGTTCTGGCCATCGAGCAGTTGCTTAAGCATCGTTTTCATTTCGCTGTCATCGGACGATCCAGCTGGGGTATAGCTCACAGGAGCTTGAGCTGGTGCTTGATAACCTCTCTGAAAGTTGTTGAACTGAGGTCTTTGTTGAAATCCCCCTTGTTGAAAACCTCCTTGATTATGAACTCTGTTTTCAAAAGGCTTGTTGTAGCCTCCTTGATTCTGAACTCTGTTTTCAAAAGGCTTGTTGTAGCCTCATTGGCTTGGCACAAACGGTTTTGCTTGATATTGTGGTCTCACTTGTGCTGGATATTTTTGGTCTTGGGGGTTCTCAACATTGGTGCTTCGGTATGAGAGATTAGGATGATTCCTATAGTTTTGGTTGAACCCTTGGTTTTGATAACCATTCACATAATTTAGCTCAGCTTGTACATCCTCAAAACAGTCCCCAGATTGCTCTTGGTAACCTTGCTCTTGGTAACCCTGACCTTCTCCAGAATCATCACAATAGTTGACTGCTCTTTGTTCACGTCTTAGAAGTTGTTCCACCTTCGCAGTCAGCTCAGAAATCTATTTTGATTCTCCTCCTCCAATGCTCCTCAAGGTCCTATCATAATCAACACAATGGTTGCTGTTGCTACCAGCAAGATTTTCAATCAAGATTAGAGCTTCCGGTTCTGTTTTTGTCATGAAGTCTCCATTGCTTGCTGTGTCCAAAGCCATCTTGTAATTCTGGTCAATTCCTCTATAGAAGGTGTTGATGAGTGATTCAGGAGTGAACCCGTGATGTGGACACTCTCTTTTGTAGTCCTTGAATCTCTCCCAAGCTTCTTGGAATGACTCGGTACCAGCTTGTTGAAAACTCGAGATCTTGTTCCTTAGAAGCATGGTCCTTGCTTGAGTAAAATATTGTCCCAAGAATGCAGCTTTGTAATCATCCCATGAACTGATGGAGTCTCTTTCTAATGATTTGAACCAACGTTTCGCTTTATCAGCTAGTGAAAACAAGAACAAACGACACTTAAAAGCATCGTCTGGTACTCCATTCATCTTGGTTGTTCCACACACATCCTCGAAGTTATCAAGATGAGTAACTGGATTTTCAGAAGGAAGTCCATGGAACTGGTTTTGTTTCACGAGATTCAGCAATCCCGACTTGATCTCAAAATCAGTTCTGTTGATTGGAGGATGTTGGACACCTCCTCGATACATTTGAGCATTGGGAGCATCATGTTCCCTTAAGGTCCTACGAGCAGGAGCAGGCCTTTGATAGTTTGGTGGTTGATGTGCAGCAACTCCAACTGGAGGGTCTTGTAACTCTCCACCATTGTCTCCATCGTGTGGTAAACCTCCAGGTGGTAACACATTACCTCCTTGTTCATGAGCCATTTGAGCTTCTCTTTGCTTAGCTAGCTTCTTCTTTCTTCTAATTGCCTTTTCAAACTTTCCAACTTCTTCGTGATATTCAACTAGGTGTGATGAACCTTCGCTTCGGGTCATATACCTTTAAAACATCAAAGAGAAAAAAGAAATGATTATCAGTAACTGTAAATAAAATGCAATAGACTAATAACTGATCCTAAATCTTTAGGTAACGCTATTGGTCCCCGGCAACGGCGCCAACTTGATTGCTCGAGTATTTACTCGATACACTTAACCGCAAGGTAGTATATAACGAGATCGATCCACAAGAACCAATGGTACACTAATGATTTACGAGACTTGTAATTAGCTATAGCAGGATTGGTTTGATTGTTTTCTTTCAAACTTGTAAACAAAATGCAATAAACATAAAACGATTGATTTATACGATTTAAAAGGCATTAGGCCTTAGGGCATTTCAGGCTGTCAATGGCTTAACGAATAATTTTGAGCAAGGGATTTAACACTCTCAGCACCGTTCTAGAACATGAGCGCAAGGTGGACTAACCCACTCTCGTGGCTTTAACCCCTAAACTTGACTACTTGAAAACTAAACTCTCGTTTGATTTCTCCTAACCAAATTAGCATTAACACACAAGTTCACTAAGTTCACAACGATGATCTAGCATCAACTCTCGCAGGCTAGAGATACAAAGCTCAATTCATAAGGTTCAAGTTCTCTATAACATGATTAGTGCTTATAGAACAACCTAGAATCAAGACTAAGGTAGCTACTCTTAATCTAGCATTAAGAACACATGAATCAAAGAACCTATGGATTAAAAACCCCAAATCTCTATCAATTCATCAATCCATCAATTTCCCTCAAGAACCCTAAAACCTAACTATGAAATTACTCACACATAATCAAAGAAACAACAAAGTAAACCATAGAAAGCATAATAGTATTGAAATAAACAACAAATGATACAACAAAACTTCTCCAAATGTTTGATAGAAAGGAGAAGCTTAGAAATCCAAGAAATGTGTCTAGAATAGTGTTTTTGGCGTAGAAAGAAAAACTGATATGTTTTAGTAGGTTTAGGTGGGATATTTATAGACATAGGTGTAAAATGGAGTAGGCAGCTGGGAGGATCGATCAATCCACAAGTCGGATCGATCGATCCCCAATTCCCGAACATAATATAATCATGGCGGCTGGGCATGGATCGATCGATCTGCATGAGGGATCGATCGATCCTTCGTGTCCGGACATAATATCTTCATGTCGTCATCAAGCCGGATCGACCGATCTAGACGTAGGATCGATCGATCCTTTGCGTCCGGAAGGACTGTCCGTGGAGCATGAATCGATTGATCTGAGGTGAGGATCGATCGATCCCTTGGTTGTGTTCTTGGAGTTGTTTGGATCGATATTAGCCCGAACAATCCCGAAACCGTCTTATTCCAGCTTAACTCCATAGAACCTGTACAAGACTCAAAACAAAATAGAAACGACTCGAAAACTAACAAAAGACACGAAACAAATACTAAAAACAAACCAAAAAGCAATCAAAAGTACAATACATCAACTATCAGCCTGCATATGGCGAAATCCTTGTTAATCAAGGCATTCTTTCTTCATAATAACATCAATAGGTGCTGATTTAGTCTCAATATGTGTCATCTTGCCAAAACTCCCAACTTCACCCTCAGAAACTCCTATGGGATTCAAAGAAGTATCTGAATTGTGGGATAAGGTATAACGTTTGTTTCTTACCTTGGCTTTCTTCTCCACCTTAGTAGCAAGCTTTATCACGTCATCAAGAGTCCTAATAGGCTGAAGCTCAGCCATTGATGAAGTTTTATCACTCAATCCTTGTACAAAGCCTACAATGTCTGCATGTTGCTACTCTTGAACATCGCGAAGCAATTGTTAGAGATCCAACTTCATTGAGTACACTTCAACAGTTAGATTCACTATCCTTTGTACTATGAGTGGTCCTAACTCCGTTTTTGGGACTATATCAGCCTGCAAATGGCCAAATCCTTGTTACTCAAAGCATTGTTTCTTCATATTAACATCCATAGGTGTTGGTTTAGTCTCTATATGTGTGTTCTTGCCACAACTCCCAACTTCACCCACTGAAACTCCTATGCGATTCACAGAAGCATTTGAATTGTGGGATAAGGTATAACGTTTTTTTCTTACCTTGGCTTTCTTCTCCACCTTGGTAGCAACCTTTATCACGTCATCAAGAGTCCTAATAGGCTGAAGCTCAGCCATTGATGAAGTTTCATCAATCAATCCTTGTACTGAGCCTACAGTGTCTGCATGTTGCTGCTCTTGAACTTCACCGAGCAATTATTAGAGATCCAACTTCATTGAGTACACTTCAACAGTTAGATTCACTATCCTTTGTACTTTTCCTGGTCATAACTCCGTTTTTGGGAATATCAGCCTGTAAATGGCCAAATCCTTGTTAATCAAAGCATTGTTTCTTCATATTAACATCCATAGGTGTTGGTTTAGTCTCAATATGTGTCTTCTTACTACAACTCCCAACTTCACCCCTACAAACTCCTAGTAATTCAAAGAAGTATCAGAATTGTGGGATAAGGTATAATGTTTGTTTCTTACCTTGGCTTCCTTCTCCACCTTGGTAGCAAGGTTTATCACATCATCAAGAGTCATAATAGTCTGATGGTCAGCAATTGATGAAGTTTAATCACTCAATCCTTCTACAAAGCCTATAATGTCTGCTTGTTGCAACTCTTAAACATCGCCATGCAATTGTTAGAGATCCAACTTCATTGAGTACACTTCAACAGTTAGATTCACAATACTTTGTACTTTGACTGGTCCTAACTTCGTTTTTGGGACTATCAGCCTGCAAATGGCCAAATCCTTGTTAATAAAGGCATTGTTTCTTCATAATAACATCAATAGGTGCTGATTTAGTCTCAATATGTGTCATCTTGCTAAAACTCCCAACTTTACCCTCAGAAACTCCTACGCTTGTCTCGGATAAGAAATCCATTTTGTAGATAGTAAGATCCGGTCCCTCCTTGTTGGGATTGAGCAAAGGTTTCCCCAAGGTCTGGATCCTCAGCATACTGATCCTTGATGTGTTCAAATCCAAACACCTTAGCCTCCATAGTCATTATAAGCGCGTGGCGTCTTGATAGTGCATCCGCGACAACATTGTCTTTGCCTTTCTTGTATTTGATGATGTATAGAAAAGTCTCCACGAATTCTAACCATCTTGCGTGTCTCTTCTTGAGTGTGGTTTGTCCCCGAAGATGCTTTAGTGTTTCATGGTCCGTATGAATGACAAACTCTTTTGCCAAAAGGTAGTGTTGCCATGTTTCTAACGATCGGACCAAGGCGTATAATTCTTTGTCATACGTAGGATAGTTGAGGGTGGGGCCACTGAGTTTTTCACTGAAGTGGGCTACAGGCCTCCCTCCTTGAGTCAAGACAGCTCCGATTCCTAAACCTGAAGCATCACACTCAATTTCAAACGTTTGGTCAAAGTTAGGCAACACTAAAACCGGGGCATGTGTCAAGCGATCCTTTAAGGTTTTAAAGGCGGTTTCTTGTGCTTCTCCCCAATGAAATGGCAGATCTTTCTTGATGACAGCCGTCAAGGGAGCTGCTATAGTGCTGAAGTCTCGTACAAATCGTCGATAAAAACTTGCTAGGCCGTGAAAACTCCGAATGTGTCCGATGATAGTTGGTGTAGGCCACTCTTCGATGGCTTTGATTTTATCTTGGTCAACTTGGAGTCCTTGTGAGCTTACTACAAAGCCTAGGAAGATCAATTTATCAGTACAAAAGACGCACTTCATTAGGTTGGCATAAAGACCTTCCTTTTGAAGCGTTTGTAACACTAATTCTAAGTGTTCAATATGTTCACCCAAGCTCTTGCTATATATGAGTATATCATCAAAATATACCACGACAAATTTGCTTATATAAGAACGCAAAACCTGGTTCATAAGTCGCATGAAGGTGCTCGGAGCATTTGTTAAACCGAAGGGCATAACGAGCCACTCGTAGAGGCCTTGTTTTGTCTTGAAAGCAGTTTTCCATTCGTCACCTTCTTTCATTCTCACTTGATGATATCCACTCTTAAGATCAACTTTGGAGAAGATTGTGGATCCACTCAATTCATCTAACATATCATCGAGCCTTGGTATTGGATGGCGGTATTTGATCGTAATATTGTTCATTGCTCGACAATCGACACACATTCTCCAAGTACCATCTTTCTTAGGCACAAGTATCACGGGCACGGCGCATGGACTAAGGCTTTCCCTTATGTAGCCTTTAGACATTAGCTCTTGTACCTGTCGCTCAAGTTCTCATGCTTCCGTTGGACTCACGCAATAAGCCGGCTGGTTGGGTAGGGCTGCTCCGGGTACTAGGTCAATTTGATGTTCAACTCCACGTAGTGGTGGCAGTCCCGGTGGTATCTCATCAGGGAAAATATCCTTGAATCGTTCTACGACTTCTTGAATTTCCAACGGTAATATGGCGGTATCTTTCTTGGTGGTTAGAACCTCCTTGTAAAGTAAGAGCAACACATCTTGTTTTGAATGCAAAGCTTTGTTGATATGACTAGCTTTGGCGAGCAAGCTACACTGGACCTTCTTAGCATCATTGGCCATCTTGACTTGCATCGCATTAATTTGGTTAGGGTCGAGTGGGGCGAGAGTAATCTTACGCTTATTATGTATAAAAGAGTAGAGATTGGTCCGGCCGTGATGTGTGGCCTCCTTGTCGAATTGCCATGGTCGTCCCAAAAGAATGTTTCTTGCTTGCATAGGAACTACGTCGCAAGTCACTTGGTCTTGATATTTCCCGATACTAAGAGAGATTTTCACTTGCTCATGGACCTTGAGCTCGGAGTTGTCGTTGAGCCACCGTAACTTGTAAGGCTGAGGATGTTTTTCTTTCTTAAGTCCTAGCTTATCAACCATGTAAGAGCTTGCAGCATTGGTACATGAGCCTCCATCGATGATTAGGCTACATGTTTTGCCCTCCACTAAGCACTTGGTGTGGAAAATATTTTCTCTTTGGGCCATCTCGTCGGGTTCCACGATTGCGTTTAGTATACGCCTTATCATGAGGATCTCTCCCTTCTCTGGATACTCAACGTAATCTTCTGACTCCTCACGCTCCTCTTCAGATTCTTCATGAGTTTCATAGCCTCCATCCTTAGTGAGAATCATGATTTTGGCGTTTGGACATTCTCGGGCCATATGGCCTCTTCCTTGACATTTGTAACAAACTATGTCTCGGTTGCGTGTTTGGGGCGTAGCGACTTGGCTAGACTCAGCCCTCGGGGCCTTAGACGTCTCAGGGCTTTTTCCTTTGAATCTTGACTCGATCTCTACGGACTTGGCTCGGTCTCGCGGTTGAAATCGTCCGTTACGTGCGCCGTACGTTTGAGGGTTCACTTGTTTCGTTGAGGCCTTGCGCTTCCCTTGTTGTTCTATTTGGATTGCCAAATGCAATAGTTCATCCATTTGGTGGTATGGATGAAGCTCTACATTCTGTGATATCCGTTCTTGCAACCCATCGACAAATTGTGCCATTAGGGACTCCTCCGAATCGTCTAGCTCTAGACGGTTCTTGAGTGTCTCGAACTCATCGTAGTATTCTTCTTCGGATTTGCTTCCTTGAGTTAGTCGCCTAAATCTTCTCTGGATTTCACGATGATAGTGGTGTGGGACGTATCTTCTCTTGAAATAAAACTTCATATCAGCCCATGTGTCTACTTGGCCGTACCGGTTCCGTCTTCTCTCGGCAACCTCTCTATCCCACCAAGACAAGGCATGTTCCGTGAGTTGTGCTGCTGCCACGGCTACCTTCTTTGGTTCACTATACTCATAGCACTCAAATATCATGTCCATCCTTTTTTCCCAATCTAGATAAGCATCAGGATCTACTCGACCCGCAAACGTTGGCAAGGTGAGTTTAGGGTCGATATTGTCTCGCCGGGGTGGTTGGTCATAGCGGTCTCTTCTCTGAGGATCAGGTGGTTCTTCTTCATCATCAGACTCCAAATGTCGGCGCCTTGGAGGAGGGTTATTCCTTGGTGGCGGATTGTTTCTTGCTGGCTCGTCATTCCGCGGCGGGGCCCTTCTTGGCGGGTGCTCGATGTGCGTGATTCTCTCTTTAATAGCTCCAAATCTTTGAGTGATGTCTGCTCTCATGTCAGCAATGGATCTGGCCAATGTTTCTACTCCATTCTCAGCCATAGTCCCTCAAAAGAATTTGAAAAACACAGTGGTTTTAGTGTGGGGAACAAATTCTCGAAATTTTACCCGATTCGGTAAACTAGTAAAAGATTTCAGTAAAAATATTGAAACAAGTAACAATTTAACAAACTTAATTTTTATATTTTATATAATGAGTCTAGATTCTAAAACAAGTGACAGAATATTTTTAGGAGTTTTTATGAATTTATGAAAATTAAAACAAGACGAAGAGGTAAAACGAGAAGGAAACAATCGGTAAAAACAATTTTCTTTTGAGTTTTTCGTTTTGGAAAGAAAACTAATGCAGGATACAAAAGTAAAGGATAAAAACAAGTAAAGATAGATACAACCTGGTGGTTGTGGATGGATCTTCAGCTCTGATACCAAAATGATACAAGGTTCGGACAAGGTAAGTTTCCGAATGACCGTGCGGTTGCTGTTCGGGAACTAAGGTGAAATCAAAGGCTTTAGGAGCGGGTCTGTGGATTGATAATCGACCACACAAGCTATGGGAAGGCTTGTGATAAGACTGAGGGTCCTTCACTTGCTGGGATTCGCACAAACAAGTAGAGAGAACAAAGGTTTAAGCAGTTAAAGCTTAGATAGAAAACTGAGTTGTTTGATATTCAAGTCAGTCCTTTCCTTGAGGATGTTGAGTCCATTATATAGGCTCGACCTCTAGGTTACAAATATGACAAACTACAGCAAACAAGGAACATAAACAATACACAAACAAAGCCCATGAAACATGGCTAAAAGCAAAAGCAATTCACAAATAAAAAAAAGGTTCCTTAAAATATGGAGCTAATGGAGCATTAAGGTGGATGCTTGGTTCAAATGGTTAGGGCAACTCTTGGTGCGCCTCCATCTCCTTATTGGGCTTAAGTGGACTTCAATAGTTGTCATTTTAAGGTTTAGAACTGAACTAGAAACATGGTGGGCTTCTTGATCAATTCGGCCCTTCAAAGAATACCTTTGAAACCACTTGCACCACTAGGTTGTTGCCTCGTTAAAACCTTCCTTGGAAAACCTCTTGGGATAAAAACAATGGCAAGGAAAAAGAGTACAATCCCTAGTGATGTCTTTATGCCTCAACATGCCAATGAAAGGACAAAGAGTGAAATCACTTTCTTTGTCCGCATGAGAGGCCATTCCGTGTTGTGCAAGTAATCTTCGTTTTGAGGAGTAATGTTGCTTGCTTGTGTTCCAAGATTACTTGTGGATACTCCTTGATCATTGGGAGTGAGTGGAGGTGTTATTGACTCGGTGATCTCTTTGTTTATGTCCATTTGGTTCGTACCGAGCCAAAGGCTAACGGCCTTCTTGAACCCTTGCGAACTCTTAGCTCTTGCTCGTGTCATCGGCCCTCCTCTTAGTGGTGGTATCTTGGTCTGTTTGTTAGGGTCCTCTTGGATGTCCACATCACTTCCTTCTCCACCTTGGTAGCAAGGTTTATCACGTCGTCAAAAGTCCTAATAGGCTGAAGGTCAGCAATTGATGAAGTTTCATCACTCAATCCTTGTACAAAGCCTACAATGCCTTGTACAATGCCTTGTACAATGCCTACAATGATTCACTATCCTTTATACTTTGACTGGTCCTAACTCCGTTTTTGGGACTATCAGCCTGCAAATGGCCAAATCCTTGTTAACCAAAATATTGTTTCTTCATATTAACATTTATAGGTGCTGGTTAGTCTCAATATGTGTCATCTTGCCACAACTCCGAACTTCCCCCTCAGAAACTCCTATGGGATTCAAAGAAGTATCAGAATTGAGGGATAAGGTATAATGTTTGTTTCTTACCTTGGCTTCCTTCTCCACCTTGGTAGCAAGGTTTATCACATCATCAAGAGTCCTAATAGGCTGAATGTCAGCAATTGATGAAGTTTCATCACTCAATCCTTGTACAAAACCTACAATGCCTGCTTGTTGCTAATTTTAAACATCGACATGCAATTGTTAGAGATCCAACTTCATTGAGTACACTTCTACAGTTAGATTCACTATCCTTTGTACATTGACTGGTCCTAACTCCTTTTTTAGGACTATCAGCCTGCCAATGGCCAAATCCTTGTTTATCAAAGCATTGTTTCTCCATATTAACATTTATAGGTGCTGGTTTAGTCTCAATATTTGCCTTCTTGCCACAACTCCCAACTTCACCCTCAGAAACTCCTATGGGATTGAAAGAAGTATCAAAATTGTGGGATAAGGTATAATGTTTGTTTCTTATCTTGGATTCCTTCTCCACCTTGGTAGCAAGGTTTATCACGTCATCAAGAGTCCTAATTGGCTGAAGGTCAGCAATTGATGAAGTTTCAACACTCAATCCTTGTAAAAAGCATAGAATGCCTTCTTGTAGCTACTCTTGAACATCGCCAAGCAATTGTTAGAGATCCAACTTCATTGAGTACACTTCAACAGTTAGATTCACTATCCTTACATTATTTGGTCCTATCTCCGAATTTTGGGACTATCAGCCTGCAAATGGCCAAATCCTTGTTAATCAAAGCATTGTTTCTTCATATTAACATCTATACGTGTTGGTTTAGTCTCTATATGTGTCTTCTTGCTACAACTCCCAACTTCACCCACTGAAACTCCTATGGGATTCACTGATGTATCTGAATTGTGGGATAATGTATAACGTTTGTTTCTTACCTTGGCTTTCTTCTCCATCTTGGTAGCAAGCTTTATCACGTTATCAAGAGTCTTCATAGGTTGAAGCTCTGCCATTGATGAAGTTTCATCACTCAATCCTTGTAAAAAGCCTACAATGCCTGCATGTTGCTGCTCTTGAACATCACCGAGCAATTATTAGAGATCCAACTTAATTGAGTACACTTCAACAGTTAGATTCACTATCCTTTGTATTTTGCCTGGTCATAACTCCGTTTTTGGGACTATCAGCCTGTAAATGGCCAAATCTTTGTTAATTAAAGCATTGTTTCTTCATATTAACATCAATAGGTGCTAGTTTAGTCTCAATATGTGTCTTCTTACTAAAATTCCCCATTTCACCCTCAGAAACTCCTAGTGATTCAATGAAGTATCAGAATTGTGGGATAAAATATAATGTTTGTTTCTTACCTTGGCTTCCTTCTCCACCTTGGTAGCAAGGTTTATCACGTCGTCAAAAGTCCTAATAGGCTGAAGGTCAGCAATTGATGAAGTTTCATCACTCAATCCTTGTACAAAGCCTACAATGCCTGCTTGTTGCTACTCTTGAACATCGCCAAGTAATTGTTAGAGATCCAACTTCATTGAGTACACTTTACTAGTTAGATTCACTATCCTTTATACTTTGACTGGTCCTAACTCCGTTTTTGGGACTATCAGCCTGCAAATGGCCAAATCCTTGTTAACCAAAACATTGTTTCTTCATATTAACATTTATAGGTGCTGGTTAGTCTCAATATGTGTCATCTTGCCACAACTCCGAACTTCACCCTCAGAAACTCCTATGGGATTCAAAGAAGTATCAGAATTGAGGGATAAGGTATAATGTTTGTTTCTTACATTGGCTTCCATCTCCACCTTGGTAGCAAGGTTTATCATATCATCAAGAGTCCTAATAGGCTAAATGTCAGCAATTGATGAAGTTTCATCACTCAATCCTTGTACAAAACCTACAATGCCTGCTTGTTGCTACTTTTAAACATCGACATGTAATTGTTAGTGATTCAACTTCATTGAGTACAGTTCTACTGTTAGATTCACTATCCTTTGTACATTGACTGGTAATAACTCCTTTTTTAGGACTATCAGCCTGCAAATGGCCAAATCCTTGTTTATCAAGGCATTGTTTCTCCATATTAACATTCATAGGTGCTGGTTTAGTCTCAATATTTGCCTTCTTGCCACAACTCCCAACTTCACCCTCAGAAACTCCTATGGGATTGAAAGAAGTATCAAAATTGTGGGATAAGGTATAATGTTTGTTTCTTATCTTGGATTCCTTCTCCACCTTGGTAGCAAGGTTTACCACGTCATCAAGATTCCTAATTGGCTGAAGGTCAGCAATTGATGAAGTTTCAACACTCAATCCTTGTAAAAAGCATAGAATGCCTTGTTGTAGCTACTCTTGAAAATCGCCAAGCAATTGTTAGAGATCCAACTTCATTGAGTACACGTCAACAGTTAGATTCACTATCCTTACATTGATTGGTCCTATCTCCGAAATTTAGGACTATCAGCCTGCAAATGGCCAAATCCTTGTTAATCAAAGCATTGTTTCTTCATATTAATATCTATACGTGTTGGTTTAGTCTCTATATGTGTCTTCTTGCTACAACTCCCAACTTCACCCACTGAAACTCCTATGGGATTCACAGATGTATCTGAATTGTGGGATAATGTATAACGTATGTTTCTTACCTAGGCTTTCTTCTCCATCTTGGTAGCAAGCTTTATCATGTTATCAAGAGTCTTCATAGGTTGAAGCTCTGCCATTGATGAAGTTTCATCACTCAATCCTTGTATAAAGCCTACAATGCCTGCATGTTGCTGCTCTTGAACATCACCGAGCAATTATTAGAGCTCCAACTTAATTGAGTACACTTCAACAGTTAGATTCACTATCCTTTGTATTTTGCATGGTCATAACTCCGTTTTTGGGACTATCAGCCTGTAAAATGCCAAATCCTTGATAATCAAAGCATTGTTTCTTCATATTAACATTTATAGGTGTTGGTTTAGTCTCAATATGTGTCTTCTTGCCAAAACTCCCAACTTCACCCTCAGAAACTCCTATGGGATTCAAAGAAGTATCAGAATTGTGGGATAAGGTATAATGTTTGTTTCTTACCTTGGCTTCCTTCTCCACCTTGGTAGCAAGGTTTATCACGTCATCAAGAGTCCTAATAGGCTGAAGGTCAGCAATTGATGAAGTTTCATCACTCAATCCTTGTACAAAGCCTACAATGCCTGCTTGTTGCTACTCTTAAACATCACCATGCAATTATTAGAGATTAAACTTCCTTGAGTGCATTTCAAAAGTTACATTCGCTATCCTTTGTACATTGACTGGTCCTAACTCCATTTTTGGGACTATCAGCCTGCGAATGGCCAAATCCTTGTTAATCAAAGCATTGTTTCGTCATATTAACACATATAGGTGCTGGTTTAGTCTCAATATGTGTCTTCTTGCCACAACTCCCAAATTCACCCTCAGAAACTCCTATGAGATTCAAAGAAGTATCATAATTGTGGGATAAGTATAATGTTTGTTTCTTACCTTGGCTTCCTTCTCCACCTTGGTAGCAAGGTTTATCACGTCGTCAAAAGTCCTAATAGGCTGAAGGTCGGCAATTGATGAAGTTTCATCACTCAATCCTTGTACAAAGCCTACAATGCCTGCTTGTTGCTTCTCTTGAACATCGCCAAGCAATTGTTAGAGATCCAACTTCATTGAGTACACTTTACTAGTTAGATTCACTATCCTTTATACTTTGACTGGTCCGAACTCCGTTTTTGGACTATCAGCCTGCAAATGGCCAAATCCTTGTTAACCAAAATATTGTTTCTTCATATTAACATTTATAGGTGCTGGTTAGTCTCAATATGTGTCATCTTGCCACAACTCCGAACTTCACCCTCAGAAACTCCTATGGGATTCAAAGAAGTATCAGAATTGAGGGATAAGGTATAATGTTTGTTTCTTACCTTGGCTTCCTTCTCCACCTTGATAGCAAAGTTTATCACATCATCAAAAGTCCTAATAGGCTGAATGTCAGCAATTGATTAAGTTTCATCACTCAATCCTTGTACAAAACCTACAATGCCTTCTTGTAGCTACTCTTGAACATCGCCAAGAAATTGTTAGAGATCCAACTTCATTGAGTACACTTCAACAGTTAGATTCACTATCCTTACATTGACTGGTCCTATCTCCGAATTTTGGGACTATCAGCCTGCAAATGGCCAAATCCTTGTTAATCGAAGCATTGTTTCTTCATATTAACATCTATACGTGTTGGTTTAGTCTCTATATGTGTCTTCTTGCTACAACTCCCAACTTCACCCACTGAAACTCCTATGGGATTCACTGATGTATCTGAATTGTGGGATAATGTATAACGTTTGTTTCTTACCTTGGCTTTCTTCTCCATCTTGGTAGCAAGCTTTATCACGTTATCAAGAGTCTTCATAGGTTGAAGCTCTGCCATTGATGAAGTTTCATCACTCAATCCTTGTAAAAAGCCTACAATGCCTGCATGTTGCTGCTCTTGAACATCACCGAGCAATTATTAGAGATCCAACTTAATTGAGTACACTTCAACAGTTAGATTCACTATCCTTTGTATTTTGCATGGTCATAACTCCGTTTTTGGGACTATCAGCCTGTAAAATGCCAAATCCTTGATAATCAAAGCATTGTTTCTTCATATTAACATTTATAGGTGTTGGTTTAGTCTCAATATGTGTCTTCTTGCCAAAACTCCCAACTTCACCCTCAGAAACTCCTATGGGATTCAAAGAAGTATCAGAATTGTGGGATAAGGTATAATGTTTGTTTCTCACCTTGGCTTCCTTCTCCACCTTGGTAGCAAGGTTTATCACGTCATCAAGAGTCCTAATAGGCTGAAGGTCAGCAATTGATGAAGTTTCATCACTTAATCCTTGTACAAAGCCTACAATGCCTGCTTGTTGCTACTCTTAAACATCGCCATGCAATTATTAGAGATTAAACTTCCTTGAGTGCATTTCAAAAGTTACATACGCTATCCTTTGTACATTGACTGGTCCTAACTCCATTTTTGGGACTATCAGCCTGCGAATGGCCAAATCCTTGTTAATCAAAGCATTGTTTCGTCATATTAACACATATAGGTGCTGGTTTAGTCTCAATATGTGTCTTCTTGCCACAACTCCCAAATTCACCCTCAGAAACTCCTATGAGATTCAAAGAAGTATCATAATTGTGGGATAAGGTATAATGTTTGTTTCTTACCTTGGCTTCCTTCTCCACCTTGGTAGCAAGGTTTATCACGTCGTCAAAAGTCCTAATAGGCTGAAGGTCGGCAATTGATGAAGTTTCATCACTCAATCCTTGTACAAAGCCTACAATGCCTGCTTGTTGCTACTCTTGAACATCGCCAAGCAATTGTTAGAGATCCAACTTCATTGAGTACACTTTACTAGTTAGATTCACTATCCTTTATACTTTAACTGGTCCGAACTCCGTTTTTGGACTATCAGCCTGCAAATGGCCAAATCCTTGTTAACCAAAATATTGTTTCTTCATATTAACATTTATAGGTGCTGGTTAGTCTCAATATGTGTCATCTTGCCACAACTCCGAACTTCACCCTTAGAAACTCCTATGGGATTCAAAGAAGTATCAGAATTGAGGGATAAGGTATAATGTTTGTTTCTTACCGTGGCTTCCTTCTCCACCTTGATAGCAAAGTTTATCACATCATCAAGAGTCCTAATAGGCTGAATGTCAGCAATTGATTAAGTTTCATCACTCAATCCTTGTACAAAACCTACAATGCCTGCTTGTTGCTACTTTTAAACATCGACATGCAATTGTTAGAAATCCAACTTCATTGAGTACACTTCAACAGTTAGATTCACTATCCTTTGTATATTGACTGGTTCTAACTCCTTTTTTAGGACTATCAGCCTGCAAATGTCCAAATCCTTGTTTATCAAAGCATTGTTTCTCCATATTAACATTTATAGGTGCTGGTTTAGTCTCAATATTTGCCTTCTTGCCACAACTCCCAACTTCACCCTCAGAAACTCCTATGGGATTGAAAGAAGTATCAAAATTGTGGGATAAGGTATAATGTTTGTTTCTTACCTTGGATTCCTTCTCCACCTTGGTAGCAAGGTTTATCACGTCACCAAGAGTCCTAATTGGCTGAAGGTCAGCAATTGATGAAGTTTCAACACTCAATCCTTGTAAAAAGCATAGAATGCCTTCTTGTAGCTACTCTTGAACATCGCCAAGCAATTGTTAGAGATCCAACTTCATTGAGTACACTTCAACAGTTAGATTCACTATCCTTACATTGACTGGTCCTATCTCCGAATTTTGGGACTATCAGCCTGCAAATGGCCAAATCCTTGTTAATCAAAGCATTGTTTCTTCATATTAACATCTATACGTGATGGTTTAGTCTCTATATGTGTCTTCTTGCTACAACTCCCAACTTCACCCACTGAAACTCCTATCGGATTCACAGATATATCTGAATTGTGGGATAATGTATAACGTTTGTTTCTTACCTTGGCTTTCTTCTCCATCTTGGTAGCAAGCTTTATCACGTTATCAAGAGTCTTCATAGGTTGAAGCTTTGCCATTGATGAAGTTTCATCACTCAATCCACGTACAAAGCCTGCAGTGCCTGCATGTTGCGGCTCTTGAACATCACCAAGCAATTATAAGAGATCCAACTTCATTGAGTACACTTCAACAGTTAGATTCATTATCCTTTGTACATTGACTGGTTCTAACTCTGTTTTGGGACTATCAGCCTGCAAAATGCCAAATCCTTGATAATCAAAGCATTGTTTCTTCATATTAACATTTATAGGTGTTGGTTTAGTCTCAATATGTGTCTTCTTGCCAAAACTCCCAACTTCACCCTCAGAAACTCCTATGGGATTCAAAGAAGTATCAGAATTGTGGGATAAGGTATAATGTTTGTTTCTTACCTTGGCTTCCTTCTCCACCTTGGTAGCAAGGTTTATCACGTCATCAAGAGTCCTAATAGGCTGAAGGTCAGCAATTGATGAAGTTTCATCACTCAATCCTTGTACAAAGCCTACAATGCCTGCTTGTTGCTACTCTTAAACATCACCATGCAATTATTAGAGATTAAACTTCCTTGAGTGCATTTCAAAAGTTACATTCGCTATCCTTTGTACAATTGACTGGTCCTAACTCCATTTTTGGGACTATCAGCCTGCGAATGGCCAAATCCTTGTTAATCAAAGCATTGTTTCGTCATATTAACACATATAGGTGCTGATTTAGTCTCAATATGTGTCTTCTTGCCACAACTCCCAAATTCACCCTCAGAAACTCCTATGAGATTCAAAGAAGTATCATAATTGTGGGATAAGTATAATGTTTGTTTCTTACCTTGGCTTCCTTCTCCACCTTGGTAGCAAGGTTTATCACGTCGTCAAAAGTCCTAATAGGCTGAAGGTCGGCAATTGATGAAGTTTCATCACTCAATCCTTGTACAAAGCCTACAATGCCTGCTTGTTGCTACTCTTGAACATCGCCAAGCAATTGTTAGAGATCCAACTTCATTGAGTACACTTTACTAGTTAGATTCACTATCCTTTATACTTTGACTGGTCCGAACTCCGTTTTTGGACTATCAGCCTGCAAATGGCCAAATCCTTGTTAACCAAAATATTGTTTCTTCATATTAACATTTATAGGTGCTGGTTAGTCTAATTATGTGTCATCTTGCCACAACTCCGAACTTCACCCTCAGAAACTCCTATGGGATTCAAAGAAGTATCAGAATTGAGGGATAAGGTATAATGTTTGTTTCTTACCTTGGCTTCCTTCTCCACCTTGATAGCAAAGTTTATCACATCATCAAGAGTCCTAATAGGCTGAATGTCAGCAATTGATTAAGTTTCATCACTCAATCCTTGTACAAAACCTACAATGCCTTCTTGTAGCTACTCTTGAACATCGCCAAGAAATTGTTAGAGATCCAACTTCATTGAGTACACTTCAACAGTTAGATTCACTATCCTTACATTGACTGGTCCTATCTCCGAATTTTGGGACTTATCAGCCTGCAAATGGCCAAATCCTTGTTAATCGAAGCATTGTTTCTTCATATTAACATCTATACGTGTTGGTTTAGTCTCTATATGTGTCTTCTTGCTACAACTCCCAACTTCACCCACTGAAACTCCTATGGGATTCACTGATGTATCTGAATTGTGGGATAATGTATAACGTTTGTTTCTTACCTTGGCTTTCTTCTCCATCTTGGTAGCAAGCTTTATCACGTTATCAAGAGTCTTCATAGGTTGAAGCTCTGCCATTGATGAAGTTTCATCACTCAATCCTTGTAAAAAGCCTACAATGCCTGCATGTTGCTGCTCTTGAACATCACCGAGCAATTATTAGAGATCCAACTTAATTGAGTACACTTCAACAGTTAGATTCACTATCCTTTGTATTTTGCATGGTCATAACTCCGTTTTTGGGACTATCAGCCTGTAAAATGCCAAATCCTTGATAATCAAAGCATTGTTTCTTCATATTAACATTTATAGGTGTTGGTTTAGTCTCAATATGTGTCTTCTTGCCAAAACTCCCAACTTCACCCTCAGAAACTCCTATGGGATTCAAAGAAGTATCAGAATTGTGGGATAAGGTATAATGTTTGTTTCTCACCTTGGCTTCCTTCTCCACCTTGGTAGCAAGGTTTATCACGTCATCAAGAGTCCTAATAGGCTGAAGGTCAGCAATTGATGAAGTTTCATCACTTAATCCTTGTACAAAGCCTACAATGCCTGCTTGTTGCTACTCTTGAACATCGCCAAGCAATTGTTAGAGATCCAACTTCATTGAGTACACTTTACTAGTTAGATTCACTATCCTTTATACTTTGACTGGTCCGAACTCCGTTTTTGGACTATCAGCCTGCAAATGGCCAAATCCTTGTTAACCAAAATATTGTTTCTTCATATTAACATTTATAGGTGCTGGTTAGTCTCAATATGTGTCATCTTGCCACAACTCCGAACTTCACCCTCAGAAACTCCTATGGGATTCAAAGAAGTATCAGAATTGAGGGATAAGGTATAATGTTTGTTTCTTACCTTGGCTTCCTTCTTCACCTTGATAGCAAAGTTTATCACATCATCAAGAGTCCTAATAGGCTGAATGTCAGCAATTGATTAAGTTTCATCACTCAATCCTTGTACAAAACCTACAATGCCTTCTTGTAGCTACTCTTGAACATCGCCAAGAAATTGTTAGAGATCCAACTTCATTGAGTACACTTCAACAGTTAGATTCACTATCCTTACATTGACTGGTCCTATCTCCGAATTTTGGGACTATCAGCCTGCAAATGGCCAAATCCTTGTTAATCGAAGCATTGTTTCTTCATATTAACATCTATACGTGTTGGTTTAGTCTCTATATGTGTCTTCTTGCTACAACTCCCAACTTCACCCACTGAAACTCCTATGGGATTCACTGATGTATCTGAATTGTGGGATAATGTATAACGTTTGTTTCTTACCTTAGCTTTCTTCTCCATCTTGGTAGCAAGCTTTATCACGTTATCAAGAGTCTTCATAGGTTGAAGCTCTGCCATTGATGAAGTTTCATCACTCAATCCTTGTAAAAAGCCTACAATGCCTGCATGTTGCTGCTCTTGAACATCACCGAGCAATTATTAGAGATCCAACTTAATTGAGTACACTTCAACAGTTAGATTCACTATCCTTTGTATTTTGCATGGTCATAACTCCGTTTTTGGGACTATCAGCCTGTAAAATGCCAAATCCTTGATAATCAAAGCATTGTTTCTTCATATTAACATTTATAGGTGTTGGTTTAGTCTCAATATGTGTCTTCTTGCCAAAACTCCCAACTTCACCCTCAGAAACTCCTATGGGATTCAAAGAAGTATCAGAATTGTGGGATAAGGTATAATGTTTGTTTCTCACCTTGGCTTCCTTCTCCACCTTGGTAGCAAGGTTTATCACGTCATCAAGAGTCCTAATAGGCTGAAGGTCAGCAATTGATGAAGTTTCATCACTTAATCCTTGTACAAAGCCTACAATGCCTGCTTGTTGCTACTCTTAAACATCGCCATGCAATTATTAGAGATTAAACTTCCTTGAGTGCATTTCAAAAGTTACATACGCTATCCTTTGTACATTGACTGGTCCTAACTCCATTTTTGGGACTATCAGCCTGCGAATGGCCAAATCCTAGTTAATCAAAGCATTGTTTCGTCATATTAACACATATAGGTGCTGGTTTAGTCTCAATATGTGTCTTCTTGCCACAACTCCCAAATTCACCCTCAGAAACTCCTATGAGATTCAAAGAAGTATCATAATTGTGGGATAAGGTATAATGTTTGTTTCTTACCTTGGCTTCCTTCTCCACCTTGGTAGCAAGGTTTATCACGTCGTCAAAAGTCCTAATAGGCTGAAGGTCGGCAATTGATGAAGTTTCATCACTCAATCCTTGTACAAAGCCTACAATGCCTGCTTGTTGCTACTCTTGAACATCGCCAAGCAATTGTTAGAGATCCAACTTCATTGAGTACACTTTACTAGTTAGATTCACTATCCTTTATACTTTAACTGGTCCGAACTCCGTTTTTGGACTATCAGCCTGCAAATGGCCAAATCCTTGTTAACCAAAATATTGTTTCTTCATATTAACATTTATAGGTGCTGGTTAGTCTCAATATGTGTCATCTTGCCACAACTCCGAACTTCACCCTTAGAAACTCCTATGGGATTCAAAGAAGTATCAGAATTGAGGGATAAGGTATAATGTTTGTTTCTTACCGTGGCTTCCTTCTCCACCTTGATAGCAAAGTTGATCACATCATCAAGAGTCCTAATAGGCTGAATGTGAGCAATTGATTAAGTTTCATCACTCAATCCTTGTACAAAACCTACAATGCCTGCTTGTTGCTACTTTTAAACATCGACATGCAATTGTTAGAAATCCAACTTCATTGAGTACACTTCAACAGTTAGATTCACTATCCTTTGTATATTGACTGGTTCTAACTCCTTTTTTAGGACTATCAGCCTGCAAATGGCCAAATCCTTGTTTATCAAAGCATTGTTTCTCCATATTAACATTTATAGGTGCTGGTTTAGTCTCAATATTTGCCTTCTTGCCACAACTCCCAACTTCACCCTCAGAAACTCCTATGGGATTGAAAGAAGTATCAAAATTGTGGGATAAGGTATAATGTTTGTTTCTTACCTTGGATTCCTTCTCCACCTTGGTAGCAAGGTTTATCACGTCACCAAGAGTCCTAATTGGCTGAAGGTCAGCAATTGATGAAGTTTCAACACTCAATCCTTGTAAAAAGCATAGAATGCCTTCTTGTAGCTACTCTTGAACATCGCCAAGCAATTGTTAGAGATCGAACTTCATTGAGTACACTTCAACAGTTAGATTCACTATCCTTACATTGACTTGTCCTATCTCCGAATTTTGGGACTATCAGCCTGCAAATGGCCAAATCCTTGTTAATCAAAGCATTGTTTCTTCATATTAACATCCATACGTGTTGGTTTAGTCTCTATATGTGTCTTCTTGCTACAACTCCCAACTTCACCCACTGAAACTCCAATGGGATTCACAGATGTATCTGAATTGTGGGATAATGTATAACATTTGTTTCTTACCTTGGCTTTCTTCTCCATCTTGGTAGCAAGCATTATCACGTTATCAAGAGTCTTCATAGGTTGAAGCTCTGCCATTGATGAAGTTTCATCACTCAATCCTTGTACAAAGCCTACAATGCCTGCATGTTGCTGCTCTTGAACATCACCGAGCAATTATTAGAGATCCAACTTAATTGAGTACACTTCAACAGTTAGATTCACTATCCTTTGTATTTTGCCTGGTCATAACTCCGTTTTGGGACTATCAGCCTGTAAATGGCCAAATCTTTGTTAATTAAAGCATTGTTTCTTCATATTAACATCAATAGGTGCTAGTTTAGTCTCAATATGTGTCTTCTTACTAAAATTCCCAATTTCACCCTCAGAAACTCCTAGTGATTCAATGAAGTATCAGAATTGTGGGATAAGGTATAATGTTTGTTTCTTGCCTTGGCTTCCATCTCCACCTTGGTAGCAAGGTTTATAACGTCATCAAGAGTCCTAATAGGCCGAAGCTCAGCCATTGATGAAGTTTCATCACTCAATCCACGTACAAAGCCCACAGTGCCTGCATGTTGCGGCTCTTGAACATCACCAAGCAATTATAAGAGATCCAACTTCATTTTGTACACTTCAACAGTTAGATTCATTATCCTTTGTACATTGACTGGTTCTAACTCCGTTTTTGGGACTATCAGCCTGCAAAATGCCAAACCCTTGATAATGAAAGCATTGTTTCTTCATATTAACATTTATAGGTGCTGGTTTAGTGTCAATATGTGTCTTCTTACCAAAACTCCCAACTTCACCCTCAGAAACTCCTATGGAATTCAAAGAAGTATCAGAATTGTGGGATAAGGTATAATGTTTGTTTCTTACCCTGGCTTCCTTCTCCACCTTGCTAGCAAGGTTTATCACGTCATCAAGAGTCCTAATAGGCTGAAGGTCAGCAATTGATGAAGTTTCATCACTCAATCCTTGTACAAAGCCTACAATGCCTGCTTGTTGCTACTCTTAAACATCGCCATGCAATTATTAAAGATTAAACTTCCTTGAGTGCATTTCAAAAGTTACATTCGCTATCCTTTAAACATTGACTGTTCCTAACTCTATTTTTAGGACTATCAGCCTGCGAATGGCCAAATCCTTGTTAATCAAAGCATTGTTTCTTCATATTAACACATATAGGTGCTGGTTTAGTCTCAATATGTGTCTTCTTGCCACAACTCCCAACTTCACCCTCAGAAACTCTTATGAGATTTAAAGAAGTATCAGAATTGTGGGATAAGGTATAATGTTTGTTTCTTACCTTGGCTTCCTTCTCCACCTTGGTAGCAAGGTTTATCACGTCGTCAAAAGTCCTAATAGGCTGAAGGTCAGCAATTGATGAAGTTTCATCACTCAATCCTTGTACAAAGCCTACAATGCCTGCTTGTTGCTACTCTTGCACATCGCCAAGCAATAGTTAGAGATCCAACTTCATTGAGTACACTTTAACAGTTAGATTCACTATCCTTTATACTTTGACTGGTCCTAACTCCGTTTTTGGGACTATCAGCCTGCAAATGGCCAAATCCTTGTTAACCAAAACATTGTTTCTTCATATTAACATTTATAGGTGCTGGTTAGTCTCAATATGTGTTATCTTGCCACAACTCGGAACTTCACCCTCAAAAATTCCTATGGGATTCAAAGAAGTATCAGAATTAAGGGATAATGTATAATGTTTGTTTCTTACGTTGGCTTCCTTCTCCACCTTGGTAGCAAGGTTTATCACATCATCAAGAGTCCTAATAGGCTCAATGTCAGCAATTGATGAAGTTTCATCACTCAATCCTTGTACAAAACCTATAATGCCTGCTTGGTGCTACTTTTAAACATCGACATGCAATTGTTAGAGATCCAACTTCATTGAGTACACTTCTACAGTTAGATTCACTATCCTTTGTACTATGACTGGTCCAACTCCGTTTTTGGGACTATCAGCCTGCAAATGGCCAAATCCTTGTTAATCAAAGCATTGTTTATTCTTATTAACATCCATAGGTGTTGGTTTAGTCTCTATATGTGTGTTCTTGCCACAACTCCCAACTTCACCCACTGAAACTCCTATGGGATTCATAGAAGTATCTGAATTGTGGGATAAGGTATAACATTTGTTTCTTACCTTGGCTTTCTTCTCCACCTTGGTAGCAAGCTTTATCACGTCATCAAGAGTCCAAATAGGCTGAAGCTCAGCCATTGATGAAGTTTCATCACTCAATCCTTGTACAAAGCCTACAGTGCCTGCATGTTGCTGATCTTGAACATCACCAAGCAATTATTAGAGATCCAACTTCATTGAGTACACTTCAACAGTTAGATTCACTATCCTTTGTACTTTTCCTGGTCATCACTCCGTTTTTGAGACTATCAGCCTGTAAATGGCCAAATCCTTGTTAATCAAAGCATTGTTTCTTCATATTAACATTTATAGGTGTTGGTTTAGTCTCAATATGTGTCTTCTTGCCAAAACTCCCAACTTCACCCTCATAAACTCCTATGGGATTCAAAGAAGTATCAGAATTGTGGGATAATGTATAATGTTTGTTTCTTACCTTGGCTTCCTTCTCCACCTTGGTAGCAAGGTTTATCACGTCATCAAGAGTCCTAATAGGCTGAAGGTCAGCAATTGATGAAGTTTCATCACTCAATCCTTGTACAAAGCCTACAATGCCTGCTTGTTGCTACTCTTAAACATCGCCATGCAATTATTAGAGATTAAACTTCCTTGAGTGCATTTCAAAAGTTACATTCGCTATCCTTTGTACATTTACTGGTCCTAACTCCGTTTTTGGGACTATCAGCCTGCGAATGGCCAAATCCTTGTTAATCAAAGCATTGTTTCGTCTGACTCCTCACGCTCCTCTTCAGATTCTTCATGAGTTTCATAGCCTCCATCCTTAGTGAGAATCATGATTTTGGCGTTTGGACATTCTCGGGCCATATGGCCTCTTCCTTGACATTTGTAACAAACTATGTCTCGGTTGCGTGTTTGGGGCGTAGCGACTTGGCTAGACTCAGCCCTCGGGGCCTTAGACGTCTCGGGGCTTTTTCCTTTGAATCTTGACTCGATCTCTACGGACTTGGCTCGGTCTCGCGGTTGAAATCGTCCGTTACGTGCGCCGTACGTTTGAGGGTTCACTTGTTTCGTTGAGGCCTTGCGCTTCCCTTGTTGTTCTATTTGGATTGCCAAATGCAATAGTTCATCCATTTGGTGGTATGGATGAAGCTCTACATTCTGTGATATCCGTTCTTGCAACCCATCGACAAATTGTGCCATTAGGGACTCCTCTGAATCGTCTAGCTCTAGACGGTTCTTGAGTGTCTCGAACTCATCGTAGTATTCTTCTACGGATTTGCTTCCTTGAGTTAGTCGCCTAAATCTTCTCTGGATTTCACGATGATAGTGGTGTGGGACGTATCTTCTCTTGAAATAAAACTTCATATCAGCCCATGTGTCTACTTGGCCGTACCGGTTCCGTCTTCTCTCGGCAACCTCTCTATCCCACCAAGACAAGGCATGTTCCGTGAGTTGTGCTGCTGCCACGGCTACCTTCTTTGGTTCACTATACTCATAGCACTCAAATATCCTGTCCATCCTTTTTTCCCAATCTAGATAAGCATCAGGATCTACTCGACCCGCAAACGTTGGCAAGGTGAGTTTAGGGTCGATATTGTCTCGCCGGGGTGGTTGGTCATAGCGGTCTCTTCTCTGAGGATCAGGTGGTTCTTCTTCATCATCAGACTCCAAATGTCGGCGCCTTGGAGGAGGGTTATTCCTTGGTGGCGGATTGTTTCTTGCTGGCTCGTCATTCCGCGGCGGGGCCCTTCTTGGCGGGTGCTCGATGTGCGTGATTCTCTCTTTAATAGCTCCAAATCTTTGAGTGATGTCTGCTCTCATGTCAGCAATGGATCTGGCCAATGTTTCTACTCCATTCTCAGCCATAGTCCCTCAAAAGAATTTGAAAAACACAGTGGTTTTAGTGTTGGGAACAAATTCTCGAAATTTTACCCGATTCGGTAAACTAGTAAAAGATTTCAGTTAAAATATTGAAACAAGTAACAATTTAACAAACTTAATTTTTATATTTTATATAATGAGTCTAGATTCTAAAACAAGTGACAGAATATTTTTAGGAGTTTTTATGAATTTATGAAAATTAAAACAAGACGAAGAGGTAAAACGAGAAGGAAACAATCGGTAAAAACAATTTTCTTTTGAGTTTTTCGTTTTGGAAAGAAAACTAATGCAGGATACGAAAGTAAAGGATAAAAACAAGTAAAGATAGATACAACCTGGTGGTTGTGGATGGATCTTCAGCTCTGATACCAAAATGATACAAGGTTCGGACAAGGTAAGTTTCCGAATGACCGTGCGGTTGCTGTTCGGGAACTAAGGTGAAATCAAAGGCTTTAGGAGCGGGTCTGTGGATTGATAATCGACCACACAAGCTATGGGAAGGCTTGTGATAAGACTGAGGGTCCTTCACTTGCTGGGATTCGCACAAACAAGTAGAGAGAACAAAGGTTTAAGCGGTTAAAGCTTAGATAGAAAACTGAGTTGTTTGATATTCAAGTCAGTCCTTTCCTTGAGGATGTTGAGTCCATTATATAGGCTCGACCTCTAGGTTACAAATATGACAAACTACAGCAAACAAGGAACATAAACAATACACAAACAAAGCCCATGAAACATAACTAAAAGCAAAAGCAATTCACAAATAAAAAAAAGGTTCCTTAAAATATGGAGCTAATGGAGCATTAAGGTGGATGCTTGGTTCAAATGGTTAGGGCAACTCTTGGTGCGCCTCCATCTCCTTATTGGGCTTAAGTGGACTTCAATAGTTGTCATTTTAAGGTTTAGAACTGAACTAGAAACATGGTGGGCTTCTTGATCAATTCGGCCCTTCAAAGAATACCTTTGAAACCACTTGCACCACTAGGTTGTTGCGTCGTTAAAACCTTCCTTGGAAAACCTCTTGGGATAAAAACAATGGCAAGGAAAAAGAGTACAATCCCTAGTAATGTCTTTATGCCTCAACATGCCAATGAAAGGACAAAGAGTGAAATCACTTTCTTTGTCCGCATGAGAGGCCATTCCGTGTTGTGCAAGTAATCTTCGTTTTGAGGAGTAATGTTGCTTGCTTGTGTTCCAAGATTACTTGTGGATACTCCTTGATCATTGGGAGTGAGTGGAGGTGTTATTGACTCGGTGATCTCTTTGTTTATGTCCATTTGGTTCGTACCGAGCCAAAGGCTAACGGCCTTCTTGAACCCTTGCGAACTCTTAGCTCTTGCTCGTGTCATCGGCCCTCCTCTTAGTGGTGGTATCTTGGTCTGTTTGTTAGGGTCCTCTTGGATGTCCACATCACTTCCTTCTCCACCTTGGTAGCAAGGTTTATCACGTCGTCAAAAGTCCTAATAGGCTGAAGGTCAGCAATTGATGAAGTTTCATCACTCAATCCTTGTACAAAGCCTACAATGCCTTGTACAATGCCTTGTACAATGCCTACAATGATTCACTATCCTTTATACTTTGACTGGTCCTAACTCCGTTTTTGGGACTATCAGCCTGCAAATGGCCAAATCCTTGTTAACCAAAATATTGTTTCTTCATATTAACATTTATAGGTGCTGGTTAGTCTCAATATGTGTCATCTTGCCACAACTCCGAACTTCACCCTCAGAAACTCCTATGGGATTCAAAGAAGTATCAGAATTGAGGGATAAGGTATAATGTTTGTTTCTTACCTTGGCTTCCTTCTCCACCTTGGTAGCAAGGTTTATCACATCATCAAGAGTCCTAATAGGCTGAATGTCAGCAATTGATGAAGTTTCATCACTCAATCCTTGTACAAAACCTACAATGCCTGCTTGTTGCTAATTTTAAACATCGACATGCAATTGTTAGAGATCCAACTTCATTGAGTACACTTCTACAGTTAGATTCACTATCCTTTGTACATTGACTGGTCCTAACTCCTTTTTTAGGACTATCAGCCTGCCAATGGCCAAATCCTTGTTTATCAAAGCATTGTTTCTCCATATTAACATTTATAGGTGCTGGTTTAGTCTCAATATTTGCCTTCTTGCCACAACTCCCAACTTCACCCTCAGAAACTCCTATGGGATTGAAAGAAGTATCAAAATTGTGGGATAAGGTATAATGTTTGTTTCTTATCTTGGATTCCTTCTCCACCTTGGTAGCAAGGTTTATCACGTCATCAAGAGTCCTAATTGGCTGAAGGTCAGCAATTGATGAAGTTTCAACACTCAATCCTTGTAAAAAGCATAGAATGTCTTCTTGTAGCTACTCTTGAACATCGCCAAGCAATTGTTAGAGATCCAACTTCATTGAGTACACTTCAACAGTTAGATTCACTATCCTTACATTATTTGGTCCTATCTCCGAATTTTGGGACTATCAGCCTGCAAATGGCCAAATCCTTGTTAATCAAAGCATTGTTTCTTCATATTAACATCTATACGTGTTGGTTTAGTCTCTATATGTGTCTTCTTGCTACAACTCACAACTTCACCCACTGAAACTCCTATGGGATTCACTGATGTATCTGAATTGTGGGATAATGTATAACGTTTGTTTCTTACCTTGGCTTTCTTCTCCATCTTGGTAGCAAGCTTTATCACGTTATCAAGAGTCTTCATAGGTCGAAGCTCTGCCATTGATGAAGTTTCATCACTCAATCCTTGTAAAAAGCCTACAATGCCTGCATGTTGCTGCTCTTGAACATCACCGAGCAATTATTAGAGATCCAACTTAATTGAGTACACTTCAACAGTTAGATTCACTATCCTTTGTATTTTGCATGGTCATAACTCCGTTTTTGGGACTATCAGCCTGTAAATGGCCAAATCTTTGTTAATTAAAGCATTGTTTCTTCATATTAACATCAATAGGTGCTATTTTAGTCTCAATATGTGTCTTCTTACTAAAATTCCCAATTTCACCCTCAGAAACTCCTAGTGATTCAATGAAGTATCAGAATTGTGGGATAAAATATAATGTTTGTTTCTTACCTTGGCTTCCTTCTCCACCTTGGTAGCAAGGTTTATCACGTCGTCAAAAGTCCTAATAGGCTGAAGGTCAGCAATTGATGAAGTTTCATCACTCAATCCTTGTACAAAGCCTACAATGCCTGCTTGTTGCTACTCTTAAACATCGCCAAGCAATTGTTAGAGATCCAACTTCATTGAGTACACTTTACTAGTTAGATTCACTATCCTTTATACTTTGACTGGTCCTAACTCCGTTTTTGGGACTATCAGCCTGCAAATGGCCAAATCCTTGTTAACCAAAACATTGTTTCTTCATATTAACATTTATAGGTGCTGGTTAGTCTCAATATGTGTCATCTTGCCACAACTCCGAACTTCACCCTCATAAACTCCTATGGGATTCAAAGAAGTATCAGAATTGAGGGATAAGGTATAATGTTTGTTTCTTACCTTGGCTTCCTTCTCCACCTTGGTAGCAAGGTTTATCATATCATCAAGAGTCCTAATAGGCAAAATGTCAGCAATTGATGAAGTTTCATCACTCAATCCTTGTACAAAACCTACAATGCCTGCTTGTTGCTACTTTTAAACATCGACATGTAATTGTTAGTGATTCAACTTCATTGAGTACAGTTCTACTGTTAGATTCACTATCCTTTGTACATTGACTGGTAATAACTCCTTTTTTAGGACTATCAGCCTGCAAATGGCCAAATCCTTGTTTATCAAGGCATTGTTTCTCCATATTAACATTCATAGGTGCTGGTTTAGTCTCGATATTTGCCTTCTTGCCACAACTCCCAACTTCACCCTCAGAAACTCCTATGGGATTGAAAGAAGTATCAAAATTGTGGGATAAGGTATAATGTTTGTTTCTTATCTTGGATTCGTTCTCCACCTTGGTAGCAAGGTTTACCACGTCATCAAGATTCCTAATTGGCTGAAGGTCAGCAATTGATGAAGTTTCAACACTCAATCCTTGTAAAAAGCATAGAATGCCTTGTTGTAGCTACTCTTGAAAATCGCCAAGCAATTGTTTGAGATCCAACTTAATTGAGTACACGTCAACAGTTAGATTCTCTATCCTTACATTGATTGGTCCTATCTCCGAAATTTAGGACTATCAGCCTGCAAATGGCCAAATCCTTGTTAATCAAAGCATTGTTTCTTCATATTAATATCTATACGTGTTGGTTTAGTCTCTATATGTGTCTTCTTGCTACAACTCCCAACTTCACCCACTGAAACTCCTATGGGATTCACAGATGTATCTGAATTGTGGGATAATGTATAACGTATGTTTCTTACCTAGGCTTTCTTCTCCATCTTGGTAGCAAGCTTTATCACGTTATCAAGAGTCTTCATAGGTTGAAGCTCTGCCATTGATGAAGTTTCATCACTCAATCCTTGTACAGAGCCTACAATGCCTGCATGTTGCTGCTCTTGAACATCACCGAGCAATTATTAGAGATCCAACTTAATTGAGTACACTTCAACAGTTAGATTCACTATCCTTTGTATTTTGCATGGTCATAACTCCGTTTTTGGGACTATCAGCCTGTAAAATGCCAAATCCTTGATAATCAAAGCATTGTTTCTTCATATTAACATTTATAGGTGTTGGTTTAGTCTCAATATGTGTCTTCTTGCCAAAACTCCCAACTTCACCCTCAGAAACTCCTATGGGATTCAAAGAAGTATCAGAATTGTGGGATAAGGTATAATGTTTGTTTCTTACCTTCGCTTCCTTCTCCACCTTGGTAGCAAGGTTTATCACGTCATCAAGAGTCCTAATAGGCTGAAGGTCAGCAATTGATGAAGTTTCATCACTCAATCCTTGTACAAAGCCTACAATGCCTGCTTGTTGCTACTCTTAAACATCACCATGCAATTATTAGAGATTAAACTTCCTTGAGTGCATTTCAAAAGTTACATTCGCTATCCTTTGTACATTGACTGGTCCTAACTCCATTTTTGGGACTATCAGCCTGCGAATGGCCAAATCCTTGTTAATCAAAGCATTGTTTCGTCATATTAACACATATAGGTGCTGGTTTAGTCTCAATATGTGTCTTCTTGCCACAACTCCCAAATTCACCCTCAGAAACTCCTATGAGATTCAAAGAAGTATCATAATTGTGGGATAAGTATAATGTTTGTTTCTTACCTTGGCTTCCTTCTCCACCTTGGTAGCAAGGTTTATCACGTCGTCAAAAGTCCTAATAGGCTGAAGGTCGGCAATTGATGAAGTTTCATCACTCAATCCTTGTACAAAGCCTACAATGCCTGCTTGTTGCTACTCTTGAACATCGCCAAGCAATTGTTAGAGATCCAACTTCATTGAGTACACTTTACTAGTTAGATTCACTATCCTTTATACTTTGACTGGTCCGAACTCCGTTTTTGGACTATCAGCCTGCAAATGGCCAAATCCTTGTTAACCAAAATATTGTTTCTTCATATTAACATTTATAGGTGCTGGTTAGTCTCAATATGTGTCATCTTGCCACAACTCCGAACTTCACCCTCAGAAACTCCTATGGGATTCAAAGAAGTATCAGAATTGAGGGATAAGGTATAATGTTTGTTTCTTACCTTGGCTTCCTTCTCCACCTTGATAGCAAAGTTTATCACATCATCAAGAGTCCTAATAGGCTGAATGTCAGCAATTGATTAAGTTTCATCACTCAGTCCTTGTACAAAACCTACAATGCCTTCTTGTAGCTACTCTTGAACATCGCCAAGCAATTGTTAGAGATCCAACTTCATTGAGTACACTTCAACAGTTAGATTCACTATCCTTACATTGACTGGTCCTATCTCCGAATTTTGGGACTATCAGCCTGCAAATGGCCAAATCCTTGTTAATCGAAGCATTGTTTCTTCATATTAACATCTATACGTGTTGGTTTAGTCTCTATATGTGTCTTCTTGCTACAACTCCCAACTTCACCCACTGAAACTCCTATGGGATTCACTGATGTATCTGAATTGTGGGATAATGTATAACGTTTGTTTCTTACCTTGGCTTTCTTCTCCATCTTGGTAGCAAGCTTTATCACGTTATCAAGAGTCTTCATAGGTTGAAGCTCTGCCATTGATGAAGTTTCATCACTCAATCCTTGTAAAAAGCCTACAATGCCTGCATGTTGCTGCTCTTGAACATCACCGAGCAATTATTAGAGATCCAACTTAATTGAGTACACTTCAACAGTTAGATTCACTATCCTTTGTATTTTGCATGGTCATAACTCCGTTTTTGGGACTATCAGCCTGTAAAATGCCAAATCCTTGATAATCAAAGCATTGTTTCTTCATATTAAAATTTATAGGTGTTGGTTTAGTCTCAATATGTGTCTTCTTGCCAAAACTCCCAACTTCACCCTCAGAAACTCCTATGGGATTCAAAGAAGTATCAGAATTGTGGGATAAGGTATAATGTTTGTTTCTTACCTTGGCTTCCTTCTCCACCTTGGTAGCAAGGTTTATCACGTCGTCAAAAGTCCTAATAGGCTGAAGGTCAGCAATTGATGAAGTTTCATCACTCAATCCTTGTACAAAGCCTACAATGCCTGCTTGTTGCTACTCTTGAACATCGCCAAGCAATTGTTAGAGATCCAACTTCATTGAGTACACTTTACTAGTTAGATTCACTATCCTTTATACTTTGACTGGTCCTAACTCCGTTTTTGGGACTATCAGCCTGCAAATGGCCAAATCCTTGTTAACCAAAACATTGTTTCTTCATATTAACATTTATAGGTGCTGGTTAGTCTCAATATGTGTCATCTTGCCACAACTCCGAACTTCACCCTCATAAACTCCTATGGGATTCAAAGAAGTATCAGAATTGAGGGATAAGGTATAATGTTTGTTTCTTACCTTGGCTTCCTTCTCCACCTTGGTAGCAAGGTTTATCATATCATCAAGAGTCCTAATAGGCAAAATGTCAGCAATTGATGAAGTTTCATCACTCAATCCTTGTACAAAACCTACAATGCCTGCTTGTTGCTACTTTTAAACATCGACATGTAATTGTTAGTGATTCAACTTCATTGAGTACAGTTCTACTGTTAGATTCACTATCCTTTGTACATTGACTGGTAATAACTCTTTTTTTAGGACTATCAGCCTGCAAATGGCCAAATCCTTGTTTATCAAGGCATTGTTTCTCCATATTAACATTCATAGGTGCTGGTTTAGTCTCGATATTTGCCTTCTTGCCACAACTCCCAACTTCACCCTCAGAAACTCCTATGGGATTGAAAGAAGTATCAAAATTGTGGGATAAGGTATAATGTTTGTTTCTTATCTTGGATTCCTTCTCCACCTTGGTAGCAAGGTTTACCACGTCATCAAGATTCCTAATTGGCTGAAGGTCAGCAATTGATGAAGTTTCAACACTCAATCCTTGTAAAAAGCATAGAATGCCTTGTTGTAGCTACTCTTGAAAATCGCCAAGCAATTGTTAGAGATCCAACTTAATTGAGTACACGTCAACAGTTAGATTCACTATCCTTACATTGATTGGTCCTATCTCCGAAATTTAGGACTATCAGCCTGCAAATGGCCAAATCCTTGTTAATCAAAGCATTGTTTCTTCATATTAATATCTATACGTGTTGGTTTAGTCTCTATATGTGTCTTCTTGCTACAACTCCCAACTTCACCCACTGAAACTCCTATGGGATTCACAGATGTATCTGAATTGTGGGATAATGTATAACGTATGTTTCTTACCTAGGCTTTCTTCTCCATCTTGGTAGCAAGCTTTATCACGTTATCAAGAGTCTTCATAGGTTGAAGCTCTGCCATTGATGAAGTTTCATCACTCAATCCTTGTACAGAGCCTACAATGCCTGCATGTTGCTGCTCTTGAACATCACCGAGCAATTATTAGAGATCCAACTTAATTGAGTACACTTCAACAGTTAGATTCACTATCCTTTGTATTTTGCATGGTCATAACTCCGTTTTTGGGACTATCAGCCTGTAAAATGCCAAATCCTTGATAATCAAAGCATTGTTTCTTCATATTAACATTTATAGGTGTTGGTTTAGTCTCAATATGTGTCTTCTTGCCAAAACTCCCAACTTCACCCTCAGAAACTCCTATAGGATTCAAAGAAGTATCAGAATTGTGGGATAAGGTATAATGTTTGTTTCTTACCTTGGCTTCCTTCTCCACCTTGGTAGCAAGGTTTATCACGTCATCAAGAGTCCTAATAGGCTGAAGGTCAGCAATTGATGAAGTTTCATCACTCAATCCTTGTACAAAGCCTACAATGCCTGCTTGTTGCTACTCTTAAACATCACCATGCAATTATTAGAGATTAAACTTCCTTGAGTGCATTTCAAAAGTTACATTCGCTATCCTTTGTACATTGACTGGTCCTAACTCCATTTTTGGGACTATCAGCCTGCGAATGGCCAAATCCTTGTTAATCAAAGCATTGTTTCGTCATATTAACACATATAGGTGCTGGTTTAGTCTCAATATGTGTCTTCTTGCCACAACTCCCAAATTCACCCTCAGAAACTCCTATGAGATTCAAAGAAGTATCATAATTGTGGGATAAGTATAATGTTTGTTTCTTACCTTGGCTTCCTTCTCCACCTTGGTAGCAAGGTTTATCACGTCGTCAAAAGTCCTAATAGGCTGAAGGTCGGCAATTGATGAAGTTTCATTACTCAATCCTTGTACAAAGCCTACAATGCCTGCTTGTTGCTACTCTTGAACATCGCCAAGCAATTGTTAGAGATCCAACTTCATTGAGTACACTTTACTAGTTAGATTCACTATCCTTTATACTTTGACTGGTCCGAACTCCGTTTTTGGACTATCAGCCTGCAAATGGCCAAATCCTTGTTAACCAAAATATTGTTTCTTCATATTAACATTTATAGGTGCTGGTTAGTCTCAATATGTGTCATCTTGCCACAACTCCGAACTTCACCCTCAGAAACTCCTATGGGATTCAAAGAAGTATCAGAATTGAGGGATAAGGTATAATGTTTGTTTCTTACCTTGGCTTCCTTCTCCACCTTGATAGCAAAGTTTATCACATCATCAAGAGTCCTAATAGGCTGAATGTCAGCAATTGATTAAGTTTCATCACTCAATCCTTGTACAAAACCTACAATGCTTTCTTGTAGCTACTCTTGAACATCGCCAAGCAATTTTTAGAGATCCAACTTCATTGAGTACACTTCAACAGTTAGATTCACTATCCTTACATTGACTGGTCCTATCTCCGAATTTTGGGACTATCAGCCTGCAAATGGCCAAATCCTTGTTAATCGAAGCATTGTTTCTTCATATTAACATCTATACGTGTTGGTTTAGTCTCTATATGTGTCTTCTTGCTACAACTCCCAACTTCACCCACTGAAACTCCTATGGGATTCACTGATGTATCTGAATTGTGGGATAATGTATAACGTTTGTTTCTTACCTTGGCTTTCTTCTCCATCTTGGTAGCAAGCTTTATCACGTTATCAAGAGTCTTCATAGGTTGAAGCTCTGCCATTGATGAAGTTTCATCACTCAATCCTTGTAAAAAGCCTACAATGCCTGCATGTTGCTGCTCTTGAACATCACCGAGCAATTATTAGAGATCCAACTTAATTGAGTACACTTCAACAGTTAGATTCACTATCCTTTGTATTTTGCATGGTCATAACTCCGTTTTTGGGACTATCAGCCTCTAAAATGCCAAATCCTTGATAATCAAAGCATTGTTTCTTCATATTAACATTTATAGGTGTTGGTTTAGTCTCAATATGTGTCTTCTTGCCAAAACTCCCAACTTCACCCTCAGAAACTCCTATGGGATTCAAAGAAGTATCAGAATTGTGGGATAAGGTATAATGTTTGTTTCTTACCTTGGCTTCCTTCTCCACCTTGGTAGCAAGGTTTATCACGTCATCAAGAGTCCTAATAGGCTGAAGGTCAGCAATTGATGAAGTTTCATCACTCAATCCTTGTACAAAGCCTACAATGCCTGCTTGTTGCTACTCTTAAACATCGCCATGCAATTATTAGAGATTAAACTTCCTTGAGTGCATTTCAAAAGTTACATTCGCTATCCTTTGTACATTGACTGGTCCTAACTCCATTTTTGGGACTATCAGCCTGCGAATGGCCAAATCCTTGTTAATCAAAGCATTGTTTCGTCATATTAACACATATAGGTGCTGGTTTAGTCTCAATATGTGTCTTCTTGCCACAACTCCCAAATTCACCCTCAGAAACTCCTATGAGATTCAAAGAAGTATCATAATTGTGGGATAAGGTATAATGTTTGTTTCTTACCTTGGCTTCCTTCTCCACCTTGGTAGCAAGGTTTATCACGTCGTCAAAAGTCCTAATAGGCTGAAGGTCGGCAATTGATGAAGTTTCATCACTCAATCCTTGTACAAAGCCTACAATGCCTGCTTGTTGCTACTCTTGAACATCGCCAAGCAATTGTTAGAGATCCAACTTCATTGAGTACACTTTACTAGTTAGATTCACTATCCTTTATACTTTAACTGGTCTGAACTCCGTTTTTGGACTATCAGCCTGCAAATGGCCAAATCCTTGTTAACCAAAATATTGTTTCTTCATATTAACATTTATAGGTGCTGGTTAGTCTCAATATGTGTCATCTTGCCACAACTCCGAACTTCACCCTCAGAAACTCCGATGGGATTCAAAGAAGTATCAGAATTGAAGGATAAGGTATAATGTTTGTTTCTTACCTTGGCTTCCTTCTCCACCTTGATAGCAAAGTTTATCACATCATCAAGAGTCCTAATAGGCTGAATGTCAGCAATTGATTAAGTTTCATCACTCAATCCTTGTACAAAACCTACAATGCCTGCTTGTTGCTACTTTTAAACATCGACATGCAATTGTTAGAGATCCAACTTCATTGAGTACACTTCAACAGTTAGATTCACTATCCTTTGTATATTGACTGGTTCTAACTCCTTTTTTAGGACTATCAGCCTGCAAATGGCCAAATCCTTGTTTATCAAAGCATTGTTTCTCCATATTAACATTTATAGGTGCTGGTTTAGTCTCAATATTTGCCTTCTTGCCACAACTCCCAACTTCACCCTCAGAAACTCCTATGGGATTGAAAGAAGTATCAAAATTGTGGGATAAGGTATAATGTTTGTTTCTTACCTTGGATTCCTTCTCCACCTTGGTAGCAAGGTTTATCACGTCATCAAGAGTCCTAATTGGCTGAAGGTCAGCAATTGATGAAGTTTCAACACTCAATCCTTGTAAAAAGCATAGAATGCCTTCTTGTAGCTACTCTTGAACATCGCCAAGCAATTGTTAGAGATCCAACTTCATTGAGTACACTTCAACAGTTAGATTCACTATCCTTACATTGACTGGTCCTATCTCCGAATTTTGGGACTATCAGCCTGCAAATGGCCAAATCCTTGTTAATCAAAGCATTGTTTCTTCATATTAACATCTATACGTGATGGTTTAGTCTCTATATCTGTCTTCTTGCTACAACTCCCAACTTCACCCACTGAAACTCCTATCGGATTCACAGATATATCTGAATTGTGGGATAATGTATAACGTTTGTTTCTTACCTTGGCTTTCTTCTCCATCTTGGTAGCAAGCTTTATCACGTTATCAAGAGTCTTCATAGGTTGAAGCTTTGCCATTGATGAAGTTTCATCACTCAATCCTTGTACAAAGCCTACAATGCCTGCATGTTGCTGCTCTTGAACATCACCGAGCAATTATTAGAGATCCAACTTAATTGAGTACACTTTAACAGTTAGATTCACTATCCTTTGTATTTTGCCTGGTCATAACTCCGTTTTTGGGACTATCAGCCTGTAAATGGCCAAATCTTTGTTAATTAAAGCATTGTTTCTTCATATTAACATCAATAGGTGCTAGTTTAGTCTCAATATGTGTCTTCTTACTAAAATTCCCAATTTCATCCTCATAAACTCCTAGTGATTCAATGAAGTATCAGAATTGTGGGATAAGGTATAATGTTTGTTTTTTGCCTTGGCTTCCTTCTCCACCTTGGTAGCAAGGTTTATCACGTCATCAAGAGTCCAAATAGGCCGAAGCTCAGCCATTGATGAAGTTTCATCACTCAATCCACGTACAAAGCCTACAGTGCCTGCATGTTGCGGCTCTTGAACATCACCAAGCAATTATAAGAGATCCAACTTCATTGAGTACACTTCAACAGTTAGATTCATTATCCTTTGTACATTGACTGGTTCTAACTCTGTTTTGGGACTATCAGCCTGCAAAATGCCAAATCCTTGATAATCAAAGCATTGTTTCTTCATATTAACATTTATAGGTGTTGGTTTAGTCTCAATATGTGTCTTCTTGCCAAAACTCCCAACTTCACCCTCAGAAACTCCTATGGGATTCAAAGAAGTATCCGAATTGTGGGATAAGGTATAATGTTTGTTTCTTACCTTGGCTTCCTTCTCCACCTTGGTAGCAAGGTTTATCACGTCATCAAGAGTCCTAATAGGCTGAAGGTCAGCAATTGATGAAGTTTCATCACTCAATCCTTGTACAAAGCCTACAATGCCTGCTTGTTGCTACACTTAAACATCGCCATGCAATTATTAGAGATTAAACTTCCTTGAGTGCATTTCAAAAGTTACATTCGCTATCCTTTGTACATTGACTGGTCCTAACTCCGTTTTTGGGACTATCAGCCTGCGAATGGCCAAATCCTTGTTAATCAAAGCATTGTTTCGTCATATTAACACATATATGTGCTGGTTTAGTCTCAATATGTGTTTTCTTGCCACAACTCCCAACTTCACCCTCAGAAACTCCTATGAGATTCAAAGAAGTATCATAATTGTGGGATAAGGTATAATGTTTGCTTCTTACCTTAGCTTCCTTCTCTACCTTGGTAGCAAGGTTTATCACGTCGTCAAAAGTCCTAATATGCTGAAGGTCAGCAATTGATGAAGTTTCATCACTCAATCCTTGTACAAAGCCTACAATGCCTGCTTGTTGCTACTCTTGAACATCGCCAAGCAATTGTTAGAGATCCAACTTCATTGAGTACACTTTACTAGTTAGATTCACTATCCTTTATACTTTGACTGGTCCTAACTCCGCTTTTGGGACTATCAGCCTGCAAATGGCCAAATCCTTGTTAACCAAAATATTGTTTCTTCATATTAACATTTATAGGTGCTGGTTAGTCTCAATATGTGTCATCTTGCCACAACTCCGAACTTCACCCTCAGAAACTCCTATGGGATTCAAAGAAGTATCAAAATTGAGGGATAAGGTATAATGTTTGTTTCTTACCTTGGCTTCCTTCTCTACCTTGGTAGCAAGGTTTATCACATCATGAAGAGTCCTAATAGGCTGAATGTCAGCAATTGATGAAGTTTCATCACTCAATCCTTGTACAAAACCTACAATGTCTGCTTGTTGCTACTTTTAAACATCAACATGCAATTGTTAGAGATCCAATTTCATTGAGTACACTTTTACAGTTAGATTCACTATCCTTTGTACATTGACTGGTCCTAACTCCTTTTTTAGGACTATAAGCCTGCAAATGGCAAAATCCTTGTTTATCAAAGCATTGTTTCTCCATATTAACATTTATAGGTGCTGGTTTAGTCTCAATATTTGCCTTCTTGCCACAACTCCCAACTTCACCCTCAGAAACTCCTATGGGATTGAAAGAAGTATCAAAATTGTGGGATAAGGTATAATGTTTGTTTCTTACCTTGGATTCCTTCTCCACCTTGGTAGCAAGGTTTATCACGTCATCAAGAGTCCTAATTGGCTGAAGGTCAGCAATTGATGAAGTTTCAACACTCAATCCTTGTAAAAAGCATAGAATGCCCTCTTGTAGCTACTCTTGAACATCGCCAAGCAATTGTTAGAGATCGAACTTCATTGAGTACACTTCAACAGTTAGATTCACTATCCTTACATTGACTGGTCCTATCTCCGAATTTTGGGACTATCAGCCTGCAAATGGCCAAATCTTTGTTAATCAAAGCGTTGTTTCTTCATATTAACATCCATACGTGTTGGTTTAGTCTCTATATGTGTCTTCTTGCTACAACTCCCAACTTCACCCACTGAAACTCCAATGGGATTCACAGATGTATCTGAATTGTGGGATAATGTATAACATTTGTTTCTTACCTTGGCTTTCTTCTCCATCTTGGTAGCAAGCATTATCACGTTATCAAGAGTCTTCATAGGTTGAAGCTCTGCCATTGATGAAGTTTCATCACTCAATCCTTGTACAAAGCCTACAATGCCTGCATGTTGCTGCTCTTGAACATCACCGAGCAATTATTAGAGATCCAACTTAATTGAGTACACTTCAACAGTTAGATTCACTATCCTTTGTATTTTGCCTGGTCATAACTCCGTTTTGGGACTATCAGCCTGTAAATGGCCAAATCTTTGTTAATTAAAGCATTGTTTCTTCATATTAACATCAATAGGTGCTAGTTTAGTCTCAATATGTGTCTTCTTACTAAAATTCCCAATTTCACCCTCAGAAACTCCTAGTGATTCAATGAAGTATCAGAATTGTGGGATAAGGTATAATGTTTGTTTCTTGCCTTCGCTTCCTTCTCCACCTTGGTAGCAAGGTTTATAACGTCATCAAGAGTCCTAATAGGCCGAAGCTCAGCCATTGATGAAGTTTCATCACTCAATCCACGTACAAAGCCCACAGTGCCTGCATGTTGCGGCTCTTGAACATCACCAAGCAATTATAAGAGATCCAACTTCATTTTGTACACTTCAACAGTTAGATTCATTATCCTTTGTACATTGACTGGTTCTAACTCCGTTTTTGGGACTATCAGCCTGCAAAATGCCAAATCCTTGATAATGAAAGCATTGTTTCTTCATATTAACATTTATAGGTGCTGGTTTAGTGTCAATATGTGTCTTCTTACCAAAACTCCCAACTTCACCCTCAGAAACTCCTATGGGATTCAAAGAAGTATCAGAATTGTGGGATAAGGTATAATGTTTGTTTCTTACCCTGGCTTCCTTCTCCACCTTGGTAGCAAGGTTTATCACGTCATCAAGAGTCCTAATAGGCTGAAGGTCAGCAATTGATGAAGTTTCATCACTCAATCCTTGTACAAAGCCTACAATGCCTGCTTGTTGCTACTCTTAAACTTCGCCATGCAATTATTAAAGATTAAACTTCCTTGAGTGCATTTCAAAAGTTACATTCGCTATCCTTTAAACATTGACTGTTCCTAACTCTGTTTTTAGGACTATCAGCCTGCGAATGGCCAAATCCTTGTTAATCAAAGCATTGTTTCTTCATATTAACACATATAGGTGCTGGTTTAGTCTCAATATGTGTCTTCTTGCCACAACTCCCAACTTCACCCTCAGAAACTCTTATGAGATTCAAAGAAGTATCAGAATTGTGGGATAAGGTATAATGTTTGTTTCTTACCTTGGCTTCCTTCTCCACCTTGGTAGCAAGGTTTATCACGTCGTCAAAAGTCCTAATAGGCTGAAGGTCAGCAATTGATGAAGTTTCATCACTCAATCCTTGTACAAAGCCTACAATGCCTGCTTGTTGCTACTCTTGCACATCGCCAAGCAATAGTTAGAGATCCAACTTCATTGAGTACACTTTAACAGTTAGATTCACTATCCTTTATACTTTGACTGGTCCTAACTCCGTTTTTGGGACTATCAGCCTGCAAATGGCCAAATCCTTGTTAACCAAAACATTGTTTCTTCATATTAACATTTATAGGTGCTGGTTAGTCTCAATATGTGTTATCTTGCCACAACTCCGAACTTCACCCTCAAAAATTCCTATGGGATTCAAAGAAGTATCAGAATTGAGGGATAATGTATAATGTTTGTTTCTTACGTTGGCTTCCTTCTCCACCTTGGTAGCAAGGTTTATCACATCATCAAGAGTCCTAATAGGCTCAATGTCAGCAATTGATGAAGTTTCATCACTCAATCCTTGTACAAAACCTATAATGCCTGCTTGGTGCTACTTTTAACCATCGACATGCAATTGTTAGAGATCCAACTTCATTGAGTACACTTCTACAGTTAGATTCACTATCCTTTGTACTATGACTGGTCCAACTCCGTTTTTGGGACTATCAGCCTGCAAATGGCCAAATCCTTGTTAATCAAAGCATTGTTTATTCTTATTAACATCCATAGGTGTTGGTTTAGTCTCTATATGTGTGTTCTTGCCACAACTCCCAACTTCACCCACTGAAACTCCTATGGGATTCATAGAAGTATCTGAATTGTGGGATAAGGTATAACATTTGTTTCTTACCTTGGCTTTCTTCTCCACCTTGGTAGCAAGCTTTATCACGTCATCAAGAGTCCAAATAGGCTGAAGCTCAGCCATTGATGAAGTTTCATCACTCAATCCTTGTACAAAGCCTAGAGTGCCTGCATGTTGCTGATCTTGAACATCACCAAGCAATTATTAGAGATCCAACTTCATTGAGTACACTTCAACAGTTAGATTCACTATCCTTTGTACTTTTCCTGGTCATCACTCCGTTTTTGAGACTATCAGCCTGTAAATGGCCAAATCCTTGTTAATCAAAGCATTGTTTCTTCATATTAACATTTATAGGTGTTGGTTTAGTCTCAATATGTGTCTTCTTGCCAAAACTCCCAACTTCACCCTCATAAACTCCTATGGGATTCAAAGAAGTATCAGAATTGTGGGATAAGGTATAATGTTTGTTTCTTACCTTGGCTTCCTTCTCCACCTTGGTAGCAAGGTTTATCACGTCATCAAGAGTCCTAATAGGCTGAAGGTCAACAATTGATGAAGTTTCATCACTCAATCCTTGTACAAAGCCTACAATGCCTGCTTGTTGCTACTCTTAAACATCGCCATGCAATTATTAGAGATTAAACTTCCTTGAGTGCATTTCAAAAGTTACATTCGCTATCCTTTGTACATTGACTGGTCCTAACTCCGTTTTTGGGACTATCAGCCTGCGAATGGCCAAATCCTTGTTAATCAAAGCATTATTTCGTCATATTAACACATATAGGTGGTGGTTTAGTCTCAATATGTGTCTTCTTGCCACAACTCCCAACTTCACCCTCAGAAACTCCTATGAGATTCAAAGAAGTATCATAATTGTGGGATAAGGTATAATGTTTGTTTCTTACCTTGGCTTCCTTCTCCACCTTGGTAGCAAGGTTTATCACGTCGTCAAAAGTCCTAATAGGCTGAAGGTCGGCAATTGATGAAGTTTCATCACTCAATCCTTGTACAAAGCCTACAATGCCTGCTTGTTGCTACTCTTGAACATCGCCAAGCAATTGTTAGAGATCCAACTTCATTGAGTACACTTTACTAGTTAGATTCACTATCCTTTATACTTTGACTGGTCCTAACTCCGTTTTTGGACTATCAGGCTGCAAATGGCCAAATCCTTGTTAACCAAAATATTGTTTCTTCATATTAACATTTATAGGTGCTGGTTAGTCTCAATATGTGTCATCTTGCCACAACTCCGAACTTCACCCTCAGAAACTCCTATGGGATTCAAAGAAGTATCAGAATTGAGGGATAAGGTATAATGTTTGTTTCTTACCTTGGCTTCCTTCTCCACCTTGATAGCAAAGTTTATCACATCATCAAGAGTCCTAATTGGCTGAATGTCAGCAATTGATTAAGTTTCATCACTCAATCCTTGTACAAAACCTACAATGCCTGCTTGTTGCTAATTTTAAACATCGACATGCAATTGTTAGAGATCCAACTTCATTGAGTACACTTCTACAGTTAGATTCACTATTCTTTGTATATTGACTGGTCCTAACTCCTTTTTTAGGACTATCAGCCTGCAAATGGCCAAATCCTTGTTTATCAAAGCATTGTTTCTCCATATTAACATTTATAGGTGCTGGTTTAGTCTCAATATTTGCCTTCTTGCCACAACTCCCAACTTCACCCTCAGAAACTCCTATGGGATTGAAAGAAGTATCAAAATTGTGGGATAAGGTATAATGTTTGTTTCTTACCTTGGATTCCTTCTCCACCTTGGTAGCAAGGTTTATCACGTCATCAAGAGTCCTAATTGGCTGAAGGTCAGCAATTGATGAAGTTTCAATACTCAATCCTTGTAAAAAGCATAGAATGCCTTCTTGTAGCTACTCTTGAACATCGCCAAGCAATTGTTAGAGATCCAACTTCATTGAGTACACTTCAACAGTTAGATTCACTATCCTCACATTGACTGGATCTATCTCCGAATTTTGGGACTATCAGCCTGCAAATGGCCAAATCCTTGTTAATCAAAGCATTGTTTCTTCATATTAACATCTATACGTGTTGGTTTAGTCTCTATATGTGTCTTCTTGCTACAACTCCCAACTTCACCCACTGAAACTCCTATGGGATTCACAGATGTATCTGAATTGTGGGATAATGTATAACGTTTGTTTCTTACCTTGGCTTTCTTCTCCATGTTGGTAGCAAGCATTATCACGTTATCAAGAGTCTTCATAGGTTGAAGCTCTGCCATTGATGAAGTTTCATCACTCAATCCTTGTACAAAGCCTACAATGCCTGCATGTTGCTGCTCTTGAACATCACCGAGCAATTATTAGAGATCCAACTTAATTGAGTACACTTCAACAGTTAGATTCACTATCCTTTGTATTTTGCCTGGTCATAACTCCGTTTTTGGGACTATCAGCCTGTAAATTGCCAAATCTTTGTTAATTAAAGCATTGTTTCTTCATATTAACATCAATAGGTGCTAGTTTAGTCTCAATATGTGTCTTCTTACTAAAATTCCCAATTTCACCCTCAGAAACTCCTAGTGATTCAATGAAGTATCAGAATTGTGGGATAAGGTATAATGTTTGTTTCTTGCCTTGGCTTCCTTCTCCACCTTGGTAGCAAGGTTTATCACGTCATCAAGAGTCCTAATAGGCCGAAGCTCAGCCATTGATGAAGTTTCATCACTCAATCCACGTACAAAGCCCACAGTGCCTGCATGTTGCGGCTCTTGAACATCACCAAGCAATTATAAGAGATCCAACTTCATTGAGTACACTTCAACAGTTAGATTCATTATCCATTGTACATTGACTGGTTCTAACTCCGTTTTTGGGACTATCAGCCTGCAAAATGCCAAATCCTTGATAATGAAACCATTGTTTCTTCATATTAACATTTATAGGTGCTGGTTTAGTGTCAATATGTGTCTTCTTACCAAAACTCCCAACTTCACCCTCAGAAACTCCTATGGGATTCAAAGAAGTATCAGAATTGTAGGATAAGGTATAATGTTTGTTTCTTACCCTGGCTTCCTTCTCCACCTTGGTAGCAAGGTTTATCACGTCATCAAGAGTCCTAATAGGCTGAAGGTCAGCAATTGATGAAGTTTCATCACTCAATCCTTGTACAAAGCCTACAATGCCTGCTTGTTGCTACTCTTAAACATCGCCATGCAATTATTAAAGATTAAACTTCCTTGAGTGCATTTCAAAAGTTACATTCGCTATCCTTTAAACATTGACTGTTCCTAACTCTGTTTTTAGGACTATCAGCCTGCGAATGGCCAAATCCTTGTTAATCAAAGCATTGTTTCTTCATATTAACACATATAGGTGCTGGTTTAGTCTCAATATGTGTCTTCTTGCCACAACTCCCAACTTCACCCTCAGAAACTCTTATGAGATTCAAAGAAGTATCAGAATTGTGGGATAAGGTATAATGTTTGTTTCTTACCTTGGCTTCCTTCTCCACCTTGGTAGCAAGGTTTATCACGTCGTCAAAAGTCCTAATAGGCTGAAGGTCAGCAATTGATGAAGTTTCATCACTCAATCCTTGTACAAAGCCTACAATGCCTGCTTGTTGCTACTCTTGCACATCGCCAAGCAATAGTTAGAGATCCAACTTCATTGAGTACACTTTAACAGTTAGATTCACTATCCTTTATACTTTGACTGGTCCTAACTCCGTTTTTGGGACTATCAACCTGCAAATGGCCAAATCCTTGTTAACCAAAACATTGTTTCTTCATATTAACATTTATAGGTGCTGGTTAGTCTCAATATGTGTTATCTTGCCACAACTCCGAACTTCACCCTCAAAAATTCCTATGGGATTCAAAGAAGTATCAGAATTGAGGGATAAGGTATAATGTTTGTTTCTGACGTTGGCTTCCTTCTCCACCTTGGTAGCAAGGTTTATCACATCATCAAGAGTCCTAATAGGCTCAATGTCAGCAATTGATGAAGTTTCATCACTCAATCCTTGTACAAAACCTATAATGCCTGCTTGGTGCTACTTTTAAACATCGACATGCAATTGTTAGAGATCCAACTACATTGAGTACACTTCTACAGTTAGATTCACTATCCTTTGTACTATGACTGGTCCAACTCCGTTTTTGGGACTATCAGCCTGCAAATTGCCAAATCCTTGTTAATCAAAGCATTGTTTATTCTTATTAACATCCATAGGTGTTGGTTTAGTCTCTATATGTGTGTTCTTGCCACAACTCCCAACTTCACCCACTGAAACTCCTATGGGATTCATAGAAGTATCTGAATTGTGGGATAAGGTATAACATTTGTTTCTTACCTTGGCTTTCTTCTCCACCTTGGTAGCAAGCTTTATCACGTCATCAAGAGTCCAAATAGGCTGAAGCTCAGCCATTGATGAAGTTTCATCACTCAATCCTTGTACAAAGCCTACAGTGCCTGCATGTTGCTGATCTTGAACATCACCAAGCAATTATTAGAGATCCAACTTCATTGAGTACACTTCAACAGTTAGATTCACTATCCTTTGTACTTTTCCTGGTCATCACTCCGTTTTTGAGACTATCAGCCTGTAAATGGCCAAATCCTTGTTAATCAAAGCATTGTTTCTTCATATTAACATTTATAGGTGTTGGTTTAGTCTCAATATGTGTCTTCTTGCCAAAACTCCCAACTTCACCCTCATAAACTCCTATGGGATTCAAAGAAGTATCAGAATTGTGGGATAAGGTATAATGTTTGTTTCTTACCTTGGCTTCCTTCTCCACCTTGGTAGCAAGGTTTATCACGTCATCAAGAGTCCTAATAGGCTGAAGGTCAGCAATTGATGAAGTTTCATCACTCAATCCTTGTACAAAGCCTACAATGCCTGCTTGTTGCTACTCTTGAACATCGCCAAGCAATTGTTAGACATCCAACTTCATTGAGTACACTTTACTAGTTAGATTCACTATCCTTTATACTTTGACTGGTCCTAACTCCGTTTTTGGGACTATCAGCCTGCAAATGGCCAAATCCTTGTTAACCGAAATATTGTTTCTTCATATTAACATCAATAGGTGCTAGTTTAGTCTCAATATGTGTCTTCTTACTAAAATTCCCAATTTCACCCTCAGAAACTCCTAGTGATTCAATGAAGTATCAGAATTGTGGGATAAGGTATAATGTTTGTTTCTTGCCTTGGCTTCCTTCTCCACCTTGATAGCAAGGTTTATCACGTCATCAAGAGTCCTAATAGGCCGAAGCTCAGCCATTGATGAAGTTTCATCACTCAATCCACGTACAAAGCCTACAGTGCCTGCATGTTGCGGCTCTTGAACATCACCAAGCAATTATAAGAGATCCAACTTTATTGAGTACACTTCAACAGTTAGATTCATTATCCTTTGTACATTGACTGGTTCTAACTCCGTTTTTGGGACTATCAGCCTGCAAAATGCCAAATCCTTGATAATCAAAGCATTGTTTCTTCATATTAACATTTATAGGTGCTGGTTTAGTCTCAATATGTGTCTTCTTGCCAAAACTCCCAACTTCACCCTCATAAACTCCTATGGGATTCAAAGAAGTATCAGAATTGTGGGATAAGGTATAATGTTTGTTTCTTACCTTGGCTTCCTTTTCCACCTTGGTAGCAAGGTTTATCACGTCATCAAGAGTCCTAATAGGCTGAAGGTCAGCAATTGATGAAGTTTCATCACTCAATCCTTGTACAAAGCCTACAATGCCTGCTTGTTGCTACTCTTAAACATCGCCATGCAATTATTAGAGATTAAACTTCCTTTAGTGCATTTCAAAAGTTACATTCGCTATCCTTTGTACATTGACTGGTCCTTATTAATCAAGCAACAAATGAGTACTGCGTAATCTGTGTAATCCGCGTAATCCGCGTCTCTGCGTAATCCAGCTACAGCGTAATCTGCGTAATCCGCGTAATCCGCGTAACCCAGTTTATTCAAAATTTGAATTGGCTACAACGGCTCTATTTTGATCTCACACGGTTACAAGACTATGCCCAACGGATAGATGAGCGTGTGAACTTCAAGATACGCCTAGTTATTCTCGTGTTTGAGCATTCTATAAATATGTAACTCCTTGTAACAATTACAACTACTGAGATAATAAAATCTCTTAAGTCTCATTCTTATTCTTATTTTCTCAATTCTGGTTCTGAATTCTTTGTTAATTCCTCACACTCAAACTCTTAATTCTAACATGGTATCAGAGCATTGATCCATAATCAAGCTCAATCTTCTGATTTCATCATTCTCTTTCTCTATTTTTTTAAAAATCGCCATTGACAGAGCCCAGAAAAGTTCAGAAACTGGTTCTTGAAGATTCACACCTCCTCTTTGTCTCTTTTGCATCTACATCATCTCCTCCTTCATAATCAAAGCTTCCGCAGCACTCACAAGCTCTACAGAGCTTCAAATCGAAAGGAAAATTTCAAAAAAATTCAAATTTCTACCCGTTTTTGGTACTGTTCACTGTCTTCTCCGAAAATTTCTTTGGTTTTCCTGGAAATACATCCTTCTAACTTCCTCCAAAAGCTCTGAGATTGATATATATTCATCCTAGACGAGCTGTGTGAAGTTAGAGCGGTTTATTTCTGGAGATTTCTCAAGAACATCTTCCCAGCTCTGAGATTGAAATTAATTCATCCTAGACGAGTTGGTGAAGTTGAGGCAGTGTAGTATCAAACGGTTAGTCATATTGTTTTTTTTTATCATGGAGGAGGCAAAACACCCCACAATAAGAGTCATCCTAAGAGGAGAGAACTATCTCCTATGGTCACGATCCACAAAATCCAACTTGTACGGACGTGGCTTGTGGAATCAAGTTGAACCAACTAAAGGAAAGGAGACTAAAGAAGAAGGTGAAGAAGCTCTCGAAAAATGGACGCAAAAAGATCAAATGGTGCTCAGCCTAATCCACAGCTCCCTAAGTGATCAAATCTTCGAATCTTACTCATATTGTGAGACAGCTCAAGAACTTTGGGAAACTCTCAAGAAGGTGTATGGAGACATCACCAACCTTTCAAGAGTATTTGAAGTCAAGAAAGAGCTCAACAATCTCACTCAAGAAGATCAAGACTTTGCCAAGCATTTTGGTAAATATAGGTCCTTACTCGCTGAAATGGATATGCTGAGGCCAAGCACAAAAGACCTCAAGATTATTGAGGAAAGAAAAGAGCAAGATAGAGTGTTTGGACTTCTCCAAACTCTTCATCCAAGATTCAATGACCTAGTCAAGCACATCTTGAGGGAGGAGAAGCTACCGAGCCTTGAAAATGTCTGTTCTCAAATTCAAAAGGAGCAAGGCTCCCTAGACCTCTTCAGCAAAGGAGAGATGCCAACGGCAAACAAAGGGTTATATAAACCCCCATTTAGTTCCAACAAGAAAGGAATAACTACAAAGCAATGTGAACATTGCAAGAAACTTGGCAGATTCAACCAAGGGAGAGGACACACCAAGGAGGAATGCTTTATCCTTCATCCTCATCTCAAAGCCAACTACAGGGCGAGGCAACAAGAAAATGAAGCAAATGCTTCAACCTATGCGCCAACAACTCAACCAAAGGAATCACTCGATCAGAATCCAAGTGCTTCATCAAATGCTCAAACCGGCCATTCTAACCAAGCTCTTACATCAGAGAACAATGACATGATCACCATGAGCAGAGGAGACTTAGAGGCAATGATCAAGACTATGCAAATTTGCAAAGAGTCCGGTATCACATTTCTAGCCTCTAAACCTTCTAAAACTCTTTTAGTAGATTCATGAGCTTCTCACCATATGATTAAAGATCCTAATCTACTAAATAATATTCAAAATACCTCTGGTCATGTTGAAATTGCTAATGGAGTTAGAGTGCCAATTAAAGGCATAGGAAATTTAAATCTCTTTGGAAATGAATCAAGTGCCTTTTACATGCCTACATTTAGCAATAATTTGGTCTCGGTAAAACGAGCCACTACTGATCTTAATGCTTATGCTATATTTGGTCCTAACAGCTTTCATTTTCAGGATATTAAAAGTGGTGAAGTTTTAGGCAAGGGAAACACTAAGGGAGAGTTGTATACTCTTGAAGATCTCAAGAAGAATTCAAGAGACTCCAAGTCTACTAGTTTACCTTTTATTAATTCCTGTCATGTAGCTAGTAGTTCAAATGATTTACGGCATGCTAGATTAGGCCACCCTCATTCTAGAGCTTTAAATTTAATTATGCCCAATGTAGTCTTTGATAATTCTAAGTGTGAATCATGTATTTTGGGAAAACATTGTAGAAGTGTTTACCAAAACTCCTTATCAATATATGAGAATTGCTTTGATTTAGTTCACTCGGATGTTTGGACCTCACCTTGCCTATCTAGAGATAATTTAAAATACTTTGTGACATTCATTGATGAAAAATCGAAATATACTTGGGTCACATTGATGCCATCTAAAGATAGAGTATTTGAGGCATTTGTTAATTTTCAAACATATGTGACTAATCATTTCAATGCCAAAATTAAGGTACTAAGATCGGATAATGGAGGGGAATACACAAGCAACACTTTTAAAGCTCATTTGGCAAAGCATGGCATTCTTCACCAAACAAGCTGTCCTTATACTCCACAACAAAATGGAGTGGCTGAAAGGAAGAATAGGCATTTGATGGAAGTGGCAAGATCAATGATGTTCCACAAAAACATGCCAAGGAGATTTTGGGGAGATGCTGTCATGACCGCATGCTACCTCATCAATAGAATCCCAACAAAAGTCTTAGACGTTTTATCACCATTTGAGGTATTAAACAAAACTAAACCAAATATTAATCACTTACGTGTGTTTGGTAGTGTTTGTTTTGTTTTAGTGCCTAGGGATCAAAGGGATAAGCTAGAGGCTAAAAGCACTAGATGTGTGTTCATTGGATACTCCACTACTCAAAAAGGGTATAGATGCTATGATTCAAGCACCAAACGCATCATAACTTCTAGAGATGTGAAATTCTTAGAAGATCAAAGTTACTTTGAGCAATCGGGTTGGGAGAGTGTGAAAGACTTGGCTGACTCTACAGCAGACCGAGCAGCCTCCCTTGAGAAAATTTTGAGTCACTTGGGTCTTCCTCAAACGAATGAAGACCAAACAGCCCCTGCAGACAATCAAGAAAATCCGATTGAAGAAAAAGGGGTAAATGTTCAAAATGAGCAAGAAAATGATGAAGAAGAAGTAGAGAAACAAGGGGGAGTTAATCAAGAAACTCCACCAGAAGTTGGGGTTCAAGAAGAAGAGACACCAGCACCAACTTTGAGGAGGAGCACACGCCAAAAGTTTGGTCCGGATCATTGGAAACAAACCAGGGTCTACTATAACCATCAAGCTGTGGCTCACCCTATACAAGCTCAGTGTTCTCTTGCCCTCTTGCCATCAGAACATCAAGCTTTCCTTGGAAAGATAGAGCAGCACTACATCCCAAAGACCTATGAAGAAGCAAAAGAAATCAAGGTTTGGGTAGATGCTGTGGATGCGGAAAAAGAAGCAATGGACATAAACCATACTTGGGATGTGAGTGATCTACCTTCAGGAAAAAGAGCTGTTACATCTAGATGGATATTCACAATCAAGTATCACAGCAATGGAGAAATTGAAAGGTACAAAGCTCACTTGGTTGCTAGAGGATTTACTCAAACTTATGGAGAAGACTATACCGACACCTTTGCTCCGGTGGCTAAGCTCCATACAGTCAGGGTGATTTTATCATTGGCAACCAATCTTTCTTGGGAATTATGGCAAATGGACGTCAAAAATGCATTTCTACAAGGAGAACTTGAAGAAGAAGTGTACATGAAGCCTCCACCAGGTCTTGAAAGCTCAATTCCTCAAGGCAAAGTTCTTAAACTCCGAAAAGCCATTTATGGTTTAAAACAATCTCCAAGAGCCTGGTACCACAAGCTAAGCTTCACATTGACAGCTAAAGGATTCAGAAGATCAGAGGCTGATCACACCTTGTTTACTTCTCAAAGTGCTCAAGGAATCATTGTTGTCTTGGTATATGTAGATGACTTGATCATTTCTGGCAATGATCAAGCAGGTATTCAAGAAACCAAACTTTTCCTTAAATCTGTATTTGATATAAAAGATCTAGGTGAACTTAAATATTTTCTAGGAATAGAGATATGTCGTTCTCCGGAAGGCTTGTTTCTATCCCAAAGAAAATATTCACTTGATTTGCTCAAAGAGACGGGAAAATTAGGTTCTAAACCAGCCAAGACACCACTTGAAGATGGCTACAAGGTCAGGAGAAAGGGAGAGAAAGGACCAGAAGATCCACTTGACAAACCATTTCATGATCCAGCTCAATACCGGCGGCTTGTAGGTAAGTTAATTTACTTAACCATTACAAGACCTGACCTATGTTTTGCTGTGAATCAGGTGAGCCAACACATGAAAGAGCCCTTGGTGCACCACTGGAATATGGTGGAAAGAATTTTGAGATACATCAAAGGATCACCAGGGCAAGGTGTTTGGATGGGAAAGAATGATAGCACTGAGATTGTGGGCTATTGTGATGCTGATTATGCTGGAGATACAATGGATAGAAAGTCCACAACCGGCTACTGCACATTCATTGGAGGGAACTTAGTTACCTGGAAATCCAAGAAGCAAAAGGTCGTCTCATGCTCAAGTGCTGAAAGTGAGTATAGAGCAATGAAGAAACTCACAAATGAGCTAGTATGGCTAAAGGCACTTCTAAAGGATCTGGGAATTGAGAGCACAAGTCCCATTACCATGCATTGTGACAATCAAGCGGCAATTCATATTGCCACCAACTCAGTCTTCCATGAAAGAACCAAGCACATAGAGGTGGATTGCCACAAAGTCAGAGAAAAGATCATTGAAGGAGTAATCCTCCCATGCTACACAAGAAGCGAAGATCAGCTGGCTGACATATTCACCAAAGCTACAAGTCTCAAGATTTGCAACCACATCTACAGCAAGCTTGGACTAGTTGATCTTACTCATCCTTGATCATGCTTCTCCATTTCCAGAGGCACTACACTCTTTTCCTCACAAGGAGTTTTTTTTCCCACTGGGTTTGTACTTGTGAGGTTTTTAATGAGGTAGTTGTGAGGATTTGTTTCTGGAAAATCAAACTTAGTCTCCACATTCATTCCGGCTAAGTTTGAGGGGGAGTATTAATCAAGCAACAAATGAGTACTGCGTAATCTGTGTAATCCGCGTAATCCGCGTCTCTGCGTAATCCAGCTACAGCGTAATCTGCGTAATCCGCGTAATCCGCGTAACCCAGTTTATTCAAAATTTGAATTGGCTACAACGGCTCTATTTTGATCTCACACGGTTACAAGACTATGCCCAACGGATAGATGAGCGTGTGAACTTCAAGATACGCCTAGTTATTCTCGTGTTTGAGCATTCTATAAATATGTAACTCCTTGTAACAATTACAACTACTGAGATAATAAAATCTCTTAAGTCTCATTCTTATTCTTATTTTCTCAATTCTGGTTCTGAATTCTTTCTTAATTCCTCACACTCAAACTCTTAATTCTAACAGTCCTAACTCCGTTTTTGGGACTATCAGCCTCCGAATGGCCAAATCCTTGTTAATCAAAGCATTGTTTCGTCATATTAACACATATAGGTGCTGGTTTAGTCTCAATATGTGTTTTCATGCCACAACTCCCAACTTCACCCTCAGAAACTCCTATGAGATTCAAAGAAGTATCATAATTGTGGGATAAGGTATAATGTTTGCTTCTTACCTTAGCTTCCTTCTCCACCTTGGTAGCAAGGTTTATCACCTCGTCAAAAGTCATAATAGGCTGAAGGTCAGCAATTGATGAAGTTTCATCACTCAATCCTTGTACAAAGCCTACAATGCCTGCTTGTTGCTACTCTTGAACATCGCCAAGCAATTGTTAGACATCCAACTTCATTGAGTACACTTTACTAGTTAGATTCACTATCCTTTATACTTTGACTGGTCCTAACTCCATTTTTGGGACTATCAGCCTGCAAATGGCCAAATCCTTGTTAACCAAAATATTGTTTCTTCATATTAACATCAATAGGTGCTAGTTTAGTCTCAATATGTGTCTTCTTACTAAAATTCCCAATTTCACCCTCAGAAACTCTTAGTGATTCAATGAAGTATCAGAATTGTGGGATAAGGTATAATGTTTGTTTCTTGCCTTGGCTTCCTTCTCCACCTTGATAGCAAGGTTTATCACGTCATCAAGAGTCCTAATAGGCCGAAGCTCAGCCATTGATGAAGTTTCATCACTCAATCCACGTACAAAGCCTACAGTGCCTGCATGTTGCGGCTCTTGAACATCACCAAGCAATTATAAGAGATCCAACTTTATTGAGTACACTTCAACAGTTAGATTCATTATCTTTTGTACATTGACTGGTTCTAACTCCGTTTTTGGGACTATCAGCCTGCAAAATGCCAAATCCTTGATAATCAAAGCATTGTTTCTTCATATTAACATTTATAGGTGCTGGTTTAGTCTCAATATGTGTCTTCTTGCCAAAACTCCCAACTTCACCCTGATAAACTCCTATGGGATTCAAAGAAGTATCAGAATTGTGGGATAAGGTATAATGTTTGTTTCTTACCTTGGCTTCCTTTTCCACCTTGGTAGCAAGGTTTATCACGTCATCAAGAGTCCTAATAGGCTGAAGGTCAGCAATTGATGAAGTTTCATCACTCAATCCTTGTACAAAGCCTACAATGCCTGCTTGTTGCTACTCTTAAACATCGCCATGCAATTATTAGAGATTAAACTTCCTTTAGTGCATTTCAAAAGTTACATTCGCTATCCTTTGTACATTGACTGGTCCTTATTAATCAAGCAACAAATCAGTACTGCGTAATCTGTGTAATCCGCGTAATCCGCGTCTCTGCGTAATCCAGCTACAGCGTAATCTGCGTAATCCGCGTAATTCGCGTAACCCAGTTTATTCAAAATTTGAATTGGCTACAACGGCTCTATTTTGATCTCACACGGTTACAAGACTATGCCCAACGGATAGATGAGCGTGTGAACTTCAAGATACGCCTAGTTATTCTCGTGTTTGAGCATTCTATAAATATGTAACTCCTTGTAACAATTACAACTACTGAGATAATAAAATCTCTTAAGTCTCATTCTTATTCTTATTTTCTCAATTCTGGTTCTGAATTCTTTCTTAATTCCTCACACTCAAACTCTTAATTCTAACAGTCCTAACTCCGTTTTTGGGACTATCAGCCTCCAACTTTATTGAGTACACTTCAACAGTTAGATTCATTATCCTTTGTACATTGACTGGTTCTAACTCCGTTTTTGGGACTATCAGCCTGCAAAATGCCAAATCCTTGATAATGAAACCATTGTTTCTTCATATTAACATTTATAGGTGCTGGTTTAGTGTCAATATGTGTCTTCTTACCAAAACTCCCAACTTCACCCTCAGAAACTCCTATGGGATTCAAAGAAGTATCAGAATTGTGGGATAAGGTATAATGTTTGTTTCTTACCCTGGCTTCCTTCTCCACCTTGGTAGCAAGGTTTATCACGTCATCAAGAGTCCTAATAGGCTGAAGGTCAGCAATTGATGAAGTTTCATCACTCAATCCTTGTACAAAGCCTACAATGCCTACTTGTTGCTACTCTTAAACATCGCCATGCAATTATTAGAGATTAAACTTCCTTGAGTGCATTTCAAAAGTTACATTCGCTATCCTTTGTACATTGACTGGTCCTAACTCCGTTTTTGGGACTATCAGCCTGCGAATGGCCAAATCCTTGTTAATCAAAGCATTGTTTCGTCATATTAACACATATATGTGCTGGTTTAGTCTCAATATGTGTTTTCTTGCCACAACTCCCAACTTCACCCTCAGAAACTCCTATGAGATTCAAAGAAGTATCATAATTGTGGGATAAGGTATAATGTTTGCTTCTTACCTTAGCTTCCTTCTCTACCTTGGTAGCAAGGTTTATCACGTCGTCAAAAGTCATAATAGGCTGAAGGTCAGCAATTGATGAAGTTTCATCACTCAATCCTTGTACAAAGCCTACAATGCCTGCTTGTTGCTACTCTTGAACATCGCCAAGCAATTGTTAGAGATCCAACTTCATTGAGTACACTTTACTAGTTAGATTCACTATCCTTTATACTTTGACTGGTCCTAACTCCGTTTTTGGGACTATCAGCCTGCAAATGGCCAAATCCTTGTTAACCAAAATATTGTTTCTTCATATTAACATTTATAGGTGCTCGTTAGTCTCAATATGTGTCATCTTGCCACAACTCCGAACTTCACATTCAGAAACTCCTATGGGATTCAAAGAAGTATCAGAATTGAGGGATAAGGTATAATGTTTGTTTCTTACCTTGGCTTCCTTCTCCACCTTGGTAGGAAGGTTTATCACATCATCAAGAGTCCTAATAGGCTGAATGTCAGCAATTGATGAAGTTTCATCACTCAATCCTTGTACAAAACCTACAATGCCTGCTTGTTGCTACTTTTAAACATCAACATGCAATTGTTAGAGATCCAATTTTATTGAGTACACTTTTACAGTTAGATTCACTATCCTTTGTACATTGACTGGTCCTAACTCCTTTTTTAGGACTATAAGCCTGCAAATGGAAAAATCCTTGTTTATCAAAGCATTGTTTCTCCATATTAACATTTATAGGTGCTTGTTTAGTCTCAATATTTTCCTTCTTGGCACAACTCCCAACTTCACCCTCATAAACTCCTATGGGATTGAAAGAAGTATCAAAATTGTGGGATAAGGTATAATGTTTGTTTCTTACCTTGGATTCCTTCTCCACCTTGGTAGCAAGGTTTATCACGTCATCAAGAGTCCTAATTGGCTGAAGGTCAGCAATTGATGAAGTTTCAACACTCAATCCTTGTAAAAAGCATAGAATGCCTTCTTGTAGCTACTCTTGAACATCGCCAAGCAATTGTTAGAGATCGAACTTCATTGAGTACACTTCAACAGTTAGATTCACTATCCTTACATTGACTGGTCCTATCTCCGAATTTTGGGACTATCAGCCTGCAAATGGCCAAATCTTTGTTAATCAAAGCATTGTTTCTTCATATTAACATCCATACGTGTTGGTTTAGTCTCTATATGTGTCTTCTTGCTACAACTCCCAACTTCACCCACTGAAACTCCTATGGGATTCACAGATGTATCTGAATTGTGGGATAATGTATAACGTTTGTTTCTTACCTTGGCTTTCTTCTCCATCTTGGTAGCAAGCATTATCACGTTATCAAGAGTCTTCATAGGTTGAAGCTCTGCCATTGATAAAGTTTCATCACTCAATCCTTGTACAAAGCCTACAATGCCTGCATGTTGCTGCTCTTGAACATCACCGAGCAATTATTAGAGATCCAACTTAATTGAGTACACTTCAACAGTTAGATTCACTATCCTTTGTATTTTGCCTGGTCATAACTCCGTTTTTGGGACTATCAGCCTGTAAATGGCCAAATCTTTGTTAATTAAAGCATTGTTTCTTCATATTAACATCAATAGGTGCTAGTTTAGTCTCAATATGTGTCTTCTTACTAAAATTCCCAATTTCACCCTCAGAAACTCCTAGTGATTCAATGAAGTATCAGAATTGTGGGATAAGGTATAATGTTTGTTTCTTGCCTTGGCTTCCTTCTCCACCTTGGTAGCAAGGTTTATCACGTCATCAAGAGTCCTAATAGGCCGAAGCTCAGCCATTGATGAAGTTTCATCACTCAATCCACGTACAAAGCCCACAGTGCCTGCATGTTGCGGCTCTTGAACATCACCAAGCAATTATAAGAGATCCAACTTCATTGAGTACACTTCAATAGTTAGATTCATTATCCTTTGTACATTGACTGGTTCTAACTCCGTTTTTGGGACTATCAGCCTGCAAAATGCCAAATCCTTGATAATGAAACCATTGTTTCTTCATATTAACATTTATAGGTGCTGGTTTACTGTCAATATGTGTCTTCTTACCAAAACTCCCAACTTCACCCTCAGAAACTCCTATGGGATTCAAAGAAGTATCAGAATTGTAGGATAAGGTATAATTTTGTTTCTTACCCTGGCTTCCTTCTCCACCTTGGTACCAAGGTTTATCACGTCATCAAGAGTCCTAATAGGCTGAAGGTCAGCAATTGATGAAGTTTCATCACTCAATCCTTGTACAAAGCCTACAATGCCTGCTTGTTGCTACTCTTAAACATCGCCATGCAATTATTAAAGATTAAACTTCCTTGAGTGCATTTCAAAAGTTACATTCGCTATCCTTTAAACATTGACTGTTCCTAACTCTGTTTTTACGACTATCAGCCTGCGAATGGCCAAATCCTTGTTAATCAAAGCATTGTTTCTTCATATTAACACATATAGGTGCTGGTTTAGTCTCAATATGTGTCTTCTTGCCACAACTCCCAACTTCACCCTCAGAAACTCTTATGAGATTCAAAGAAGTATCAGAATTGTGGGATAAGGTATAATGTTTGTTTCTTACCTTGGCTTCCTTCTCCACCTTGGTAGCAAGGTTTATCACGTCGTCAAAAGTCCTAATAGGCTGAAGGTCAGCAATTGATGAAGTTTCATCACTCAATCCTTGTACAAAGCCTACAATGCCTGCTTGTTGCTACTCTTGCACATCGCCAAGCAATAGTTAGAGATCCAACTTCATTGAGTACACTTTAACAGTTAGATTCACTATCCTTTATACTTTGACTGGTCCTCACTCCGTTTTTGGGACTATCAGCCTGCAAATGGCCAAATCCTTGTTAACCAAAACATTGTTTCTTCATATTAACATTTATAGGTGCTGGTTAGTCTCAATATGTGTTATCTTGCCACAACACCGAACTTCACCCTCAAAAATTCCTATGGGATTCAAAGAAGTATCAGAATTGAGGGATAAGGTATAATGTTTGTTTCTTACGTTGGCTTCCTTCTCCACCTTGGTAGCAAGGTTTATCACATCATCAAGAGTCCTAATAGGCTCAATGTCAGCAATTGATGAAGTTTCATCACTCAATCCTTGTACAAAACCTATAATGCCTGCTTGGTGCTACTTTTAAACATCGACATGCAATTGTTAGAGATCCAACTACATTGAGTACACTTCTACAGTTAGATTCACTATCCTTTATACTTTGACTGGTCCTAACTCCGTTTTTGGGACTATCAGCCTGCAAATGGCCAAATCCTTGTTAACCAAAATATTGTTTCTTCATATTAACATCAATAGGTGCTAGTTTAGTCTCAATATATGTCTTCTTACTAAAATTCCCAATTTCACCCTCAGAAACTCCTAGTGATTCAATGAAGTATCAGAATTGTGGGATAAGGTATAATGTTTGTTTCTTGCCTTGGCTTCCTTCTCCACCTTGATAGCAAGGTTTATCACGTCATCAAGAGTCCTAATAGGCCGAAGCTCAGCCATTGATGAAGTTTCATCACTCAATCCACGTACAAAGCCTACAGTGCCTGCATGTTGCGGCTCTTGAACATCACCAAGCAATTATAAGAGATCCAACTTTATTTAGTACACTTCAACAGTTAGATTCATTATCCTTTGTACATTGACTGGTTCTAACTCCGTTTTTGGGACTATCAGCCTGCAAAATGCCAAATCCTTGATAATCAAAGCATTGTTTCTTCATATTAACATTTATAGGTGCTGGTTTAGTCTCAATATGTGTCTTCTTGCCAAAACTCCCAACTTCACCCTCATAAACTCCTATGGGATTCAAAGAAGTATCAGAATTGTGGGATAAGGTATAATGTTTGTTTCTTACCTTGGCTTCCTTCGCCACCTTGGTAGCAAGGTTTATCACGTCATCAAGAGTCCTAATAGGCTGAAGGTCAGCAATTGATGAAGTTTCATCACTCAATCCTTGTACAAAGCCTACAATGCCTGCTTGTTGCTACTCTTAAACATCGCCATGCAATTATTAGAGATTAAACTTCCTTTAGTGCATTTCAAAAGTTACATTCGCTATCCTTTGTACATTGACTGGTCCTTATTAATCAAGCAACAAATGAGTACTGCGTAATCTGTGTAATCCGCGTAATCCGCGTCTCTGCGTAATCCAGCTACAGCGTAATCTGCGTAATCCGCGTAATCCGCGTAACCCAGTTTATTCAAAATTTGAATTGGCTACAACGGCTCTATTTTGATCTCACACGGTTACAAGACTATGCCCAACGGATAGATGAGCGTGTGAACTTCAAGATACGCCTAGTTATTCTCGTGTTTGAGCATTCTATAAATATGTAACTCCTTGTAACAATTACAACTACTGAGATAATAAAATCTCTTAAGTCTCATTCTTATTCTTATTTTCTCAATTCTGGTTCTGAATTCTTTCTTAATTCCTCACACTCAAACTCTTAATTCTAACATGGTATCAGAGCATTGATCCATAATCAAGCTCAATCTTCTGATTTCATCATTCTCTTTCTCTATTTTTTTAAAAATCGCCATTGACAGAGCCCAGAAAAGTTCAGAAACTGGTTCTTAAAGATTCACACCTCCTCTTTGTCTCTTTTGCATCTACATCATCTCCTCCTTCATAATCAAAGCTTCCGCAGCACTCACAAGCTCTACAGAGCTTCAAATCGAAAGGAAAATTTCAAAAAAATTCAAATTTCTACCCGTTTTTGGTACTGTTCACTGTCTTCTCCGAAAATTTCTTTGGTTTTCCTGGAAATACATCCTTCTAACTTCCTCCAAAAGCTCTGAGATTGATATATATTCATCCTAGACGAGCTGTGTGAAGTTAGAGCGGTTTATTTCTGGAGATTTCTCAAGAACATCTTCCCAGCTCTGAGATTGAAATTAATTCATCCTAGACGAGTTGGTGAAGTTGAGGCAGTGTAGTATCAAACGGTTAGTCATATTGTTTTTTTTTATCATGGAGGAGGCAAAACACCCCACAATAAGAGTCATCCTAAGAGGAGAGAACTATCTCCTATGGTCACGATCCACAAAATCCAACTTGTACGGACGTGGCTTGTGGAATCAAGTTGAACCAACTAAAGGAAAGGAGACTAAAGAAGAAGGTGAAGAAGCTCTCGAAAAATGGACGCAAAAAGATCAAATGGTGCTCAGCCTAATCCACAGCTCCCTAAGTGATCAAATCTTCGAATCTTACTCATATTGTGAGACAGCTCAAGAACTTTGGGAAACTCTCAAGAAGGTGTATGGAGACATCACCAACCTTTCAAGAGTATTTGAAGTCAAGAAAGAGCTCAACAATCTCACTCAAGAAGATCAAGACTTTGCCAAGCATTTTGGTAAATATAGGTCCTTACTCGCTGAAATGGATATGCTGAGGCCAAGCACAAAAGACCTCAAGATTATTGAGGAAAGAAAAGAGCAAGATAGAGTGTTTGGACTTCTCCAAACTCTTCATCCAAGATTCAATGACCTAGTCAAGCACATCTTGAGGGAGGAGAAGCTACCGAGCCTTGAAAATGTCTGTTCTCAAATTCAAAAGGAGCAAGGCTCCCTAGACCTCTTCAGCAAAGGAGAGATGCCAACGGCAAACAAAGGGTTATATAAACCCCCATTTAGTTCCAACAAGAAAGGAATAACTACAAAGCAATGTGAACATTGCAAGAAACTTGGCAGATTCAACCAAGGGAGAGGACACACCAAGGAGGAATGCTTTATCCTTCATCCTCATCTCAAAGCCAACTACAGGGCGAGGCAACAAGAAAATGAAGCAAATGCTTCAACCTATGCGCCAACAACTCAACCAAAGGAATCACTCGATCAGAATCCAAGTGCTTCATCAAATGCTCAAACCGGCCATTCTAACCAAGCTCTTACATCAGATAACAATGACATGATCACCATGAGCAGAGGAGACTTAGAGGCAATGATCAAGACTATGCAAATTTGCAAAGAGTCCAGTATCACATTTCTAGCCTCTAAACCTTCTAAAACTCTTTTAGTAGATTCAGGAGCTTCTCACCATATGATTAAAGATCCTAATCTACTAAATAATATTCAAAATACCTCTGGTCATGTTGAAATTGCTAATGGAGTTAGAGTGCCAATTAAAGGCATAGGAAATTTAAATCTCTTTGGAAATGAATCAAGTGCCTTTTACATGCCTACATTTAGCAATAATTTGGTCTCGGTAAAACGAGCCACTACTGATCTTAATGCTTATGCCATATTTGGTCCTAACAGCTTTCATTTTCAGGATATTAAAAGTGGTGAAGTTTTAGGCAAGGGAAACACTAAGGGAGAGTTGTATACTCTTGAAGATCTCAAGAAGAATTCAAGAGACTCCAAGTCTACTAGTTTACCTTTTATTAATTCCTGTCATGTAGCTAGTAGTTCAAATGATTTATGGCATGCTAGATTAGGCCACCCTCATTCTAGAGCTTTAAATTTAATTATGCCCAATGTAGTCTTTGATAATTCTAAGTGTGAATCATGTATTTTGGGAAAACATTGTAGAAGTGTTTACCAAAACTCCTTATCAATATATGAGAATTGCTTTGATTTAGTTCACTCGGATGTTTGGACCTCACCTTGCCTATCTAGAGATAATTTAAAATACTTTGTGACATTCATTGATGAAAAATCGAAATATACTTGGGTCACATTGATGCCATCTAAAGATAGAGTATTTGAGGCATTTGTTAATTTTCAAACATATGTGACTAATCATTTCAATGCCAAAATTAAGGTACTAAGATCGGATAATGGAGGGGAATACACAAGCAACACTTTTAAAGCTCATTTGGCAAAGCATGGCATTCTTCACCAAACAAGCTGTCCTTATACTCCACAACAAAATGGAGTGGCTGAAAGGAAGAATAGGCATTTGATGGAAGTGGCAAGATCAATGATGTTCCACAAAAACATGCCAAGGAGATTTTGGGGAGATGCTGTCATGACCGCATGCTACCTCATCAATAGAATCCCAACAAAAGTCTTAGACGACTTATCACCATTTGAGGTATTAAACAAAACTAAACCAAATATTAATCACTTACGTGTGTTTGGTAGTGTTTGTTTTGTTTTAGTGCCTAGGGATCAAAGGGATAAGCTAGAGGCTAAAAGCACTAGATGTGTGTTCATTGGATACTCCACTACTCAAAAAGGGTATAGATGCTATGATTCAAGCACCAAACGCATCATAACTTCTAGAGATGTGAAATTCTTAGAAGATCAAAGTTACTTTGAGCAATCGGGTTGGGAGAGTGTGAAAGACTTGGCTGACTCTACAGCAGACCGAGCAGCCTCCCTTGAGAAAATTTTGAGTCACTTGGGTCTTCCTCAAACGAATGAAGACCAAACAGCCCCTGCAGACAATCAAGAAAATCCGATTGAAGAAAAAGGGGTAAATGTTCAAAATGAGCAAGAAAATGATGAAGAAGAAGTAGAGAAACAAGGGGGAGTTAATCAAGAAACTCCACCAGAAGTTGGGGTTCAAGAAGAAGAGACACCAGCACCAACTTTGAGGAGGAGCACACGCCAAAAGTTTGGTCCGGATCATTGGAAACAAACCAGGGTCTACTATAACCATCAAGCTGTGGCTCACCCTATACAAGCTCAGTGTTCTCTTGCCCTCTTGCCATCAGAACATCAAGCTTTCCTTGGAAAGATAGAGCAGCACTACATCCCAAAGACCTATGAAGAAGCAAAAGAAATCAAGGTTTGGGTAGATGCTGTGGATGCGGAAAAAGAAGCAATGGACATAAACCATACTTGGGATGTGAGTGATCTACCTTCAGGAAAAAGAGCTGTTACATCTAGATGGATATTCACAATCAAGTATCATAGCAATGGAGAAATTGAAAGGTACAAAGCTCACTTGGTTGCTAGAGGATTTACTCAAACTTATGGAGAAGACTATACCGACACCTTTGCTCCGGTGGCTAAGCTCCATACAGTCAGGGTGATTTTATCATTGGCAACCAATCTTTCTTGGGAATTATGGCAAATGGACGTCAAAAATGCATTTCTACAAGGAGAACTTGAAGAAGAAGTGTACATGAAGCCTCCACCAGGTCTTGAAAGCTCAATTCCTCAAGGCAAAGTTCTTAAACTCCGAAAAGCCATTTATGGTTTAAAACAATCTCCAAGAGCCTGGTACCACAAGCTAAGCTTCACATTGACAGCTAAAGGATTCAGAAGATCAGAGGCTGATCACACCTTGTTTACTTCTCAAAGTGCTCAAGGAATCATTGTTGTCTTGGTATATGTAGATGACTTGATCATTTCTGGCAATGATCAAGCAGGTATTCAAGAAACCAAACTTTTCCTTAAATCTGTATTTGATATAAAAGATCTAGGTGAACTTAAATATTTTCTAGGAATAGAGATATGTCGTTCTCCGGAAGGCTTGTTTCTATCCCAAAGAAAATATTCACTTGATTTGCTCAAAGAGACGGGAAAATTAGGTTCTAAACCAGCCAAGACACCACTTGAAGATGGCTACAAGGTCAGGAGAAAGGGAGAGAAAGGACCAGAAGATCCACTTGACAAACCATTTCATGATCCAGCTCAATACCGGCGGCTTGTAGGTAAGTTAATTTACTTAACCATTACAAGACCTGACCTATGTTTTGCTGTGAATCAGGTGAGCCAACACATGAAAGAGCCCTTGGTGCACCACTGGAATATGGTGGAAAGAATTTTGAGATACATCAAAGGATCACCAGGGCAAGGTGTTTGGATGGGAAAGAATGATAGCACTGAGATTGTGGGCTATTGTGATGCTGATTATGCTGGAGATACAATGGATAGAAAGTCCACAACCGGCTACTGCACATTCATTGGAGGGAACTTAGTTACCTGGAAATCCAAGAAGCAAAAGGTCGTCTCATGCTCAAGTGCTGAAAGTGAGTATAGAGCAATGAAGAAACTCACAAATGAGCTAGTATGGCTAAAGGCACTTCTAAAGGATCTGGGAATTGAGAGCACAAGTCCCATTACCATGCATTGTGACAATCAAGCGGCAATTCATATTGCCACCAACTCAGTCTTCCATGAAAGAACCAAGCACATAGAGGTGGATTGCCACAAAGTCAGAGAAAAGATCATTGAAGGAGTAATCCTCCCATGCTACACAAGAAGCGAAGATCAGCTGGCTGACATATTCACCAAAGCTACAAGTCTCAAGATTTGCAACCACATCTACAACAAGCTTGGACTAGTTGATCTTACTCATCCTTGATCATGCTTCTCCATTTCCAGAGGCACTACACTCTTTTCCTCACAAGGAGTTTTTTTTCCCACTGGGTTTGTACTTGTGAGGTTTTTAATGAGGTAGTTGTGAGGATTTGTTTCTGGAAAATCAAACTTAGTCTCCACATTCATTCCGGCTAAGTTTGAGGGAGAGTATTAATCAAGCAACAAATGAGTACTGCGTAATCTGTGTAATCCGCGTAATCCGCGTCTCTGCGTAATCCAGCTACAGCGTAATCTGCGTAATCCGCGTAATCCGCGTAACCCAGTTTATTCAAAATTTGAATTGGCTACAACGGCTCTATTTTGATCTCACACGGTCACAAGACTATGCCCAACGGATAGATGAGCGTGTGAACTTCAAGATACGCCTAGTTATTCTCGTGTTTGAGCATTCTATAAATATGTAACTCCTTGTAACAATTACAACTACTGAGATAATAAAATCTCTTAAGTCTCATTCTTATTCTTATTTTCTCAATTCTGGTTCTGAATTCTTTCTTAATTCCTCACACTCAAACTCTTAATTCTAACAGTCCTAACTCCGTTTTTGGGACTATCAGCCTCCGAATGGCCAAATCCTTGTTAATCAAAGCATTGTTTCGTCATATTAACACATATAGGTGCTGGTTTAGTCTCAATATGTGTTTTCATGCCACAACTCCCAACTTCACCCTCAGAAACTCCTATGAGATTCAAAGAAGTATCATAATTGTGGGATAAGGTATAATGTTTGCTTCTTACCTTAGCTTCCTTCTCCACCTTGGTAGCAAGGTTTATCACCTCGTCAAAAGTCATAATAGGCTGAAGGTCAGCAATTGATGAAGTTTCATCACTCAATCCTTGTACAAAGCCTACAATGCCTGCTTGTTGCTACTCTTGAACATCGCCAAGCAATTGTTAGACATCCAACTTCATTGAGTACACTTTACTAGTTAGATTCACTATCCTTTATACTTTGACTGGTCCTAACTCCGTTTTTGGGACTATCAGCCTGCAAATGGCCAAATCCTTGTTAACCAAAATATTGTTTCTTCATATTAACATCAATAGGTGCTAGTTTAGTCTCAATATGTATCTTCTTACTAAAATTCCCAATTTCACCCTCAGAAACTCCTAGTGATTCAATGAAGTATCAGAATTGTGGGATAAGGTATAATGTTTGTTTCTTGCCTTGGCTTCCTTCTCCACCTTGATAGCAAGGTTTATCACGTCATCAAGAGTCCTAATAGGCCGAAGCTCAGCCATTGATGAAGTTTCATCACTCAATCCACGTACAAAGCCCACAGTGCCTGCATGTTGCGGCTCTTGAACATCACCAAGCAATTATAAGAGATCCAACTTCATTGAGTACACTTCAATAGTTAGATTCATTATCCTTTGTACATTGACTGGTTCTAACTCCGTTTTTGGGACTATCAGCCTGCAAAATGCCAAATCCTTGATAATGAAACCATTGTTTCTTCATATTAACATTTATAGGTGCTGGTTTAGTGTCAATATGTGTCTTCTTACCAAAACTCCCAACTTCACCCTCAGAAACTCCTATGGGATTCAAAGAAGTATCAGAATTGTGGGATAAGGTATAATGTTTGTTTCTTACCCTGGCTTCCTTCTCCACCTTGGAAGCAAGGTTTATCACGTCATCAAGAGTCCTAATAGGCTGAAGGTCAGCAATTGATGAAGTTTCATCACTCAATCCTTGTACAAAGCCTACAATGCCTGCTTGTTGCTACTCTTAAACATCGCCATGCAATTATTAAAGATTAAACTTCCTTGAGTGCATTTCAAAAGTTACATTCGCTATCCTTTAAACATTGACTGTTCCTAACTCTGTTTTTAGGACTATCAGCCTGCGAATGGCCAAATCCTTGTTAATCAAAGCATTGTTTCTTCATATTAACACATATAGGTGTTGGTTTAGTCTCAATATGTGTCTTCTTGCCACAACTCCCAACTTCACCCTCAGAAACTCTTATGAGATTCAAAGAAGTATCAGAATTGTGGGATAAGGTATAATGTTTGTTTCTTACCTTGGCTTCCTTCTCCACCTTGGTAGCAAGGTTTATCACGTCGTCAAAAGTCCTAATAGGCTGAAGGTCAGCAATTGATGAAGTTTCATCACTCAATCCTTGTACAAAGCCTACAATGCCTGCTTGTTGCTACTCTTGCACATCGCCAAGCAATAGTTAGAGATCCAACTTCATTGAGTACACTTTAACAGTTAGATTCACTATCCTTTATACTTTGACTGGTCCTAACTCCGTTTTTGGGACTATCAGCCTGCAAATGGCCAAATCCTTGTTAACCAAAACATTGTTTCTTCATATTAACATTTATAGGTGCTGGTTAGTCTCAATATGTGTTATCTTGCCACAACTCCGAACTTCACCCTCAAAAATTCCTATGGGATTCAAAGAAGTATCAGAATTGAGGGATAAGGTATAATGTTTGTTTCTTACGTTGGCTTCCTTCTCCACCTTGGTAGCAAGGTTTATCACATCATCAAGAGTCCTAATAGGCTCAATGTCAGCAATTGATGAAGTTTCATCACTCAATCCTTGTACAAAACCTATAATGCCTGCTTGGTGCTACTTTTAAACATCGACATGCAATTGTTAGAGATCCAACTACATTGAGTACACTTCTACAGTTAGATTCACTATCCTTTGTACTATGACTGGTCCAACTCCGTTTTTGGGACTATCAGCCTGCAAATGGCCAAATCCTTGTTAATCAAAGCATTGTTTATTCTTATTAACATCCATAGGTGTTGGTTTAGTCTCTATATGTGTGTTCTTGCCACAACTCCCAACTTCACCCACTGAAACTCCTATGGGATTCATAGAAGTATCTGAATTGTGGGATAAGGTATAACATTTGTTTCTTACCTTGGCTTTCTTCTCCACCTTGGTAGCAAGCTTTATCACGTCATCAAGAGTCCAAATAGGCTGAAGCTCAGCCATTGATGAAGTTTCATCACTCAATCCTTGTACAAAGCCTACAGTGCCTGCATGTTGCTGATCTTGAACATCACCAAGCAATTATTAGAGATCCAACTTCATTGAGTACACTTCAACAGTTAGATTCACTATCCTTTGTACTTTTCCTGGTCCTCACTCCGTTTTTGAGACTATCAGCCTGTAAATGGCCAAATCCTTGTTAATCAAAGCATTGTTTCTTCATATTAACATTTATAGGTGTTGGTTTAGTCTCAATATGTGTCTTCTTGCCAAAACTCCCAACTTCACCCTCATAAACTCCTATGGGATTCAAAGAAGTATCAGAATTGTGGGATAAGGTATAATGTTTGTTTCTTACCTTGGCTTCCTTCTCCACCTTGGTAGCAAGGTTTATCACGTCATCAAGAGTCCTAATAGGCTGAAGGTCAGCAATTGATGAAGTTTCATCACTCAATCCTTGTACAAAGCCTACAATGCCTGCTTGAAGCTACTCTTAAACATCGCCATGCAATTATTAGAGATTAAACTTCCTTGAGTGCATTTCAAAAGTTACATTCGCTATCCTTTGTACATTGACTGGTCCTAACTCCGTTTTTGGGACTATCAGCCTCCGAATGGCCAAATCCTTGTTAATCAAAGCATTGTTTCGTCATATTAACACATATAGGTGCTGGTTTAGTCTCAGTATGTGTTTTCATGCCACAACTCCCAACTTCACCCTCAGAAACTCCTATGAGATTCAAAGAAGTATCATAATTGTGGGATAAGGTATAATGTTTGTTTCTTACCTTAGCTTCCTTCTCCACCTTGGTAGCAAGGTTTATCACCTCGTCAAAAGTCATAATAGGCTGAAGGTCAGCAATTGATGAAGTTTCATCACTCAATCCTTGTACAAAGCCTACAATGCCTGCTTGTTGCTACTCTTGAACATCGCCAAGCAATTGTTAGACATCCAACTTCATTGAGTACACTTTACTAGTTAGATTCACTATCCTTTATACTTTGACTGGTCCTAACTCCGTTTTTCGGACTATCAGCCTGCAAATGGCCAAATCCTTGTTAACCAAAATATTGTTTCTTCATATTAACATCAATAGGTGCTAGTTTAGTCTCAATATGTGTCTTCTTACTAAAATTCCCAATTTCACCCTCAGAAACTCCTAGTGATTCAATGAAGTATCAGAATTGTGGGATAAGGTATAATGTTTGTTTCTTGCCTTGGCTTCCTTCTCCACCTTGATAGCAAGGTTTATCACGTCATCAAGAGTCCTAATAGGCCGAAGCTCAGCCATTGATGAAGTTTCATCACTCAATCCACGTACAAAGCCTACAGTGCCTGCATGTTGCGGCTCTTGAACATCACCAAGCAATTATAAGAGATCCAACTTTATTGAGTACACTTCAACAGTTAGATTCATTATCCTTTGTACATTGACTGGTTCTAACTCCGTTTTTGGGACTATCAGCCTGCAAAATGCCAAATCCTTGATAATCAAAGCATTGTTTCTTCATATTAACATTTATAGGTGCTGGTTTAGTCTCAATATGTGTCTTCTTGCCAAAACTCCCAACTTCACCCTCATAAACTCCTATGGGATTCAAAGAAGTATCATAATTGTGGGATAAGGTATAATGTTTGTTTCTTACCTTGGCTTCCTTCTCCACCTTGGTAGCAAGGTTTATCACGTCATCAAGAGTCCTAATAGGCTGAAGGTCAGCAATTGATGAAGTTTCATCACTCAATCCTTGTACAAAGCCTACAATGCCTGCTTGTTGCTAATCTTAAACATCGCCATGCAATTATTAGAGATTAAACTTCCTTTAGTGCATTTCAAAAGTTACATTCGCTATCCTTTGTACATTGACTGGTCCTTATTAATCAAGCAACAAATGAGTACTGCGTAATCTGTGTAATCCGCGTAATCCGCGTCTCTGCGTAATCCAGCTACAGCGTAATCTGCGTAATCCGCGTAATCCGCGTAACCCAGTTTATTCAAAATTTGAATTGGCTACAACGGCTCTATTTTGATCTCACACGGTTACAAGACTATGCCCAACGGATAGATGAGCGTGTGAACTTCAAGATACGCCTAGTTATTCTCGTGTTTGAGCATTCTATAAATATGTAACTCCTTGTAACAATTACAACTACTGAGATAATAAAATCTCTTAAGTCTCATTCTTATTCTTATTTTCTCAATTCTGGTTCTGAATTCTTTCTTAATTCCTCACACTCAAACTCTTAATTCTAACATGGTATCAGAGCATTGATCCATAATCAAGCTCAATCTTCTGATTTCATCATTCTCTTTCTCTATTTTTTTAAAAATCGCCATTGACAGAGCCCAGAAAAGTTCAGAAACTGGTTCTTGAAGATTCACACCTCCTCTTTGTCTCTTTTGCATCTACATCATCTCCTCCTTCATAATCAAAGCTTCCGCAGCACTCACAAGCTCTACAGAGCTTCAAATCGAAAGGAAAATTTCAAAAAAATTCAAATTTCTACCCGTTTTTGGTACTGTTCACTGTCTTCTCCGAAAATTTCTTTGGTTTTCCTGGAAATACATCCTTCTAACTTCCTCCAAAAGCTCTGAGATTGATATATATTCATCCTAGACGAGCTGTGTGAAGTTAGAGCGGTTTATTTCTGGAGATTTCTCAAGAACATCTTCCCAGCTCTGAGATTGAAATTAATTCATCCTAGACGAGTTGGTGAAGTTGAGGCAGTGTAGTATCAAACGGTTAGTCATATTGTTTTTTTTTTATCATGGAGGAGGCAAAACACCCCACAATAAGAGTCATCCTAAGAGGAGAGAACTATCTCCTATGGTCACGATCCACAAAATCCAACTTGTACGGACGTGGCTTGTGGAATCAAGTTGAACCAACTAAAGGAAAGGAGACTAAAGAAGAAGGTGAAGAAGCTCTCGAAAAATGGACGCAAAAAGATCAAATGGTGCTCAGCCTAATCCACAGCTCCCTAAGTGATCAAATCTTCGAATCTTACTCATATTGTGAGACAGCTCAAGAACTTTGGGAAACTCTCAAGAAGGTGTATGGAGACATCACCAACCTTTCAAGAGTATTTGAAGTCAAGAAAGAGCTCAACAATCTCAGTCAAGAAGATCAAGACTTTGCCAAGCATTTTGGTAAATATAGGTCCTTACTCGCTGAAATGGATATGCTGAGGCCAAGCACAAAAGACCTCAAGATTATTGAGGAAAGAAAAGAGCAAGATAGAGTGTTTGGACTTCTCCAAACTCTTCATCCAAGATTCAATGACCTAGTCAAGCACATCTTGAGGGAGGAGAAGCTACCGAGCCTTGAAAATGTCTGTTCTCAAATTCAAAAGGAGCAAGGCTCCCTAGACCTCTTCAGCAAAGGAGAGATGCCAACGGCAAACAAAGGGTTATATAAACCCCCATTTAGTTCCAACAAGAAAGGAATAACTACAAAGCAATGTGAACATTGCAAGAAACTTGGCAGATTCAACCAAGGGAGAGGACACACCAAGGAGGAATGCTTTATCCTTCATCCTCATCTCAAAGCCAACTACAGGGCGAGGCAACAAGAAAATGAAGCAAATGCTTCAACCTATGCGCCAACAACTCAACCAAAGGAATCACTCGATCAGAATCCAAGTGCTTCATCAAATGCTCAAACCGGCCATTCTAACCAAGCTCTTACATCAGAGAACAATGACATGATCACCATGAGCAGAGGAGACTTAGAGGCAATGATCAAGACTATGCAAATTTGCAAAGAGTCCGGTATCACATTTCTAGCCTCTAAACCTTCTAAAACTCTTTTAGTAGATTCAGGAGCTTCTCACCATATGATTAAAGATCCTAATCTACTAAATAATATTCAAAATACCTCTGGTCATGTTGAAATTGCTAATGGAGTTAGAGTGCCAATTAAAGGCATAGGAAATTTAAATCTCTTTGGAAATGAATCAAGTGCCTTTTACATGCCTAAATTTAGCAATAATTTGGTCTCGGTAAAACGAGCCACTACTGATCTTAATGCTTATGCTATATTTGGTCCTAACAGCTTTCATTTTCAGGATATTAAAAGTGGTGAAGTTTTAGGCAAGGGAAACACTAAGGGAGAGTTGTATACTCTTGAAGATCTCAAGAAGAATTCAAGAGACTCCAAGTCTACTAGTTTACCTTTTATTAATTCCTGTCATGTAGCTAGTAGTTCAAATGATTTATGGCATGCTAGATTAGGCCACCCTCATTCTAGAGCTTTAAATTTAATTATGCCCAATGTAGTCTTTGATAATTCTAAGTGTGAATCATGTATTTTGGGAAAACATTGTAGAAGTGTTTACCAAAACTCCTTATCAATATATGAGAATTGCTTTGATTTAGTTCACTCGGATGTTTGGACCTCACCTTGCCTATCTAGAGATAATTTAAAATACTTTGTGACATTCATTGATGAAAAATCGAAATATACTTGGGTCACATTGATGCCATCTAAAGATAGAGTATTTGAGGCATTTGTTAATTTTCAAACATATGTGACTAATCATTTCAATGCCAAAATTAAGGTACTAAGATCGGATAATGGAGGGGAATACACAAGCAACACTTTTAAAGCTCATTTGGCAAAGCATGGCATTCTTCACCAAACAAGCTGTCCTTATACTCCACAACAAAATGGAGTGGCTGAAAGGAAGAATAGGCATTTGATGGAAGTGGCAAGATCAATGATGTTCCACAAAAACATGCCAAGGAGATTTTGGGGAGATGCTGTCATGACCGCATGCTACCTCATCAATAGAATCCCAACAAAAGTCTTAGACGACTTATCACCATTTGAGGTATTAAACAAAACTAAACCAAATATTAATCACTTACGTGTGTTTGGTAGTGTTTGTTTTGTTTTAGTGCCTAGGGATCAAAGGGATAAGCTAGAGGCTAAAAGCACTAGATGTGTGTTCATTGGATACTCCACTACTCAAAAAGGGTATAGATGCTATGATTCAAGCACCAAACGCATCATAACTTCTAGAGATGTGAAATTCTTAGAAGATCAAAGTTACTTTGAGCAATCGGGTTGGGAGAGTGTGAAAGACTTGGCTGACTCTACAGCAGACCGAGCAGCCTCCCTTGAGAAAATTTTGAGTCACTTGGGTCTTCCTCAAACGAATGAAGACCAAACAGCCCCTGCAGACAATCAAGAAAATCCGATTGAAGAAAAAGGGGTAAATGTTCAAAATGAGCAAGAAAATGATGAAGAAGAAGTAGACGAACAAGGGGGAGTTAATCAAGAAACTCCACCAGAAGTTGGGGTTCAAGAAGAAGAGACACCAGCACCAACTTTGAGGAGGAGCACACGCCAAAAGTTTGGTCCGGATCATTGGAAACAAACCAGGGTCTACTATAACCATCAAGCTGTGGCTCACCCTATACAAGCTCAGTGTTCTCTTGCCCTCTTGCCATCAGAACATCAAGCTTTCCTTGGAAAGATAGAGCAGCACTACATCCCAAAGACCTATGAAGAAGCAAAAGAAATCAAGGTTTGGGTAGATGCTGTGGATGCGGAAAAAGAAGCAATGGACATAAACCATACTTGGGATGTGAGTGATCTACCTTCAGGAAAAAGAGCTGTTACATCTAGATGGATATTCACAATCAAGTATCATAGCAATGGAGAAATTGAAAGGTACAAAGCTCACTTGGTTGCTAGAGGATTTACTCAAACTTATGGAGAAGACTATACCGACACCTTTGCTCCGGTGGCTAAGCTCCATACAGTCAGGGTGATTTTATCATTGGCAACCAATCTTTCTTGGGAATTATGGCAAATGGACGTCAAAAATGCATTTCTACAAGGAGAACTTGAAGAAGAAGTGTACATGAAGCCTCCACCAGGTCTTGAAAGCTCAATTCCTCAAGGCAAAGTTCTTAAACTCCGAAAAGCCATTTATGGTTTAAAACAATCTCCAAGAGCCTGGTACCACAAGCTAAGCTTCACATTGACAGCTAAAGGATTCAGAAGATCAGAGGCTGATCACACCTTGTTTACTTCTCAAAGTGCTCAAGGAATCATTGTTGTCTTGGTATATGTAGATGACTTGATCATTTCTGGCAATGATCAAGCAGGTATTCAAGAAACCAAACTTTTCCTTAAATCTGTATTTGATATAAAAGATCTAGGTGAACTTAAATATTTTCTAGGAATAGAGATATGTCGTTCTCCGGAAGGCTTGTTTCTATCCCAAAGAAAATATTCACTTGATTTGCTCAAAGAGACGGGAAAATTAGGTTCTAAACCAGCCAAGACACCACTTGAAGATGGCTACAAGGTCAGGAGAAAGGGAGAGAAAGGACAAGAAGATCCACTTGACAAACCATTTCATGATCCAGCTCAATACCGGCGGCTTGTAGGTAAGTTAATTTACTTAACCATTACAAGACCTGACCTATGTTTTGCTGTGAATCAGGTGAGCCAACACATGAAAGAGCCCTTGGTGCACCACTGGAATATGGTGGAAAGAATTTTGAGATACATCAAAGGATCACCAGGGCAAGGTGTTTGGATGGGAAAGAATGATAGCACTGAGATTGTGGGCTATTGTGATGCTGATTATGCTGGAGATACAATGGATAGAAAGTCCACAACCGGCTACTGCACATTCATTGGAGGGAACTTAGTTACCTGGAAATCCAAGAAGCAAAAGGTCGTCTCATGCTCAAGTGCTGAAAGTGAGTATAGAGCAATGAAGAAACTCACAAATGAGCTAGTATGGCTAAAGGCACTTCTAAAGGATCTGGGAATTGAGAGCACAAGTCCCATTACCATGCATTGTGACAATCAAGCGGCAATTCATATTGCCACCAACTCAGTCTTCCATGAAAGAACCAAGCACATAGAGGTGGATTGCCACAAAGTCAGAGAAAAGATCATTGAAGGAGTAATCCTCCCATGCTACACAAGAAGCGAAGATCAGCTGGCTGACATATTCACCAAAGCTACAAGTCTCAAGATTTGCAACCACATCTACAGCAAGCTTGGACTAGTTGATCTTACTCATCCTTGATCATGCTTCTCCATTTCCAGAGGCACTACACTCTTTTCCTCACAAGGAGTTTTTTTTCCCACTGGGTTTGTACTTGTGAGGTTTTTAATGAGGTAGTTGTGAGGATTTGTTTCTGGAAAATCAAACTTAGTCTCCACATTCATTCCGGCTAAGTTTGAGGGGGAGTATTAATCAAGCAACAAATGAGTACTGCGTAATCTGTGTAATCCGCGTAATCCGCGTCTCTGCGTAATCCAGCTACAGCGTAATCTGCGTAATCCGCGTAATCCGCGTAACCCAGTTTATTCAAAATTTGAATTGGCTACAACGGCTCTATTTTGATCTCACACGGTTACACGACTATGCCCAACGGATAGATGAGCGTGTGAACTTCAAGATACGCCTAGTTATTCTCGTGTTTGAGCATTCTATAAATATGTAACTCCTTGTAACAATTACAACTACTGAGATAATAAAATCTCTTAAGTCTCATTCTTATTCTTATTTTCTCAATTCTGGTTCTGAATTCTTTCTTAATTCCTCACACTCAAACTCTTAATTCTAACAGTCCTAACTCCGTTTTTGGGACTATCAGCCTCCGAATGGCCAAATCCTTGTTAATCAAAGCATTGTTTCGTCATATTAACACATATAGGTGCTGGTTTAGTCTCAATATGTGTTTTCATGCCACAACTCCCAACTTCACCCTCAGAAACTCCTATGAGATTCAAATAAGTATCATAATTGTGGGATAAGGTATAATGTTTGCTTCTTACCTTAGCTTCCTTCTCCACCTTGGTAGCAAGGTTTATCACCTCGTCAAAAGTCATAATAGGCTGAAGGTCAGAAATTGATGAAGTTTCATCACTCAATCCTTGTACAAAGCCTACAATGCCTGCTTGTTGCTACTCTTGAACATCGCCAAGCAATTGTTAGACATCCAACTTCATTGAGTACACTTTACTAGTTAGATTCACTATCCTTTATACTTTGACTGGTCCTAACTCCGTTTTTGGGACTATCAGCCTGCAAATGGCCAAATCCTTGTTAACCAAAATATTGTTTCTTCATATTAACATCAATAGGTGCTAGTTTAGTCTCAATATGTGTCTTCTTACTAAAATTCCCAATTTCACCCTCAGAAACTCCTAGTGATTCAATGAAGTATCAGAATTGTGGGATAAGGTATAATGTTTGTTTCTTGCCTTGGCTTCCTTCTCCACCTTGAAAGCAAGGTTTATCACGTCATCAAGAGTCCTAATAGGCCGAAGCTCAGCCATTGATGAAGTTTCATCACTCAATCCACGTACAAAGCCTACAGTGCCTGCATGTTGCGGCTCTTGAACATCACCAAGCAATTATAAGAGATCCAACTTTATTGAGTACACTTCAACAGTTAGATTCATTATCCTTTGTACATTGACTGGTTCTAACTCCGTTTTTGGGACTATCAGCCTGCAAAATGCCAAATCCTTGATAATCAAAGCATTGTTTTTTCATATTAACATTTATAGGTGCTGGTTTAGTCTCAATATGTGTCTTCTTGCCAAAACTCCCAACTTCACCCTCAGAAACTCCTATGGAATTCAAAGAAGTATCAGAATTGTGGGATAAGGTATAATGTTTGTTTCTTACCCTGGCTTCCTTCTCCACCTTGGTAGCAAGGTTTATCACGTCATCAAGAGTCCTAATAGGCTGAAGGTCAGCAATTGATGAAGTTTCATCACTCAATCCTTGTACAAAGCCTACAATGCCTACTTGTTGCTACTCTTAAACATCGCCATGCAATTATTAAAGATTAAACTTCCTTGAGTGCATTTCAAAAGTTACATTCGCTATCCTTTAAACATTGACTGGTCCTAACTCTGTTTTAGGACTATCAGCCTGAGAATGGCCAAATCCTTGTTAATCAAAGCATTGTTTCGTCATATTAACACATATAGGTGCTGTTTAGTCTCAATATGTGTCTTCTTGCCACAACTCCCAACTTCACCCTCAGAAACTCCTATGAGATTCAAAGAAGTATCAGAATTGTGGGATAAGGTATAATGTTTGTTTCTTACCTTGGCTTCCTTCTCCACCTTGGTAGCAAGGTTTATCACGTCGTCAAAAGTCCTAATAGGCTGAAGGTCAGCAATTGATGAAGTTTCATCACTCAATCCTTGTACAAAGCCTACAATGCCTGCTTGTTGCTACTCTTGCACATCGCCAAGCAATAGTTAGAGATCCAACTTCATTGAGTACACTTTAACAGTTAGATTCACTATCAGCCTGCAAATGGCCAAATCCTTGTTAACCAAAACATTGTTTCTTCATATTAACATTTATAGGTGCTGGTTAGTCTCAATATGTGTTATCTTGCCACAACTCCGAACTTCACCCTCAGAAATTCCTATGGGATTCAAAGAAGTATCAGAATTGAGGGATAAGGTATAATGTTTGTTTCTTACCTTGGCTTCCTTCTCCACCTTGGTAGCAAGGTTTATCACATCATCAAGAGTCCTAATAGGCTGAATGTCAGCAATTGATGAAGTTTCATCACTCAATCCTTGTACAAAACCTACAATGCCTGCTTGTTGCTACTTTTAAACATCGACATGCAATTGTTAGAGATCCAACTTCATTGAGTACACTTCTACAGTTAGATTCACTATCCTTTGTACTATGACTGGTCCAACTCCGTTTTTTGGACTATCAGCCTGCAAATGGCCAAATCCTTGTTAATCAAAGCATTGTTTATTCTTATTAACATCCATAGGTGTTGGTTTAGTCTCTATATGTGTGTTCTTGCCACAACTCCCAACTTCACCCACTGAAACTCCTATGGGATTCATAGAAGTATCTGAATTGTGGGATAAGGTATAACATTTGTTTCTTACCTTGGCTTTCTTCTCCATCTTGGTAGCAAGCTTTATCACGTCATCAAGAGTCCTAATAGGCTGAAGCTCAACCATTGATAAAGTTTCATCACTCAATCCTTGTACAAAGCCTACAGTGCCTGCATGTTGCTGATCTTGAACATCACCAAGCAATTATTAGAGATCCAACTTCATTGAGTACACTTCAACAGTTAGATTCACTATCCTTTGTACTTTTCCTGGTCATCACTCCGTTTTTGAGACTATCAGCCTGTAAATGGCCAAATCCTTGTTAATCAAAGCATTGTTTCTTCATATTAACATCCATAGGTGCTGGTTTAGTCTCAATATGCTTGTTGCTACTCTTGAACATCGCCAAGCAATTGTTAGAGATCTAACTTCATTGAGTACACTTCAACAGTTAGATTCACTGTCCTTTGTACTTTGACCGGTCCTAACTCCGTTTTTGGGACTATCAGCCTGCAAATAGCCAAATCCTTTTTTAATCAAAGCATTGTTTCTTCATATTAACATCCATAGGTGCTGGTTTAGTCTCTATATGTCTCTTCTTGCCACAACTCCCAACTTCACCCACTGAAACTCCTATATGATTCACAGAAGTATCTAAATAGTCGGATAAGGTATAACGTTTGTTTCTTACCTTGGCTTTCATCTCCACCTTTGTAGCAAGCTTTATCACGTCATCAAGAGTCCTAATAGGCTGAAGCTCAGCCATAGATGAAGTTTCGTCACTCAATCCTTGTACAAAACCTACAGTGCCTGCATGTTGCTGCTCTTTAACACACCAACCAATTATAAGAGATCCAACTTCATTGAGTACACTTCAACAGTTAGATTCATTATCCTTTGTACATGGACTGGTCCTAACTCCATTTTTGGGAATATCAGCCTGCAAAATGCCAAATCCTTGATAATCAAAACATTGTTTCTTCATATTAACATTTATAGGTGCAGGTTTAGTCTCAATATGTGTCTTCTTGCCAAAACTCCCAACTTCACCCTCAGAAACTCCTATGGGATTGAAAGAAGTATCATAATTGTGGGATAAGGTATAATGTTTGTTTCTTACCTTGGCTTCCTTCTCCACCTTGGTAGCAAGGTTTATCACGTCATCAAGAGTCCTAATAGGCTGAAGGTCAGCAATTGATGAAGTTTCATCATTCAATCCTTGTACAAAGCCTACAATGCATGCTTGTTGCTACTCTTAAACATCGCCATGCAATTATTAGAGATTAAACTTCCTTGAGTGCACTTCAACAGTTAGATTCGCTATCCTTTGTACATTGACTGGTCCTAACTCCGTTTTTGGGACTATCAGCTTGCGAATGGCCAAATCTTTGTTAATCAAAGCATTGTTTCGTCATATTAACATTTATAGGTGCTGGTTTAGACTCAATATGTGTCTTCTTGCCACAACTCCTAACTTCACCCTCAGAAACTCCTATGGGATTCAAAGAAGTATCAGAATTGTGGGATAAGGTATAATGTTTGTTTCTTACCTTAGCTTCCTTCTCCACCTTGGTAGCAAGGTTTATCACATCATCAAGAGTCCTAATAGGCTGAATGTCAGCAATTGATGAAGTTTCATCACTCAATCCTTGTACAAAACCTACAATGCCTGCTTGTTGCTACTTTTAAACATCAACATGCAATTGTTCGAGATCCAACTTCATTGAGTACACTTCTACAGTTAGATTCACTATCCTTTGTACATTGACTGGTCCTAACTCCTTTTTTAGGACTATCAGCCTGCAAATGGCCAAATCCTTGTTTATCAAAGTATTGTTTCTCCATATTAACATTTATAGGTGCTGGTTTAGTCTCAAATTCTGGTTCTGAATTCTTTCTTAATTCCTCACACTCATTCTGGTTTCTCCATAATAACATTTATAGGCCATTCTGGTTCTGAATTCTTTCTTAATTCCTCACACTCAAACTCTTAATTCTAACAGTCCTAACTCCGTTTTTGGGACTATCAGCCTCCGAATGGCCAAATCCTTGTTAATCAAAGCATTGTTTCGTCATATTAACACATATAGGTGCTGGTTTAGTCTCAATATGTGTTTTCATGCCACAACTCCCAACTTCACCCTCAGAAACTCCTATGAGATTCAAATAAGTATCATAATTGTGGGATAAGGTATAATGTTTGCTTCTTACCTTAGCTTCCTTCTCCACCTTGGTAGCAAGGTTTATCACCTCGTCAAAAGTCATAATAGGCTGAAGGTCAGAAATTGATGAAGTTTCATCACTCAATCCTTGTACAAAGCCTACAATGCCTGCTTGTTGCTACTCTTGAACATCGCCAAGCAATTGTTAGACATCCAACTTCATTGAGTACACTTTACTAGTTAGATTCACTATCCTTTATACTTTGACTGGTCCTAACTCCGTTTTTGGGACTATCAGCCTGCAAATGGCCAAATCCTTGTTAACCAAAATATTGTTTCTTCATATTAACATCAATAGGTGCTAGTTTAGTCTCAATATGTGTCTTCTTACTAAAATTCCCAATTTCACCCTTAGAAACTCCTAGTGATTCAATGAAGTATCAGAATTGTGGGATAAGGTATAATGTTTGTTTCTTGCCTTGGCTTCCTTCTCCACCTTGATAGCAAGGTTTATCACGTCATCAAGAGTCCTAATAGGCCGAAGCTCAGCCATTGATGAAGTTTCATCACTCAATCCACGTACAAAGCCTACAGTGCCTGCATGTTGCGGCTCTTGAACATCACCAAGCAATTATAAGAGATCCAACTTTATTGAGTACACTTCAACAGTTAGATTCATTATCCTTTGTACATTGACTGGTTCTAACTCCGTTTTTGGGACTATCAGCCTGCAAAATGCCAAATCCTTGATAATCAAAGCATTGTTTCTTCATATTAACATTTATAGGTGCTGGTTTAGTCTCAATATGTGTCTTCTTGCCAAAACTCCCAACTTCACCCTCAGAAACTCCTATGGAATTCAAAGAAGTATCAGAATTGTGGGATAAGGTATAATGTTTGTTTCTTACCCTGGCTTCCTTCTCCACCTTGGTAGCAAGGTTTATCACGTCATCAAGAGTCCTAATAGGCTGAAGGTCAGCAATTGATGAAGTTTCATCACTCAATCCTTGTACAAAGCCTACAATGCCTACTTGTTGCTACTCTTAAACATCGCCATGCAATTATTAAAGATTAAACTCCCTTGAGTGCATTTCAAAAGTTACATTCGCTATCCTTTAAACATTGACTGGTCCTAACTCTGTTTTAGGACTATCAGCCTGCGAATGGCCAAATCCTTGTTAATCAAAGCATTGTTTCGTCATATTAACACATATAGGTGCTGTTTAGTCTCAATATGTGTCTTCTTGCCACAACTCCCAACTTCACCCTCAGAAACTCCTATGAGATTCAAAGAAGTATCAGAATTGTGGGATAAGGTATAATGTTTGTTTCTTACCTTGGCTTCCTTCTCCACCTTGGTAGCAAGGTTTATCACGTCATCAAGAGTCCTAATAGGCTGAAGGTCAGCAATTGATGAAGTTTCATCACTCAATCCTTGTACAAAGCCTACAATGCCTGCTTGTTGCTACTCTTAAACATCGCCATGCAATTATTAGAGATTAAACTTCCTTGAGTGCACTTCAACAGTTAGATTCGCTATCCTTTGTACATTGACTGGTCCTAACTCCGTTTTTGGGACTATCAGCTTGCGAATGGCCAAATCCTTGTTAATCAAAGCATTGTTTCGTCATATTAACATTTATAGGTGCTGGTTTAGACTCAATATGTGTCTTCTTGCCACAACTCCCAACTTCACCCTTAGAAACTCCTATGGGATTCAAAGAAGTATCAGAATTGTGGGATAAGGTATAATGTTTGTTTCTTACCTTAGCTTCCTTCTCCACCTTGGTAGCAAGGTTTATCACATCATCAAGAGTCCTAATAGGCTGAATGTCAGCAATTGATGAAGTTTCGTCACTCAATCCTTGTACAAAACCTACAATGCCTACTTGTTGCTACTTTTAATAATCAACATGCAATTGTTCGAGATCCAACTTTATTGAGTACACTTCTACAGTTAGATTCACTATCCTTTGTACATTGACTGGTCCTAACTCCTTTTTTAGGACTATCAGCTTGCAAATGGCCAAATCCTTGTTTATCAAAGCATTGTTTCTCCATGTTAACATTTGTAGGTGCTGGTTTAGTCTCAATATTTGCCTTCTTGCCACAACTCCCAACTTCACCCTCAGAAACTCCTATGGGATTGAAAGAAGTATCAAAATTGTGGGATAAGGTATAATGTTTGTTTCTTACCTTGGATTCCTTCTCCACCTTGGTAGCAAGGTTTATCACGTCATCAAGAGTCCTAATTGGCTGAAGGTCAGCAATTGATGAAGTTTCAACACTCAATCCTTGTAAAAAGCATAGAATGCCTTCTTGTAGCTACTCTTGAACATCGCCAAGCAATTGTTCGAGATCCAACTTCATTGAGTACACTTCAACAGTTAGATTCACTATCTTTACATTGACTGGTCCTATCTCCGAATTTTGGGACTATCAGCCTGCAAATGGCCAAATCCTTGTTAATCAAAGCATTGTTTCTTCATATTAACTTTCATACGTGTTGGTTTAGTCTCTATATGTGTCTTCTTGCTACAACTCCCAACTTCACCCACTGAAACTCCTATGGGATTCACAGATGTATCTGAATTGTGGGATAATGTATAACGTTTGTTTCTTACCTTGGCTTTCTTCTCCATCTTGGTAGCAAGCTTTATCACGTTATCAAGAGTCTATATAGGTTGAAGCTCTGCCATTGATGAAGTTTCATCACTCAATCCTTGTACAAAGCCTACAATGCCTGCATGTTGCTGCTCTTGAACATCACCGAACAATTATTAGAGATCCAACTTAATTGAGTACACTTCAACAGTTAGATTCACTATCCTTTGTATTTTGCCCGGTCGTAACTCCGTTTTTAGGACTATCAGCCTGTAAATGGCTAAATCTTTGTTAATTAAAGCATTGTTTCTTCATATTAACATCAATAGGTGCTAGTTTAGTCTCAATATGTGTCTTCTTACTAAAATTCCCAATTTCACCCTCAGAAACTCCTAGTGATTCAATGAAGTATCAGAATTGTGGGATAAGGTATAATGTTTGTTTCTTGCCTTGGCTTCCTTCTCCACCTTGATAGCAAGGTTTATCACGTCATCAAGAGTCCTAATAGGCCGAAGCTCAGCCATTGATGAAGTTTCATCACTCAATCCACGTACAAAGCCTACAGTGCCTGCATGTTGCGGCTCTTGAACATCACCAAGCAATTATAAGAGATCCAACTTCATTGAGTACACTTCAACAGTTAGATTCATTATCCTTTGTACATTGACTGGTTCTAACTCCGTTTTTGGGACTATCAGCCTGCAAAATGCCAAATCCTTGATAATCAAAGCATTGTTTCTTCATATTAACATTTATAGGTGCTGGTTTAGTCTCAATATGTGTCTTCTTGCCAAAACTCCCAACTTCACCCTCAGAAACTCCTATGGAATTCAAAGAAGTATCAGAATTGTGGGATAAGGTATAATGTTTGTTTCTTACCCTGGCTTCCTTCTCCACCTTGGTAGCAAGGTTTATCACGTCATCAAGAGTCCTAATAGGCTGAAGGTCAGCAATTGATGAAGTTTCATCACTCAATCCTTGTACAAAGCCTACAATGCCTACTTGTTGCTACTCTTAAACATCGCCATGCAATTATTAAAGATTAAACTTCCGTGAGTGCATTTCAAAAGTTACATTCGCTATCCTTTAAACATTGACTGGTCCTAACTCTGTTTTAGGACTATCAGCCTGCGAATGGCCAAATCCTTGTTAATCAAAGCATTGTCTAGTCATATTAACACATATAGGTGCTGTTTAGTCTCAATATGTGTCTTCTTGCCACAACTCCCAACTTCACCCTCAGAAACTCCTATGAGATTCAAAGAAGTATCAGAATTGTGGGATAAGGTATAATGTTTGTTTCTTACCTTGGCTTCCTTCTCCACCTTGGTAGCAAGGTTTATCACGTCGTCAAAAGTCCTAATAGGCTGAAGGTCAGCAATTGATGAAGTTTCATCACTCAATCCTTGTACAAAGCCTACAATGCCTGCTTGTTGCTACTCTTGCACATCGCCAAGCAATAGTTAGAGATCCAACTTCGTTGAGTACACTTTAACAGTTAGATTCACTATCCTTTATACTTTGACTGGTCCTAACTCCGTTTTTGGGACTATCAGCCTGCAAATGGCCAAATCCTTGTTAACCAAAACATTGTTTCTTCATATTAACATTTATAAGTGCTGGTTAGTCTCAATATGTGTTATCTTGCCACAACTCCGAACTTCACCCTCAGAAATTCCTATGGGATTCAAAGAAGTATCAGAATTGAGGGATAAGGTATAATGTTTGTTTCTTACCTTGGCTTCCTTCTCCACCTTGGTAGCAAGGTTTATCACATCATCAAGAGTCCTAATAGGCTCAATGTCAGCAATTGATGAAGTTTCATCACTCAATCCTTGTACAAAACCTACAATGCCTGCTTGTTGCTACTTTTAAACATCGACATGCAATTGTTAGAGATCCAACTTCATTGAGTACACTTCTACAGTTAGATTCACTATCCTTTGTACTATGACTGGTCCAACTCCGTTTTTGAGACTATCAGCCTGCAAATGGCCAAATCCTTGTTAATCAAAGCATTGTTTATTCTTATTAACATCCATAGGTGTTGGTTTAGTCTCTATATGTGTGTTCTTGCCACAACTCCCAACTTCACCCACTGAAACTCCTATGGGATTCATAGAAGTATATGAATTGTGGGATAAGGTATAACATTTGTTTCTTACCTTGGCTTTCTTCTCCACCTTGGTAGCAAGCTTTATAACGTCATCAAGAGTCCTAATAGGCTGAAGCTCAGCCATTGGTAAAGTTTCATCACTCAATCCTTGTACAAAGCCTACAGTGCCTGCATGTTGCTGATCTTGAACATCACCAAGCAATTATTAGAGATCCAACTTCATTGAGTACACTTCAACAGTTAGATTCACTATCCTTTGTACTTTTCCTGGTCATCACTCCGTTTTTGAGACTATCAGCCTGTAAATGGCCAAATCCTTGTTAATCAAAGCATTGTTTCTTCATATTAACATCCATAGGTGCTGGTTTAGTCTCAATATGCTTGTTGCTACTCTTGAACATCGCCAAGCAATTGTTAGAGATATAACTTCATTGAGTACACTTCAACAGTTAGATTCACTGTCCTTTGTACTTTGACCGGTCCTAACTCCGTTTTTGGGACTATCAGCCTGCAAATAGCCAAATCCTTTTTTAATCAAAGCATTGTTTCTTCATATTAACATCCATAGGTGCTGGTTTAGTCTCTATATGTCTCTTCTTGCCACAACTCCCAACTCCACCCACTGAAACTCCTATATGATTCACAGAAGTATCTAAATAGTCGGATAAGGTATAACGTTTGTTTCTTACCTTGGCTTTCATCTCCACCTTTGTAGCAAGCTTTATCACGTCATCAAGAGTCCTAATAGGCTGAAGCTCAGCCATAGATGAAGTTTCGTCACTCAATCCTTGTACAAAACCTACAGTGCCTGCATGTTGCTGCTCTTTAACACACCAACCAATTATAAGAGATCCAACTTCATTGAGTACACTTCAACAGTTAGATTCATTATCCTTTGTACATGGATTGGTCCTAACTCCGTTTTTGGGACTATCAGCCTGCAAAATGCCAAATCCTTGATAATCAAAGCATTGTTTCTTCATATTAACATTTATAGGTGCAGGTTTAGTCTCAATATGTGTCTTCTTGCCAAAACTCCCAACTTCACCCTCAGAAACTCCTATGGGATTCAAAGAAGTATCAGAATTGTGGGATAAGGTATAATGTTTGTTTCTTACCTTAGCTTCCTTCTCCACCTTGGTAGCAAGGTTTATCACATCATCAAGAGTCCTAATAGGCTGAATGTCAGCAATTGATGAAGTTTCATCACTCAATCCTTGTACAAAACCTACAATGCCTACTTGTTGCTACTTTTAAACATCGACATGCAATTGTTATAGATCCAACTTCATTGAGTACACTTCAACAGTTAGATTCACTATCCTTTATACTTTGACTGGTCCTAACTCCGTTTTTGGGACTATCAGCCTGCAAATGGACAAATACTTGTTAATCAAAACATTGTTTCTTCATATTAACATTTACAGGTGCTGGTTAGTCTCAATATGTGTCATCTTCCCACAACTCCCAACTTCACCCTCAGAAACTCCTATGGGATTCAAAGAAGTGTCAGAATTGAGGGATAAGGTATAATGTTTGTTTCTTACCTTGGCTTCCTTCTCCACCTTGGTAGCAAGGTTTATCACATCATCAAGAGTCCTAATAGGCTGAATGTCAGCAATTGATGAAGTTTCATCACTCAATCCTTGTATAAAACCTACAATGCCTGCTTGTTGCTACTTTTAAACATCGACATGCAATTGTTAGAGATCCAACTTCATTGAGTACACTTTTACAGTTAGATTCACTATCCTTTGTACTATGACTGGTCCAACTCCGTTTTTGGGACTATCAGCCTGCAAATGGCCAAATCCTTGTTAATCAAAGCATTGTTTCTTCGTATTAACATCCATAGGTGTTGGTTTAGTCTCTATATGTGTGTTCTTGCCACAACTCCCAACTTCACCCATTGAAACTCCTATGGGATTCATAGAAGTATCTGAATTGTGGGATAAGGTATAACATTTGTTTCTTACCTTGGCTTTCTTCTCCACCTTGGTAGCAAGCTTTATCACGTCATCAAGAGTCCTAATAGGCTGAAGCTCAGCCATTGATGAAGTTTCATCACTCAATCCTTGTACAAAGCCTACATTGCCTCCATGTTGCTGCTCTTGAACATCACCAAGCAATTATTAGAGATCCAACTTCATTGAGTACACTTCAATAGTTAGATTCACTATCCTTTGTACTTTTCCTGGTCATCACTCCGTTTTTGAGACTATCAGCCTGTAAATGGCCAAATCCTTGTTAATCAAAGCATTGTTTCTTCATATTAACATCCATAGGTGCTGGTTTAGTCTCAATATGTGTGTTTTCTTACTACAACTCTCAACTTCACACTCAGAAACTCCTATGGGATTCAAAGAATTATCAGAATTGTGGGATAAGGTATAATGTTTATTTCGTACCTTGGCTTCCTTCTCCACCTTGGTAGCAAGATTTATCACATCATCAAGAGTCCTAATAGGCTGAATGTCAGCAATTGATGAAGTTTCATCACTCAATCCTTGTACAAAACCTACAATGCCTGCTTGTTGCTACTTTTAAACATCGACATGTAATTGTTAGAGATTAAACTTCCTTGAGTGCACTTCAACAGTTAGATTCGCTATCCTTTGTACATTGACTGGTCCTAACTCCGTTTTTGGGACTATCAGCTTGCGAATGGCCAAATCCTTGTTAATCAAAGCATTGTTTCGTCATATTAACATTTATAGGTGCTGGTTTAGACTCAATATGTGTCTTCTTGCCACAACTCCCAACTTCACCCTCAGAAACTCCTATGGGATTCAAAGAAGTATCAGAATTGTGGGATAAGGTATAATGTTTGTTTCTTACCTTAGCTTCCTTCTCCACCTTGGTAGAAAGGTTTATCACATCATCAAGAGTCCTAATAGGCTGAATGTCAGCAATTGATGAAGTTTCATCACTCAATCCTTGTACAAAACCTACAATGCCTGCTTGTTGCTACTTTTAAACATCGACATGCAATTGTTATAGATCCAACTTCATTGAGTACACTTCAACAGTTAGATTCACTATCCTTTATACTTTGACTGGTCCTAACTCCGTTTTTGGGACTATCAGCCTGCAAATGGACAAATCCTTGTTATTCAAAACATTGTTTCTTCATATTAACATTTATAGGTGCTGGTTAGTCTCAATATGTGTCATCTTGCCACAACTCCCAACTTCACCCTCATAAACTCCTATGGGATTCAAAGAAGTATCAGAATTGAGGGATAAGGTATAATGTTTGTTTCTTACCTTGGCTTCCTTCTCCACCTTGGTAGCAAGGTTTATCACATCATCAAGAGTCCTAATAGGCTGAATGTCAGCAATTGATGAAGTTTCATCACTCAATCCTTGTACAAAACCTACAATTCCTGCTTGTTGCTACTTTTAAACATCAACATGCAATTGTTAGAGATCCAACTTCATTGAGTACACTTCTACAGTTAGATTCACTATCCTTTGTACTATGACTGGTCCAACTCCGTTTTTGGGACTATCAGCCTGCAAATGGTCAAATCCTTGTTAATCAAAGCATTGTTCTTCTTATTAACATCCATAGGTGTTGGTTTAGTCTCTATATGTGTGTTCTTGCCACAACTCCCAACTTCACCCACTGAAACTCCTATGGGATTCATAGAAGTATCTGAATTGTGGGATAAGGTATAACATTTGTTTCTTACCTTGGCTTTTTTCTCCACCTTGGTAGCAAGCTTTATCACGTCATCAAGAGTCCTAATAGGCTGAAGCTCAGCCATTGATGAAGTTTCATCACTCAATCCTTGTACAAAGCCTACATTGCCTCCATGTTGCTGCTCTTGAACATCACCAAGCAATTATTAGAGATCCAAATTCATTGAGTACACTTCAATAGTTAGATTCACTATCCTTTGTACTTTTCCTGGTCATCACTCCGTTTTTGAGACTATCAGCCTGTAAATGGCCAAATCCTTGTTAATCAAAGCATTGTTTCTTCATATTAACATCCATAGGTGCTGGTTTAGTCTCAATATGTGTGTTTTCTTACTACAACTCTCAACTTCACACTCAGAAACTCCTATGGGATTCAAAGAATTATCAGAATTGTGGGATAAGGTATAATGTTTATTTCGTGCCTTGGCTTCCTTCTCCACCTTGGTAGCCAGGTTTATCACGTCATAAAGAGTCCTAATAGGCTGAAGGTCAGCAATTGATGAAGTTTCTTCACTCAATCCGTGTACAAAGCCTACAAATCCTGCTTGTTGCTACTCTTGAACATCGCCAAGCAATTGTTATAGATCTAACTTCATTGAGTAGATTCACTGTCCTTTGTACTTTGACCGGTCCTAACTCCGTTTTTGGGACTATCACCGGCTCCTATGTACTTTGACCGGTCCTAACACCTTGTCTGCTAGTGTGTGTGCTTAGTGCATCACCGGCTCCTATGTATCTTGGTTGTCTAGGTTCAGCTGGTTCTCCATTCTGTACCTCTTGATTGTCTCTATTTACCCTCGCTGGTGGAGTCGTTCTGTTTTGAGTTCTCTGATTCTGTGGATCCCTTGGTAACTGGTTGATCATGGCTTGGTAACCAAGGTTGTTGCACTCGGTTTTGCTGACCGAGTGGTGTTCAGCTCGACCACAGTGACCGAGTAGACTGACCAAGTGGTGAACCAGGTGAAAACCTCAGATGCCTTGAGCTCGACTGACTGAACTCGACCTGACTGACCGAGTGGAGTGATGCTGAACAACTGAGCTCGAGCTCCTGACCGAGTGGTGTGTCCGAGCTTATGCAACCTAGTGGTACCTGAAACAGATTGAAACCAACAAGTGAGTAACAAAGTAAAAAGAAAAGAACTTGATCTCAGAAGATCTGCAATCCTAAATGAAACAAAGAAATCCCAAATGGCAACGGCGCCAAATTGATAACTAGGTTTTTACACCTAAAGCTATCTATTGCCCGATCTGTAGTACAAAGGGCTATCGAATCCAATCAGGACTATTGTAGGAAATCAGGATGTAGCAAATCTATCTAATTCAAGCCAATTAAACTGGATGAAAGTAACAGGGTGAAACAACTAAAACAAGAACTAAATAACAGTAACAGAAACTAGAAACAGAGATTCATAACAACAAAAGAAACTGAAAACAGAGTAAGCTAAGAACAGGAAAAATAGAGTATGAAAAAGTAGAAAACTATCAAGGAAGAGAAAGGTCCTAAGGATGAGTTCTGGATCTGGGATTCATCATGGTGAAAGCTAGTGATCTAATAAACAACTTCATAGAAGGGATCTCTCAACTATAAGCATCAACAGAGTGATAGTTCCACTTCCCAGTTACAACTACCACCAGATTCTGTAAACTTCCTAATCTTGGAATCCACACCTATGCCCCATTGACTGTCACTAACACTCAGATAGGATTCCAATGAAACATAAAGAGAATAAGCATTAAGATTCAGCTCATAAATGTCAAACTACAACTTGCTTTCCTATGATCCTAGATCAATCACTGGAAAGAGGCTCCAGAACTCTGGTATTAGCAGATCTGGTGTTTCACAAGTGATGTGCAAAGGAATACCAAGATCAGATCCCAAGTGGGTGTACAGGGAATCAGCATTAGAAACAGCTAACCCATAAGAGATCTTAAGCTTTTAGAACCCTAAATAAACTAGAATCACCATGAATCATAACCCAGATCTAACTCATCCTCAAGAACCCTAAATCACTACTCAGACTTCATCATCAAAATCACAAACCCAGAAAATGAAATAGTTTCCATAATCATAATCTAGAGATTGAGATGAAGAAGGAATAGAAGAAATAAACTTAAAAGGATCAAAAGTAATTGCAGATACAAAATCAGATAGATCTCGAGAGGTTTCTGAGAACAAAAGAGAATAAAAACGTGTATATGCGGCTGCTGACCTAATTAGAGTATAAATACTCTAGGTCAAAAGCCCTAGTACAAAAAGACAAAATAAACTAAAGTCCTTAGGTCGGCTGCCTTGAGCTCGGGTTCCTCTGGTCGAGTGCTGTGATCGAGTGCATGCGACTTCAGGCTTTGGATCCTCAGCTCGGGTGACTAAACTCGGTTTGGTGGTCGAGTGGTTGTGGTCGAGTGCTCTTACCCGAGTGCTAACTCCTCTCTGCCTCCAGCTCGGTCATGAAGTCGAGTGCATGCGACCGAGTGGTGTTGGTGGATTGCTTTGCACTCGGTCTGGCTTCAAGTCGAGTGCTCTTGGTCGAGTGCATGTTGGTCTTGGTCGTTAGCTCGGTCTTAAAGTCGAGTCTTCACACCGAGCTTGTGTCTCCAGGTTCCTTGATCTCCAGCAAACATCGAGAACACCTAAAAGATAACTCCAATGTGCAATATGTATGCAATAACTAAAGTAAACCTATCATGTAACCTATATGAGAGAAGTGGATGGATATGGAGTGAAACTAGTGATGAAACTATGCTAAAATGGATGGAAATGCGAGTTTAAAAGTGGTAAAATGCAGAGACATCAACTCCCCCGAACTTAGTCTTTGCTTGCCCTCAAGCAAACATATAAGATATAAGCTGGTGAAGTAAATGAAATGCTGGGACTCAGAGCCAAAACATGCTGATAAAGGAAGTAGCATCAAGGTCCTAGTTAGTAGTTCTAGAATGCATTAACAAGTAAACCCTACTTTTAAAACTTTAGCCATACCCTTCAGAACAAACCTGACACCAGCCTTAACCTACACATGCAATCAAATCAATCATTCCCTTTAACATTCATTAATTCTGTAACCATGAATCAAGTCTATGCAATTTCAATGAACTCATTTGGCTAAGGGAAGGGTTAAGACGCAAAGATGGCCCCTTTTGTAACAGGTTTAAACAATAGATATCATGGGACTCTCAAGAATAGACTGAGCTTTAGAAGAAGGCTAAAGGTAAGATAGCCAACCGATGCATACAAGAACAATTTCTCATCTACCCATCCCATATACAAAGATTCTGCTACCACCTAATCCTAAACCCAGAAGATGAATCCTAAATCTACCCTTAGGCACTTTTCTGCCATGAATCCCATTTGGATCAACTCATTCTTCTTTCTTTATTGATTCATTCTAAGGAAAAGGGTTTTTATGCTTCTTGCTTATGCTAGCGGATTGGGTTCTTTTAAAACTAAGGCTCTTTTATTCTTTTTATTCATTAAGATACTTCAGGCTTTTTGCCTTTCTTTCCTTTTCTATATTTCTGAGCCTATACATTTTTTTTCTTCTTTTCCAAATCCTAAATCCTTTACTAGAGTAGCTATCATATTTTCAGCTTAGACCTTTTCCCAGAACTTCTTTTCTTTTCTTTCTCTTATTTTCTTCCCCTTTAATCCCAAAATAAAACTTAAACTCGGTTTAGTGGACTCGAGTTGTGAGCTCGGTCTCCTAACCGAGCTTATACAACCGAGCTAAATCCCTTATTCTAAATTCCAGTCTATCCTCCTAACCACAGTTCAGTTCCCCACCTAGTTCTATCTAGCTCAAATATTATGAACCAGAAATATATATATGAGAAACTGTTCTTGTCGGCACAGACCTAACACTTTCTACCAAGCTCAATCAAAGAAATAGGCCTCACATTCACACATAGAGTATTGTTGGCTTGAAAGGAAGGTCGAGGTTAAGGGTAGGGGAAAACTGTTCCAATGATGGGAATCAGCTATTTGGATTCACAAGAGTGGTGAAAAGAGTAAGAGAATCCAAATATGTGTGAGGTATCCATGAGTTCAAATCAAAAGCATAAACATGATAATTGCAATTCAGTTTAAGGTTCTAATAGATAGGGGATGATATCAGATCAAGACATGCTTCAGCCAAGACTAAATATCAAACAATGCAATCTAGGCATGGTGCGGTCTTATGCTTCAAGCTTACAGGAATGCATTAGACAACTATTAACTAGGGCATTGAGTACACTTCAACAATTAGATTCACTATCCTTTGTACTTTGACTGGTCCTAACCCCGTTTTTGGGACTATCAGCCTGCAAATGGCCAAATCCTTGTTAATCAAAGCATTGTTTATTCATATTAACATTTATAGGTGTTGGTTTAGTCTCAATATGTGCCATCTTGCCACAACTCCCAACTTCACCTTCAGAAACTCCTATGGGATTCAAAGAAGTATCAGAAGTGTGGGATAAGGTATAATGTTTGTTTCTTACCTTGGCTTCCCTCTCCACCTTGGTAGCAAGGTTTATCACGTCATCAAGAGTCCTAATAGGCTGAATGTCAGCAATTGATGAAGTTTCATCACTCAATCCTTGTACAAAGCCAACAATGCCTGCTTGTTGCTACTCTTGAACATCGCCAAGCAATTGTTAGAGATCCAACTTCGTTGAGTACACTTGAACAGTTAGATTCATTATCCTTTGTACTATGACTGGTCCTAACTTCGTTTTTGGGACCAACAGCTTGCAAATGGCCAAATCCTTTTTAATCAAAGCATTGTTTCTTTATATTAACATCCATAGGTGTTGGTTTAGTCTGTATATGTGATATAAGATCGGAATCACTCCAAATCTTATTGATCAAAAGATGTCAAAGTTGACAAGCTTGTTGCGGAAGTGAGCGTGATGTCGAGATGGAAGGTGGCGGTTTGATTGACTCTCTCAATCGGTGGGCTTGATTGACTCTCTCAATCAATGAACGAACAAGTTATTTGAGTCACACAAACAACTAAATTCGTGGCTTCTAAAGAATAGAAGTGAATCACACACTTGTATTCAAAAGAAAGAACAATTTCTCAAAGAAACAACTTTGTAAGAAAACAAGAAAACTTTGTATTAATCTGATTGAAAGGTGAATATGACAATGGACTATGAGGAGCTTATATAGGCTCATGAACAAGGACCTCCAACAGTCAGAAAATGTAAAGGAATACAAAAGAAAGTTAAAGAAATCAAAAGAAATCCTCCATTGATGTGAACTAGCCGTTAGGCATTAATGGGGAGGGGGGCTCCTCTAGCTTGGCTGAGAGATTGAAGAATTCTTCTAGGTCTTTCAGTGTCTTTGGACGTCTAGGATCTCTTGGAGTAGATGGAGGGCCTGGATCAAAAGGAAAAGCTGATCCTTTAAGAAAATGTGTGGTGTAGTGACCCCTAAATTAAGGAACATGTTTCTTTCCTTTTGTCTTTGGTGTATGGGGGCAAGTGGTGTCGTTTTGTCTGAGGTATATTCATATTTTAGAGTCTCTAGTTGATCAAGAGTGTCTCCTGGTCGCCACAAATACGTTTGAAGTCTCCTAAACCCGTGAGCTTCCAAATAAGGCGAGCGTAGACTGCTTCGGTTTAGAAAATTGATATCTCCCAAACCAAAATTGGTATTGAATTGATTCCAATTCGATGAGCTCCCCTGATGAGTCAAGAATGTATAAAAAGTTGATTTTTAGCTTATCTCTTCTTGGTTTGGTCGAAAATACCCAATAAGTAGCTGTTGGTCTCCATCGGATTCATTGGAGGACTGCTGACTTGTAACGTGAATATCTCCCTCGTGTGAATAGATTTTGAACCGATTCCACTTCTCTATGAATCCTTGATGACTTAATATTGCCTCATTAAAAACCTTTCTAGGTAAACCCATTGGGAAAAACCCTAGATAAGGGAAAAAGAGTGCAACAGTCATATTCCAACATTCGACGAGTTGATATGCTTCAATAAAGGCACATGTGTATTTGGTATGCTCGGGTTGGTTCTCTCCAAGGGTCTTGGTTGCCTGGTTGGTGTCTCCTCCATGCTCCTTGGTCGATGCTGACTTGATGGCCTCATCATACTCTCCCTCTTGAAAAAGTTTCGACCTCGAAACTATATAATCTTTGTATGTTGGTATTTTGTTGATGCATGGTGCATCTGGTGGCTTCTCCTTTATCTGAATGGTGTCATTGACATTTCCATCTTCCTTGTCAGCTGGTTTGATAGGCACTGGTGCATGCACCTCATGGTTTCGATTTTGGATCATGAGTTTCTTCATTTCCGGTGAATCACCTTTATGCTCCGTGTAATTATTCATGGTCCCTGCAAGTGTATCAACGCTTTGGGCAAGAAACAAGTGTGTTATGACAGTCATAGAATCATTAAAAATAGGTAAACACGTATTAGTTAGAACCAATCCATTAATAGTGTTAGGTTTCACTTTGACTTGCGTTTTAAGACAAGAAATTTGTATCTTGTGTTCCTCCTTTAAACCTAAACTTTTCTCAACAAATTCTGAGCATAACAGGTTCATTAACATAGTTTTTGCATCATTAGAAATAATTCGAATTAAGGTGTTACTTACCTTGTCAAGATCCTTAGCATTTTTGGTTTCCATAGTTAACAAAGTAAAAGGAAGTGATATTGGATCTGGGGGCTCTTCTTTTATCATGGCATTGTTGGTGACAACTTCTTCTTCATTATGGACTGGTAAACACACCATGAGCCTTGGACGTGGTGGTACGTCACTACACTTTGTTGGTTTCTTCATTTGATTCGAAGTTAAGCTCCGTTTTGATGAGATTTCTCTTTGGCCATTGTACACGTCTTTGGTATCTGAACCTTTCTTAACACTTAAGGACACCATCAAGTGCATTATACTTGAACTTAAAGCAATGGAAACAGAGTTCTTGAAACTACGAGTGCATATGAAAGTATTCCAAAACTGAATAAACTCGTAAGTATCTTTTACTTGAGTACCTTGTGAATTGTTTGGTAACAACTCAGCCTTGATAATGGTGATCTTAGAAGTAATATAAGCAGGTGTTGAACAAGGCTTGACCATCACACATGCTTTGGGAGCTGAATGCTCACATGTCTTACTTTGGTGAATTTGTGATGTTGTTGTTTCCGAACGATGCTTCTCAAGACTTATGCCTCTTACAACGTGTTTAGCCTCATGCTCCATGATATGATCTGCATCAACAACCTTTGGCATAGACAAGAGCATTATACTAGAATTGGGAAATTTAAAATCAGATTGAACTAGACTATCATTTGTTTTAGATGAGTTCGGTTTTTGTTCAAGTGATGTGGAGTTTACTACTTGTCTTTCAGGGCAAGTTACAGCAAAGTGACCTCTCTTATGACACTTATAACAGGTTAGCCCTTTAAAATTCACCGAGTTAGAAGACTTACCTTGGATTGGTGGGTCTGGTGACTTTGATATAGCATTAGAGCTAGATATGGATGCCTTGGGTGCAACTTCTCTTCTCATAGGCTGAAGTTCTGTTGTAGGCGTCACTCTCCTTGGTGTGGTCTGAAGCTTCACTACAAATTCTTGGCGCATTTGTGCCTTGAGTTCTGTCCAATCTACAATTGGCTTCTTGTAGGCAGTTGGAGTGCTCTTCTTTAGCCACCATTCATAAGCTGTTTTTGTAAAGGCGGAGACAGCTTGTATTAGCTTCTTTTCCATTGGGATCTTGTTGGTTTGTAACCACTCATCCATGTCACTTTCCCACTGCAAGTATCTTCCAGGGTCTTTACTAGTTCCGGAAAATACTAGGGAACCTCTTCTTCTTGAACGGTCTGGTGGTTTAGGCTCAACATATTTGGCTTCTAGTGCATCTCCAAATACAGTTTCTTCTCTTTTTGTAGGCAGAATCTGATCCAGCTTTGCTATTTGATCTTCTATAGTATGAACCTCTTTAAGGAGTTGAACCATATTGACTTGATAAGTTTTTTTCATATTCCATAGCTCTCGATGTTAATTGTACCTAGCAAGAGAAAACAAACGAAAAATCAAAGTTCTTTCAATAAAACACAAAACAGAGAAATAACAAGTTTTTTTTTTTTTTTGCGGTTTTAAGTTTTTATGAACGAAAAATATCAAATGAATGCTTAATTTTAAAGCGACAATTTTTATGGGTTTTTGAATGTTTTGAGAAGGTAAAACAAAAGGCGAAATATTTTTATGAGTTTTTTTGGAATTTATAAAATTAAAACAAGTAAACAGGCGAAGAAACAAGTTTTGTGGTTTTCGGTTTACGTTTTTATGAATGAAAAATATGAAACGGGTATCTAAAATAAAGGCGACAATTTTTCTGGGTTTTCTAGTGAGTTAACAAACTAAAACAGAAGACGAAATGTTTTTATGAGTTTTTATGGATTTTATAAAAATGAAACAACAAAACAGACGAAAAATTGATTTTTATGGGATTTTATGAAGATATTGAAAACAAAAACTGAAACAACTTGAAAAGATAGAGGTTGGATGAACACAACCTGGGATTGATAGGAGCTTTAGGCTCTGATACCAAATGATATAAGATCGGAATCACTCCAAATCTTATTGATCAAAAGATGTCAAAGTTGACAAGCTTGTTGCGGAAGTGAGCGTGATGTCGAGATGGAAGGTGGCGGTTTGATTGACTCTCTCAATCGGTGGGCTTGATTGACTCTCTCAATCAATGAACGAACAAGTTATTTGAGTCACACAAACAACTAAATTCGTGGCTTCTAAAGAATAGAAGTGAATCACACACTTGTATTCAAAAGAAAGAACAATTCCTCAAAGAAACAACTTTGTAAGAAAACAAGAAAACTTTGTATTAATCTGATTGAAAGGTGAATATTACAATGGACTATGAGGAGCTTATATAGGCTCATGAACAAGGACCTCCAACAGTCAGAAAATGTAAAGGAATACAAAAGAAAGTTAAAGAAATCAAAAGAAATCCTCCATTGATGTGAACTAGCCGTTAGGCATTAATGGGGAGGGGGGGCTCCTCTAGCTTGGCTGAGAGATTGAAGACTTCTTCTAGGTCTTTCAGTGTCTTTGGACGTCTAGTATCTCTTGGAGTAGATGGAGGGCCTGGATCAAAAGGAAAAGCTGATCCTTTAAGAAAATGTGTGGTGTAGTGACCCCTAAATTAAGGAACATGTTTCTTTCCTTTTGTCTTTGGTGTATGGGGGCAAGTGGTGTCGTTTTGGCTGAGGTATATTCATATTTTAGAGTCTCTAGTTGATCAAGAGTGTCTCCTGGTCGCCACAAATACGTTTGAAGTCTCCTAAACCTGTGAGCTTCCAAATAAGGCGAGCGTAGACTGCTTCGGTTTAGAAAATTGATATCTCCCAAACCAAAATTGGTATTGAATTGATTCCAATTCGATGAGCTCCCCTGATGAGTCAGGAATGTATAAAAAGTTGATTTGTAGCTTATCTCTTCTTGGTTTGGTCGAAAATACCCAATAAGTAGCTGTTGGTCTCCATCGGATTCATTGGAGGACTGCTGACTTGTAACGTGAATATCTCCCTCGTGTGAATAGATTTTGAACCGATTCCACTTCTCTATGAATCCTTGATGACTTAATATTGCCTCATTAAAAACCTTTCTAGGTAAACCCATTGGGAAAAACCCTAGATAAGGGAAAAAGAGTGCAACAGTCATATTCCAACATTCGACGAGTTGATATGCTTCAATAAAGGCACATGTGTATTTGGTATGCTCGGGTTGGTTCTCTCCAAGGGTCTTGGTTGCCTGGTTGGTGTCTCCTCCATGCTCCTTGGTCGATGCTGACTTGATGGCCTCATCAATATGTGTGTTCTTGCCACAACTCCCAACTTCACCCACTGAAACTCCTATGGGATTCACAGAAGTATCTGAATTGTGGGATAAGGTATAACGTTTTTTTCTTACCTTGGCTTTCTTCTCCACCTTGGTAGCAAGCTTTATCACGGCATCAAGAGTCCTAATATGCTGAAGCTCAGCCATTGATGAAGTTTCATCGCTCAATCCTTGTACAAAACCTACAGTGCATGCATGTTGCTGCTCTTGAACATCACCAAGCAATTATTAGAGATCCAACTTCATTGAGTACACTTCAACAGTTATATTCACTATCCTTTGTACTTTTCGTGGTCATAACTCCGTTTTTGGGACTATCAGCCTGTAAATGGCCAAATCCTTGTTAATCAATGCATTATTTCTTCATATTAACATCCATAGGTGCTGCTTTAGTCTCAATATGTGTCTTCTTACTACAACTCTCAACTTCACACTCAGAAAATCCTGTGGGATTCAAAGAATTATCAGAATTGTGGGATAAGGTTTAATGTTTATTTCTTACCTTGGCTTCCTTCTCCACCTTGGTAGCAAGGTTTATCACGTCATAACGAGTCCTAATAGGCTGAAAGTCAGCAACTGATGAAGTTTCATCACTCAATCCTAGTATAAAGCCTACAAATCCTGCTTGATGCTACTCTTGAACATCGCCAAGCAAGTGTTAGAGATCCAACTTCATTGAGTACACTTCAACAGTTAGATTCACTATCCTTTGTACTTTGACTGGTCCTAACTCCGTTTTTGGGACTATCAGCCTACAAATAGCCAAATCCTTGTTAATTAAAGCATTGTTTCTTCATATTAACATTAATAGGTGCTGGTTTAGTCTCAATATGTGTCATCTTACCACAACTCCCAACTTCACCCACTGAAACTCCTATGGGATTCACAGAAGTATATAAATTGTGGAATAAGGTATAACGTTTGTTTCTTACCTTGGCTTTCTTCTCCACCTTTGTAGCAAGCTTTATCACGTCATGAGGAGTCCTAATATGCTGAAGCTCAGCCATTGATGAAGTTTCATCGCTCAATCCTTGTACAAAGCCTACAGTGCATGCATGTTGCTGCTCTTGAACATCACCAAGCAATTATTAGAGATCAACTTTCATTAAGTACACTTCTACAGTTAGATTCACTATCCTTTGTTGCTGCTCTTGAACATCACCAAGCAATTATTAGAGATCAACCTTCATTAAGTACACTTCAACAGTTAGATTCACTATATTCTCCATTTTGGAGGTCAATTCTGCAATTTGAGAGTTGAGATTATTGACATTGCACTCCAGCATGTTTTGCATTTCTGATAACCTTGTGGATGTGCCTGTTGCTGCTGTGGCTTGCCCTTGTAATAGTTGATGCATCATTTGTTCCATTGGAGTTGTTGGGGTTGGGTATTAAAGCTTTGGAGCAAGATGTGAGTTGAATCTATTGTTTGAACCAATGTGATCCTGAACGTAGCTAATCTCTTCTTGTTGAACCCGAGCAGTGTTGTGAGTCTGAAACTGTTCGTTTTCATGAACCAGGTTAACTGTTTTTTGTCGAGCTTGAAGAAGCATATTCAGTTTTTCATTGATAGATGTCATCTCGTTGCGGTTCCGTTCAGCAGGTATGAAGCGCTCTTTAGGTGGTGTATCTATATCCTTAGTATATGTCCCAACAGATTGTGCAAGATTCTCGACTAAACCCCAACCGTCATTGACATCCTTGGTGAGGAAATTACCATTACTTGCTGTGTCGAGCAACATTCTTATATTCGAAAGTACTCCTCTGTAAAGAGTGCTGAGGAGTGATTCAGTACTATAGCCATGGTGAGGACATTGAATTGTATAACCCTTGAATCTTTTCCAGGCTTCAGAAAATAACTCCCCATGATGTTGAACAAAGCTTGCTATCTCATTACGCAATCTAGCTGTCCTTGAGTGATTGTAGAACTTATCCAAAAAACCTCTTTTGCATGCATCCCACTAATAGATCCAGGAGTTAGTGTTTTCTCCCATATCTTTGCTTTTTCACCAAGTGAAAATGGGAATAACCTGAGCTTCACACTGTCTTCACTCACCCCACTTATCTTTGTTAGGCTGCAGAGCCTGTCGAAATCATCTAAATGGTCAAGTGGATCCTCATTTGGCAAACCATAGTACTTACTACTCTGGACCATGCATATCAAGCTGCTCTTGATTTCAAAGTTGATGACATCTGGTGGAACAATTCCTTGTCTGCTAGTGTGTGTGCTTGGTGCATCACCGGCTCCTATTGATGTATTGTACTTTTGATTGCTTTTTGGTTTGTTTATAGTATTTGTTTCGTGTCTTTTGTTAGTTTTCGAGTCTTTTCTATTTTGTTTTGAGTCTTGTACAGGTTCTATGGAGTTAAGCTGGAATAAGACGGTTTCGGGATTGTTCAGGCTAAGATGAAGCCTAAAAGCTACGGAACAGAAAGGGATCGATCGATCCTAACTTTGGATCGATCGATCCAAACAACTCCAAGAACACAACCAAGGATCGGTCGATCTCATGGTCAGATCGACCGATCCATGCTCCACGGACACTCCCTCCGGACGCAAAGGATCGACCGATCCTACGTCTAGATCGGTCGATCCGGCTTGATGACGACATGAAGATATTATGTCCGGACACAAGGGATCGATCGATCCTCCATGCAGATCGATCGATCCATGCTCAACCGCCATGAAGATATTATGTCCGGGAATTGGTGGATCGATCGATCCTCCCAGCCGCCTACTCCATTTTACACCTATGTCTATAAATATCCCAGCTAAACCTACTAAAACACATCAGTTTTTCTTTCTACGCCTAAAACACTATTCTAGACACATTTCTTGGATTTCTAAGCTCCTCCTTTCTATCAAACATTTGGAGAAGTTTTGTTGTATCATTTGTTGTTTATTTCAATACTATTATGCTTTCTATGGTTTACTTTGTTGTTTCTTTGATTATGTGTGAGTAATTTTATAGTTAGGTTTTAGGGTTCTTGAAGGAAATTGATGGCTTGATGAATTGATAGAGATTTGGGGTTTCTAATCCATAGGTTCTTTGATTCATGTGTTCTTAATGCTAGATTAAGAGTAGCTACTTAGTCTTGATTCTAGGTTGTTCTATAAGCACTAATCATGTTATAGAGAACTTGAGCCTTATGAATTGAGCTTTGTATCTCTAGCCTGCGAGATTTGATGCTAGATCATCATTGTGAACTTAGTGAACTTGTGTGTTAATGCTAATTTGGTTAGGAGAAATCAAACGAGAGTTTAGTTTTCAAGTAGTCAAGTTTAGGGGTTAAGGCCACGAGAGTGGGTTAATCCACCTTGCGTTCATGTTCTAGAACGGTGCTGAGAGTGTTAAATCCCATGCTCAAAATTATTCGTTAAGTCATTGATAACCTGAAATGCCCTAAGGCCTAATGCATTTTAAATCGTATAAATCAATCGTTTTATGTTTATTGCATTTTGTTTACAAGTTTGAAAGAAAACAATCAAACCAATCCTGCTATAGCTAATTACAAGTCTCGTAAATCATTAGTGTACCATTGGTTCTTGTGGATCGATCTCGTTATAGACTACCTTGCGGTTAAGTGTATCGAGTAAAAACTCGAGCAATCAAGTTGGCACCGTTGCCGGGGACCAATAGCGTTACCTAAAGATTTAGGATCAGTTATTAGTCTATTGCATTTTATTTACAGTTACTGATAATCATTTCGTTTTTCTCTTTGATGTTTTAAAGGTATATGACCCGAGGCGAAGGTTCATCACACCTAGTTGAATATCACGAAGAAGTTGGAAAGTTTGAAAAGGCAATTAGAAGAAAGAAGAGGCTAGCTAAGCAAAGAGAAGCTCAAATGGCTCATGAACAAGGAGGTAATGTGTTACCACCTGGAGGTTTACCACACGATGGAGACAATGGTGGAGAGTTACAAGACCCTCCAGTTGGAGTTGCTGCACATCAACCACCAAACTATCAAAGGCCTGCTCCTGCTCGTAGGACCTTAAGGGAACATGATGCTCCCAATACTCAAATGTATCGAGGAGGTGTCCAACATCCTCCAATCAACAGAACTGATTTTGAGATCAAGTCGGGATTGCTGAATCTCGTGAAACAAAACCAGTTCCATGGACTTCCGTCTGAAAATCCAGTTACTCATCTTGATAACTTCGAGGATGTGTGTGGAACAACCAGGATGAATGGAGTACCAGACGATGCTTTTAAGTGTCGTTTGTTCTTGTTTTCGCTAGTTGATAAAGCGAAACGTTGGTTCAAATCATTAGAAAGAGACTCCATCAGTTCATGGGATGATTACAAAGCTGCATTCTTGGGACAATATTTTACTCAAGCAAGGACCACGCTTCTAAGGAACAAGATCTCGAGTTTTCAACAAACTGGTACCGAGTCATTCCAAGAAGCTTGGGAGAGATTCAAGGACTACAAAAGAGAGTGTCCTCATCACGGGTTCACTCCTGAATCACTCATCAACACCTTCTATAGAGGAATTGACCAGAATTACAAGATGGCTTTTGACACAGCAAGCGATGGAGACTTCATGACAAAAACAGAACCGGAAGCTCTAATCTTGATTGAAAATCTTGCTGGTAGCAACAACAACCATTGTGTTGATTATGATAGGACCTTGAGGAGCGTTGGAGGAGGAGAATCAAAACAGATTTCTGAGCTGACTGCGAAGGTGGAACAACTTCTAAGACGTGAACAAAGAGCAGTCAACTATTGTGATGATTCTGGAGAAGGTCAGGGTTACCCAGAGCAAGGTTACCAAGAGCAATCTGGGGACTGTTTTGAGGATGTACAAGCTGAGCTGAATTATGTGAATGGTTATCAAAACCAAGGGTTCAACCAAAACTATAGGAATCATCCTAATCTCTCATACCGAAGCACCAATGTTGAGAACCCCCAAGACCAAAAATATCCAGCACAAGTGAGACCACAAGGGTAACAATATCAAGCAAAACCGTTTGTGCCAAACCAAGGAGGCTACAACAAGCCTTTTGAAAACAGAGTTTAGAATCAAGGAGGTTTTCAACAAGGGGGATTTCAGCAAAGACCTCAGTTCAACAACTTTCAGAGAGGTTATCAAGCACCAGCTCAAGCTCCTGTGAGCTATGCCCCAGCTGGATCGTCTGATGACAGCGAACTCCAAGGTAAGTTTGAAAATCTTTCATCACATGTTAAAACACTTGAGAATCAGGTAGCACAAGCCGCTTCTACTTCTACAAGACCTATGGGAGTTCTTCCTGGAAAACCTTAACCGAACCCGAAAGACTATAACAGTGGTAAAGAATTTGTCAATGCCATTACATTGAGGAGTGGGAAACAAGTAGAACAAATCTTGAAGAAAGGAAAAGAAGTTGAGGTTCTCGATGACTCAGAGAAAGTCATTGAGAATGAGAATGATTCAGAGGTTCTCAATGCACCACAAGGTGAGGAAGTTGCAGGTAAGAAAATCGCTGATCTTGAGGAGGAAACTGAAGATCTCGTGCCTCCACCGTACATACCCAAGTTGCCATTTCCAGGTCGCTTAAGGAAGATTCAAAGAGAAGAGTATGCTAAATTTGATGAAGTGATGAAACAACTTCAAATCAAGCTCCCTTTTCTTGAGTTAGTTCAAAATATTCCTATCTACAGAAAATATCTCGAGGATATTTTGACTAACAAGAAAACTCTTGAAGAAGGAGCTGTCTTGATCACACACGAGTGCAGCGCCATTTTGCAAAACACAATACCAAAGATGAAAGAAGATCCAGGTAGTTTTGTTTTGCCTTGTAAAATTGGTGACTCATTATTTGCTAGATGTTTGTGTGATTTAGGTGCAAGTGTGAGCTTGATGCCGCTTTCAGTTGTAAAGCGGTTAGGGATCACAAACTTCAAGCCAACGAGTATCTCTCTAGTGCTTGCAGACCGTTCTGTGCGGTTGCCCATTGAAATTGCTGAGAATGTTTACGTGAGAGTTGGGACATTTCATATCCCCACTGACTTCATTGTTCTTAGCCTGGATGAGGAGCCAAAAGACCCGCTTATTCTTGGTAGACCTTTCTTGCACACATCTGGTGCATTAATAGATGTCAAGAGAAGCTTGATCAAGCTACAAGTAGGAGACCTTGTCCAAGAATTCGACATGGAGAGAGTGATGTCTAAACCAACTATTGAAGGTCAAGCATTTTGGGTTGACATCCTGGATGAGCTAGCTGATGAGCTCTTAGAGGAAATGAATACTGAAGATCCACTTCAAATCGCCTTGACAAAGGAAGAGGATCAACATGGATACATTGAGGAAGCAACAACGGATTTCACTAGAATTCTAGACGAGCCGGTTGAACTGAGTAAAGTTGTTGCATTCGCCTTGCTAGACAAAGATGAAGTAGAAAAGGAGGAGAATGAACCTACCTCAGAAGACTGTGGAGATTAGAGTGAACTAATAGCTCCAAAGGTGGAACTGAAGCCGCTTCCCTCAGGACTCAGGTATGCCTTTCTTGGTCCCCATTCTACTTACCCCGTTATAATCAATGCTGAACTAAACAATGTAGAGAGTGCCTTACTGCTGTGTGAGCTGAGGAAGTACAGAAAAGCTATAGGCTATTCCCTTGATGACATGAAAGGTATATCTCCTAACCTTTGCATGCATAGGATTTATCTCGAAGATGAATCAATGATGTCTATAGAACATCAGAGACGGTTAAACCCGAACCTCAGAGATGTTGTTAAGACTGAGATCATCAAACTCCTAGATGCAGGAGTAATCTATCCAATCTCGGATAGTACTTGGGTAAGTCCTGTCTATGTGGTACCTAAAAAGGGTGGCGTCACTGTGATTAGAAATGATAAGAATGAATTGATTCCGACAAGAACTGTCACAGGGCACCGCATGTGCATTGATTACAGAAAGCTTAACTCTGTAACACGTAAAGATCATTTTCCACTTCCATTTATCGATCAAATGTTAGAGAGACTAGCAAACCACCAATATTACTGTTTTCTTGACGGGTACTCGGGATTCTTTCAGATTCCGATACATCCCGATGATCAAGAGAAAACCATGTTTACATGTCCTTATGGTACCTTCGCATATCGAAGAATGCCATTTGGATTGTGTAACACACCAGCAACATTTCAGCGTTGTACGATGTCAATTTTTTCTGAAATGATTGAGGATTATATGGAAGTCTTTATGGATGACTTCTCTGTGCATGGCACATCTTTTGCTGTTTGTTTGTCTAATCTGTGCAGGGTACTCCAACGCTGCGAGGACAAACATTTGGTCCTTAATTGGGAGAAGTGTCACTACATGGTGCGAGATGGAATCGTTCTCGGTCATAGGATCTCAGAAAAGGGCATTGAAGTGGATAGAGCCAAAATCGATGTGATGATGAACATGCCACCTCCAAATTCTGTAAAGGGAATAAGGAGCTTTCTAGGATATGCTGGTTTCTACAGGAGGTTCATAAAGGATTTTTCAAAAATTGTAAGGCCATTGACTCAGCTATTGTGCAAAGATCGAAAGTTTGAGTTTGATGAAGACTGCCTCAAGGCATTTATAAAGATCAAGGGATCTCTTGTGAGCGCTCCCATTGTGCAACCACCTGATTGGGAGCTACCTTTCGAGGTAATGTGCGATGCAAGTGACTATGTTGTAGGTGCAGTTCTAGGGCAAAGGAAAGACAAGAAGATGCACGCCATCTACTATGCCAGCCGCACTCTTGATGCCGCACAATGCAACTATGCAACAACCGAGAAAGAACTTCTAGCGATTGTCTTCGCTTTTGAGAAGTTTAGATCCTATCTCGTTGGGTCCAAAGTTGTAGTCCACACTGATCATGCAGCGTTGAGATACCTTTTCACAAAGAAAGACGCCAAGCCGAGGCTTTTAAGATGGATACTTCTACTCCAGGAGTTCGACTTGGAAATCAAAGATAAGAAGGGAATCGAAAACGGAGTCGCAGATAACTTATATCGACTAAGAGTAGAAGAGGATGTCCCAATGAGAGATGCTTTTCCAGGAGAAGAGCTTGCGCTACTAGAAGATAACTATGTCTATGAGGTTGAGCAATCTAACAACAGAAATACGGCTGAGCTCATGATCATGCACACCATCGAGGGAAATTTACCATGGTATGCTGACTTTGCTAACTACTTATCTTGTGATGTTTCACCACCTGATTTTGTAGGATATGCCAAGAAAAAGTTTCTCAAAGATGTCCAACACTACTATTGGGATGAACCATTTCTTTACAAGAGGTGTAAAGACGGATTTTCAGAAGATGCATTCCCGAAAGTGAGGTACATGGTATTCTCTATCATTGTCATGCTTCTGATTATGCATGACACTTCTCTTCCTTTAAAACAGCTACAAAGATTTTACAAGCTGGCTTTTGGTGGCCTACGATATTTCGTGATGCACACGAGTTTGTAGCGAAGTGTGACGCTTGCCAAAGAAAAGATAACATAAGCAAGCGGAATGAAATGCCACAACATTTCATTCTCGAGGTTGAGGTGTTCGATGTATGGGGCATCGACTTCATGGGACCTTTCCCAGCATCCTATGGAAACGAGTACATCTTAGTCGCAGTCGACTATGTCTCTAAATGGGTGGAAGCACTTGCCAGCCCAACAAATGACGGGAAAGTTGTTCTGAAGATGTTTAAATCCATCATCTTTCCTCGCTTTGGAGTCCCACGGGCAGTGATCAGTGACGGTGGAAAGCATTTCATAAACAAGATCTTTGCGAGTCTGTTGGCAAAGCATGGAGTCAAACACAAAGTGGCAGCACCATATCACCCTCAGACCAGTGGCCAAGTCGAAATCTCAAACAGGGAGATCAAAGGAATCTTGGAGAAAACAGTAGGAAAATCGAGAAAGGATTGGGCGGCAAAGCTTGATGATGCTCTTTGGGCATACAGAACCGCCTTCAAAACTCCCATTGGAACCACACCATTCAACCTTGTCTACGGTAAGTCCTGTCACCTACCTGTCGAACTAGAGTACAAGGCGCTGTGGGCAACGAAGCTGATGAACTTCGATATCAAGACCGCTTCAGAGAAACGTCTAATTCAGTTAAACGAGTTAGACGAACTCAGGTTAAATGCTTACGAAAGCTCAAGGATCTCAAGAAGCTTTCAGAGAACGATAAGGTACTTCTCTACAACTCTCGCCTTAAACTTTTTCCAGGAAAACTAAAGTCGAGATGGACCGGGCCTTACACCATCAAGGAAGTAAAACCGCATGGTGCAGTGGTTCTCTGGGACAAAAAGGAAGAACCATTTACTGTAAATGGTCAGAGAGTCAAACCGTACCTTGCAGATTCCACAATGGACGAGAAAACAAAGATCCTTCTCGAGGATCCTCCAAACCAAGTTTAGAACTCCATGACGGTCAAGCTAATGACCTTAAATAAGCGCTTTGTGGGAGGCAACCCACCAGGTATCTTGTAAATATTGCTTCAATCCACTCTCTGTGAGTGAAGGGATCGATCGATCCCATACGGTTTTGATCGATCCAGTGCTTAAACGTTTGAATTTTGGTATTACAGAAAGGGATCGATCGATCCAGAGGTTGGATCGATCGATCCAAGCAAGACGGCAAAAATTCAACAAGTATCCGGAGGTGTGGGATCGGTCGATCCGGCCACATGATCGACCGATCCACGAACACACGACCAAACAGCTGGGATCGATCGATCCGGACTCACGATCGATCGATCCCTGAAGCTCGGGAAAACGCGGAACAGCAACAGATCGATCGATCCGGGTGACGGATCGATCGATCCCAGGTAAACCAAAACCGAAAATCACTTGAAACAAACCGAAAAACAACAAAACTCAATCATAAAACGTGAGGGATCGATCGATTTGCAAGAAAATCGATCAAAACTCTTCTCCTCTTGCGATTTTGAAGAACACAAAGAACAAAAACTTATTTCAATCATAACTTTGTCAAATCTTAACGGTTTTAAGTGATTTTTGGTGCTAATCCACTAATTTTTTCCTCCTCTTTCTGATTCTGGTAAGCATTTTAACTCTCTGCAAAGGTATGGCTTCGAATCTCCCAATTTCCAATTCGAAATTTTAGGGTTCTAATGGTGAATTTGCTTCAAGTCATTATTGCTTGAATTTTAGGATGTTTAATGATGGAAAAATGCTAGATTCTTGTCTAGTATGATATGGGAAACTTAATTTGCATTAGAAATGGCTAGATTGGAGTGAAAGTTTTTATTTGAATTTTCACTATTCATCAAAAAACGAAAATGAACCAAATTGAATGTTAATGCATAAAAGTCATGTTATTTTGCTTTGATTGGCTTTAATAATTTGATTATGTTGTTACTTGGTTCATTATTCAAAATGAAATGGTTTCGATATTGGTTGTTACATCATGAAAAAGCCATATTGTTGTATGATAACTTGAAAAAAAAAAAAAAAAAATGGCTTAAGGAATTGTTTTTGGATTCGTACAGGATATGGATCAAGCCGGGAGCTCCCGCAATGCAGGAAAGAGGCGCAGGATGACCCGTAACCAGAATCCTCTACTCAGACCAGTCACGGGAAAATGGGATGCTCACGACACCAAATTCTTGGCAGATATGAGAGCAGTCAAGCTCATGCCCACCCGAATGGGATGTGACATTACTTTGGCGGACCTTGGTTTACTAGAGGATGCGGCGTCACTCTTTGAAAATATGGGGTTTGGAATGCTTTGGAAGCTCAACGAGCCGTTATATCCAAGATTGGTGAGGGAGTTTCTTGCCACTTGTCGGCTCACCTACAAAAAACCGGACGCACCGATAGCGAGCGAGGGTACTTTCAGTTTCTTCCTCCTCAAGAAGCACTACAGATATCTACGAATTCGAGAAAGGAGAGGATGTCTCATTCCCAAAGATTGATAGACGATTTGCAAATGAGTTATGGAGTTTGATTGCTCATGGTGATTATGTTTCGCGCAAAGCCAAGATTGCATCGATAAGGAATCCGGTATTGAGAATTGTTGTGAAGATCATCAGCAACACCTTCTTCTTTAAAAAGGAATCAGGGGCGGTTAGAGATGATGAGTTATGTATGTTGTTTTATGGCGTGAAGCATCTCCTACCAAACTACGCGGAAAGTCCTGGACATACCGTCAACTATGCAGCTGTGTTGTGCGATATGCTTGCGAAGATCAAGGGAAAACCTCCAAAGGAATGTTGTGTGGGCAACATCCTCACCCCAATCTTCCAACACACGAAGATTGATCTCAGGAGGGAAGAAGTTGAGAACAAATACGGGAGAGTCGACAATAGACATCTAGTCAACTTCCATGTACTCAACAAGAGCGATGTCTATATGTATTAGGATCGCAACGGGACGACCTGTTTCTGCAGACTACCCAACGAAGGTATCACTTCACTCCTATCTCAGGAAAATTTGGAGTTTTTGCTAGGTCCGGAGCACTTGATCCCAGACCCTTCTGGCAACACACGGACACTCTCTCGTCGCCATCGTACATCAACACAAGCAGCACCACAGCCAAGCGATAGCGATGACGAGATGCAAGAGGCTGAGGTTGACATCGAAGAAGAAGCAGACAAGCCTCAGCCGCAGCAGCTGCTGCCTCATAGCCCCAACCGGTACCGCCTACCGCCCAGCCCTCCTGCAGATGACACAGCCCAGCAACTTCAGTGGATCATCAAATCGCAGAAAAAGAACAACTCCATGATGAGGAAAATGTGGAGGGCGATCCAGAAGATCAAACCTTGTTCTTGTGCTTCAGGTTCACCGACACAAGATGACGAAAGCGCTGAAGCTGAAGTTGAGGAAGGTGAGGATACTGAGGAAGGTGAGGATAATGAGGAAGCTGAGGATGCTGATGACTCTGAGGGCACGGAGTCCGACTCTATCAGCAAACTACCTGAGATGAGGACCAAGGAAGCTCAAGACTGAGCTGGAACTTCTCATTCACCGGTGGAGCATTCCTCAGCACAGTATAGCGACCTCCGCTTACCCAGAAGCAGGAGGAACATAGGCAGGAGAGAGAGCTCCAGCGATACCTCCACCCGCGACCACTGAGCTTGTGGTTATTTCTATCCCTTGTTTTATATCATTTTATTTTTAGGACGTTTGGTTTTATTTCTTTATGTATGGCATTCTTCTTTTAATTTTGTTATTACACCGAGACGGTGAAAAGCAAGTTCGGGGGAGGATGCCATTTATCTACTAATGATGTTTATGTTTGTTTCTTTTGTTTTGGTGTGTTTTATTTTTATTAAAACTTTGTTAGAATTTTAAATATTTTATTGAGTCAAAATAGTTATGAGAATTTGTTATCTTTTGGAATTGCAACATGTTTGAGATCATTTTGTCTTAAAACTGCTTAGCCTTGTTTAAGGATAACTTGGAAGCGCAGAAAAATCCATAACTTGATCATTTTATGAAAATCCCTATCATTTGAGCTTAATCATATATATATGAACTTAATACGGACTTAATATATCTCACTTAGGGGATTGATAATCATGTAATGGAATTACATTTGGAGTTTTCTTTACATTATTTATATTACCCTTTGTTAACTCCAAATGGTTAGACTTATTTTTAGTCCAGTACCACACCCCTTACCATTTCCATTTTTCAAACCACATGCATCTGTTTATAGCCATTGTCATGTGCATTCATGTGCAAAAACTATGTAGTATACGGACCGACATAGCTTTCCTTTCGTTAGGATTGTGGTAGTAGTTCGTTTGCATACCGTCATTGGACGAGATTGAGCCATTGTGGTTTAGTAGATGTATTTATGAGTATGACGAGCATTCATTGTCAAGATTTCTTTTGATGCAGCTTTTGTAGGACTCCTCATTCCCGCTCCCCCATCTAAAAAAAAAAAAAAAAAAAGAGAAAAACAAAAATAAACGAGATGGGAAAGGAGTGAAAAGAGAACAGAGAATGTCTGAGATCATTAATGTGTTTCATCAGCATCTAAAAAAAAAATCTTTATATTCATACTTAGGGGTTTTGAATTGGTTAGAAGGATCCGAGCGAAAGGAGAGCTATGTACTTCCTAGTTGGTCTTTGTCTCACTGTGATTTTGCATAATGATTTGCATCCGTTTGCTTTGCTGGAGAACCCAAAACACTTGAACCACCAAATATCAACCTTCATACCTAGAGCATAACATGTTAGATATTCCCTTTGTGAGAGTACACGCATTTCTTAATAAATGTTAAATGTTAAGTTCTACATGATCTTGGGATTTCATACATTTGCTACGGTTATGGCGAAGTACAATGTAGTACAGTTTGATATGAACTTTGTGAAAGTGGTTGCAAGCATTTGGTTGAAGGCATGATCCTATAGATTTTATGAATTCTCATGTTTTTTTTTTTGAGTTATTTACTCAAATAACACACAATTGTTGTGAAATGACTACCATATCAAATATATTATGTTATTTACTTAAATAGATAAACGATTAAGGAAATGTCCATTAAAAGAAGTTTAAAACTACTAATAACGATTATGCCATTTTGATTTATTTTTATAATGTTTACAGTTAAAAAAAAAAAGTTTATTTTCTTTTAAACTGAAATAAAAACAAATAACTTTTCAGTTTCCTTTTCAAACCAAAAAAAAAAAAAAAAAAAAAAAAAAAAAAAAAAAAAAAACTGTTCATCGAGAGGAAGAACTGCGAAAATCGCGAACCCTAGATCTCGAAGTGGTTGGTCCTCTCCGCGTCTTCTCCTCCGCGTCGTCTCATCCGCCTCTTCTCCTCCGCCTCTCCTCAGTCGCATTTCGTCACAGTTCGCCGGAGCAGAACGATTTTTCCTTCACAGGACTGTTCATCTTCCCTAAATTTTTTTTTGAAATTTCGTTGAATTTCGGCATTGGAAAACTATAAAGGTTTGTGTTTAGGTTAATCTGAAGTTAGTATGTGTTCGATTTGATACCGATTCATTCAAAAAATCATTATCGCATTTTTTTTTAGATTTGAAGGATTTTCAGTCTTTGTTTGAAAGCTTGAAGATAAATACGGTATGTAAACGATATTCTGAAGTTGTATAGTCCATTTTTCGGCCATATTCCGGCAATATTGCGGCCATTGAATTATTTGAAAAACTTTGGCGCAGATGTTTTTTCGTGGCTGATTTACTATAATGACGGAAATATGTTATGGCTGATTTAGTGGATAAATGTTATGTGATATCTGATTTTATAGAGAAATGTGTTTATCTAATGACTGATTTAAGTGTAAATGTATAGAGAATGGCTAAGCTGATTTATGTGCATTTGATGGCTGATTTATTGGTTTTTGATGGCTGATTTATTAGTTTCAGGTTTTAGTTTATTATAGCTGATTTATGATTTTAGGGTCTATGATGGCTGATTTATTTGTTTTACTGGCTGAGTTACGAAATATGTAATGGCCGATTTATGTGTTTTGTTTGCAGATGGATTCTTCTAATGGATCAAAGAAGTACCCGCCTAGACTTTACGAAGAAGAGAATTCTCCATTGCACAATAAGAGCATGAATCACAATTTTCAGCTGGACAATGTTTTAAATATTATTTAAAATGAATTTTATGTTTTTTAGCAAATAAAAATATTATGATTTAAACAAAAATATAAATACCAATGATTTTTTAACATTAAATTATTATATGTTTGAGGAAAGAATAACACCAATTCGTTTAATTGGTATTTAGTAAACAATAACATAATTATGAGTTTTATAATGATAGAATAGTACATAAAAAAATAAATAAACATGATGGATATACCACCAATCAATATACATATATATATGTATATATGAATATTGTTAACATACTTGTAGAAATGACAATGATAGAGGATGTACACCAGTCAAAAATGATTTTGGAGAGAAGTTATTAAATCTAGAAATTAAAAAAAAAAAAAAGTTATAGAAAGAAGGAGAGAGCCACAGTTGGATCTGGATCCATGTGAATCAAACCGTTTAAATTTTTTATGATGATTTCAAATTTTCAAAGATAGTGTAGTTGTGATATAGTGTGTGAGAAAATTTAGGGGTATTTTTAAAAAATTAAGTTGTTTTCTTCTTTTTTTCCTAATTTTGTTGTTGTTAAAATCTTTATTTAAAAATATAAAATCTGAATCAGTTGCGTTAAACAATTTATAGAAAAAAGGAATAATGTTTTTAGAATTTCACTCACTTAAATAATTATTTTTACCCTAATTTTCAGCTTCAATTTTTTAAGATTTAAATTTAAAATAAAAGTCTATGTGTCAGATTTTGGTTGGTCATGTGTTTTTTTGTTTTAATAAGTTAATCTTTTAAATTATGAAACTAAAATAGTTTTTTTTTTAATAAATTTTTCATAGTATCAGTTACTTCTACTTCAACGTTATATCCTGAGAAATTTTTTTAAGGGAAATTACAAAGAGACACATAATTGATGACATGTAAAATATAATTGCTGACATGAAAAATATAATTGCTGACATGGAAAATATGCCACCAAAAGAACCTATAAATCAGCCAGTACTAAAACAATAAGTATGTCGCCACTGAAAGACTAGTTAAGTAATTTTAATATTTTATAAAAATCAGCCAATACAACTCATAAATCAGGTGAGAGAATTAAGTCAGCATCTACATCGAGTAAATCTGTCGTCAAAAGCATACTATTTCAGTAATTATTGTTTTGCTACTTAATCAGCCGTAATTAAGCCGACTTTTTAGTTAATCAGCCATTTGATGGCAGATTTATTGTAAGTCAGCCACAAAAGTCCTCATAAGTGTGCCGATTAAAAATAAATCAGCCAAATAAATCAGCTGAATTTCGATAAATCAGCCATGTCAAAGCAATAAGTCAGCCAAAAATTTCATAACTCGGTCGTCAGAATATAACTCAGCGGTGACAGAAGGAATAAATCAGCCAAAAATTTCATAACTCGGTCGTCAGAAAATAACTCAGCCGTGTCGTGTATATATAAGTCAGCCAAATTCTCATAAGTCAGAATTTTTTTTGTAAGTGTGCCGTCACTTAAGGCTGATTAATGCATATAAATCAGCCGACATGATAATAAGTCAGCTGGTCACTTAAATCGGCCGTCAATAATAAAGGAAAATCAGCGGCAGACTTTCATAATACACGTAGGCAGTTTTCAGTGACACATAGGCGCCGCCACGCCTTTTTTTGCTGACGTGGAAATAAATAGTAATGGCATTATTGTAATAACGTTTTTATTATAAGGACTGTTTGGGTAGCAAAAATTATTACAGTAATAAAAAAAAGATTTGATATATTCCAGTCATTTTACCTAAAATCTGTACTATTTAAGTAAACTTCCCTTTTTTTTTTCAAACCTTTTCTCTTGGTTTAGATTTTTTGTTTTCCTTGAGGACAAGCAAAAGTCTAAGTTGGGGGGAGTTGATGTATTGTACTTTTGATTGCTTTTTGGTTTGTTTTTAGTATTTGTTTCGTGTCTTTTGTTAGTTTTCGAGTCTTTTCTATTTTGTTTTGAGTCTTGTACAGGTTCTATGGAGTTAAGCTGGAATAAGACGGTTTCGGGATTGTTCGGGCTAAGATGAAGCCTAAAAGCTACGGAACGGAAAGGGATCGATCGATCCTAACTTTGGATCGATCGATCCAAACAACTCCAAGAACACAACCAAGGATCGGTCGATCTCATGGTCAGATCGACGATCCATGCTCCACGGACACTCCCTCCGGACGCAAAGGATCGACCGATCCTACGTCTAGATCGGTCGATCCGGCTTGATGATGACATAAAGATATTATGTCCGGACACAAGGGATCGATCGATCCTCCATGCAGATCGATCGATCCATGCTCAGCCGCCATGAAGATATTATGTCCGGGAATTGGGGATCGATCGATCCGACTTGTGGATCGATCGATCCTCCCAGCCGCCTACTCCATTTTACACCTATGTCTATAAATATCCCACCTAAACCTACTAAAACACATCAGTTTTTCTTTCTACGCCTAAAACACTATTCTAGACACATTTCTTGGATTTCTAAGCTTCTCCTTTCTATTAAACATTTGGAGAAGTTTTGTTGTATCATTTGTTGTTTATTTTAATACTATTATGCTTTCTATGCTCAAAATTATTCGTTAAGCCATTGATAACCTGAAATGCCCTAAGGCCTAATGCATTTTAAATCGTATAAATCAATCGTTTTATGTTTATTGCATTTTGTTTACAAGTTTGAAAGAAAACAATCAAACCAATCCTGCTATAGCTAATTACAAGTCTCGTAAATCATTAGTGTACCATTGGTTCTTGTGGATCGATCTCGTTATATACTACCTTGCGGTTAAGTGTATCGAGTAAAAACTCGAGCAATCACCTATGTATCTTGGTTGTCTAGGTTCAGCTGGTTCTCCATTCTGTACCTCTTGATTGTCTCTATTTACCCTGGCTGGTGGAGTCGTTCTGTTCTGAGTTCTCTGATTCTGTGGATCCCTTGGTAACTGGTTGATCATGGCTTGGTAACCAAGGTTGTTGCACTTAGTTTTGCTGACCGAGTGGTGTTCAGCTCGACCACAGTGACCGAGTAGACTGACCAAGTGGTGAACCAGGTGAAAACCTCAGATGCCTTGAGCTCGACTGACGGAACTCGACCTGACTGACCGAGTGGAGTGATGCTGAACAACTGAGCTCGAGCTCCTGACCGAGTGGTGTGTCCGAGCTTATGCAACCGAGTGGTACCTGTAACAGATTGAAACCAACAAGTGAGTAACAAAGTAAAAAGAAAAGAACTTGATCTCAGAAGATTTGCAATCCTAAATGAAACAAAGAAATCCCAAATGGCAACGGCGCCAAATTGATAACTAGGTTTTTACACCTAAAGCTATCTATTGCCCGATCTGTAGTACAAAAGGCTATCGAATCCAATCGGGACTATTGTAGGCAATCAGGATGTAGCAAATCTATCTAATTCAAGCCAATTAAACTGGATGAAAGTAACAGGGTGAAACAACTAAAACAAGAACTAATAAACAGTAACAGAAACTAGAAACAGAGATTCATAACAACAAAAGAAACTGAAAACAGAGTAAGCTAAGAACAGGAAAAACAGAGTATGAAAAAGTGGAAAACTATCAAGGAAGAGAAAGGTCCTAAGGATGAGTTCTGGATCTGGGATTCATCATGGTGAAAGCTAGTGATCTAATAAACAACTTCATAGAAGGGATCTCTCAACTATAAGCATCAACAGAGTGATAGTTCCACTTCCCAGTTACAACTACCACCAGATTCTGTAAACTTCCTAATCTTGGAATCCACACCTATGACCCATTGACTGTCACTAACATTCAGATAGGATTCCAATGAAACATAAAGAGAATAAGCATTAAGATTCAGCTCATAAATGTCAAACTACAACTTGCTTTCCTATGATCCTAGATCAATCACTGGAAAGAGGCTCCAGATCTCTGGTATTAGCAGATCTGGTGTTTCACAAGTGATGTGCAAGGAAACACAAAGATCAGATCCCAAGTGGGTGTACAGGGAATCAGCATTAGAAACAGCTAACCCAGAAGAGATCTTAAGCTTTTAGAACCCTAAATCAACTAGAATCACCATGAATCATAACCCAGATCTAACTCATCCTCAAGAACCCTAAATCACTACTCAGACTTCATCATCAAAATCACAAACCCAGAAAATGAAATAGTTTCCATAATCATAATCTAGAGATTGAGATGAAGGAATAGAAGAAATAAACTTAAAAGGATCAAAAGTAATTGCAGATACAAAATCAGATAGATCTAGAGAGGTTTCTGAGAACAAAAGAGAATAAAAACGTGTATATGCGGCTGCTAACCTAATTAGAGTATAAATACTCTAGGTCAAAAGCCCTAGTACAAAAAGACAAAATAAACTAAAGTGCTTAGGTTGGCTGCCTTGAGCTCGGGTTCCTCTGGTCGAGTGGTGTGATCGAGTGCATGCGACTTCAGGCTTTGGATCCTCAGCTCGGGTGACTAAACTCGGTTTAGTGGTCGAGTGGTTGTGGTCGAGTGCTCTTGCCCGAGTGCTAACTCCTCTCTGCGTCCAGCTCGGTCATGAAGTCGAGTGCATGCGACCGAGTGGTGTTGGTGGATTGCTTTGCACTCGGTCTGGCTTCAAGTAGAGTGCTCTTAGTCGAGTGCATGTTGGTCTTGGTCCTTAGCTCGGTCTTGAAGTCGAGTCTTCACACCTAGCTTGTGTCTCCATGTTCCTTGATCTCCAGCAAACATCCAAAACACCTGAAAGATAACTCCAATGTGCAATATGTATGCAATAACTAAAGTAAACCTATCATGTAACCTATATGAGAGAAGTGGATGGATATGGAGTGAAACTAGTGATGAAACTATGCTAAAATGGATGGAAATGCGAGTTTAAAAGTGGTAAAATGCAGAGACATCAACTCCCCCGAACTTAGTCTTTGCTTGCCCTCAAGCAAACATATAAGATATAAGCTGGTGAAGTTGATGAAATGCTGGGACTCAGAGCCAAAACATGCTGATAAAGGAAGTAGCATCAAGGTCCTAGTTAGTACTTCTAGAATGCATTAACAAGTAAACCCTACTTTTAAAACTTTAGCCATACCCTTCAGAACAAACCTGACACCAGCCTTAACCTACACATGCGATCAAATCAATCATTTCCTTTAACATTCATTAATTCTGTAACCATGAATCAAGTCTATGCGATGTCAATGAACTCATTTGGCTAAGGGAAGGGTTAAGAGGCAAAGATGGCCCCTTTTGTAACAGGTTTAAACAATAGATATCATGGGACTCTCAAGAATAGACTGAGCTTTAGAAGAAGGCTAAAGGTAAGATAGCCAACCGATGCATACAAGAACAATTTCTCATCTACCCATCCCATATACAAAGATTCTGCTACCACCTAATCCTAAACCCAGAAGATGAATCCTAAATCTACCCTTAGGCACTTTTCTGCCATGAATCCCATTTGGATCAACTCATTCTTCTTTCTTTATTGATTCATTCTAAGGAAAAGGGTTCTTATGCTTCTTGCTTATGCTAGCGGATTGGGTTTTTTTAAAACTAAGGCTCTTTTATTCTTTTTATTCATTAAGATACTTCAGGCTTTTTGCCTTTCTTTCCTTTTCTATCTTTCTGAGCCTATACATTTTTTTTCTTCTTTTCCAAATCCCAAATCCTTTACTAGAGTAGCTATCTTATTTTCAGCTTAGACCTTTTCCCAGAACTTCTTTTCTTTCCTTTCTCTTATTTTCTTCCCCTTTAATCCCAAAATAAAACTTAAACTCGGTTTAGTGGACTCGAGTTGTGAGCTCGGTCTCCTAACCGAGCTTATACAACCGAGCTAAATCCCTTATTCTAAATTCCAGTCTATCCTCCTAACCACAGTTCAGTTCCCCACCTAGTTCTATCTAGCTCAAATATTATGAACCAGAACTATATATATGAGAAACTGTTCTTGTCGGCACAGACCTAACACTTTCTACCAAGCTCAATCAAAGAAATAGGCCTCACATTCACACATAGAGTATTGTTGGCTTGAAAGGAAGGTCGAGGTTAAGGGTAGGGGAAAACTGTTCCAATGATGGGAATCAGCTATTTGGATTCACAAGAGTAGTGAAAAGAGTAAGAGAATCCAAATATGTGTGAGGTATCCATGCGTTCAAATCAAAAGCATAAACATGATAATTGCAATTCAGTTTAAGGTTCTAATAGATAGGGGATGATATCAGATCAAGACATGCTTCAGCCAAGACTAAATATCAAACAATGCAATCTAGGCATGGTGCGGTCTTATGCTTCAAGCTTACAGGAATGCATTAGACAACTATTAACTAGGGCATTGAGACTATTTCATAAACCAGCATGCTTACAAGGCTTTTATCATCCTAGTCCTCAATGCAGATGCACAATTCTATATGAAATGCATTTAGACTCAATCCTAAACATGAATGCAATCTACATGAACACTCTGTTTTTGTGGAATGCTTTTCTGAAATTTTTCAAATTTTTATGGTTTTTCTTATGCAAATAGATGAGATGCTATGCAGACTCAATGTGCAAAATTTGAAATAAGAAAATAGTAAACGATATCAAATGGATATCATGGAGGCTGTAAGAGAGGAACTGAGGTCCTCTTTTCCTTGGTGGGTAGATCAACAAACTCATCGTGCTCCCTTGACCAATCAGCAAACTGACTCTCAATAGCTTCCTCCTCTAGGTAAGCTACCTCTTGATCAGGTGGGTAGTCTATTTTTCTAGACCATTCTGATGTGAGTTCACTTCCCTTCTTGCTAACCAGAGTTATAGCTATATCAGGTGGGATACCCTTGATGTTTTCTGATCCTTGATTGGTCTTCCCTTGGAGCGACTTGATTTGATCTTTCAGCTCTTTCACAGTGTCTTCTAGCTCCACTATAGCTTTGTCCTGACAATTGGACCTTTCCTTAAGTGCAATCCACTCATATGGCCCACAAATGTCAGGCTCGGTCTGCAAACCGAGTTTGTTCATCGAGTTAGATACATCCGGACATGTGAGAGCTTGACTCTGTTTGTAGACCGAGTTAACAGGTCGAGCTTGATTCAAACTTGTCTTTTCTGCAACCTTAAACTCTGTTTCACATCCAGCTATGCCCTGACAGACTCATGATCCAGCTTTACTATCCTTTACCAATGCTGGCTTCAGTGGATCATCTTCATAAGGCTTTCTCAACAACTCATCAGTGCTCTCATTTAATTCCTTAACGGAGAAGATCTGTCTCTCTATTGTGGGCTTCCTTATATCTTCATTGATATCAAACACCATCCTCATATTGTCAACCAGGTTAAGAGCAATCTTACCTCCCTTCACATCAATCATAGTCCCAGCAGTTGCCAGGAATGGTCTTCCTAGAATAAGAGGATATGCTGGTTCTTCATCCATTTTCAAAACCACAAAGTCAGCAAGAACTGTTACCTCACCTATCTTCACAGGAAGATCCTTCAGCATTCCCTGTGGGGACCTTTTTGTACCATCAGCTAGCACTAGGGTTATATTACAGGGTCTGAAGTCCTCTACTTTTAGCTTCTGAGCTATAGACAGAGGCATAAGGCTGACAGCAGCTCCAAGGTCACAGAGACTACTTTTAAAGTTTAGAGTCCCTATAGAGCATGGAAGAGTGAATGAACCTGGATCTTCAAGCTTATCCTTGATCACCCTCTCTCCTATGATTGCCTTGCAGTCATATTTCACTTCTTTCATACTGTCAACTTTCATCTTTCTCCTCAGCAGTTCTTCTCTAAGGATGTTCTCCTGGCTGGGGATAATGGTCAAGATAGTTTCCAAAGGCATTATCTGCTTAAGCTTGTCCACTGCACTTTTGAAATCAGCTGTAGCCTTCTCCAAGAGTTCCTGGTTGAATCTCCCAAGGAAAGGAAGCTTGGGAACATAAGGAGGGGGAATGTAAGGTACCCTTTTCTCTTCTTGAACAACTTTACCCTTGAGCTCGGTTACATCAGCTCGGTTTGGTGGCCGAGTTTGATCATTTTTGTCTTCTCCTTGAGCTCTGGCCTCTGATCGAGTGCATTGACCGAGTGCAGGCTTTGGAGTTTCAGATTTGGCTATTTTTTGAAAGAAAACCTCCCCTTCTTGAACCTCACTGTCCTCAGTGACTGGTATAGTCTATTTTCTGGTAGCTGGCTTGCCTTCACTCAGCAATGTTATAGCATGGGCAGTGGCAAACTCCTTGGGGTTTTGGATAGTAGTCCATGGGAGGTGGTCTGTAGGCTGAGCAGAGGAAGATGTGATCTTGTTCACTATATTCTCCATTTTGGAGGTCAATTCTGCAATTGGAGAGTTGAGATTATTGACATTCACTATATTGCACTCCCAACTTCACCCTCAGAAACTCCTATGGGATTCAAAGAAGTATCAGAATTGTGGGATAAGGATAAGGTATAACTTCATTGAGTACACTTCAACAATTAGATTCACTATCCTTTGTACTTTGACTGGTCCTAACCCCGTTTTTGGGACTATCAGCCTGCAAATGGCAAAATCCTTGTTAATCAAAGCATTGTTTATTCATATTAACATTTATAGGTGTTGGTTTAGTCTCAATATGTGCCATCTTGCCACAACTCCCAACTTCACCTTCAGAAACTCCTATGGGATTCAAAGAAGTATCAGAAGTGTGGGATAAGGTATAATGTTTGTTTCTTACCTTGGCTTCCTTCTCCACCTTGGTTGCAAGGTTTATCACGTCATCAGGAGTCCTAATAGGCTGAATGTCAGCAATTGATTAATTTTCATCACTCAATCCTTGTACAAAGCCAACAATGCCTGCTTGTTACTACTCTTGAACATCGCCAAGCAATTGTTAGAGATCCAACTTCATTGAGTACACTTCAACAGTTAGATTCACTATCCTTTGTACTATGAATGGTCCTAACTCCGTTTTTGGGACTATCAGCCTACAAATGGCCAAATCCTTGTTAATCAAAGCATTGTTTCTTCATATTAACATTTATAGGTGATGGTTTAGTCTCAATATGTGTCATCTTACCACAACTCCCAACTTCACCCTCAGAAACTCCTATGAGATTCAAAGAAGTATCAGAATTGTGGGATAAGGTATAATGTTTGTTTCTTTCCTTGGCTTCCTTCTCCACCTTGATAGCAAGGTTTATCACGTCATCAAGAGTCCTAATAGGCTGAATGTCAGCAATTCATGAAGTTTTATCACTCAATCCTTGTACAAAGCCTGCAATGCCTGCTTGTTGCTACTCTTGAACATCGCCAAGCAATTGTTAGAGATCCAACTTCATTGAGTACACTTGAACAGTTAAATTCATTATCCTTTGTACTATGACTGGTCCTAACTCCGTTTTTGGGACTATCAGCTTGCAAATGGCCAAATTCTTTTTAATCAAAGCATTGTTTCTTCATATTAACATCCATAGGTGTTGGTTTAGTCTGTATATGTGTGTTCTTGCCACAACTCCCAACTTCACCCACTGAAACTCCTATGGGATTCACAGAAGTATCTGAATTGTGGGATAAGGTATAACGTATTTTTCTTACCTTGGCTTTCTTCTCCACCTTGGTAGCAAGCTTTATCACGTCATCAAGAGTCCTAATATGCTGAAGCTCAGCCATTGATGAAGTTTCATCGCTCAATCCTTGTACAAAGCCTACAGTGCATGCATGTTGCTGCTTTTGAACATCACCAAACAATTATTAGAGATCCAACTTCATTGAGTACACTTCAACAGTTAGATTCACTATCCTTTGTACTTTTCGTGGTCATAATTCCGTTTTTGGGACTATCAGCTTGTAAATGGCCAAATCCTTGTTAATCAATGCATTATTTCTTCATATTAACATCCATAGGTGCTGCTTTAGTCTCAATATGTGTCTTCTTACTACAACTCTCAACTTCACACTCAGAAACTCCTGTGGGATTCAAAGAATTATCAAAATTTTGGGATAAGGTATAATGTTTATTTCTTACCTTGGCTTCCTTCTCCACCTTGGTAGCAAGGTTTATCACATCATAACGAGTCCTAATAGGCTGAAGGTCAGCAACTGATGAAGTTTCATCACTCAATCCTAGTATAAAGCCTACAAATCCTGCTTGATGCTACTCTTGTACATCGCCAAGCAATTGTTAGAGATCCAACTTCATTGAGTACACTTCAATAGTTAGATTCACTATCTTTTGTACTTTGACTGGTCCTAACTCCGTTTTTGGGACTATCAGCCTACAAATAACCAAATCCTTGTTAATCAAAGCATTGGTTCTTCATATTAACATTAATAGGTGCTGGTTTAGTCTCAATATGTGTCATCTTACCACAACTCCCAACTTCACCCAATGACACTCCTATGGGATTCACAGAAGTATATAAATTGTGGGATAAGGTATAACGTTTGTTTCTTACCTTGGCTTTCTTCTCCACCTTTGTAGCAAGCTTTATCACGTCATGAGGAGTCCTAATATGCTGAAGCTCAGCCATTGATGAAGTTTCATCGCTCAATCCTTGTACGAAGCCTAAAGTGCATGCATGTTGCTGCTCTTGAACGTCACCAAGCGATTATTAGAGATCAACCTTCATTAAGTACACTTCAACAGTTAGATTCACTATCCTTTGTACTTTTCATGGTCATAACTCCGTTTTTGGGACTATCAGCCTGTAAATGGCCTAATTCTTGTTAATCAATGCATTGTTTCTTCTTATTAACATCCATAGGTGCTGGTTTAGTCTCAATATGTGTCTTCTTACTACAACTCTTAACTTCACACACAGAAACTCCTTTGGATTCAAAGAATTATCAGAATTGTGGGATAAGGTATAATGTTTATTTCTTACCTTGGCTTCCTTCTCCACCTTGGTATGAAGGTTTATCACGTCATAATGAGTCCTAATAGGCTGAAGGTCAGCAATTGATGAAGTTTCATCACTCAATCCTTGTATAAAGCCTACAAATCATGCTTGTTGCAACTCTTGAACATCGCCAAGCAATTGTTAGAGATCCAACTTCATTGAGTACACTTCAACAGTTAGAGTCACTATCCATTGTACTTTGACTGGTCCTAACTCCGTTTTTGGGACTATCAGCCTACAAATGGCCAAATCCCTGTTAATCAAAGCATTGTTTCTTCATATTAACATTTATTGGTGCTGGTTTAGTCTCAATATGTGTCATCTTACCACAACTCCCAACTTCACCCTCAGAAACTCATATGGGATTCAAAGAAGTATCAGAATTGTGGGATAAGGTATAATGTTTGTTTCTTACCTTGGCTTCCTTCTCCACCTTGGTAGCAAGGTTTATCACGTCATCAAGAGTCCTAATAGGCTGAATGTCAGCAATTGATGAAGTTTCATCACTCAATTCTTGTACAAAGCCTACAATGCCTGCTTGTTTTTACTCATGAACATCGCCAAGCAATTGTTAGAGATCCAACTTCATTGAGTACACTTGAACAGTTAGATTCATTATCATTTGTACTATGACAGGTCCTAACTCCGTTTTTGGGACTATCAGCTTGCAAATGGCCAAAGCCTTTTTAATCAAAGCATTGTTTCTTCATATTAACATCCATAGGTGTTGGTTTAGTCTGTATATGTGTGTTCTTGCCACAACTCCCAACTTCACCCATTGAAACTCCTATGGGATTCACAGAAGTATCTGAATTGTGGGATAAGGTATAACATTTTTTTCTTACCTTGGCTTTCTTTTCCACCTTGGTAGCAAGCTTGATCACGTCATTAAGAGTCCTAATAGGCTGAAGCTCAGCCATTGATGAAGTTTCATTACTCAATCCTTGTACAGAGCCTACAGTGCCTGCATGTTGCTGCTCTTGAACTTCACCGAGCAATTATTAGAGATCCAACTTCATTGAGTACACTTCAACAGTTAGATTCACTATCCTTTGTACTTTTCCTTGTCATAACTCCGTTTTTGGGACTATCAGCCTGCAAATGGCCAAATCCTTGTTAATCAAAGCATTGTTTCTTCATATTAACATTTATAGGTGCTGGTTTAGTCTCAATATGTTTTCTCTTACCACAACTCCCAACTTCACCTTCAGAAACTCCTATGGGATTCAAAGAAGTATCAGAATTGTGGGATAAGGTATAACGTTTGTTTCTTACCTTGGCTTCCTTCTCCATCTTGGTAGCAAGGTTTATAACATCATCAAGAGTCTTAATAGGTTGAATGTCAGCAATTGATGAAGTTTCATCACTCAATCCTTGTACAAAGCCTACAATGCCTGCTTGTTGCTACTCTTGAACATCGCCAAGCAATTGTTAGAGATCAAACTTCATTGAGTACACTTCAACAGTTAGATTCATTATCCTTTGTACTATGACTGGTCCTAACTCCGTTTTTGGGACTATCAGCTTGCAAATGGCCAAATCCTTTTTAATCAAAGCATTGTTTCTTCATATTAACATCCATAGGTATTGGTTTAGTCTGTATATGTGTATTCTTGCAACAACTCCCAACTTCACCTACTAAAACTCCTATGGGATTCAAAGAAGTATCTGATATGTGGGATAAGGAATAACGTTTGTTTCTTACCTTGGCTTTCTTCTCCACCTTGGTAGCAAACTTTATCACGTCATCAAGAGTCCTAATATGCTGAAACTCAGCCATTGATGAAGTTTCATCACTCAATCCTTGTACAAAGCTTACAATGCCTGCTTGTTGCTACTCTTGAACATCGCCAAACAATTGTTAGAGATCCAACTTCATTGAGTACACTTCAACAATTAGATTCATTATCCTTTGTACTATGACTGGTCCTAACTCCGTTTTTGGGATTATCAGCTTGCAAATGGCCAAATCCTTTTTAATCAAAGCATTGTTTCTTCATATTAACATCCATAGGTGTTGGTTTAGTCTGTATATGTGTATTCTTGCCACAACTCCCAACTTCACCTACTGAAACTCCTATGGGATGCACAGAAGTATCTGAATTGTGGGATAAGGTATAACATTTTTTTTTACCTTGGCTTTCTTCTCCACCTTGCTTGCAAGCTTTATCACGTCATCAAGAGTCGTAATAGGCTGAAGCTCAGCCACTGATGAAGTTTCATCACTCAATCCTTGTACAGAGCCTACAGTGCCTGCATGTTGCGGCTCTTGAACTTCACCAAGCAATTATTAGAGATCCAACTTCATTGAGTACACTTCAACAGTTAGATTCACTATCCTTCGAACTTTTCCTGTTCATAACTCTGTTTTTGGGACTATCAGCCTGTAAATGGCCAAATCCTTGTTAATCAAAGCATTGTTTCTTCATATTAACATCCATAGGTGCTGGTTTAGTCTCAATATGTGTCTTCTTGCCATAACTTCAAACTTCACCCTCAGAAACTCCTACGAATTCAAAGAAGTATCAGAATTGTGGGATAAGGTATAATGTTTGTTTCTTACCTTGGCTTCCTTCTCCACCTTGGTAGCAAGCTTTATCACATCATCAAGAGTCATACGAGTCTGATGGTCAGCAATTGATGAAGTTTCAACACTCAATCCTTCTACAAAGCCTATAATGTCTGCTTGTTGCTACTCTTAAACATCGCCATGCAATTGTTAGAGATCCAACTTCATTGAGTACACTTCAACAGTTAGATTCATTATACTTTGTACTTTGACTTGTCCTAACTTCGTTTTTGGGACTATCAGCCTGCAAATGGCCAAATCCTTGTTAATCAAGGCATTCTTTCTTCATAAAAACATCAATAGGTGCTGATTTAGTCTCAATATGTGTCATCTTGCCAAAACATCCAACTTCACCCACTGAAACTCCTATGGGATTCAAAGAAGTATCTGAATTGTGGGATAAGGTATAACGTTTATTTCTTACCTTGGCTTTCTTCTCCACCTTGGTAGGAAGCTTTATCACGTCATCAAGAGTCCTAATAGGCTGAAGCTCAGCCATTGATGAAGTTTTATCACTCAATCCTTGTACAAAGCCTACAATGCCCGCATGTTGCTACTCTTGAACATCGCCAAGCAATTGTTAGAGATCCAACTTCACTAAGTACACTTCAACAGTTAGATTCACTATCATTTGTACTATGACTGGTCCTAACTCCGTTTTTAGGACTATCAGCCTGCAAATGGCCAAACCCTTGTTACTCAAAGCATTGTTTCTTCATATTAACATCCATAGGTGTTGGTTTAGTCTCTATATGTGTCATCTTACCACAACTCCCAACTTCACCCTCAGAAACTCCTATGAGATTCAAAGAAGTATCAGAATTGTGGGATAAGGTATAATGTTTGTTTCTTTCCTTGGCTTCCTTCTCCACCTTGATAGCAAGGTTTATCACGTCATCAAGAGTCCTAATAGGCTGAATGTCAGCAATTCATGAAGTTTTATCACTCAATCCTTGTACAAAGCCTGCAATGCCTGCTTGTTGCTACTCTTGAACATCGCCAAGCAATTGTTAGAGATCCAACTTCATTGAGTACACTTGAACAGTTAAATTCATTATCCTTTGTACTATGACTGGTCCTAACTCCGTTTTTGGGACTATCAGCTTGCAAATGGCCAAATTCTTTTTAATCAAAGCATTGTTTCTTCATATTAACATCCATAGGTGTTGGTTTAGTCTGTATATGTGTGTTCTTGCCACAACTCCCAACTTCACCCACTGAAACTCCTATGGGATTCACAGAAGTATCTGAATTGTGGGATAAGGTATAACGTATTTTTCTTACCTTGGCTTTCTTCTCCACCTTGGTAGCAAGCTTTATCACGTCATCAAGAGTCCTAATATGCTGAAGCTCAGCCATTGATGAAGTTTCATCGCTCAATCCTTGTACAAAGCCTACAGTGCATGCATGTTGCTGCTTTTGAACATCACCAAACAATTATTAGAGATCCAACTTCATTGAGTACACTTCAACAGTTAGATTCACTATCCTTTGTACTTTTCGTGGTCATAATTCCGTTTTTGGGACTATCAGCTTGTAAATGGCCAAATACTTGTTAATCAATGCATTATTTCTTCATATTAACATCCATAGGTGCTGCTTTAGTCTCAATATGTGTCTTCTTACTACAACTCTCAACTTCACACTCAGAAACTCCTGTGGGATTCAAAGAATTATCAAAATTTTGGGATAAGGTATAATGTTTATTTCTTACCTTGGCTTCCTTCTTCACCTTGGTAGCAAGGTTTATCACATCATAACGAGTCCTAATAGGCTGAAGGTCAGCAACTGATGAAGTTTCATCACTCAATCCTAGTATAAAGCCTACAAATCCTGCTTGATGCTACTCTTGTACATCGCCAAGCAATTGTTAGAGATCCAACTTCATTGAGTACACTTCAATAGTTAGATTCACTATCTTTTGTACTTTGACTGGTCCTAACTCCGTTTTTGGGACTATCAGCCTACAAATAACCAAATCCTTGTTAATCAAAGCATTGGTTCTTCATATTAACATTAATAGGTGCTGGTTTAGTCTCAATATGTGTCATCTTACCACAACTCCCAACTTCACCCAATGAAACTCCTATGGGATTCACAGAAGTATATAAATTGTGGGATAAGGTATAACGTTTGTTTCTTACCTTGGCTTTCTTCTCCACCTTTGTAGCAAGCTTTATCACGTCATGAGGAGTCCTAATATGCTGAAGCTCAGCCATTGATGAAGTTTCATCGCTCAATCCTTGTACGAAGCCTAAAGTGCATGCATGTTGCTGCTCTTGAACGTCACCAAGCAATTATTAGAGATCAACCTTCATTAAGTACACTTCAACAGTTAGATTCACTATCCTTTGTACTTTTCATGGTCATAACTCCGTTTTTGGGACTATCAGCCTGTAAATGGCCTAATTCTTGTTAATCAATGCATTGTTTCTTCATATTAACATCCATAGGTGCTGGTTTAGTCTCAATATGTGTCTTCTTACTACAACTCTTAACTTCACACACAGAAACTCCTTTGGATTCAAAGAATTATCAGAATTGTGGGATAAGGTATAATGTTTATTTCTTACCTTGGCTTCCTTCTCCACCTTGGTATGAAGGTTTATCACGTCATAATGAGTCCTAATAGGCTGAAGGTCAGCAATTGATGAAGTTTCATCACTCAATCCTTGTATAAAGCCTACAAATCATGCTTGTTGCAACTCTTGAACATCGCCAAGCAATTGTTAGAGATCCAACTTCATTGAGTACACTTCAACAGTTAGAGTCACTATCCATTGTACTTTGACTGGTCCTAACTCCGTTTTTGGGACAATCAGCCTACAAATGGCCAAATCCCTGTTAATCAAAGCATTGTTTCTTCATATTAACATTTATTGGTGCTGGTTTAGTCTCAATATGTGTCATCTTACCACAACTCCCAACTTCACCCTCAGAAACTCATATGGGATTCAAAGAAGTATCAGAATTGTGGGATAAGGTATAATGTTTGTTTCTTACCTTGGCTTCCTTCTCCACCTTGGTAGCAAGGTTTATCACGTCATCAAGAGTCCTAATAGGCTGAATGTCAGCAATTGATGAAGTTTCATCACTCAATTCTTGTACAAAGCCTACAATGCCTGCTTGTTTTTACTCATGAACATCGCCAAGCAATTGTTAGAGATCCAACTTCATTGAGTACACTTGAACAGTTAGATTCATTATCATTTGTACTATGACAGGTCCTAACTCCGTTTTTGGGACTATCAGCTTGCAAATGGCCAAAGCCTTTTTAATCAAAGCATTGTTTCTTCATATTAACATCCATAGGTGTTGGTTTAGTCTGTATATGTGTGTTCTTGCCACAACTCCCAACTTCACCCATTGAAACTCCTATGGGATTCACAGAAGTATCTGAATTGTGGGATAAGGTATAACATTTTTTTCTTACCTTGGCTTTCTTTTCCACCTTGGTAGCAAGCTTGATCACGTCATTAAGAGTCCTAATAGGCTGAAGCTCAGCCATTGATGAAGTTTCATTACTCAATCCTTGTACAGAGCCTACAGTGCCTGCATGTTGCTGCTCTTGAACTTCACCGAGCAATTATTAGAGATCCAACTTCATTGAGTACACTTCAACAGTTAGATTCACTATCCTTTGTACTTTTCCTTGTCATAACTCCGTTTTTGGGACTATCAGCCTGCAAATGGCCAAATCCTTGTTAATCAAAGCATTGTTTCTTCATATTAACATTTATAGGTGCTGGTTTAGTCTCAATATGTTTTCTCTTACCACAACTCCCAACTTCACCTTCAGAAACTCCTATGGGATTCAAAGAAGTATCAGAATTGTGGGATAAGGTATAACGTTTGTTTCTTACCTTGGCTTCCTTCTCCATCTTGGTAGCAAGGTTTATAACATCATCAAGAGTCTTAATAGGTTGAATGTCAGCAATTGATGAAGTTTCATCACTCAATCCTTGTACAAAGCCTACAATGCCTGCTTGTTGCTACTCTTGAACATCGCCAAGCAATTGTTAGAGATCAAACTTCATTGAGTACACTTCAACAGTTAGATTCATTATCCTTTGTACTATGACTGGTCCTAACTCCGTTTTTGGGACTATCAGCTTGCAAATGGCCAAATCCTTTTTAATCAAAGCATTGTTTCTTCATATTAACATCCATAGGTATTGGTTTAGTCTGTATATGTGTATTCTTGCCACAACTCCCAACTTCACCTACTAAAACTCCTATGGGATTCAAAGAAGTATCTGAATTGTGGGATAAGGAATAACGTTTGTTTCTTACCTTGGCTTTCTTCTCCACCTTGGTAGCAAACTTTATCACGTCATCAAGAGTCCTAATATGCTGAAACTCAGCCATTGATGAAGTTTCATCACTCAATCCTTGTACAAAGCTTACAATGCCTGCTTGTTGCTACTCTTGAACATCGCCAAACAATTGTTAGAGATCCAACTTCATTGAGTACACTTCAACAATTAGATTCATTATCCTTTGTACTATGACTGGTCCTAACTCCGTTTTTAGGATTATCAGCTTGCAAATGGCCAAATCCTTTTTAATCAAAGCATTGTTTCTTCATATTAACATCCATAGGTGTTGGTTTAGTCTGTATATGTGTATTCTTGCCACAACTCCCAACTTCACCTACTGAAACTCCTATGGGATGCACAGAAGTATCTGAATTGTGGGATAAGGTATAACATTTTTTTTTACCTTGGCTTTCTTCTCCACCTTGCTTGCAAGCTTTATCACGTCATCAAGAGTCGTAATAGGCTGAAGCTCAGCCACTGATGAAGTTTCATCACTCAATCCTTGTACAGAGCCTACAGTGCCTGCATGTTGCGGCTCTTGAACTTCACCAAGCAATTATTAGAGATCCAACTTCATTGAGTACACTTCAACAGTTAGATTCACTATCCTTTGAACTTTTCCTGTTCATAACTCTGTTTTTGGGACTATCAGCCTGTAAATGGCCAAATCCTTGTTAATCAAAGCATTGTTTCTTCATATTAACATCCATAGGTGCTGGTTTAGTCTCAATATGTGTCTTCTTGCCATAACTTCAAACTTCACCCTCAGAAACTCCTACGAATTCAAAGAAGTATCAGAATTGTGGGATAAGGTATAATGTTTGTTTCTTACCTTGGCTTCCTTCTCCACCTTGGTAGCAAGCTTTATCACATCATCAAGAGTCATACGAGTCTGATGGTCAGCAATTGATGAAGTTTCAATACTCAATCCTTCTACAAAGCCTATAATATCTGCTTGTTGCTACTCTTAAACATCGCCATGCAATTGTTAGAGATCCAACTTCATTGAGTACACTTCAACAGTTAGATTCATTATACTTTGTACTTTGACTTGTCCTAACTTCGTTTTTGGGACTATCAGCCTGCAAGTGGCCAAATCCTTGTTAATCAAGGCATTCTTTCTTCATAAAAACATCAATAGGTGCTGATTTAGTCTCAATATGTGTCATCTTGCCAAAACATCCAACTTCACCCACTGAAACTCCTATGGGATTCAAAGAAGTATCTGAATTGTGGGATAAGGTATAACGTTTATTTCTTACCTTGGCTTTCTTCTCCACCTTGGTAGCAAGCTTTATCACGTCATCAAGAGTCCTAATAGGCTGAAGCTCAGCCATTGATGAAGTTTTATCACTCAATCCTTGTACAAAGCCTACAATGCCCGCATGTTGCTACTCTTGAACATCGCCAAGCAATTGTTAGAGATCCAACTTCATTGAGTACACTTCAACAGTTAGATTCACTATCATTTGTACTATGACTGGTCCTAACTCCGTTTTTAGGACTATCAGCCTGCAAATGGCCAAACCCTTGTTACTCAAAGCATTGTTTCTTCATATTAACATCCATAGGTGTTGGTTTAGTCTCTATATGTGTGTTCTTGCTACAACTCCCAACTTCACCCACTGAAACTCCTATGGGATTCACAGAAGTATCTGAATTGTTGGATAAGGTATAACGTTTTTTCTTACCTTGGCTTTCTTCTCCACCTTGGTAGCAAGCTTTATCACGTCATCAAGAGTCCTAATATGCTGAAGCTCAGCCATTGATGAAGTTTCATCAATCAATCCTTGTACAGAGCCTACAGTGCATGCATGTTGCTGCTCTTGAACTTCACCGAGCAATTATTAGATATCCAACTTCATTGAGTACACTTCAACAGTTAGATTCACTATCCTTTGTACTTTTCCTGGTCATAACTCCGTTTTTGGGACTATCAGCCTGTAAATGGCCAAATCCTTGTTAATCAAAGCCTCGTTTCTTCATATTAACATCAATAGGGCTGGTTTAGTCTCAATATGTGTCTTCTTACTACAACTCCCAACTTCACCCTGAGAAACTCCTAGAGATTCAAAGAAGTATCAGAACTGTGGGATAAGGTATAATGTTTGTTTCTTACCTTGGCTTTCTTCTCCACCTTGGTAGCAAGGTTTATCACGTCATCTAGAGTCCTAATAGGCTGAATGTTAGCAATTGATGAAGTTTCATCACTCAATCCTTGTACAAAGCATACAATGCCTGCTTGTTGATACTCTTGAACATCGCCAAGCAATTGTTAGAGATCCAACTTCATTGAGTACACTTCAGCAGTTAGATTCACTATCATTTGTACTATGACTGGTCCTAACTCCGTTTTTAGGACTATCAGCCTGCAAATGGCCAAATCTTTGTTAATCAAAGCATTGTTTCTTCATATTAACATCCATAGGTGTTGGTTTAGTCTCTATATGTATGATCTTGCCACAACTCCCAACTTCACCCGCTGAAACTCTTTTGCGATTCATAGAAGTATCTGAATTGTGGGATAAGGTATAACGTTTGTTTCTTAACTTGGCTTTCTTCTCCACCTTGGTAGCTAGCTTTATCACGTCATTAAGAGTGCTAATATGCTGAAGCTCAACCATTGATGAAGTTTCATCACTCAATCCTTGTACAAAGCCTACAGTGCATGCATGTTGCTGGTCTTGAACATCACCAAGCAATTATTAGAGATCCAATTTCATTGAGTACACTTCAACAGTTAGATTCACTATCCTTTGTACTTTTCCTGGTCATAACTCCGTTTTTGGGACTATCAGCCAGTAAATGGCCAAATCCTTGTTAATCAAAGCATTGTTTCTTCATATTAACATCCATAGGTGCTGGTTTAGTCTTAATATGTGTCTTCTTACTACAACTCTCAACTTCACACTCATAAACTCCTATGGGATTCAAAATATTATCAGAATTTTGGGATAAGGTATAATGTTTATTTCTTACCTTGGCTTCCTTCTCCACCTTGGTAGAAAGGTTTATCACGTCATAAAGAGTCCTAATAGGCTGAAGGTCAGCAATTGATGAAGTTTCATCACTCAATCCTTGTACAAAGCCTACAATGCCTGCTTGTTGCTACTCTTGAACATCGCCAAGCAATTGTTAGAGATCCAACTTCATTGAGTACACTTCAACAGTTAGATTCACTATCATTTGTACTATGACTGGTCCTAACTCCGTTTTTAGGACTATCAGCCTGCAAATGATCAAATCCTTGTTAATCAAAGCATTGTTTCTTCATATTAACATCCATAGGTGGTGGTTTAGTCTCTATATGTGTGATCTTGCCACAACTCCGAACTTCACCCGCTGAAACTCTTATGGGATTCATAGAAGTATCTGAATTGTGGGATAAGGTATAACGTTTGTTTCTTACCTTGGCTTCCTTCTCCACCTTGGTAGCTAACTTTATCACGTTATCAAGAGTGCTAATATGCTGAAGCTCAGCCATTGATGAAGTTTCATCACTCAATCCTTGTACAAAGCCTACAGTGCATGCATGTTGCTGCTCTTGAACATCACCAAGCAATTATTAGAGATCCAACTTCATTGAGTACACTTCAACAGTTAGATTCACTATCCTTTGTACTTTTCATGGTCATAACTCCGTTTTTGGGACTATCAGCTTGTAAATGGCCAAATCCTTGTTAATCAAAGCATTGTTTCTTCATATTAACATCCATAGGTGCTGGTTTTATCTCAATATGTATCTTCTTACTACAACTCCCAACTTCACCCTGAGAAACTCCTAGAGATTCAAAGAAGTATCAGAACTGTGGGATAAGGTATAATGTTTGTTTCTTACCTTGGCTTTCTTCTCCACCTTGGTAGCAAGGTTTATCACGTCATCTAGAGTCCTAATAGGCTGAATGTTAGCAATTGATGAAGTTTCATCACTCAATCCTTGTACAAAGCATACAATGCCTGCTTGTTGATACTCTTGAACATCGCCAAGCAATTGTTAGAGATCCAACTTCATTGAGTACACTTCAACAGTTAGATTCACTATCATTTGTACTATGACTGGTCCTAACTCCGTTTTTAGGACTATCAGCCTGCAAATGGCCAAATCTTTGTTAATCAAAGCATTGTTTCTTCATATTAACATCCATAGGTGTTGGTTTAGTCTCTATATGTATGATCTTGCCACAACTCCCAACTTCACCCGCTGAAACTCTTTTGCGATTCATAGAAGTATCTGAATTGTGGGATAAGGTATAACGTTTGTTTCTTAACTTGGCTTTCTTCTCCACCTTGGTAGCTAGCTTTATCACGTCATTAAGAGTGCTAATATGCTGAAGCTCAACCATTGATGAAGTTTCATCACTCAATCCTTGTACAAAGCCTACAGTGCATGCATGTTGCTGGTCTTGAACATCACCAAGCAATTATTAGAGATCCAATTTCATTGAATACACTTCAACAGTTAGATTCACTATCCTTTGTACTTTTCCTGGTCATAACTCCGTTTTTGGGACTATCAGCCAGTAAATGGCCAAATCCTTGTTAATCAAAGCATTGTTTCTTCATATTAACATCCATAGGTGCTGGTTTAGTCTCAATATGTGTCTTCTTACTACAACTCTCAACTTCACACTCATAAACTCCTATGGGATTCAAAATATTATCAGAATTTTGGGATAAGGTATAATGTTTATTTCTTACCTTGGCTTCCTTCTCCACCTTGGTAGAAAGGTTTATCACGTCATAAAGAGTCCTAATAGGCTGAAGGTCAGCAATTGATGAAGTTTCATCACTCAATCCTTGTACAAAGCCTACAATGCCTGCTTGTTGCTACTCTTGAACATCGCCAAGCAATTGTTAGAGATCCAACTTCATTGAGTACACTTCAACAGTTAGATTCACTATCATTTGTACTATGACTGGTCCTAACTCCGTTTTTAGGACTATCAGCCTGCAAATGATCAAATCCTTGTTAATCAAAGCATTGTTTCTTCATATTAACATCCATAGGTGGTGGTTTAGTCTCTATATGTGTGATCTTGCCACAACTCCGAACTTCACCCGCTGAAACTCTTATGGGATTCATAGAAGTATCTGAATTGTGGGATAAGGTATAACGTTTGTTTCTTACCTTGGCTTCCTTCTCCACCTTGGTAGCTAGCTTTATCACGTTATCAAGAGTGCTAATATGCTGAAGCTCAGCCATTGATGAAGTTTCATCACTCAATCCTTGTACAAAGCCTACAGTGCCTGCATGTTGCTGCTCTTGAACATCACCAAGCAATTATTAGAGATCCAACTTTATTGAGTACACTTCAACAGTTAGATTCACTATCCTTTGTACTTTTCCTGGTCATAATTCCGTTTTTGGGTATATCAGCCTGTAAATGGCCAAATCCTTGTTAATCAAAGCATTGTTTCTTCATATTAACATCCATAGGTGGTGGTTTAGTCTCTATATGTGTGATCTTGCCACAACTCCGAACTTCACCCACTGAAACTCCTATGGGATTTACAGAAGTATCTAAATTGTGGGATAAGGTATAACGTTTGTTTCTTACCTTGGCTTTCTTCTCCACCTTGGTAGCAAGCTTTATTACGTCATCAAGAGTCCTAATAGGCTGAAGCTCAGCCATTGATGAAGTTTCATCACTCAATCCTTGTACAAAGCCTACAGTGCCTGCATGTTGCTGCTCTTGAACATCACCAAGCAATTATTAGAGATCCAACTTTATTGAGTACACTTCAACAGTTAGATTCACTATCCTTTGTACTTTTCCTGGTCATAATTCCGTTTTTGGGTATATCAGCCTGTAAATGGCCAAATCCTTGTTAATCAAAGCATTGTTTCTTCATATTAACATCCATAGGTGCTGGTTTAGTCTGAATATGTGACTTCTTACTACAACTCCCAACTTCACCCTTAGAAACTCCTAGGGTTCAAAGAAGTATCAGAACTGTGGGATAAGGTATAATGTTTGTTTCTTACCTTGGCTTCCTTCTCCCCCTTGGTAGCAAGGTTTATCACATCACCAAGAGTCATAATAGTCTGATTGTCAGCAATTGATGAAGTTTCAGCACTCAATCCTTCTACAAAGCCTATAATGTCTGCTTGTTGCTACTCTTAAACAGCGCCATGCAATTGTTATAGATCTAACTTCATTGAGTACACTTCAACAGTTAGATTCACTATACTTTGTACTTTGACTAGTCCTAACTTCGTTTTTGGGACTATCAGCCTGCAAATGGCCAAATCCTTGTTAATCAAGTCATTGTTTCTTTATATTAACATCCATAGGTGATGGTTTAGTCTCTATATGTGTCTTCTTGCCACAACTCCCAACTTCACCCACTGAAACTCCTATGGGATTCACAGAAGTATCTGAATTGTGGGATAAGGTATAACGTTTGTTTCTTACCCTGGCTCTCTTCTCCACCTTGGTAGCAAGCTTTATTACGTCATCAAGAGTCCTAATAGGCTGAAGCTCAGCCATTGATGAAGTTTCATCACTCAATCCTTGTACAAAGCCTACAGTGCCTGCATGTTGCTGCTCTTGAACATCACCAAGCAATTATTAGAGATCCAAGTTCATTGAGTACACTTCAACAGTTAGATTCACTATACTTTGTACTTTGACTGTGCCTAACTTCGTTTTTGGGACTATCAGCCTGCAAATGGCCAAATCCTTGTTAATCAAGGCATTGTTTCTTCATATTAACATCCATAGGTGCTGGTTTAGTCTCTATATGTGTCTTCTTGCCACAACTCCCAACTTCACCCACTGAAACTCCTACGGGATTCACAGAAGTATCTGAATTTTGGGATAAGGTATAACATTTGTTTCTTACCTTGGCTTTCTTCTCTGATAGCCTTAGATTTTACATGTTTTTATGGTTTAGTTTCATAGATTCTTAGTTCCCATTTTGTATAGTTTTAGGAATTTTTCATGCATTTGAGTCTTGTATTTGCATGGTATCACATCTTAGAGTCCTAGGTTGTTTTATTGCATATTGCACATGTTTTGAGTCTTTTTAGGTGAATGGAATACCTTGGAGACTTGGAGGAAGGATGAGGGATCATTTGGAAGAAAATAAAAGAAATGATGTTTCGGAACCAATCCATAGGGTCTAGAAGATCTACTCATATGAAGGCGCTAAGTTGCGATTTGTCTTCAGTACTCTCTACAAAAGTCATAGGAAATTGATTTAGCTTTCATGTGGAAGTGGTTTGAAGTAAATCCCATGTTGCAATCAAAAGTTATGAACGTTTTACCGAATGCATGTAAATCTGACAGCGAGCTGAAACTGCTGTAGAGTTCATCAGATCGATCGATCCAAGGTGGGATCGATCGATCCAGCTCAAGCAAATTTACGTGAAGATTCAAGATCGACCAGAGCACATCAGATCGATCGATCCAAGACCAGATCGATCGATCTGAACTCAGCCGCCCAAGACCCACATGATTGAGACATCAAACCAACTTCGTCTTTTCCTCTTTGACTCGATTTTCTGCCATTGGGAGGCAATTATTACACACTTTTTAGACTTAAGAAACACTCTAGAGCTCTGAGAAACTTGAAGAAACAAGATCCAATCCATTGTTCTAGAGAAGAATTCTTATAACTTTTCTTGCTTATTTCAATAATATATCATGTTTTCTATAAATCTTTGTGTTGATCTGGTTAATATGTGTGAGTAGTTCATCAATTGGGTTTCAGGGTTCTAAAGGAGATTCAATGATTTAGTGATATGATTGTTTTTTGGGGTTTATAATCCATAGATTCTTCAATTCATATGATCTTAATGCTAGATTAGGACTGATCACTCTAATTTTGATTTTAAGTTGTTCTATGCATCAAAAGTGTTTATAGAAGGCTTGAATAATATGAATTGAGCTTTGTATCTCTAGCCAACGAAAGTTGAAGCTAGATCATCATTGTGAGCTTAGTGAACTTGTTTAATAATGCGAATTTGGTTAGGAGATTTCAAACGAAAGTTTAGTAATCGAGTAGTCAAGTTTAGTGATTAATGCTTTGAAAGAAGGTTAGTCTAAACTTGTGTTCATGTTCAAGAATGGTTCTTAATTATTAAACCCCATACTTCATATTTTCATTCGTCATTGATATTCTAAAAGCCCTTTAGCCCAATGTTTTTAAATCGCAAAGTTTACCGTTTAAATTTCCCGTATTTTTATTTACATGCTTACAAAACCAACCAACCATCTCGCTCTAGCTAATTTCGACTCTCGTAAATCCTTAGAGTACCATTGGTTCTTGTGGATCGACCCCGTATATACTACCTAGCGGTTAAGTGTATCGGGTTAAATACTCGAGCAATCAAGTTGGCACCGTTGCCGGGGACCAATTGCGTTACCTAAAGATTTAGGACTAGTTGTTAGTCTAGAGTATTTTTTTTATTTACGGTTACTTATAATCGTTTTCTTTTCCCTTTGATGTTTTTAGGTGCATGAACCGAAGTGAAGGTCCATCTAATCTTGTGGAATATCATAAGGAGATTGGGAAGTTGGAAAGAGCAAACAGAAGGAAGAAAAAGCTTGCTGAAGAAAGAGAAGCCGAAATGGCTAATGCTGGTCAAGGTGGTAACGTTCTACCACCAGAAGAAGCTCCACACGATGGAGATAATGGAAGAGAAGAGTTGGAAGATCCTCCTCCTCCAGCTGCTTTCAACCCGAGGCCCGCGCCTGTTCGACGGACCTTGAGAGATCATGATGCTCCTAATCATCAAATGTACCGAGGAGGAGTTCTACATCCTCCTATCAACAGGAATGATTTCGAGATCAAACCGGGATTGCTAGCTCTTGTTAAGCAAAACCAATTCCATGGCCTACCTTCTGAGAATCCCGTCTATCACTTAGACAATTTTGAGGATGTGTGCGGTACAACGAGAATGAATGGAGTGCCAGATGATGCTGTAAAGTGCAGGTTGTTCTCGTTTTCCTTGAGTGACAAAGCGCACCGATGGTTCAAGTCATTGGAGAGAGACTCCATTAGAACGTGGGACGAGTACAAAGCTGCATTCTTGGGTCAATACTTCACCCAAGCGAGAACCACTCTCCTTCGGAACAAGATCTCGAGTTTTCAACAAGGTGCAACTGAATCTTTTTATGAAGCTTGGGAAAGATTTAAGGATTACAAGAGGGAGTGCCCTCACCATGGGTTCACCCCCGAATCCCTCATCAACACATTCTATCGAGGGATTGTTGAGAAATACAAGATGGCTTTGGATACAGCCAGCAATGGGGATTTTATGACCAAAACCGAAGAAGAAGCCCAAGTATTGATAGAGAATCTTGCAGCTAGCAATAGCAACCACTGTGTTGACTATTACAGAACCTTACGAGGCGGTGGAACGGGAGAATCAAAACAAATTGCAGATTTGACTGCAAAGGTTGAGCAACTTTTGAGACGCGATCAAAGAGCCATTAACTATTGTGAAGATTCCGGAGATGGTCAAGCTTTCCAAGAGCAAGTGAGAAATGGTCTTGACGACTTGCAAGCTGAGTTGAACTATGTCAATGGTCAAGGGAACTATCAGAACAAGGGGTTCGACCAAAACTATCGCAACCATCCCAACCTCTCATACCGGAACACAAATGTCGAGAATCCTCAAGATCAAACGTACCCCGCACCAATGAGGCCACAAAGTCAACAATATCAACCAAGGCAGTTTGTACCAAATCAAGGAGGGTTCAACAAACCTTTTGAGAACAAAGGAGAAGCGCAAGGAATAGGATATAGGCAAGGGGGTTTTCAGCAAAGACCTCAGTTTAACAACTTCCAGGGAAGTTACCAAGCACCAGCCCATGTTCCTTCAAACTACGCTCCAGCGTTTTCTTCGGGAGACAGCGAGATGAAAATGATGATGCAGCAAATTATTGAGGGCCAGAAAAAGAATGCTTCTGACATCAATGTCAAGGTAGAAAACATGTATAGCGATCTCCAGGGGAAGTTTGAGACACTATCTTCACATGTGAAGTCTTTGGACAACCAAGTTGCCCAAATTTCCTTCTCTCCTAAGAGATCAATTGGTTCATTACCGGGTAAACCAGAAGTAAACTCGAAAGAATTTTAAAATACCATCTTCACAAGTGATTCAAAAATGGTCGAGAATGAAGAGGCTATAAAGGAAATTTCTAGGCTCCTATATGGTTCAAATGTTGATGATCTGGTTATAAAGAGTGAAGTGGAAGGGAAATTTAGCACTAAAGAAGAAGATATGGTGACCAAGAGCATTGAAACAAAAGTTACTTCAAGAGTTGAACCTCCTCCTTATGAGCCTCCACTTCCTTTTCCGAGCCAAGTTCTTACCAAGGCTAAAAAGAAAATCCTCTCGAGCTTCAAGGCTAATATGAGTAGAGTTGGAGCACCTTTGCCTCATGTGAATGACTTATCTCAAGTTCCTCTCTATTTTAAGTTCATTGAAGCCATTCTAGCGAACCAAGAGAAAGTTGAAGAGGTTATAAAAGTGCTAAAACCACCGAGTACGCCACCGCTTGAACCTAAATCGCTTACCAAGCTTGGAAATCCTGGTACATTCACAATCTCTTGCTCCCTAGGAGATTTGGAAATCGATAATGCCTTGTGCGATTCTGGAGCTAGCGTAAATGTGATGTCATTTGAAATGGCGGAAAGGTTAGGGATTAAAGAGATGAAACAACACTCATCTTCCATCACATTTGGAGATGCTTCTTCGAAACCTCCACTTGGGTTGATTGAGGATTATCCTCTTAAGGTAGGAGATTGTCTAATCCCAACGGACTTCTTGGTGGTAGATAGAGAGAAACCAGATAAGCTTCCACTCATTCTTGGAACTCCATTCCTCAACACCGCTGGAGCGAACATTGACTTCCCAAACAGGCGAGTGATCCTCATCCATGTTGAATCCAAAGTCTCATATCAAATCAAGCCTTCCTCTACAACATTTTGTGGAACAATCGCCAATGAAGAAATGGATAGGAAGGAAAAGCTCAAGGGTTTGATTGAGAAAAATCGACTTAAGGACTGTGATGATAAGTTCCTTTACCATGGTGAAAGCCTTAATGTTTTATTTGATGAACCAAAGATGGTGGATCCAAGGAAAAAGCTCAAGAAAGGCAAGAAGCCTCATTTTAGTCACAACTCCTCATCCATTTTCACCCTGCATCCGTTGAGCCACAATGGTGGTGCTATAGAGTGCAAGATCAAGAGCAAAGGTCCTTCCAAACCTTTTGCCAAAGCAAGAATTATCTTATTGCCAGGTTTAGAGGAGAACCAATCAGACTACATCAAAGAGCTCATGGTGAAGGTTCTCAAGATCGAGCTCACCGATTGGGGACCAAATTTCAAGGATGGAGTTCATTCGACAACTCCTATTCTCCCTTCAGTCTAAATGGGCATCAAACGTCAAGCTTAGCGACGTTAAACAAGCCATTGGGGACTCCCCCAATTCTATCGTTTGTATATATGTTTATTTGTTTGTTTAAGTGTGATCTTTATCTTTGATTTTGTGTGCTTTCATTTTATAGGACGTTGGTGAACGTGGATTGTTTACAAAAAAAAAGGCTGCAAATAGATGACTCATACTTTTTCTTATCCTCTCCATGGTATTAGGTACAATTCGTTTCTCGCGTACATACTACATTTTTTTTATCTTTGTATCATGTGTTCTCTTTCTCTTTCTCAAGTTTATTCTCACACCGAGACGGTGCGAAGTAAGTTGGGGGGGGGGGAAGTACGAGACATTAGTATTTAACGTTGTGTTTGGTTTTGATTTTCCGTTCTTTGAGTCATGCATTGTCTAAACAAAAATCAATTTTTTCTCATTTTCATCATGTAGCTTTACACCTCATCGTAATACTAGGATTTGAGTCTAGAAGAATATAGGTTTTCATATGCATATGGGATATTCGCTTTGTGGAAGTTCACGCTTAGGATTAAAATCGTTGCCCTTAGTCATGGTTATTTATTGCTTGAACTTATCTACAACTTCTACTTAGGTAAAGCTCACTTGATTTTTGATGCTTCTCTATGAATTTGAAACTTTATTCGAACATTAATACTCTTGCTTAGGGTAATTCGAATGCATTCTCATGGTCGACTATATGTCACATTCGGGTTTTCTTATTCATTTTACCACCCTTGTGCTTACCCGAATGGTCATTCTCATTTTAAGAGTGATCTCTCTACCCATAAACCTTAACCATTTCTTTCAAACCCCTGATTTATTTGATGAGTGAGGCCTCTTGTTGATAATGCTTTGATTTTGCAAAAACTTGAGAGTATCGGGAACGACAAAGGCTTAACTCTCGTTCTAAGCTAGCAATGGTAAGTCTAGCAATTAGGATGGGATTGAAAGACATGATTGGTTTGATTGGGTAGTTTGTTAGAGTGCTATAAAAAAAAAAAAAAAAAGCTTGATCAATATGATAAAAGGAATGCTTAGGGAAGCTAAATGAAAAGTTAAAGAGCTCTAAGTCTCAATTGTAAATAAGAAAAGAAAAAAATAAAGAGATAAAAAAGGCTAAGTGTTTCATGAAAATATTTTCCATATGAAGCTAATAAAAGAGATTGATCATGAGGTTTAAGGTTACGAAAATGGTAGAAACTAGGATGCATTTCATAAGATCGGGTAGAATAACGAGAATTAAACTTTGTATGCATCAATTGTTCCTCTTCTTAGATAGATTTTGTATTTGATAAAGCATTCCTATGTTTTGAGAGAAGCCACCCAAAAGAGAAACACTTATGAAACCACCTCAAAAAGCTTTAACCCACAAACCGATTGAGAATGATTTGGTTTCCCTTAGCAAGACCGCACTAAAAAGATCATAATGAATGTTAAAGAGAAGTATTCGATTTGATTGTGAGTTTTTTCTTAAGTTTAAGGGTTTACCGAAAGAATGAAATGTTTGTTCTTGCACCTTATAACCATCTTTGAGGATAACGTGTTTAATCCTTCGTTTGGAATTTTCTAGCTTTGTCAAACTTGCCTATAACTGTTTCTACTTGTTTGCTTGCGGACAAGCAATGGACAAGTTGGGGGGAGTTGATATCCTTAGATTTTACATGTTTTTATGGTTTAGTATCTGAATTGGGGGGAGTTGGGGGGAGTTGATATCCTTGCCACAACTCCCAACTTCACCCACTGAAACTCCTACGGGATTCACAGAAGTATCTGAATTTTGGGATAAGGTATAACATTTGTTTCTTACCTTGGCTTTCTTCTCTGATATCCTTAGATTTTACATGTTTTTATGGTTTAGTTTCATAGATTCTTAGTTCCCATTTTGTATAGTTTTAGGAATTTTTCATGCATTTGAGTCTTGTATTTGCATGGTATCACATCTTAGAGTCCTAGGTTGTTTTATTGCATATTGCACATGTTTTGAGTCTTTTTAGGTGAATGGAATACCTTGGAGACTTGGAGGAAGGATGAGGGATCATTTGGAAGAAAATAAAAGAAATGATGTTTCGGAACCAATCCATAGGGTCTAGAATATCTACTCATATGAAGGCGCTAAGTTGCGATTTGGCTTCAGCACTCTCTACAAAAGTCATAGGAAATTGAGTTAGCTTTCATATGGAACTGGTTTGAAGTAAATCCCATGTTGCAATCAAAAGTTATGAACGTTTTACCGAATGCATGTAAATCTGACAGCGAGCTGAAACTGCTGTAGAGTTCATCAGATCGATCGATCCAAGGTGGGATCGATCGATCCAGCTCAAGCAAATTTACGTGAAGATTCAAGATCGACCAGAGCACATCAGATCGATCGATCCAAGACCAGATCGATCGATCTGAACTCAGCCGCCCAAGACCCACATGATTGAGACATCAAACCAACTTCGTCTTTTCCTCTTTGACTCGATTTTCTGCCATTGGGAGGCAATTATTACACACTTTTTAGACTTAAGAAACACTCTAGAGCTCTGAGAAACTTGAAGAAACAAGATCCAATCCATTGTTCTAGAGAAGAATTCTTATAACTTTTCTTGCTTATTTCAATAATATATCATGTTTTCTATAAATCTTTGTGTTGATCTGGTTAATATGTGTGAGTAGTTCATCAATTGGGTTTCAGGGTTCTAAAGGAGATTCAATGATTTAGTGATATGATTGTTTTTTGGGGTTTATAATCCATAGATTCTTCAATTCATATGATCTTAATGCTAGATTAGGACTGATCACTCTAATCTTGATTTTAAGTTGTTCTATGCATCAAAAGTGTTTATAGAAGGCTTGAATAATATGAATTGAGCTTTGTATCTCTAGCCAACGAAAGTTGAAGCTAGATCATCATTGTGAGCTTAGTGAACTTGTTTGTTAATGCGAATTTGGTTAGGAGATTTCAAACGAAAGTTTAGTAATCGAGTAGTCAAGTTTAGTGATTAATGCTTTGAAAGAAGGTTAGTCTAAACTTGTGTTCATGTTCAAGAATGGTTCTTAATTATTAAACCCCATACTTCATATTTTCATTCGTCATTGATATCCTAAAAGCCCTTTAGCCCAATGTTTTTAAATCGCAAAGTTTACCGTTTAAATTTCCCGTATTTTTATTTACATGCTTACAAAACCAACCAACCATCTCGCTCTAGCTAATTTCGACTCTCGTAAATCCTTAGAGTACCATTGGTTCTTGTGGATCGACCCCGTATATACTACCTAGCGGTTAAGTGTATCACGTCATCAAGAGTCCTAATAGGCTGAATGTCAGCAATTGATGAAGTTTCCTCACTCAATCCTTGTACAAAGCCTATGATGTCTCTGCATTTTACTACTTTTAAACTTGCATTTCCATCCATTTTAGCATAGTTTCATCACTAGTTTCACTCCATATCTATCCTTTTCACTCAAATAGGATTCATAATAGGGTTTGATTATATATTGCAATTTGGAGTTGTTATCAGGTGTTAAATGAGCTTTTGGGGGCTATTCTGGACAAGAAGGTGAATGCTGTTTTTAGGCTCTGAATTGCACTCGACCACATGCACTCGACCAGGCAACCAGAGTTAGAGGCAGAGGGACAACACCACTCGATCACATGCACTCGACCATACAACCAGAGTTAGAGGCAGAGGAACAATTGCACTCGGTTACATGCACTCGACTTCATGACCGAGCTGGAGGCAGAGTGGAGACAACACTCGGACAAGAGCACTCGACTTGAAGCCAGACCGACTGCAAAGCAATCCACCAACACCACTCGGTTACATGCACTCGACTTCATAACCGAGCTGGAGGCAGAGTGGAAACAGCACTCGGACAAGAGCACTTGACCACGTGCACTCGACCACCAAACCGAGTTCAGGCAACCGAGTCTGAGGATCCAAAGCCTGAAGCGACACCACTCAATCACACCACTCGACCAGAGGAACCCGAGCTCAAGGCAGCCGACCGCAAAATGAACGTTTTTTATTCTCTTTGTTCTCTGAAAACCTCTCTAGATCTATCTGATTTTGTATTTGCAATTACTTTTGATCCTTTGATCCTTTTAAGTTTATTTCTTCTATACCTTCTTCATCTCAATCTCTAGATTATGATTATGGAAACTATTTCATTTTCTGGGTTTGTGATTTTGATGATGAAGTCTGAGTAGTGATTTAGGATTCTTGAGGATAAGTTAGATCTGGGTTATGATTCATGGTGATTCTAGCTGATTTCGGGTTCTAAAGCTTAAGATCTCTTCTGGGTTAGCTGTTTCTAATGCTGATTCCCTGTACACCCACTTGGGATCTGATCTTGGTGTTTCCTTGCACATCACTTGTGAAACATCAGATCTGCTAATACCAGAGATCTGGAGCTTCTTTCCAATGATTGATCTAGGATCATAGGAAAGCAAGTTGTAGTTTGACATTTATGAGCTGATTCTTAATGCTTATTCTCTTTATGTTTCATTGGAATGCTATCTGAGTGTTAGTGACAGTCAATGGGGCATAGGTGTGGATTCCAAGATTAGGAAGTTTAGAGAATCTGGTGGTAGTTGTAACTGGGAAGTGAAACTATCACTCTGTTGATGCTCATAGTTGAGAGATCCCTTCTATGAAGTTGTTTATTAGATCACTAGCTTTCACCAAGATGAATCCCAGATCCAGAACTCATCCTTAGGACCTTTCTCTTCCTTGATAGTTTTCTACTTTTTGATACTCTGTTTTTCCTGTACTTAGCTTACTCTGTTTTCAGTTTCTTTTGCTGATTATGAATCTCTGTTTCTAGTTTCTTTTACTGTTTATTAGTTCTTGCTTTAAGTTATTTCATCCTGTTACTTCCAACCAGTTTAATTGGCTTGAATTAGACAGATTTGCTACATCCTGATTGCCTACAATAGTCCCGATTGGATTCGATAGCCCTTTGTACTACAAATTGGGCAATAGGTAGCTTTAGGTGTAGAAACCTAGTTATCAATTTGGCGCCGTTGCCATATGGGATCTAATTGTTTCATTTAGGATTGCAGATCTTCTGAGATCAAGTTCTTTTCTTTTTACTTTGTTACTCACTTGTTGGTTTCAATCTGTTTCAGGTACCACTCGGTTGCATAAGCTCGGACACACAACTCGGACACACCACTCGGTCAGGAGCTCGAGTTCAGTTGCTCAGCATTACACCACTCGGTCAGCCAGGTCGAGTTCAGTCAGTCGAGCTCAAGGCATCTGAGGTTTTCACCTATTTCACCACTCGGTTGGTCTACTCGGTCTCTGTGGTCGAGCTGCACAACATTTTACACCACTCGGTCAGCACAACCGAGTGCACCACCCTTGATTACCAAGACATGATCAATCAGTTACCAAGGGATCCACAGAATTAGAGAACTCAGAACAGAACGACTCCACCAGCGAGGGTTAATAGAGACAATCAAGAGGTACAGAATGGAGAACCAGCTGAACTTAGACAACCAAGATACATAGGAGCCAGTGATGCACCAAGCACACACACTAGCAGACAAGGAATTGTTCCACCAGATGTCGTCAACTTTGAGATCAAGTGCAGCTTGATATGCATGGTCCAGAGTAGTAAGTTCTATGGTTTGCCAAATGAGGATCCACTTGACCATTTTGATGATTTCGACAGGCTCTGCAGCCTCACAAAGATAAGTGGGGTGAGTGAAGACAGTCTGAAGCTGAGGTTATTCCCATTTTCACTGGGTGAAAAAGCAAAGATATGGGAGAAAACACTAACTCCTGGATCTATTACCTCGTGGGATGCATGCAAAAGAGTTTTTTTGGATAAGTTCTACAATCACTCAAGGATTGCTAGATTGCGTAATGAGATAGCAAGCTTTGTTCAACAGCATGGGGAGTTATTTTCTGAAGCCTGGGAAAGATTCAAGGGTTATACAATTCAAAGTCCTCACCATGGCTTTAGTACTGAATCACTCCTCAGCACTCTTTACGGAGGAGTACTTCCGAATATAAGAATGTTGCTCGACACAGCAAGTAATGGTAATTTCCTCACCAATGATGTCAATGATGGTTGAAGTTTAGTCGAGAATCTTGCACAATCTGTTGGGACATATACTAAGGAAATAGATACACCACCTAAGGAGCTCTTCATACCCGCTGAACGGAACCGCAACGAGATGACATCTATCAATGAAAAACTGAATATGCTTCTTCAAGCTCAACAAAAAACAGTTAACATGGTTCATGAAAACGAACAGTTTCAGACTCACAACACTGCTCGGGTTCAACAAGAAGAGATTAGCTACGTTCAGGATCACATTGGTTCAAACAATAGATCCAACTCACATCTTGCTCCAAAGCTTCAATACCCTACTCCAACAACTCCAATGGAACAAATGCTGCATCAACTATTACAAGGGCAAGCCACAGCAGCAACAGGCACATCCACAAGGTTATCAGAAATGCAAAACATGCTGGAGTGCAATGTCAATAATCTCAACTCTCAAATTGCAGAATTGACCTCCAAAATGGAGAATATAGTGAACAAGATCACATCTTCCTCTGCTCAGCCTACAGACCACCTCCCACGGACTACTATCCAAAACCCCAAGGAGTTTGCCACTGCCCATGCTATAACATTGCTGACTGAAGGCAAGCCACCTACCAGAAAACAGACTATACCAATCATTGAGGACAGTGAGGTTCAAGAAGGGGAGGTTTTCTGTAATGACCCAATTTTTTTAAAAACACAATAGCAATTATGGCCCAACAATTTTGTGGCCCAAGTAAAATTCCCACATGTTAAATGTCCCACATTGGAATCTCACCTACCTACCTTCCCCTCATTCTCCTATAAATACAACATCTCCCCATCTCACTTCTCACCAAGTCAAAGTAGTACTTTGCAAAGGGAGCTAGCACCAGTTGAGCCAGCTCCCACCGACGGAATTCCAGTGAGTTCCGGCGGGTCTCCGGCGAAGTTCCGGTGAGTTTCCGGCAAAGTTCCGGCGAATCTCCGGCGAAGTTCCAGCGAGTTTCCGGCGAGTTTCCGGCGAATCTCCGGTGAATCTTCGGTGAGTTTCCGGTAAACTTTTTATCTTTAGGACGGTTAGAGGTCGGGTCAAATCGCGTTGACCGTTGACTTATACTCGACCGTTGACCGTTGACCGTTGACTTTTAGTTGACCGTTGACTTTTAGTTGACTATTGACTTTGACCAATTGACCAGTCTAGTTAGTAGTTTAAATTGTTTTAATCGGTGAATCTAAATCGATGCAGACCGAGAATTATTGGCGAAATTCGAGTAACATTGATCATAGTCCATCGAAAAGTCAAACTAATTGCTAACGTGAGGACGAGTTGTGTTTTCTTCCTATATAAATGTATTGAAAATAATTACTTAGTTTAAGGTTAAGCCGAGTATACCTACGAGTTACATATATGATAAGTAACCGTATTTGTTTGATTCGGGTATTATTATTTATAATAATTATAAAAATATATATTATTTTTAAAAGAAAGAGAACTAGTATTTTAAGGTTGGAAATTAATACGGGAATTTTAATGTTTGTTGTGTGTTGTTGTGAAAATAATATTTGCATGATTAAATAAGTGTTTGTGAATTGGAAATGCGGGTGAACCGCGAAGTATTTGCAAGGAATAGCCTTGTAGTTTTTTGTTGGCTTATGGACGCGGGTATGCGGGTAAGCCAGGATTGGCTGACGAGCTACCGTGAGTGTTGTGCAGGGATGACGTGCTTCGGCACTAGGGATCCGGTATGCACGAGAGAGAGATTTGTGCAGGGATGATGTGCTTCGGCACTAGGGATCCGGTATGCACGGGGGGTAGCGTGTCTTGACACGGGGTACCCGAGCCGCGTATTGGCGGTTATCCATGTTCTCATGGATTTGTTTGTTGTGTGTGTGTCATGGACACGTGTTTGCCTGCTCGTCTTAGGTTTAGACTTTGTGATGGTTTGAGTATATTTGTATGTGGAGAATCCGTGAGCCATAAGGCTTGCCCCACTGAGTAATCTCCCGATTACTCACCCCTCTCTTCTTTACAGGTAATCGTGTTGAGTAGTTTCGGAGAGTGGAAGTTGTGATGGGTCCCAAAGATCGAGATTGCTTATTTTATTACTTCGATAGTAGTTGTTGAATAAGACTTTTAATTTTGTATTATTGTTGTTTGGCAACAATGTTGGGATGTCCAATTAAACTATTTGAATAATTTGGATATTTTTGGTTAAGTTGGTTATTACTTGGTTTATAAGTTAATTTTGAATGCTGTGCCTTGGAAGTAAGAACCGGGGTGTCACAATTTGGTATCAGAGCACTAGGTATGTCAAACCGGTTCTGACCCGGGAGGCAGTCCAGAGGATGAAAACTGATTCACTTGCTTATGTGACTAGATGGCACCAAAAGGAGGACGTGGAGGACGAGGAGGACAAGCAAGAGCTGTTGCACAGCCAAGAGTAAGGGCTGAGAGTCCCGTGGCAACTACGGAGAGTGTGCATGCTGAGCACTCGGATGCTATCGAGACTAATGCTACTCAAGCAAGAGGAGCACAAGTGAGTGGCTCCGCAGCTGAGATGGCCTTGTCCGAGGAATTCCGACAGTTTCGGGAATACATGCAGAGAGGTCCAGATGTGCGAGCGACACCAGAGGTGATCACGCCACAACGTGTAGCACCAAATGTTACGGCTCAACCTCAGCACCAACCCCCTCCACCACCACCACCACCTTTTCAGGCTCATGTGCAAGGGCCATCGTACTGGGAAGCAATGAGGAGTTTGAGGGAAATGAATATGGAGTCGTTTGGTGGTCGATCTGATCCTACAGCTGCTGATAATTGGAGGAAAAGATTGGAGAGGAATTTTGACAATGCTAGATGCCCGCATGAGTACCGCAAGGATTTAGCGGTTCAATATTTGAAGGATGAAGCATTGGTTTGGTGGGACAAGGTGGTAGCCCAAGTGCAGGAACGTTATGAGTTGACTTGGGAGGATTTCAAGACGGAGTTCACCAGGAAGTATTTTCCCAGGGAGGCTATGGATAGGATGGAAAATGAGTTTATGGAATTACGCCAAGGGATTATGACGGTGAGGGAGTATGAAGCAGAGTTCGATCGACTCAGCCGGTTTGCTGGTAGGTTCATGGATGAGGATGAACTGATCCGCAGGTTTTTGAGGGGTCTAAGAATTGAGTTAAAAAACCGCTGCGAGATGTATGATCATCGCAGTATGATTGGGTTGGTAGAGAAGGCTGCGAACTTGGAGATTGGTTTGGAAAAAGAGTTGAGCCAGGCCAAAGCAGCACATGCAAAGCTGCAAAAAGGGGATTACTCAAAAGAGGACTTGGGATACAACTAATGCGAGAACTTCCCCAATTTGTTACAAGTGCAATCGGACGGGACACCTTCAGAAGGATTGTCCTCGGAGTGTGAATAGTATGACTTGTTACAACTGTGGACGTCCAGGGCACATTGCCAAATTCTATTTACGGAACACTAGAGACCAGCGGGCAGGGGATCGTCCCAGGGAGTTCCTACCACCACCACCCCCACCACCAAAACGTCAGAATGTGGGACCTCGTGTGATGATGGCGGGAGAGCCTGAGGATGGTGAGCCGATCACTGGTATGTTAATGTTAATAAAAAAAAATTGTTTTGTTCTTGTTCTTGAATTTAAGCTTTATGTGCAGTTGGTGTGTGAATGTTTGCTTAGAGATAATATGACATGTAGGATCAGTCCTAGTTGGGGAATGGCCAGCTTATACGCTCTTTGATTCCGGTGCTACACGTAGTTGTGTAACATCAGGAGTGACCAAGAGATGGACTTTTGATGGGAAATTTGATCCAAAAGCCCAGAGGATTGGAACTGTTGGAAAGGAACGGTTAGAGTGTAAGGGAATCCATCGGGATGTGCCTATCATGATCAACGGAGAAGTAATGCCGGGAGACCTTACAGAAATGGAGATGAACCATTATGATGTGATCCTTGGAATGAATTGGTTAACGAAGTACCATGCCGTACTGGATTGCCATCGAGCTCGTGTTCATTTTACACGACCAGAAGGGAAATTGGTATTTCAAGGTGTAAAAAGAGGCAAAGGATTTTCTATCATATCCATGATGCAAGCAGATGAGCTTATAGAGAAAGGAAATAATGCCTTCCCTGCCACCATTTCTATTGTGGGTGAGGAGATGGAATTGGGGGTTGGAGACATTCCCATTGTGGCAGAATATGCAGACGTATTTGAGCCTTTAAATGGTCCACCACCAAGCAGAGGAGATGCTTTCATGATCTAGTTGGAACCAGGAACAACACCTGTGTCACGAGCACCTTACCGCTTGGCACCTGCAGAAATGGCAGAACTAAAGACCCAGTTAGAGGACCTCACTAACAAAGGGTTTATTCGGCCAAGTAGCTCACCATGGGGTGCACCAGTACTCTTTGTAAAAAAGAAAGATGGGAGTTTCAGACTCTGTATTGATTACCGGGGATTGAATAAAGTGAATCAAGAATAAATATCCGTTGCCACGAATTGATGAGTTACTAGACCAACTGCAAGGAGCTTCATGGTTTTCAAAGATCGACTTGGCCTCGGGGTACCACCAAATCCCGATAGCGGAGGACGATATAAGGAAAACAGCCTTCCGAACTCGGTATGGGCACTACGAGTTTGTAGTGATGCCGTTTGGGTTGACTAATGCTCCTGCCGCATTTATGAAGCTGATGAACAATGTCTTTCGTGAGTACTTGGATAAGTGTGTGATAGTATTCATCGATGACATTTTGATATACTCTAAGAGTCAAGAGGAACATGAGGAACATCTGCGATTGGTATTGGAGAAATTACGGGAACACCAATTGTATGCAAAGATGAGTAAATGCAGGTTCTGGCAGAGAAAAATCGGGTTCCTTGGGCATGTTGTCTCAGAAGAAGGAGTATCTGTAGATCCAGAGAAGATATCTTCAATAACTAATTGGCCAACGCCCACAAGCGCTACTGAGGTGCGAAGCTTCCTTGGGTTAGCGGGTTACTATCGAAAGTTTGTGGAGGGTTTTGCAAGTATTGCTAAGCCGATGACACGACTTACGGGGAAGAATGTGAAGTTCGAGTGGTAAGAACAATATGAGGATAGATTCCAAATATTGAAGAGGCATTTGACACAAACTCCAGTGTTGGTACTACCAAGGACAGGAGTACCCTATGTGGTGTATACTGATGCCTCAGGGACTGGATTAGGATGTGTGTTGATGCAAGATGAGAAAGTCATTGCCTATGCCTCTCGACAGTTGAGAACACACGAGGTTAACTACCCTACTCATGATTTAGAATTAGCGGCGGTTGTTTTTGCTCTGAAGATCTGGAGAGCGTACTTGTATCGTGAAAAGGTTCAGGTGTATATGGATCATCAGAGTTTGAAATATATTTTCTCTCAATCCGATCTCAACCTTAGACAAAGGAGGTGGGCTGAGTTGCTAGCGGATTATGATTTGGAAATTGCCTACCATCCGGGAAAGGCTAATTCGGTAGCTGACGCCTTGAGCAGGCGTAAGAGTGATGCCTCAAGGGAAAGAGATGTGCGTGAGCTGGAGGATATTTTGTGTACACTGAGTATTTGTGCCACTTCGGCAGGAGAAGATGTACTTGGGTTAGAAGCTGTGAATCAGGCCGATCTATTATCGAGGATCCGCGAAGCACAACAGTTTGACGCTGAACTGAAGAGGATGATGGAAAATAAGGTGGAATGGTTTCACACCACAGAGAATGGTACATGCATGTATAAGGGAAGAGTTAGAGTGCCTAATGATAAAGGTCTAAAGGATGAAATCTTAGCTCAAGCTCATAGCTCACGGTTTTCAGTTCATCCAGGGACCACTAAGATGTATCATGATTTAAAACGGTATAACAACTGGGGTAACATGAAGAGAGATGTGGCTGCTTGGGTATCAAAGTGTCATACATGTCAGCAAGTCAAAGCAGACCACCAAGTTCCAAGTGGGTTACTTCAGAAATTACCGTTACCAGAATGGAAATGGGATATGATAACAATGGATTTTGTTACGGGGTTGCCAACGACTACTGGCGGTAAGAATGCCATTTGGGTCATTGTGGACCGACTCACCAAGACTGCTCATTTCTTGCCCATCAAGAAAACGGACAGCGCAGATATTTTAGCGAGGAGGTATTTGGATGAGATTGTTACGAAGCATGGAGTACCAGTGAGTATTGTATCATATCGAGATGCAAAGTTTACATCGATATTCTGGCAGGCCTTTCAGAGGGCTTTAGGTACCAAAGTACGACTCAGCACAGCGTATCATCCTCAGACTGACGGACAATCTGAGAGGACAATTCAGACGCTAGAGGATATTGAGGGCATGTGTACTTGAATGGGAAGGAAACTGGCTTAGATATCTTCCATTGGTGGAATTTGCGTATAATAACAGTTATCATTCGAGCATAGGGATGCCACCGTATGAAGCCCTCTACGGTACACCATGTCGTACCCCACTCTGTTGGACTGAAGTAGGAGAGCGCAAGGACCTAGAGCCAGAAATGGTCAAAGAAACTATCGAGCAGGTGCAGTTGCTTCGAGATAGGCTTAAGGAAGCCCATGACAGACAAAAGAGCTATGCAGATAAACGTAGGAGGGATTTATTATTTGCAGTCGGAGATGCAGTATACTTAAAAATTAGAACATTCAGAGGAGCAAACGAAAACCGGAAGTTGAAAAAGCTCAAACCAAGATACATGGGGCCATATGTCATTACAGAGAGAATTGGTGTGGTGGCTTACCGTTTGCAATTACCGAGGGAACTATCTAATTTCCACGATGTTTTTCATGTGTCAATGTTGCGGAAAGTTGTCGGAGAACCAGAACTCATTTGACCAAGCCCACCAGCAGATTTGAATCGGAATTTAACTGCATTGAGTAAACCCATTGAAATTTTGGACCATCGGGAAACTGAAATCCAAGGCGAGATGGTGAAGTCAGTCAAGGTATCTTGGGAAAGAGATGGGATCAGAGAAGAAACCTGGGAATCAGACAAGGAGATGCGTGTGATCTATCCTGATCTTTTTAAAGAGTAAAGTGTTGTGTCGAATTCGGGGACGAATTCCTTTGTAGTAGGGGAGAATTGTAATGACCCAATTTTTTTAAAAACCCAATAGCAATTATGGCCCAACAATTTTGTTGCCAAAGTAAAATTCCCACATGTTAAATGTCCCACATTGGAATCTCACCTACCTACCTTCCCCTCATTCTCCTATAAATACAACATCTCCCCATCTCACTTCTCACCAAGTCAAAGTAGTACTTTGCAAAGGGAGCTAGCACCAGTTGAGCCAGCTCCCACCGACGGAATTCCAGTGAGTTCCGGCGATTCTCCGGCGAAGTTCCGACGAGTTTCCGGCGAGTCTTCGGCGAAGTTCCAGCGAAGTTCCGGCGAGTTTCCGGCGAATCTCCGGTGAATCTCCGGCGAGTTTCCGGTAAACTTTTTATCTTTAGGACTGTTAGAGGTCGGGTCAAATCGCGTTGACCGTTGACTTCTAGTCGACCGTTGACCGTTGACCGTTGACTTTTAGTTGACCGTTGACTTTTAGTTGACTGTTGACTTTGACCAATTGACCAGTCTAGTTAGTAGTTTAAATTGTTTTAATCGGTGAATCTAAATCGATGCAGACCGAGAATTATTGGCGAAATTCGAGTAACATTGATCATAGTCCATCGAAAAGTCAAACTAATTGCTAAGGTGAGGACGAGTTGTGTTTTCTTCCTATATAAATATATTTAAAATAATTACTTAGTTTAAGGTTAAGCCGAGTATACCTACGAGTTACATATATGATAAGTAACCGTATTTGTTTGATTCGTGTATTATTATTTACAATAATTATAAAAATATATATTATTTTTAAAAGAAAGAGAACTAGTATTTTAGGGTTGGAAATTAATACGGGAATTTTAATGTTTGTTGCGTGTTGTTGTGAAAATAATATTTGCATGATTAAATAAGTGTTTGTGAATTGGAAATGCGGGTGAACCGCAAAGTATTTGCAAGGAATAGCCTTGTAGTTGTTTGTTGGCTTATGGACGCGGGTATGCGGGTAAGCCAGGATTGGCTGACGAGCTACCGTGAGTGTTGTGCAGGGATGACGTGCTTCGGCACTAGGGATCCGGTATGCACGAGAGAGAGATTTGTGCAGGGATGATGTGCTTCGGCACTAGGGATCCGGTATGCACGGGGGGTAGCGTGTCTTGACACGGGGTATCCGAGCCGCGTATTGGCGGTTATCCATGTTCTCATGGATTTGTTTGTTGTGTGTGTGTCATGGACACGTGGTTGCCTGCTCGTCTTAGGTTTAGACTTTGTGATGGTTTGAGTATATTTGTATGTGGAGAATCCGTGAGGTATAAGGCTTGCCCCACTGAGTAATCTCCCGATTACTCACCCCTCTCTTTTTACAGGTAATCGTGTTGAGTAGTTTCGGAGAGTGGAAGTTGTGATGGGTCCCAAAGATCCAGATTGCTTATTTTATTACTTCGATAGTAGTTGTTGAATAAGACTTTTAATTTTGTATTATTGTTGTTTGGCGACAATGTTGGGATGTCCAATTAAACTATTTGAATAATTTGGATATTTTCGGTTAAGTTGGTTATTACTTGGTTTATAAGTTAATTTTGAATGCTGTGCCTTGGAAGTAAGAACCGGGGTGTCACATTTTCTTTCAAAAAATAGCCAAATCTGAAACTCCAAAGCCTGCACTCGGTCAATGCACTCGATCAGAGGCCCGAGCTCAAGGAGAAGACAAAAATGATCAAACTCGGCCACCAAACCGAGCTGATGTAACCGAGCTCAAGGGTAAAGCTGTTCAAGAAGAGAAAAGGGTACCTTACATTCCCCCTCCTTATGTTCCCAAGCTTCCTTTTTCTGGGAGATTCAAGCAGGAACTCTTGGAGAAGGCTACATCTGATTTCAAAAGTGCAGTGGACAAGCTTGAGCAGATAATGCCTTTGGAAACTATCTTGTCCATTATCCCCAGCCAGGAGAACATCCTTAGAGAAGAACTGCTGAGGAGAAAGATGAAAGTTGACAGTATGAAAGAAGTGAAATATGACTGCAAGGCAAGTCATAGGAGAGAGGGTGATCAAGGATAAGCTTGAAGACCCAGGTTCATTCACTCTTCCATGCTCTATAGGGACTCTAAACTTTAAAAGTATTCTCTGTGACCTTGGAGCTGCTGTCAGCCTTATGCCTCTGTCTATAGCTCAGAAGCTAAAAGTAGAGGACTTCAGACCCTGTAATATAACCCTAGTGCTAGCTGATGGTACAAAAAGATCCCCACAGGGAATGCTGAAGGATCTTCCTATGAAGATAGGTGAGGTAACAGTTCTTGCTGACTTTGTGGTTTTGAAAATGGATGAAGAACTAGCAGATCATCTTATTCTAGGAAGACCATTCCTGGCAACTGCTGGGACTATGATTGATGTGAAGGGAGGTAAGATTGCTCTTAACCTGGTTGACAATATGAGGATGATGTTTGATATCTACCCACAATAGAGAGACAGATCTTCTCCGTTAAGGAATTAAATGAGAGCACTGATGAGTTGTTGAGAAACCTTATGAAGATCACTGAAGCCAGCATTGGTAAAGGATAGTAAAGCTGGATCAGGAGTCAGTCAGGGCATAGCTGGATGTGAAACAGAGTTTAAGGTTGCAGAAAAGACAAGTTTGAATCAAGCTCGACCTGTTAACTCGGTCTACAAACAGAGTCAAGCTCTCACATGTCCGGATGTATCTAACTCGATGAACAAACTCGGTTTGCAGACCGAGCCTGACATTTGTGGGCCGTATGAGTGGATTGCACTTAAGGAAAGGTCCAATTGGCAGGACAAAGCTATAGTGGAGCTAGAAGACACTGTGAAAGAGCTGAAAGATCAAATCAAGTCTCTCCAAGGGAAGACCAATCAAGGACCAGAAAACATCAAGGGTATCCCACCTGATATAGCTATAACTCTAGTTAGCAAGAAGGGAAGTGAACTCACATCAGAATGGTCTAGAAAAATAGACTACCCACCTGATCAAGAGGTAGCTTACCTAGAGGAGGAAGCTATTGAGAGTCAGTTTGCTGATTGGTCAAGGGAGCACGATGAGTTTGCTGATCTACCCACCAAGGAAAAGAGGACCTCAGTTCCTCTCTTACAGCCTCCATGAATCCAGTAAGGAAGTCAAGCTTAGTGACTTTAAACAAGCTCACTTGGGAGGAAGTCCCATGACTATCTTTGTAAATATTTTGCTTTAAGGTTTCTTGTTTCTTTTAATATGTTTTCTAGTAGTTTTGTTGGTCAGGTTTGAGATTTCAGGATTATGCAAAGGAAGGCAGGGAAGCCCAGAAAATCAGACTCGACCAATTAGCTCGATCAACCAGACCGAGTCAAAATCTCAACAAATCAAGCTCGGCCATCAAGCTCGGTTTGCCAAACCGAGCTACCCCTCTAGAGGTCAACAATAAAGCTCGGACAGTCTAACTCGATCAGCCTGGCCGAGTTAGATCTTCATCACAAAACCACTCGGACATCAAATTCGACCATGTGACCGAGTTAGAACACCCAACCCAGAGGTACAACTCCACTCTTCACCATTGTTTATACCATTCATCTTTAGTTTTGCTTATTGTTTTTCAGCTTTGAACCTTCCTTTGAATCTTTTATTACACAAGGGACTGTGTAATTCAAGTTTGGGGGAGGGTTTGAGATGCATTTGATATCGTTTACTATTTTCTTATTTCAAATTTTGCACATTGAGTCTGCATAGCATCTCATCTATTTGCATAAGAAAAACCATAAAAATTTGAAAAATTTCAGAAAAGCATTCCACAAAAACAGAGTGTTCATGTAGATTGCATTCATGTTTAGGATTGAGTCTAGATGCATTTCATATAGAATTGTGCATCTGCATAGGGGACTATGATGATAAAAGCCTTGTAAGCATGCTGGGTTATGAAATAGTCTCAATGCCCTAGTTAATAGTTGTCTAATGCATGCCTGTAAGCTTGAAGCATAAGACCGCACCATGCCTAGATTGCATTGTTTGATATTTAGTCTTGGCTGAAGCATGTCCTGATCTGATATCATCCCCTATCTATTAGAACCTTAAACTGAATTGCAATTATCATGTTTATGCTTTTGATTTGAACTCATGGATACCTCACACATATTTGGATTCTCTTACTCTTTTCACCACTCTTGTGAATCCAAATAGCTGATTCCCATCATTGGAACAGTTACCCCTACCCCTAACCTTGACCTTCCTTTCAAGCCAACAATACTCTTTGTGTGAATGTGAGGCCTATTTCTTTGATTGAGCTTGGTAGAAAGTGTTAGGTCTGTGCCGACAAGAACGGTTTCTCATATATATAGTTCTGGTTCATTATATTTGAGCTAGATAGAACTAGGTGGGGAACTGAACTGTGGTGAGGAGGATATACTGGAATTTAGAATAAGGGATTTAGCTCGGTTGTATAAGCTCGGTTAGGAGACCGAGTTCACACCTCGAGTTCACTAAACCGAGTTTAATTTTCATTTTGGGATTCAAGGAGAAGAAAAGAAGAGAAAGGAAAGAAAAGAAGTTCTGGGAAAAGGTCTAAGCTGAAAATAAGAAAGCTGCTTCTAGTAAAGGATTTGGGATTTGAAAATAAGTAAAGAAATGTATAGGCTCAGAAAGCATAAAAAGGAAAGAAAGGCAAAGAGCCTGAAGTGTCTGAATGAATAAGAAGAATAGAAGAGCCTTAGTTTTAAAAGAACCCAATCCGCTAGCATAAGCATGAAAAACAAGAACCCTTTTCCTTAGAATGAATCAATAAAGAAAGAAGAGTGAGTTGATCCAAATAGGACTCATGGCAGAAAAGTGCCTAAGGGTAGATTTAGGATCACCTTCTGGGTTTAGGATTAGGTGGTAGCAGGATCTTTTTATATGGGATGGGTAGATGAGAACATGTTCTTGTATGCATCGGTTGGCTATCTTACCTTTAGCCTTCTTCTAAAGCTCAGTCTATTCTTGAGAGTCCCATGATATCTATTGTTTAAACCTGTTACAAAAAGGGCCATCTTTGCCTGTTAACCTTTCCCTTAGCCAAATGAGTTCATTGATATTGCATAAACTTGATCCATGGTTACAGAATGAATGAATGTTAAAGGGAATGATTGATTTGATTGCATGTGTAGGTTAAGGCTAGTGTCAGGTTTGTTCTGAAGGGTATGGCTAAAGTTTTAAAAGTAAGGTTTACTTGTTGATGCATTCTAGAAATACTAACTAGGACCTTGATGCTACTACCTTTATCAGCATGTTTTGGCTCTGAGTTCCAGCATTTCATCAACTTCACCAGCTTATATCTTATATGTTTGCTTGAGGGCAATCAAAGACTAAGTTTGGGGGAGTTGATGTCTCTGCATTTTACTACTTTTAAACTTGCATTTCCATCCATTTTAGCATAGTTTCATCACTAGTTTCACTCCATATCTATCCATTTCACTCAAATTGGATTCATAATAGGGTTTGCATATATATTGCAATTTGGAGTTGTTATCAGGTGTTAAATGAGCTTTTGGGGGCTATTCTGGACAAGAAGGTGAATGCTGTTTTTAGGCTCTGAATTGCACTCGACCACATGCACTCGATTAGGCAACCAGAGTTAGAGGCGTGGGAACAACACCACTCGATCACATGCACTCGACCATGCAACCAGAGTTAGAGGCAGAGGAACAATTGCACTCGGTTACATGCACTCAACTTCATGACCGAGCTGGAGGCAGAGTGGAGACAGCACTCGGACAAGAGCACTCGACTTGAAGCAAGACCGAGTGCAAAGCAATCCACCAACACCACTCGGTTACATGCACTCGACTTCATGACCGAGCTGGAGGCAGAGTGGAGATAACACTCGGACAAGAGCACTCGACCACGTACACTCGACCACCAAACCGAGTTAAGGCAACCGAGTCTGAGGATCCAAAGCCTGAAGCGACACCACTCGATCACACCACTCGACCAGAGGAACCCGAGCTCAAGGCAGCCGACCTAAGGACTTTAGTTTATTTTGTCTTTTTGTACTAGGGCTTTTGACCTAGAGTATTTATACTCTAATTAGGTCAACAGCCGCAGAATGAACGTTTTTTATTCTCTTTGTTCTCTGAAAACCTCTCTAGATCTATCTGATTTTGTATTTGCAATTACTTTTGATCCTTTGATGCTTTTAAGTTTATTTCTTCTATTCCTTCTTCATCTCAATCTCTAGATTATGATGATGGAAACTATTTCATTTTCTGGGTTTGTGATTTTGATGATGAAGTCTGAGTAGTGATTTAGGGTTCTTGAGGATGAGTTAGATCTGGGTTATGATTCATGGTGATTCTAGCTGATTTAGGGTTCTAAAGCTTAAGATCTCTTCTGGGTTAGCTGTTTTTAATGCTGATTCCCTATACACCCACTTGGGATCTGATCTTGGTGTTTCCTTGCACATCACTTGTGAAACACCAGATCTGCTAATACAAGAGATCTGGAGCTTCTTTCCAATGATTGATCAAGGATCATAGGAAAGCAAGTTGTAGTTTGACATTTATGAGCTGATTCTTAATGCTTATTCTCTTTATGTTTCATTGGAATGCTATCTGAGTGTTAGTGACAGTCAATGGGGCATAGGTGTGGATTCCAAGATTAGGAAGTTTAGAGAATCTGGTGGTAGTTGTAACTGGGAAGTGGAACTATCACTCTGTTGATGCTCATAGTTGACAGATCCCTTCTATGAAGTTGTTTATTAGATCACTAGCTTTCACCATGATGAATCCCAGATCCAGAACTCATCCTTAGGACCTTTCTCTTCCTTGATAGTTTTCTACTTTTTGATACTCTGTTTTTTCTGTTCTTAGCTTACTCTGTTTTCAGTTTCTTTTGTTGATTATGAATCTCTGTTTCTAGTTTCTTTTACTGTTTATTAGTTCTTGCTTTAAGTTATTTCATCCTGTTACTTCCAACCAGTTTAATTGGCTTGAATTAGATAGATTTGCTACATCCTGATTGCCTACAATAGTGCCGATTGGATTCGATAGCCCTTTGTACTACAAATTGGGCAATAGGTAGCTTTAGGTGTAGAAACCTAGTTATCAGCCTACAATGCCTGCTTGTTGCTACTCTTGAACATCGCCATGTAATTGTTACAGATCCAACTTCATTGAGTACACTTCAACAGTTAGATTCACTATCCTTTGTACTTTGAATGGTCCAAACTCCGTTTTTGGGACTATCAGCCTGCAAATGGCAAAATCCTTGTTAATCAAAGCATTGTTTCATTATATTAACATTTATAGGTGCTGGTTTAGTCTTAATATGTGTCATCTTGCCACAACTCCCAACTTCACCCTCAGAAACTCCTATGAGATTCAAAGAAGTATCAGAATTGTGGGATAAGGTATAATGTTTGTTACTTACCTTGGCTTCCTTCTCCACCTTGGTAGCAAGGTTTATCACGTCATCAAGAGTCCTAATAGGCTAAATGTCTGCAATTGATGAAGTTTCATCACTCAATACTTGTACAAAGCCAACAATGCCTGCTTGTTGCTACTCTTGAACGTCGCCAAGCAATTGTTAGAGATCCAACTTCATTGAGTACACTTCAACAGTTAGATTCACAATCATTTGTACTATGACTGGTCCAAACTCCGTTTTGAGGACTATTAGCCTGCAAATGGCCAAATCCTTGTTAATCAAAGCATTGTTTCTTCATATTAACATCCATAGGTGTTGGTTAAGTCTCTATATGTGTGATCTTGCCACAACTCCCAACTTCACCCGCTGAAACTGTTATGGGATTCATAGAAGTATCTGAATTGTGGGATAAGGTATAACGTTTGTTTCTTACCTTGGCTTTCTTCTCCACCTTGGTAGCTAGCTTTATCACGTCATCAAGAGTCCTAATAGGCTGAAGCTCAGCCATTGATGAAGTTTCATCACTCAATCCTTGTACAAAGCCTACATTGCCTCCATGTTGCTGCTCTTGAACATCACCAAGCAATTATTAGAGATCCAACTTCATTGAGTACACTTCAACAGTTAGATTCACTATCCTTTGTACTTTTCCTGGTCATAATTCCGTTTTTGGGACTATCAGCCTGTAAATGGCCAAATCCTTGTTAATCAAAGCTTTGTTTCTTCATATTAACATCCATAGGTGCTGGTTTAGTTCCTTGTTTATCAAAGCTTTGTTTCCTTATATTAACATCCATAGGTGCTGATTTAGTCTCAATATGTGTCTTCTTACCACAACTCCCAACTTCACCTTCAGAAACTCCAATGGGATTCAAAGAAGTATCTGAATTATGGGATAAGGTATAATGTTTGTTTCTTACCTTGGTTTTCTTCTCCACATTGGTAGCAAGCTTTATCACGTCATCAAAAGTCCTAATAGGCTGAAGCTCAGCCATTCATGAAGTTTCATCACTCAATCCTTGTACAAAGCCTACGATGCCTACATGTTGCTACTCTTGAAGATCGACAAGCAATTGTTGGAGATCAAACTTCATTGAGTACACTTCAACAGTTAGATTCACTATCCTTTGTACTTTGACAGGTCCTAACTTCGTTTTTGGGACTATCAGCCTGCAAATGGCCAAATCCTTGTTAATCAAAGCATTTTTTCTTCATAATAACATCAATAGGTGCTGATTTAGTCTCAATATGTGTCTTCTTGCCACAACTCCCAACTTCACCCTCAGAAACTCCTATGGAATTCAAAGAAGTATCTGAATTTTGGGATAAGGGATAATGTTTGTTTCTTACTTTTTATTTTTTATCCACCTTGGTAACAAGTTTTATCACGTCATCAAGAGTCCTAATAGGTTGAGGCTCAGCAATTGATGAAGTTTCATCACTCAATCCATGTGCAAAGCCTACAATGCCTGCTTGTTGCTACTCTTGAACATCGCCAAGCAATTGTTAGAGATCCAACTTCAATGAGTACACTTCAACAGGTAGATTCACTATCCTTTGTACTTTGACTTGTCATAAATCCGTTTTTAGGACTATCAGCCTGTAAATGGACAAATCCTTGTTAATCAAAGCATTGTTTCTTCATATTAACATCTGTAGGTGCTGGTTTAGTCTCAATATGTGTCTTCTTGCCAATACTCCGAGTTTCACCCTCTTAAACTCATATGGGATGCATAGAAGTATCTGAATTATGGGATAAGGTATAACGTTTGTTTCTTACCTTGGTTTTCTTCTCCACCTTGGTAGCAAGCTTTATCACGTCATCAAGAGTCCTAATAGGCTGAAGCTTAGCAATTGATGAAGTTTCATCACTCAATCCTTGTACAAAGCCTACAATGACTGCTTGTTGCTACTCTTGAACATCACCAAGTAATTGTTAGAGATCCACCTTCATTGAGTACACTTCAATAGTTAGATTCACTATCCTTTGTACTTTGACTGGTCATAACTCCGTTTTTGGGACTATCAGACTGTAAATGGCCAAATCCTTGTTAATCAAAGCATTGTTTCTTCATATTAACATCCATAGGTGCTGGTTTGGTCTCAATAAGTTTCTTCTTACTACAACTCCTAACTTCACCCTCAGAAACTCCTATGGGTACAAAGAAGTATCTAATTTGTGGGATAAGGTATAACGTTTGTTTCTTACCTTGGCTTTCTTCTCCACCTTGGTAGCAAGCTTTATCACGTCATCAAGAGTCCTAATATGCTGAAGCTTAGCAATTGATGAAGTTTCATCACTCAATCCTTGTACAAAGCCTACAATGCCTGCATGTTGCTGCTCTTGAACATCACTAATCAATTGTTGGATATCCAACTTCATTGAGTACACTTCAACAGTTAGATTCACAATCCTTTGTACTTTGACTGGTAATAACTCGGTTTTTGGGATTATCAGCCTGCAAATGGTCAATCCTTGTTAATCAATGCATTGTTTCTTCATATTAACATCCATAGGTGCTGGTTAAGTCTCAATATGTGTCTTCTTAACACAATTTCCAACTTCATTCTCAGAAACTCCTATAGGATTCAAAGAAGTATATGAATTGTGGGATAAGGTATAACGCTTGTTTCGTACCTTGTATTTCTTCTCCACCTTTGTAGCAAGCTTTATCAGGTCATCAAGAGTCCTAATAGGCTGAAGGTCAGCCATTGATGAAGTTTCGGCACTCAATCCCTGTACAAAGCCTACAATGCCTGCATGTTGCTACTTTTGAACATCACCAAGCAATTGTTAGAGATCCAACTTCATTGAGTACACTTCAACAGTTAGATTCACTATCTTTTGTACTTTGACTGATCATAACTCTTTTTTTAGGACTATCAGCATGCAAATAACCAAATCTTTGTTAATCAAGGCATTGTTTCTTCATATTAACATCCGTAGGTGCTGGTTTTGTCTCAATACGTGTCTTCTTACTACAACTCCCAATTCACCCTCAGAACCTCCTATGGGATTCAAAGAAGTATATGAATTATGGGATAAGGTATAACGTTTGTTTCTTACCTTGGCTTTCTTCTCCACCTAGGTAGCAAGCTTTATCACGTCATCAAGAGTCCTAATAGGCTGAAGCTCAGCCATTGATGAAGTTTCATCCTCAATCCTTGTACAAAGCCTACAATGCCTGCTTGTTGCTGCTCTTGAGTATTGCCAAGCAATTGTTAGAGATCCAACTTCATTGAGTACACTTCAACAGTTAGATTCACTATCCTTTGTACTTTGACTGGTCCGAACTTCGTTTTGGGACTATCAGCCTGCAAATGGCCAAATTCTTGTTAATCAAAGCATCGTTTCTTCATATTTACATCTATAGGTGCTGATTTAGTCTCAATATGTGTCTTCTTACTACAACTCCCAACTTCACCGTCAGAAACTCCTATGGGATTCAAAGAAGTATATGATTTATGGGATAAGGTATAACGTTTGCTTCTTACCTTGGATTTCTTCTCCACCTTGGTAGCAAGCTTTATTACGTCATCAAGACTCCTAATAGGCTGAAGCTCAGACATTGATGAAGTTTGATCACTAAATCCTTGTACAAAGCCTACAATGACTACTTGTTGCTACTCTTGAACATCACCAGGCAATTGTTAGTGATCCAACTTCATTGAGTAAACATCAACAGTTAGATTCACTATCCTTTGTACTTTGACTGGTCATAACTCTGTTTTTGGGAATATCAGACTGTAAATGGCCAAATCCTTGTTAGTCAAAGCATTGGTTCTTCAAATTAACATCCATAAGTGCTGGTTTAGTCTCAATATGTGTCTTCTTGCCAAAACTCCGAACTTCACCCTCTGAAACTCCTATGGGATGCATTGAAGTATCTGAATTATGGGATAAGGTATAACGTTTGTTTCTTACCTTGGATTTCTTCTCCACTTTGGTAGCAAGCTTTATCACATCATCAAGAGTCCTAATAGGCTGAAGTTCAGCCATTGATGAAGTTTCATCACTCAATCCTTGTACAAAGCCTACAATGCCTGCATGTTGCTACGTTTGAACATCACCAAGCAATTGTTAGAGATCCAACTTCATTGAGTACACTTCAACAGTTAGATTCACTATCCTTTGTACTTTGACTGATCATAACTCCGTTTTTAAGACTATCAGCATGCAAATGGCCAAATCCTTGTTAATCAAGGCATTGTTTCTTCATATTAACATCCATAGGTGTGGTTTAGTCTCAATATGTGTCTTCTTGCCACAACTCCCAACTTCACCCTCGAAAACTCCATTGGGATTCAAAGTAGTATATGAACTGTGAGATAAGGTATAACGTTTTTTTCTTACCTTGGCTTTCTTCTCCACCTTGGTAGCAAGCTTTATCACGTCATCAAGAGTCCTAATATGCTTAAGCTTAGCAATTGATGAAGTTTCATCACTCAATCCTTGTACAAAGCCTACAATGACTGCATGTTTCTACTCTTGAACATCACCAAGCAATTGTTAGAGATCCAACTTCATTAAGACCACTTCAACAGTTAGATTCACTATCCTTTGTACTTTGACTTGTCATAACTCTGTTTTTTGGGACTATCAGCCTGTAAATGGCCAAATCTTTGTTTATCAAAGCATTGTTTGGTTATATTAACATCCATAGGTGCTGATTTAGTCTCAATATGTGTGTTCTTGCCACAACTCCCAACTTCACCCTCAGAAACTCCAATGGGATTCAAAGAAGTATCTGAATTATGGGATAAGGTATAACGTTTGTTTCTTACCTTTTATTTTTTCTCCACCTTGGTAACAAGCTTTATCACGTCATCAAGAGTCCTAATAGGTTGAGGCTCAGCAATTGATGAAGTTTCATCACTCAATCCATGTGCAAAGCCTACAATGCCTGCTTGTTGCTGCTCTTGAACATCGCCAAGCAATTGTTAGAGATCCAACTTCATTGAGTACACTTCAACAGTTAGATTCACTATCCTTTGTACTTTGACTGGTTCCTAAATTCGTTTTTGGGACTATCAGCCTGCAAATGGCCAAATCCTTGTTTATCAAAGCATTGTTTCCTTATATTAACATCCATAGGTGCTGATTTAGTCTCAATATGTGTCTTCTTACCACAACTCCCAACTTCAGCTTCAGAAACTCCAATGGGATTCAAAGAAGTATCTGAATTATGGGATAAGGTATAACGTTTGTTTCTTACCTTGGTTTTCTTCTCCACCTTGGTAGCAAGCTTTATCACGTCATCAAAAGTCCTAATAGGTTGAAGCTCAGCCATTCATGAAGTTTCATCACTCAATCCTTGTACAAAGCCTACGATGCCTACATGTTGCTACTCTTGAAGATCGACAAGCAATTGTTGGAGATCAAACTTCATTGAGTACACTTCAACAGTTAGATTCACTATCCTTTGTACTTTGACAGGTCCTAACTTCGTTTTTGGGACTATCAGCCTGCAAATGGCCAAATCCTTGTTAATCAAAGCATTGTTTCTTCATAATAACATCAATAGGTGCTGATTTAGTCTCAATATGTGTCTTCTTGCCACAACTCCCAACTTCACCCTCAGAAACTCCTATGGAATTCAAAGAAGTATCTGAATTTTGGGATAAGGTATAATGTTTGTGATATAAGATTGGAATCCACCAAACTTATGACCACAAGATAATCAAGAGTTTACAAGTTTTGTTGCGGAAGTGGGCGTGAAGTCGAGATGGAAGGTGGTGACTTTGATTGACTCTCTCAATCGAAGGGGTTGATTGACTCTCTCAATCTGTGAACGAAATAGATTATTTGAATCACACAAACAAGCTAAGTCGCAGTCTCTAAAGATTTAAGTGAATCACACACTTAAAGCCTAAAGAAAGAAACAATTCTTCAAGAAAACACACTTGAAAGAAAAGAACAAAATACTTTGATTAATTCTGGATTGAAAAGGTGATTTACAATGAAAGAATGATTGAGCTTATATAGGGGCTCAGTAAAACGTTCCTAAAGTCTAGAATAGAAAAGAAATCGCAAATTAAATGAAAACTAGCCGTTGGTGACATAAAGAGTGAATCGGCCAAAATAAGGAAATGTGAGTTGTGCTTGAGCCTTGACAACTTGGAGGAGAATGTAGAGTGTCTAGGAACATTCTGGTTGATGTAGTAAAGCTTCAAGTCGTGGCTTAAATTCAGGGAATATAGCTGTTGGAGAGTAATGGCGAGAGGCTCCAAATAAGGCAAGTGTAGATTCTCTTGGTTTAGAAATTGAATATCTTTCCAACCAAAACCGTTCTTGGTATGATTCCAAATTTCCCTGATTCTCTGATGAACCAAGATTCCATAACAAGTCGTTTCATAGCTTAATTCATCCTGGTTTGGTCGTAAGCCTCCAATTAAGGCGCATATATCCAAATCGGGTAAGTTGGGAATCACCCGGTTTGTAAACTGAATAACTCCTTCGTCTGAACTCGAATTTGGATGATTCCAATTCTCTGAGGGCCTATATTGGATTAGAATTGTATACCAAGTGGTTTCATACCTTAAGTCCTTCTGGTCTGGTCGGGGTGCTTTAATAAGTGGTCGTATGTCTCCATTGGGTCCTTTGGAGGTCTGCCGGTATGTAACTCCAATATCTTCTTCATGTGAAAAGCTTTGGGGATGAATCTTCTTCTTGTTGTTCTCTAGATGAGGTGAGTATATATCCCAAGTGGTTTTGGAGCTAGAAAGGTCGGTCGTGGTCTTCATTTGAGCTGAAGGAAGCTCGCATGTCTCCTTAACTCGTCTTGGCTCCATTGAGTGCTCCGGCTCAGCTTTGGTTCGCCCTCCTCGGTTTGCTTTGGTTCGATCAGGGCTGACGACCGCATCATACCCTCCCTCTTCAAAAAGTTTTGTCCTCAAAACTTGTTCATATGCACAACGATAAAGCAAGTTAGTATTTCGCTTTACTTGAGGGTTTAGGGAATTACCTTGTGTCTTTGTTCGAGTGTAGCTCGGGCATGGTCGGTATGGGGTATCTGGTGGTTCTTTTTTGATTAGAAAAGAATTAATGACGCCTCCCCAAGGTTTGTTGCTGACTCTGTTGGGCAGCATGGCAACCGTCTTTGTGAAATCTCCTCTTTCACACTTTGTATCGCCGTTGATTCTCTGTGGTTGGTACTCTTGTTGCTTCTCCTTTGTTCCTACAATGGTTTCTACACTTTGGGAAAGAAACAAGTGTGTCATGGAAGTCATGGTATTATTATAAGAAAAGGAACATGAATCAGATTGGATCACTTGATCTAGTTCCTCGTTGACATGCGGTTTAAGATAAACAATCAGAGCTATAGGTTTTGCCACTGAAATTTTATCTTCTTTAGATTCTTCTAGATTTAACAAATTCATGATCACGGTCTTAGAATCATCAGAGATTATTTGAAGCAATGAGGCACTTACCTGATTAAAACTCTCGATGAGTTTTGTTTCCTTTGATGCCACGACATATTGAGTAAAGTTGTGATCCGGTGGCTCTTCTTGCATTAGAATGAAGCTGGGGGTAACTTCATCTTTCTGAGGGCATAGTTTTCTCATCGTGTGCTCCATGTCTTGATCTAGACCTGCATCATTAACCCTTGGCGAAGACAAGCACATTATACTAGAATTGGAAATTTCAAAACCAGATTGTGCTAAACAAACACTTGAGTTAGATGAATTCGGTTTTGGTTCAAGTGTTGTAACATTAACTACTTGTCTTTCAGGACATACTGCAGCAAAGTGACCCCTCTTATGGCATCTATAACATATTACTTCTCTTGACTTAGAATGCTTAGAAGACTTACCTTGAATTCCTTTGTCTTGCTGTTCACGCAATGGCTTTGCACTCGGGTCTTTAGCTATGGCTTGGGGATTGGACTTTGTCTTCTTTTCCTTTTCTTGAGTTGTTGACTTAGACTCAGTCTTCTCCTTTAGAGTAGGTGTGGGCGTTTCCTTTGGCTTGGGTCTGTAAGCATCTTTAGATGTAGTCCTTTGGTTTGAGCTTGTTACTAGAATTCGTCTTCTTGGCTCAGGATTGGTGTAGATTCGTAAATTGTGTTGGCGCATGTTGCTAGCATCCTCCACGAATTCTGTATACAAGAGTTGCTTCATCTCTTCCCAAGAAGATTCTGGTTCCTCATACTCAAGACGAATGTATGCATCTTGTTCCCAATGCCTAAAGGCATCTTCAGTTAACGTATCCTCCGCATAACATGTCTTTTCATCCTCCGAAATTTGGTTAGATGAAAACCATTCCTCCATTTCTTGTTCCCAACGCAAATAGGCTTCTGGTCCTTGGTGATGCCCTGCAAAGTTAATGTAGTGGGATTCATCTCTTCCAGCCTCACTTACGTCTTCATCCTCTTTGGCGTATTCTTTTCCGAAATCATCTCTTCCAGCCTCACTTTTTTCTAAGTTCTTCTCATCAAACTCTTCTTCGCTCTCCTGCTCATATTCTTCTTCGTACTCTGGTTCCTCACCAAAGTTAACTTCTGAATTTGCTTCATAGGATTGATTGGTGTATCTTAAACTGATTTGAGAATTAGTCTCACCGAAATCTTCTTCATCAATCGGATCAGTTTCACCCAAACTGATTTGAGAGTCAGTTTCTTCACACCACGGTCTATCTTCATGGTAAGACTCCACGAAGTTTTCTGGTTCTCTTTCGTAACTGAAGCCCTCATGGTCGTTTGGCTCTTCCTCATGCCATGACTCATCTCCGTTACTGATTTGGGAATCATTATCTCCATTCCGTGAATCAGTTTCCTCCTCACACCAACTCTGGTGGATGGAATCATCTCGGCTACAATCTGGTGGTTCCGGTTCAGGTTCTTCTTTATAAGGTTCATCACCATAGTCAGAGCCTGAGTAGTCTTCGTGAGGCCATGGGGGTGTCTCATAACCAGTTTCTTCATCGGACCATCCATGGTTTGACTCTTCTTGCTCGGAGTCATAGGGTCTTGAATCGTAAGAACCTTCTTCTTCTTCTGAATAATCTCCCATGGCTGCCTTCCTTGGACTTTCTCTTGCACAAACAAAGGATACAGAGGTTTAAAGCGTAGCAAGTTAATATAACTCAAAAAGGAAAGAGCAAATCAATTGTATAGAAATATGGGAAATTTTCTCACTTTTGTTTTGTTTTTTTTTTTACTTTTTTTAAAGAAAATAAAATTAAGACATGAAAATATTAATTAAGCAAAAATAAAATTAACTTTTTTATATATATAGTTTTAATCCAAATAAAAATCGAAATAAACAAATAACTAAAATAAATTAAAACAAAAACGATTTTTTTTATGGGTTTTCTGTGATAAATTCAAAACAAATAGCAAACTGAAGCAATACTCGTTTTTTTTTTTAATAAAGTAAGTATTCAGAAATAAAGACAAAGCAATTTTTGTGGATTCTTTTTTTTTTTTGAGTTTATAAAATTCAAATAAACAGAAACAAAGAAAACAATTTTTATGGGTTTTCGATTTGATGAATGAAACAAAAAAACTGGATAGAAATAACAAAAACAAAAGATAAAGAACAAAAGCACCTTGATAGGAACTTGTGCTCTGATACCAGATGATATAAGATTGGAATCCACCAAACTTATGACCACAAGATAATCAAGAGTTTACAAGTTTTGTTGCGGAAGTGGGCGTGAAGTCGAGATGGAAGGTGGTGACTTTGATTGACTCTCTCAATCGAAGGGGTTGATTGACTCTCTCAATCTGTGAACGAAATAGATTATTTGAATCACACAAACAAGCTAAGTCGCAGTCTCTAAAGATTTAAGTGAATCACACACTTAAAGCCTAAAGAAAGAAACAATTCTTCAAGAAAACACACTTGAAAGAAAAGAACAAAATACTTTGATTAATTCTGGATTGAAAAGGTGATTTACAATGAAAGAATGATTGAGCTTATATAGGGGCTCAGTAAAACGTTCCTAAAGTCTAGAATAGAAAAGAAATCGCAAATTAAATGAAAACTAGCCGTTGGTGACATAAAGAGTGAATCGGCCAAAATAAGGAAATGTGAGTTGTGCTTGAGCCTTGACAACTTGGAGGAGAATGTAGAGTGTCTAGGAACATTCTGGTTGATGTAGTAAAGCTTCAAGTCGTGGCTTAAATTCAGGGAATATAGCTGTTGGAGAGTAATGGCGAGAGGCTCCAAATAAGGCAAGTGTAGATTCTCTTGGTTTAGAAATTGAATATCTTTCCAACCAAAACCGTTCTTGGTATGATTCCAAATTTCCCTGATTCTCTGATGAACCAAGATTCCATAACAAGTCGTTTCATAGCTTAATTCATCCTGGTTTGGTCGTAAGCCTCCAATTAAGGCGCATATATCCAAATCGGGTAAGTTGGGAATCACCCGGTTTGTAAACTGAATAACTCCTTCGTCTGAACTCGAATTTGGATGATTCCAATTCTCTGAGGGCCTATATTGGATTAGAATTGTATACCAAGTGGTTTCATACCTTAAGTCCTTCTGGTCTGGTCGGGGTGCTTTAATAAGTGGTCGTATGTCTCCATTGGGTCCTTTGGAGGTCTGCCGGTATGTAACTCCAATATCTTCTTCATGTGAAAAGCTTTGGGGATGAATCTTCTTCTTGTTGTTCTCTAGATGAGGTGAGTATATATCCCAAGTGGTTTTGGAGCTAGAAAGGTCGGTCGTGGTCTTCATTTGAGCTGAAGGAAGCTCGCATGTCTCCTTAACTCGTCTTGGCTCCATTGAGTGCTCCGGCTCAGCTTTGGTTCGCCCTCCTCGGTTTGCTTTGGTTCGATCAGGGCTGACGACCGCATCAGTTTGTTTCTTACCTTTTATTTTTTCTCCACCTTGGTAACAAGTTTTATCACGTCATCAAGAGTCCTAATAGGTTGAGGCTCAGCAATTGTTGAAGTTTCATCACTCAATCCATGTGCAAAGCCTACAATGCCTGCTTGTTGCTACTCTTGAACATCGCCAAGCAATTGTTAGAGATCCAACTTCAATGAGTACACTTCAACAGGTAGATTCACTATCCTTTGTACTTTGACTTGTCATAACTCCGTTTTTAGGACTATCAGCCTGTCAATGGCCAAATCCTTGTTAATCAAAGCATTTTTTCTTCATATTAACATCCGTAGGTGCTGGTTTAGTCTCAATATGTGTCTTATTGCCAATACTCCGAGTTTCACCCTCTTAAACTCATATGGGATGCATAGAAGTATCTGAATTATGGGATAAGGTATAACGTTTGTTTCTTACCTTGGTTTTCTTCTCCACCTTGGTAGCAAGCTTTATCACGTCATCAACAGTCCTAATAGGCTAAAGCTCAGCCAATGATGAAGTTTCATCACTCAATCCTTCTACAAAGCCCACAATGCCTGCTTGTTGCTGCTCTTGAGTATTGCCAAGCAATTGTTAGAGATCCAACTTCATTGAGTACACTTCAACAGTTAGATTTACTATCCTTTGTACTTTGACTGGTCCGAACTTCGTTTTGGGACTATCAGCCTGCAAATGGCCAAATTCTTGTTAATCAAAGCATCGTTTCTTGATATTTACATCTATAGGTGCTGATTTAGTCTCAATATGTGTCTTCTTACTACAACTCCCAACTTCAGCCTCAGAAACTCCTATGGGATTCAAAGAAGTATATGATTTATGGGATAAGGTATAACGTTTGCTTCTTACCTTGGATTTCTTCTCCACCTTGGTAGCAAGCTTTATTACGTCATCAAGACTCCTAATAGGCTGAAGCTCAGACATTGATGAAGTTTGATCACTAAATCCTTGTACAAAGCCTACAATGACTACTTGTTGCTACTCTTGAACATCACCAGGGAATTGTTAGTGATCCAACTTCATTGAGTAAACATCAACAGTTAGATTCACTATCCTTTGTACTTTGACTGGTCATAACTCTGTTTTTGGGAATATCAGACTGTAAATGGCCAAATCCTTGTTAGTCAAAGCATTGTTTCTTCAAATTAACATCCATAAGTGCTGGTTTAGTCTCAATATGTGTCTTCTTGCCAAAACTCCGAACTTCACCCTCTGAAACTCCTATGGGATGCATTGAAGTATCTGAATTATGGGATAAGGTATAACGTTTGTTTCTTACCTTGGATTTCTTCTCCACTTTGGTAGCAAGCTTTATCACATCATCAAGAGTCCTAATAGGCTGAAGTTCAGCCATTGATGAAGTTTCATCACTCAATCCTTGTACAAAGCCTACAATGCCTGCATGTTGCTACGTTTGAACATCACCAAGCAATTGTTAGAGATCCAACTTCATTGAGTACACTTCAACAGTTAGATTCACTATCCTTTGTACTTTGACTGATCATAACTCCGTTTTTAAGACTATCAGCATGCAAATGGCCAAATCCTTGTTAATCAAGGCATTGTTTCTTCATATTAACATCCATAGGTGTGGTTTAGTCTCAATATGTGTCTTCTTGCCACAACTCCCAACTTCACCCTCGAAAACTCCAATGGGATTCAAAGTAGTATATGAACTGTGAGATAAGGTATAACGTTTTTTTCTTACCTTGGCTTTCTTCTCCACCTTGGTAGCAAGCTTTATCACGTCATCAAGAGTCCTAATATGCTTAAGCTTAGCAATTGATGAAGTTTCATCACTCAATCCTTGTACAAAGCCTACAATGACTGCATGTTGCTACTCTTGAACATCACCAAGCAATTGTTAGAGATCCAACTTCATTAAGACCACTTCAACAGTTAGATTCACTATCCTTTGTACTTTGACTTGTCATAACTCTGTTTTTTGGGACTATCAGCCTGTAAATGGCCAAATCGTTGTTTATCAAAGCATTGTTTCTTTATATTAACATCCATAGGTGCTGATTTAGTCTCAATATGTGTGTTCTTGCCACAACTCCCAACTTCACCCTCAGAAACTCCAATGAGATTCAAAGAAGTATCTGAATTATGGGATAAGGTATAACGTTTGTTTCTTACCTTTTATTTTTTCTCCACCTTGGTAACATGCTTTATCACGTCATCAAGAGTCCTAATAGGTTGAGGCTCAGCAATTGATGAAGTTTCATCACTCAATCCATGTGCAAAGCCTACAATGCCTGCTTGTTGCTGCTCTTGAACATCGCCAAGCAATTGTTAGAGATCCAACTTCATTGAGTACACTTCAAAAGTTAGGATCTGATTGTTAACAACGCATAACTGGGTAATTGCATATTTGCATAATAAAAATTTGCAGATTAAAAAGCTGTAGAATAAAAATTTGCATAATCAAAATTTTGTGTGATTGGATATCTTGCATAATGAAATAAACCACTAAATGTATGCTTATTCTTTTTAGTTGTATTTTTTTAGGCAAAAAGCAAATCTTGCGTTTTTGCCTAATTGTCTATTATTAGGCTATTTTTTGTGATTGGTAAAATACAACTAATCAGAGTCTTAGATTCACTATCCTTTGTACTTTGACTGGTCCGAACTTCATTTTGGGACTATCAGTCTGCAAATGGCCAAATTCTTGTTAATCAAAGCATTGTTTCTTCATATTTACATCTATAGGTGCTGATTTAGTCTCAATATGTGTCTTCTTACTACAACTCCCAACTTCACCCTCAGAAACTCATATGGAATTCAAAGAAGTATATGATTTATAGGTATAATGTTTTCTTCTTACCTTGGCTTTCTTCTCCACCTTGGTAGCAAGCTTTATTACGTCATCAAGAGTCCTAATAGGCTGAAGCTCAGAAATTGATGAAGTTTCATCACTCAATCCTTGTGCTCAGAAATTGATGAAGTTTCATCACTCAAGCTTTATTACGTCAACAATGACTGCTTGTTGCTACTCTTGAACATCACCAAGCAATTGTTAGTGATCCAACTTCATTGAGTACACTTCAACAGCTAGATTCACTATCCTTTGTACTTTGACTTGTCATAACTCCGTTTTTAGGGACTATCAGACTGTAAATGGCCAAATCCTTGTTAATCAAAGCATTGTTTCTTCATATTAACATCCATAGGTGCTGGTTTAATCTCAATATGTGTCTTCTTGCCAAAACTCCGAACTTCACCCTCTGAAACTCCTATGGGATACATAGAAGTATCTGAATTATGGGATAAGGTATAACGTTTGTTTCTTACCTTGGATTTCTTCTCCACCTTGGTAGCAAGCTTTATCACATCATCAAGAGTCCTAATAGGCTGAAGCTCAGCCATTGATGAAGTTTCATTACTCAATCCTTGTACAAAGCCTACAATGCCTGCTTGTTGCTGCTCTTGAGTATTGCCAAGCAATTGTTAGAGATCCAACTTCATTGAGTACAATTCAACAGTAAGATTCACTATCCTTTTACTTTGACTGGTCCTAACTTCGTTTTTGGGACTATCAGCCTGCAAATGACCAAATTCTTGTTAATCAACGCATTGTTTCTTCATATTTACATCCATAGGTGCTGATTTAGTCTCAATATGTGTCTTCTTACTACAACTCCCAACTTCACCCTCAGAAACTCCTATGAGATTCAAAGAAGTATATGATTTATGGGATAAGGTATAACGTTTGATTCTTACCTTGGCTTTCTTCTCTACCTTGGTAGCAAGCTTTATCACGTCATTAAGAGTCCTAATAGGCTGAAGCTCAGCCATCGATGAAGTTTTATCACTCAATCCTTGTACAAAGCCTACAATGCCTGCATGTTGCTGCTCTTGAATATCACTAATCAATTGATAGAGATCCAACTTCATTGAGTACACTTCAACAGTTAGATTCACTATCCTTTGTACTTTTACAGGTAATAACTCGGTTTTCGGGACTATTACCCTGTAAATCGCCAAATCCTTGTTAATCAAAACATTGTTTCTTCATATTAACATCCATAGGTGCTTGTTTAGTCTCAATATGTGTCTTCTTAACACAATTCCCAACTTTATCCTCAGAAACTCCTATGGGTTTCAAAGAAGTATATGAATTGTGGGATAAGTTATAACGTTTGTTTCTTACCTTGTATTACTTCTCCCCCTTGGTAGCAAGCTTTATCATGTCATCAAGAGTCCTAATAGGCTGAAGGTCAGCCATTGATGAAGCTTCATCACTCAATCCTTGTACAAAGCCTACAATGCTTGCATGTTGCAGTTCTTGAACATCAGCAAGAAATTGTTAGAGATCCAACTTCATTGAGTACACTTCAACAGTTACATTTACTATCCTTTGTACTTTGACTGGTCCGAACTTCGTTTTGGGACTATCAGCCTGCAAATGGCCAAATTCTTGTTAATCAAAGCATCGTTTCTTCATATTTACATCTATAGGTGCTGATTTAGTCTCAATATGTGTCTTCTTACTACAACTCCCAACTTCAGCCTCAGAAACTCCTATGGGATTCAAAGAAGTATATGATTTATGGGATAAGGTATAACGTTTGCTTCTTACCTTGGATTTCTTCTCCACCTTGGTAGCAAGCTTTATTACGTCATCAAGACTCCTAATAGGCTGAAGCTCAGACATTGATGAAGTTTGATCACTAAATCCTTGTACAAAGCCTACAATGACTACTTGTTGCTACTCTTGAACATCACCAGGCAATTGTTAGTGATCCAACTTCATTGAGTAAACATCAACAGTTAGATTCACTATCCTTTATACTTTGACTGGTCATAACTCTGTTTTTGGGAATATCAGACTGTAAATGGCCAAATCCTTGTTAGTCAAAGCATTGTTTCTTCAAATTAACATCCATAAGTGCTGGTTTAGTCTCAATATGTGTCTTCTTGCCAAAACTCCGAACTTCACCCTCTGAAACTCCTATGGGATGCATTGAAGTATCTGAATTATGGGATAAGGTATAACGTTTGTTTCTTACCTTGGATTTCTTCTCCACTTTGGTAGCAAGCTTTATCACATCATCAAGAGTCCTAATAGGCTGAAGTTCAGCCACTGATGAAGTTTCATCACTCAATCCTTGTACAAAGCCTACAATGCCTGCATGTTGCTACGTTTGAACATCACCAAGCAATTGTTAGAGATCCAACTTCATTGAGTACACTTCAACAGTTAGATTCACTATCCTTTGTACTTTGACTGATCATAACTCCGTTTTTAAGACTATCAGCATGCAAATGGCCAAATCCTTGTTAATCAAGGCATTGTTTCTTCATATTAACATCCATAGGTGTGGTTTAGTCTCAATATGTGTCTTCTTGCCACAACTCCCAACTTCACCCTCGAAAACTCCAATGGGATTCAAAGTAGTATATGAACTGTGAGATAAGGTATAACGTTTTTTTCTTACCTTGGCTTTCTTCTCCACCTTGGTAGCAAGCTTTATCACGTCATCAAGAGTCCTAATATGCTTAAGCTTAGCAATTGATGAAGTTTCATCACTCAATCCTTGTACAAAGCCTACAATGACTGCATGTTGCTACTCTTGAACATCACCAAGCAATTGTTAGAGATCCAACTTCATTAAGACCACTTCAACAGTTAGATTCACTATCCTTTGTACTTTGACTTGTCATAACTCTGTTTTTTGGGACTATCAGCCTGTAAATGGCCAAATCGTTGTTTATCAAAGCATTGTTTCTTTATATTAACATCCATAGGTGCTGATTTAGTCTCAATATGTGTGTTCTTGCCACAACTCCCAACTTCACCCTCAGAAACTCCAATGAGATTCAAAGAAGTATCTGAATTATGGGATAAGGTATAACGTTTGTTTCTTACCTTTTATTTTTTCTCCACCTTGGTAACATGCTTTATCACGTCATCAAGAGTCCTAATAGGTTGAGGCTCAGCAATTGATGAAGTTTCATCACTCAATCCATGTGCAAAGCCTACAATGCCTGCTTGTTGCTGCTCTTGAACATCGCCAAGCAATTGTTAGAGATCCAACTTCATTGAGTACACTTCAACAGTTAGGATCTGATTGTTAACAACGCATAACTGGGTAATTGCATATTTGCATAATAAAAATTTGCAGATTAAAAAGCTGTAGAATAAAAATTTGCATAATCAAAATTTTGGGTGATTGGATATCTTGCATAATGAAATAAACCACTAAATGTATGCTTATTCTTTTTAGTTGTATTTTTTTAGGCAAAAAGCAAATCTTGCGTTTTTGCCTAATTGTCTATTATTAGGCTATTTTTTGTGATTGGTAAAATACAACTAATCAGAGTCTTAGATTCACTATCCTTTGTACTTTGACTGGTCCAAACTTCATTTTGGGACTATCAGTCTGCAAATGGCCAAATTCTTGTTAATCAAAGCATTGTTTCTTCATATTTACATCTATAGGTTCTGATTTAGTCTCAATATGTGTCTTCTTACTACAACTCCCAACTTCACCCTCAGAAACTCATATGGGATTCAAAGAAGTATATGATTTATAGGTATAATGTTTGCTTCTTACCTTGGCTTTCTTCTCCACCTTGGTAGCAAGCTTTATTACGTCATCAAGAGTCCTAATAGGCTGAAGCTCAGAAATTGATGAAGTTTCATCACTCAATCCTTGTGCTCAGAAATTGATGAAGTTTCATCACTCAAGCTTTATTACGTCAACAATGACTGCTTGTTGCTACTCTTGAACATCACCAAGCAATTGTTAGTGATCCAACTTCATTGAGTACACTTCAACAGCTAGATTCATTATCCTTTGTACTTTGACTTGTCATAACTCCGTTTTTAGGGACTATCAGACTGTAAATGGCCAAATCCTTGTTAATCAAAGCATTGTTTCTTCATATTAACATCCATAGGTGCTGGTTTAATCTCAATATGTGTCTTCTTGCCAAAACTCCGAACTTCACCCTCTGAAACTCCTATGGGATACATAGAAGTATCTGAATTATGGGATAAGGTATAACGTTTGTTTCTTACCTTGGATTTCTTCTCCACCTTGGTAGCAAGCTTTATCACATCATCAAGAGTCCTAATAGGCTGAAGCTCAGCCATTGATGAAGTTTCATTACTCAATCCTTGTACAAAGCCTACAATGCCTGCTTGTTGCTGCTCTTGAGTATTGCCAAGCAATTGTTAGAGATCCAACTTCATTGAGTACATTCAACAGTAAGATTCACTATCCTTTTACTTTGACTGGTCCTAACTTCGTTTTTGGGACTATCAGCCTGCAAATGACCAAATTCTTGTTAATCAACGCATTGTTTCTTCATATTTACATCCATAGGTGCTGATTTAGTCTCAATATGTGTCTTCTTACTACAACTCCCAACTTCACCCTCAGAAACTCCTATGAGATTCAAAGAAGTATATGATTTATGGGATAAGGTATAACGTTTGATTCTTACCTTGGCTTTCTTCTCTACCTTGGTAGCAAGCTTTATCACGTCATTAAGAGTCCTAATAGGCTGAAGCTCAGCCATCGATGAAGTTTTATCACTCAATCCTTGTACAAAGCCTACAATGCCTGCATGTTGCTGCTCTTGAATATCACTAATCAATTGATAGAGATCCAACTTCATTGAGTACACTTCAACAGTTAGATTCACTATCCTTTGTACTTTTACAGGTAATAACTCGGTTTTTGGGACTATCACCCTGTAAATCGCCAAATCCTTGTTAATCAAAACATTGTTTCTTCATATTAACATCCATAGGTGCTTGTTTAGTCTCAATATGTGTCTTCTTAACACAATTCCCAACTTTATCCTCAGAAACTCCTATGGGTTTCAAAGAAGTATATGAATTGTGGGATAAGTTATAACGTTTGTTTCTTACCTTGTATTACTTCTCCCCCTTGGTAGCAAGCTTTATCATGTCATCAAGAGTCCTAATAGGCTGAAGGTCAGCCATTGATGAAGCTTCATCACTCAATCCTTGTACAAAGCCTACAATGCTTGCATGTTGCAGTTCTTGAACATCAGCAAGCAATTGTTAGAGATCCAACTTCATTGAGTACACTTCAACAGTTAGATTCACTATCATTTGTACTTTGACTGGTCATAACTCCGTTTTTGGGACTATCAGCCTGTAAATGACCAAATCCTTGTTAATCAAAGCATTGTTTCTTCATATTAACATTCATAGGTGTTGGTTTAGTCTCAATATGTGTCTTCTTACTACAACTCCCAACTTTATCCTCAGAAACTCCTATGGGATTCAAAGAAGTATATGAATTGTGGGATAAGGTATAACGTTTGTTTCTTACCTTGTATTACTTCTCCACCTTGGTAGCAATCTTTATCATGTCATCAAGAGTCCTAATAGGCTGAAGGTCAGCCATTGATGAAGCTTCATCACTCAATCCTTGTACAAAGCATACAATGCCTGCATGTTGCTGCTTTTGAAAATCACCAAGCAATTGTTAGAGATCCAACTTCATTGAGTACACTTCAACAGTTAGATTCAATATCCTTTGTACTTTGACTGATTATAACTCCGTTTTTGGGACTATCATCATGCAAATGGCCAAATCCTTATTAATCAAAGCATTTTTTCTTCATATTAACATCCATAGGTGTGGTTTAGTCTCAATATGTGTCTTCTTACTACAACTCCCAACTTCACCCTCAGAAACTCCTATGGGATTCAAAGAAGTATATGATTTATGGGATAAGGTATAACGTTTGATTCTTACCTTGGCTTTCTTCTCCACCTTGGTAGCAAGCTTTATCACGTCATTAAGAGTCCTAATAGGCTGAAGCTCAGCCATCGATGAAGTTTTATCACTCAATCCTTGTACAAGGCCTACAATGCCTGCATGTTGCTGCTCTTGAACATCACTAATCAATTGATAGAGATCCAACTTCATTGAGTATACTTCAACAGTTAGATTCACTATCCTTTGTAATTTTACAGGTAATAACTCGGTTTTTCGGACTATCACCCTGTAAATCGCCAAATCCTTGTTAATCAAAGCTTTGTTTCTTCATATTAACATCCATAGGTGCTTGTTTAGTCTCAATATGTGTCTTCTTAACACAATTCCCAACTTTATCCTCAGAAACTCCTATGGGATTCAAAGAAGTATATGAATTGTGGGATAAGGTATAACGTTTGTTTCTTACCTTGTATTACTTGTCCACCTTGGTAGCAAGCTTTATCATGTCATCAAGAGTCCTAATAGGCTGAAGGTCAGCCATTGATGAAGCTTCATCACTCAATCCTTGTACAAAGCCTACAATGCCTGCATGTTGCTGCTTTTGAACATCACCAAGCAATTGTTAGAGATCCAACTTCATTGAGTACACTTCAACAGTTAGATTCACTATCATTTGTACTTTGACTGGTCCTAACTTCGTTTTTGGGACGATCAGCCTGCAAATGGCCAAATCCTTATTAATCGGAGTATTGTTTCTTCATAATAACATCAATAGGTACTGATTTAGCCTGAATATGTGTCTTCTTGCCACAACTCCCAACTTTACCCTTAGAAACTCCTATGGGATTAAAAGAAGTATCTGAATTGTGGGATAAGGTATAACGTTTGTTTCTTACCTTGGCTTTCTTCTCCACCTTGGTAGCATGCTTTATCACGTCATCAAGAGTCCTAATAGGGCTAAGTTCAGCCATTAATGAAGTTTCATCACTCAATCTTTGTACAAAGCCTACAATGCATGCATGTTGCTACTCTTGAAGATCGCCAAGCATTTGTTAGAGATCCAACTTCATTGAGTACACTTCAACAGTTAGATTCACTATCCTTTGTACTTTGACTGGTCATAACTCCGTTTTTGGGACTATCAGCCTGGAAATGGCCAAATCGTTGTTAATCAAAGCATTGTTTCTTCATATTAACATCCATAGGTGCTGGTTTAGTCTCAATATGTGTCTTCTTACTACAACGCCCAACTTCACCCTCAGAAACTCCTATGGGATTCAAAGAAGTATATGATTTATGGGATAAGGTATAACGTTTATTTCTTACCTTGGGTTTCTTCTCCACCTTGGTAGCTAGCTTTATCACGTCATCAAGATTCCTAATAGGCTGAAGCTCAGCAATTGATGAAGTTTCATCACACAATCCTTGTACAAAGCCTACAATGCCATCATGTTGCTGCTCTTGAAGATCGTGAAGCAATTGTTAGAGATCCAAATTCATTGAGTACACTTCAACAGTTAGATTCACTATCCTTTGTACTTTGACTGGTCCTAACTTCGTTTTTGGGACAATCAGCATGCAAATGGCCAAATCCTTGTTAATCAAAGCATTGTTTCTTCATAATAACATCAATTGGTGCTGATTTAGTTTCAATATGTGTCTTCTTGCCACAACTCCCAACTCCACCCTCAGAAACTCCTATGGGATTCAAAGAAGTATCTGAATTGTGGGATAAGGTATAACGTTTGTTTCTTACCTTTTATTTCTTCTCCACCTTGGTAGCAAGCTTTATCACATCATCAAGAGTCCTAATAGGTTGAAGCTCAGCAACTGATGAAGTTTCATCACTCAATCCATGTACAAAGCCTACAATGCCTGCTTGTTGCTACTCTTGAACATCGACAAGCAATTGTTAGAGATCCAACTTCATTTAGTACACTTCAATAGTTAGATTCACTATCCTTTGTACTTTGACTGGTCATAACTACGTTTTTGGGACTATCAGCCTGTAAATGGCCAAATCGTTGTTAATCAAAGCATTGTTTCTTCATATTAACATCCAAAGGTGCTGGTTTAGTCTCAATATGTGTCTTCATACCAAAGCTCCGAACTTCACCCTCTGAAACTCATACGGGATGCATAGAAGTATCTGAATTATGAGATAAGGTATAATGTTTGTTTCTTACCTTGGCTTTCTTCTCCACCTTGGTACCAAGCATTATCACATCATTAAGAGTCCTAATAGGCTGAAGCTCAGCCATTGATGAAGTTTCATCACTCAATCCTTGCACAAAGCCCACAATGCCTGCTTGTTGCTGCTCTTGAGTAATGCCAAGCAATTGTTAGAGATCCAACTTCATTGAGTACACTTCAACAATTAGATTCATTATCCTTTGTACTTTGACCGGTCCGAACTTCGTTTTTGGGACCATCAGCCTGCAAATGGCCAAATTCTTGTTAATAAAAGCATTGTTTCTTCATATTTACATCTATAGGTGCTGATTTAGTCTTAATATGTGTCTTCTTACTACAACTCCCAACTTCACCTTCAGAAACTCCTATGGGATTCAAAGAAGTATATGATTTATGGGATAAGGTATAACGTTTGCTTCTTACCTTGGCTTTCTTCTCCACCTTGGTAGCAAGTTTTATTACGTCATTAAGAGTCCTAATAGGCTGAAACTCAGAAATTGATGAAGTTTCATCACTCAATCTTTGTACAAAGCCTACAATGACTGCTTGTTGCTACTCTTGAACATCACCAAGCAATTGTTAGAGATCCAACTTCATTGAGTACACTTCAACAGTTAGATTCAATATCCATTGTACTTTGACTGGTCATAACTCCGTTTTTGGGACTATCAGACTGTAAATGGCTAAATCCTTGTTAATCAAAGTAATGTTTCTTCATATTAACATCCATAGGTGCTGGTTTAGTCTCAATATGTGTCTTTTTGCCAAAACATCGAACTTCACCCTCTGAAACTCCTATGGGATGAATAGAAGTATCTGAATTATGGGATAAGGTATAACGTTTGTTTCTTACATTGGATTTCTTCTCCACCTTGGTAGCAAGCTTTATCACGTCATCAAGAGTCCTAATAGACTGAAGCTCATCCATTGATGAAGTTTCATCACTCAATCCTTGCACAAAGCCTACAATGCCTGCTCTTGAGTATTGCCAAGCAATTGTTAGAGATCCAACTTCATAGAGTACACTTTAACAGTTAGATTCACTATCATTTGTACTTTGACTGGTCCTAACTTCGTTTTTGGGACGATCAGCCTGCAAATGGCCAAATCCTTGTTAATCAAAGTATTGTTTTTTCATAATAACATCAATAGGTGCTGATTTAGCTTGAATATGTGTCTTCTTGCCACAACTCCCAACTTTACCCTTAGAAACTCCTTTGAGATTAAAAGAAGTATCTGAATTGTGGGATAAGGTATAACGTTTGTTTCTTACCTTGGCTTTCTTCTCCACCTTGGTAGCATGCTTTATCAAGTCATCAAGAGTCCTAATAGGGCTAAGCTCAGCCATTAATGAAGTTTCATCACTCAATCCTTGTACAAAGCCTACAATGCCTGCATGTTGCTGCTCTTGAACATCACTAATCAATTGTTAGAAATCCAACTTCATTGAGTACACTTCAACAGTTATATTCACTATCCTTTGTACTTTGACTGGTAATAACTCCGTTTTTGGGACTATCAACCTGTAAATGGCCAAATCCTTGTTAATCAAAGCATTGTTTCTTCATATTAACATTCATAGGTGCTGGTTTAGTCTCAATAAGTGTCTTCTTACTACAACTCCCAACTTCACCCTCAGAAACTCCTATGGGATTCAAAGAAGTATCTGAATTGTGGGATAAGGTATAGCGTTTGTTTCTTACCTTTTATTTCTTCTCCACCTTGATAGCAAGCTTTATCAGGTCATCAAGAGTCCTTATAGGTTGAAGCTCAGCAATTGATGAAGTTTCATCACTCAATCCATGTACAAAGCCTACAATGAGTGCATGTTGCTACTCTTGAAGATCGCCAGGCTATTGTTAGAGATCCAACTTCATTGAGTACACTTCAACAGTTAGATTCACTATACTTTGTACTTTGACTGGTCCTAACTTCGTTTTTGGGACTATCAGCCTGCAAACGGCCAAATCCTTGTTAATCAAGGCATTGTATCTTCATAATAACATCAATAAGTGCTGATTTAGTCTCAATATGTATCTTCTTGCCACAACTCCCAACTTCACCCTCAGAAACTCCTATGGGATTTAAAGAAGTATCTGAATTGTGGGATCAGGTATAACGTTTGTTTCTTACCTTGGCTTTATTCTCCACCTAGGTAGCAAGCGTTATCACGTCATCAAGAGTCCTAATAGGTTGAAGCTAAGCCATTGATGAAGTTTCATCACTCAATCCTTGTACAAAGCCTACAATGCCAGCATGTTGCTGCTCTTGAAGATCGCGAAGCAATTGTTAGAGATCCAAATTCATTAAGTACACTTCAACAGTTAGATTCACTATCCTTTGTATTTTGACTAGTCCTAACTTCGTTTTTGGGACAATCAGCATGAAAATGGCCAAATCCTTGTTAATCAAAGCATTGTTTCTTTATAATAACATCAATTGGTGCTGATTTAGTCTCAATATGTGTCTTCTTGCCACAACTCCCAACTCCACCCTCAGAAACTCCTATGGGATTCAAAGAAGTATCTGAATTGTGGGATAAGGTATAACGTTTGTTTCTTACCTTTTATTTCTTCTCCACCTTGGTAGCAAGCTTTATCACATCATCAAGAGTCCTAATAGGTTGAAGCTCAGCAATTGATGAAGTTTCATCACTCAATCCATGTACAAAGCCTACAATGCCTGCTTGATGCTACTCTTGAACATCGACAAGCAATTGTTAGAGATCCAACTTCATTTAGTACACTTCAATAGTTAGATTCACTATCCTTTGTACTTTCACTAGCCATATCTCCGTTTTTGGGACTATCAGCCTGTAAATGGCCAAATCGTTGTTAATCAAAGCATTGTTTCTTCATATTAACATCTAAAGGTGCTGGTTTAGTCTCAATATGTGTCTTCTTACTACAACTCCCAACTTCACAATCAGAAACTCGTATGGGATTCAAGGAAGTATATGAATTATGGGATAAGGTATAATGTTTGTTTCTTACCTTGTCTTTCTTCTCCACCTTGGTAGCATGCTTTATCACGTCATCAAGAGTCCTAATAGGCTGAAGCTCAGCAATTAATGAAGTTTCATCACTAAATCCATGTATGAAGCCTACAATGCCTATTTGTTGCTACTCTTGAACATCGCCAAGCAATTGTTAGAGATTCAACTTCATTGAGTACACTTCAACAGTTAGATTCACTATCCTTTGTACTTTGACTGGGCATAACTACGTTTTTGGGACTATCAGCCTGTCAATGGCCAAATCCTTGTAAATCAAAGCATTGTTTCTTCATATTAACATCCATAGGTATTGGTTTAGTCTCAATATGTGTCTTCATACCAAAACTCCGAACTTCACCCTCTGAAACTCATACGGGATGCATAGAAGTATCTGAATTATGGGATTAGGTATAATATTTGTTTCTTACCTTGACTTTCTTCTCCACCTTGGTACCAAGCTTTATCACATCATTAAGAGTCCTAATAGGCTGAAGCTCAACCATTGATAAAGTTTCATCACTCAATCCTTGTACAGAGCCCACAAGGCCTACTTGTTGCTGCTCTTGAGTATTGCCAACCAATTGTTAGAGATCCAACTTCATTGAGTACACTTCAACAGTTAGATTCACTATCCTTTGTACTTTGACCTGTCCGAACTTCGTTTTTGGGACTATCAGCCTGCAAATGGCCAAATTCTTGTTAATCAAAGCATTGTTTCTTCATATTTACATCTATAGGTGCTGATTTAGTCTTAATATGTGTCTTCTTACTACAACTCCCAACTTCACCCTCAGAAACTCCTATGGGATTCAAAGAAGTATATGATTTATGGGATAAGGTATAACGTTTGCTTCTTACCTTGGCTTTATTCTCCACCTTGGTAGCAAGCTTTATCACGTCATCAAGAGTCCTAATAGGTTGAAGCTCAGCAATTGATGAAGTTTCAAAACTCAATCCATGTACAAAGCCTACAATGCCTGCTTGTTGCTACTCTTGAACATCGCCAAGTAATTGTTAGAGATCCAACTTCATTTTGTACACTTCAATAGTTAGATTCACTATCTTTTATACTTTGACTAGTCATATCTCCGTTTTTGGGACTATCAGCCTGTAAATGGCCAAATCGTTGTTAATCAAAGCATTGTTTCTTCATATTAACATCCATAGGTGCTTGTTTAGTCTCAATATGTGTCTTCTTACCAAAACTCCGAACTTCACCCTCTGAAACTCCTACGGGATGCATAGTAGTATCTGAATTATGGGATAAGGTATAATGTTTGTTTCTTACCTTGGCTTTCTTCTCCACCTTGGTAGCAAGCTTTATCACATCATTAAGAGTCCTAATAGGCTGAAGCTCAGCCATTAATGAAGTTTCATCACTCAATCCTTGTACAGAGCCTACAATGCCTGCATGTTGCTACTCGTGAAGATCGCCAAGCAATTGTTAGAGATCCAACTTCATTGAGTACACTTCAACAGTTAGATTCACTATCCTTTGTACTTTGACTGGTCCGAACTTCGTTTTTGGGACTATCAGCCTGCAAATGGCTAAATTCCTGTTAATCAAAGCATTGTTTCTTCATATTTACATCTATAGGTGCTGATTTAGTCTCAATATGTGTCTTCTTACTAAAACTCCTAACTTCACTCTCAGAAACTCCTATGGGATTCAAAGAAGTATATGATTTATGGGATAAGGTATAACGTTTGCTTCTTACCTTGGCTTTTTCTCCACCTTGGTAGCAAGCTTTATTACGTCATTAAGAGTCCTAATAAGCTGAAGCTCAGAAAATTATGAAGTTTCATCACTCAATCTTTGTACAAAGCCTACAATGACTGCTTGTTGCTACTCTTGAGCATCACCACGCAATTGTTAGAGATCCAACTTCATTGAGTACACTTCAACAGTTAGATTCACTATCCTTTGTACTTTGACTGGTCATAACTCCGTTTTTGAGACTATCAGACTGTAAATGGCCAAATCCTTGTTAATCAAAGCAATGTTTCTTCATATTAACATCCATAGGTGCTGATTTAGTCTCAATATGTGTCTTCTTGCCAAAACTCCGAACTTCACCCTCTGAAACTCCTATCAGATGAATAGAAGTATCTGAATTATGGGATAAGGTATAACGTTTGTTTCTTACCTTGGATTTCTTCTCCACTTTGGTAGCAAGCTTTATCACGTCATCAAGAGTCCTAATAAGCTGAAGCTCAGCCATTGATGAAGTTTCATCACTCAATCCTTGTACAAAGCCTACAATGCCTGCTTGTTTCTGCTCTTGAGTATTGCCAAGCAATTGTTAGAGATCCAACTTCATAGAGTACACTTCAACAGTTAGATTCACTATCATTTGTACTTTGACTGGACCTAACTTCGTTTTTGGGACGATCAGCCTGCAAATGGCCAAATCCTTGTTAATCAAAGTATTGTTTCTTCATAATAACATCAATAGGTGCAGATTTAGCCTGAATATGTGTCTTCTTACTACAACTCCTAACTTCACCCTCAGAAACTCCTATGGGATTCAAAGAAGTATATGATTTATGGGATAAGGTATAACGTTTGTTTCTTACCTTGGGTTTCTTCTCCACCTTGGTAGCTAGCTTTATCACGTCATCAAGATTTCTAATAGGCCGAAGCTCAGCAATTGATTAAGTTGTACAAAGCCTACAATGCCAACATGTTGCTGCTCTTGAAGATCGCGAAGCAATTGTTAGAGATCCAAATTCATTGAGTACACTTCAACAGTTAGATTCAGTATCCTTTGTACTTTGACTGGTCCTAACTTCGTTTTTGGGACTATCAGCCTGCAAAAGGCCAAATCCTTGTTAATCAAAGCATTGTTTCTTCATAATAACATCAATTGGTGCTGATTTAGTCTCAATATGTGTTTTCTTGCCACAACACCCAACTTCACCCTCAGAACTCTTATGGGATTCAAAGAAGTATCTGAATTGTGGGATAAGGTATAGCGTTTGTTTCTTACCTTTTATTTCTTCTCCACCTTGATAGCAAGCTTTATCAGGTCATCAAAAGTCCTAATAGGTTGAAGCTCAGCAATTGATGAAGTTTCATCACTCAATCCATGTACAAAGCCTACAATGCGTGCATGTTGCTACTCTTGAAGATCGCCAAGCTATTGTTAGATATCCAACTTCATTGAGTACACTTCAACAGTTAGATTCACTATACTTTGTACTTTGACTGGTCCTAACTTCGTTTTTGGGACTATCAGCCTGGAAACGGCCAAATACTTGTTAATCAAGGCATCGTATCTTCATAATAACATCAATAGGTGATGATTTAGTCTCAATATGTATCTTCTTGCCACAACTCCCAACTTCACCCTCAGAAACTCCTATGGGATTTAAAGAAGTATCTGAATTGTGGGATAAGGCATAACGTTTGTTTCTTACCTTGGCTTTATTCTCCACCTAGGTAGCAAGCGTTATCACGTCATCAAGAGTCCTAATAGGCTGAAGCTCAGCCATTGATGAAGTTTCATCACTCAATCCTTGTACAAAGCCTACAATGCCAGCATGTTGCTGCTCTTGAAGATCGCGAAGCAAATGTTAGAGATCCAAATTCATTGAGTACACTTCAACAGTTAGATTCACTATCCTTTGCACTTTGACTGGTCCTAACTTCGTTTTTGGGACAATCAGCATGCAAATGGCCAAATCCTTGTTAATCAAAGCATTGTTTCTTCATAATAACATCAATTGGTGCTGATTTAGTCTCAATATGTGTCTTCTTGCCACAACTCCAACTCCACCCTCAGAAATTCCTATGGGATTCAAAGAAGTATCTGAATTGTGGGATAAGGTATAACGTTTGTTTCTTACCTTTTATTTCTTCTCCACCTTGGTAGCATGCTTTATCACGTCATCAAGAGTCCTAATAGGCTGAAGTTCAGCAATTAATGAAGTTTCATCACTAAATCCATGTATAAAGCCTACAATCCCTAATTGTTGCTACTCTTGAACATCGCCAAGCAATTGTTAGAGATTCAACTTCATTGAGTACACTTCAACAGTTAGATTCACTATCCTTTGTACTTTGACTGGTCATAACTACGTTTTTGGGACTATCAGCCTGTCAATGGCCAAATCCTTGTAAATCAAAGCATTGTTTCTTCATATTAACATTCATAGGTGCTGGTTTAGTCTCAATATGTGTCTTCATACCAAAACTCCGAACTTCACCCTCTGAAACTCATACGGGATGCATAGAAGTACCTGAATTATGGGATACGGTATAATGTTTGTTTCTTACCTTGGCTTTCTTCTCCACCTTGGTACCAAGCTTTATCACATCATTAAGACTCCTAATAGGCTGAAGCTCAGCCATTGATGAAGTTTCATCACTCAATCCTTGTACAAAGCCCACAATGCCTGCTTGTTGCTGCTCTTGAGTATTGCCAAGCAATTGTTAGAGATCCAACTTCATTGAGTACACTTCAACAGTTAGATTCACTATCCTATGTACTTTGACCGGTCCGAACTTCGTTTTTGGCACTATCAGCCTGCAAATGTCCAAATTCTTGTTAATCAAAGCATTGTTTCTTCATATTTACATCTATAGGTGCTGAGTTAGTCTTAATATGTGTCTTCTTACTACAACACCCAACTTCACCCTCAGAAACTCCTATGGGATTCAAAGAAGTATATGATTTATGGGATAAGGTATAACGTTTGCTTCTTACCTTGGCTTTATTCTCCACCTTGGTAGCAAGCTTTATCACGTCATCAAGAGTCCTAATAGGTTGAACCTCATCAATTGATGAAGTTTCATCACTCAATCCATATACAAAGCCTACAATGCCTGCTTGTTGCTACTCTTGAACATCGCCAAGTAATTGTTAGAGATCCAACTTCATTTTGTACACTTCAATAGTTAGATTCACTATGCTTTGTACTTTGACTAGTCATATCTCCGTTTTTGGGACTATCAGCCTGTAAATGGCCAAATCGTTGTTAATCAAAGCATTGTTTCTTCATATTAACATCCATAGGTGCTGGTTTAATCTTAATATGTGTCTTCTTACCAAAACTCCGAACTTCACCATCTGAAACTCCTACGGGATGCATAGAAGTATCTGAATTATGGGATAAGGTATAATGTTTGTTTCTTACCTTGGCTTTCTTCTCCACCTTGGTAGCAAGCTTTATCACATTATTAAGAGTCCTAATAGGCTAAAGCTCAGCCATTAATGAAGTTTCATCACTCAATCCTTGTACAGAGCCTACAATGCCTGCATGTTGCTACTTTTGAAGATCGCCAAGCAATTGTTAGAGATCCAACTTCATTGAGTACACTTCAACAGTTAGATTCACTATCCTTTGTACTTTGACTGGTCCGTACTTCGTTTTTGGGACTATCAGCCTGCAAATGGCTAAATTCCTGTTAATCAAACCATTGTTTCTTCATATTTACATCTATAGGTGCTGATTTAGTCTCAATATGTGTCTTCTTACTACAACTCCTAACTTCACCCTCAGAAACTCCTATGGGATTCAAAGAAGTATATGATTTATGGGATAAGGTATAACGTTTGCTTCTTACCTTGGCTTTCTTCTCCACCTTGGTAGCAAGCTTTATTACGTCATTAAGAGTCCTAATAGGCTGAAGCTCAGAAAATTATGAAGTTTCATCACTCAATCTTTGTACAAAGCCTACAATGACAGCTTGTTGCTACTCTTGAGCATCACCAAGCAAATGTTAGAGATCCAACTTCATTGAGTACACTTCAACAGTTAGATTCACTATCCTTTGTACTTTGACTGGTCATAACTCCGTTTTTGGGACTATTAGACTCTAAATGGCCAAATCCTTGTTAATCAAAGCAATGTTTCTTCATATTAACATCCATAGGTGCTGATTTAGTCTCAATATGTGTCTTCTTGCCAAAACTCCGAACTTCACCCTCTGAAACTCCTATCGGATGAATAGAAGTATCTGAATTATGGGATAAGGTATAACGTTTGTTTCTTACCTTGGATTTCTTCTCCACTTTGGTAGCAAGCTTTATCACGTCATCAAGAGTCCTAATAGGCTGAAACTCAGCCACTGATGAAGTTTCATCACTCAATCCTTGTACAAAGCCTACAATGCCTGCTTGTTTCTGCTCTTGAGTATTGCCAAGTAATTGTTAGAGATCCAGCTTCATTGAGTACACTTCAACTGTTAGATTCACGATCATTTGTACTTTGACTGGTCCTAACTTCGTTTTTGGGACGATCAGCCTGCAAATGGCCAAATCCTTGTTAATCAAAGTATTATTTCTTCATAATAACATCAATAGGTGCTGATTTAGCCTAAATATGTGTCTTCGTGCCACAACTCCCAACTTTACACTTAGAAACTCCTATGGGATTAAAGAAGTATCTGAATTGTGGGATAAGGTATAACGTTTGTTTCTTACCTTGGCTTTCTTCTCCACCTTGGTAGCATGCTTTATCACGTCATCAAGAGTCCTAATAGGGCTAAGCTCAGCCATTAATGAAGTTTCATCACTCAATCCTTGTAAAAAGCCTACAATGCCTGCATGTTGCTACTCTTGAAGATCGCCAAGCAGTTGTTAGAGATCCAAGTTCATTGAGTACACTTCAACAGTTAGATTCACTATCCTTTGTACTTTGACTGGTCCGAACTTCGTTTTTGGGACTATCAGCCTGCAAATGGCCAAATTCTTGTTAATCAAAACATTGTTTCTTCATATTTACATCTATATGTGCTGATTTAGTCTCAATATGTGTCTTCTTACTACAACTCCCAACCTCACCCTCAGAAACTCCTATGGGATTCAAAGAAGTATATGATTTATGGGATAAGGTATAACGTTTGCTTCTTACCTTGGCTTTCTTCTCAACCTTGGTAGCAAGCTTTATTACGTCATTAAGAGTCCTAATAGGCTGAAGCTCAGAAATTGATGAAGTTTCATCACTCAATCTTTGTACAAAGCCTACAATGACTGCTTGTTACTACTCTTGAACATCACCAAGCAATTGTTAGAGATCCAACTTCATTGAGTACACTTCAATAGTTAGATTCACTATCCTTTGTACTTTGACGGGTAATAACTCCGTTTTTGGTACTATCAGCCTATAAATGGCCAAATCCTTGTTAATCAAAGCATTGTTTCTTCATATTAACATCCATAGGTGCTGGTTTAGTCTCAATATGTGTCTTCTTACTACAACTCCCAACTTCACCCTCAGAAACTCCTATGGGATTCAAAGAAGAGAATGATTTATGGGATAAGGTATAACGTTTGTTTCTTACCTTGGGTTTCTTCTCCACCTTGGTAGCTAGCTTTATCACGTCATCAAGATTCTTAATAGGCTGAAGCTTAGCAATTGATTAAGTTTCATCACTCAATCCTTGTACAAAGCCTATAATGCCAGCATGTTGCTGCTCTTGAAGATCGCGAAGCAATTGTTAGAGATCCAAATTCATTGAGTACACTTCAACAGTTAGATTCACTATCCTTTGTACTTTGACTGGTCCTAACTTCGTTTTTAGGACAATCAGCATGCAAAAGGCCAAATCCTTGTTAATCAAATCATTGTTTCTTCATAATAACATCAATAGGTGATGATTTATCTCAATATGTGTCTTCTTGCCACAACTCCGAACTTCACCCTCAGAAACTCCTATGGGATTCAAAGAAGTATCTGAATTGTGGGATAAGGTATAGCGTTTGTTTCTTACCTTTTATTTCTTCTCCACCTTGGTAGCAAGCTTTATCACGTCATCAAGAGTCCTAATAGGTTGAAGCTCAGCAATTGATGAAGTTTCATCACTCAATCCATGTACAAAGCCTACAATGCCTGCATATTGCTACTCTTGAAGATCGCCAAGCAATTGTTAGAGATCCAAATTCATTGAGTACACTTCAACAGTTAGATTCACTATCCTTTGTACTTTGACTGGTAATAACTCCGTTTTTTGGACTATCAGCCTGTAAATGGCCAAATCCTTGTTAATCAAAGCATTGTTTCTTCATATTAACATCCATAGGTGCTGGTTTAGTCTCAATATGTGTCTTCTTACTACAACTCCCAACTTCACCCTCAGAAACTCCTATGGGATTCAAAGAAGTATATGATTTATGGGATAAGGTATAATGTTTGCTTCTTACCTTGGCTTTCCTCTCAACCTTGGTAGCAAGCTTTATTACGTCATTAAGAGGCCTAATAGGCTGAAGCTTAGAAATTGATGAAGTTTCATCACTCAATCCATGTACAAAGCCTACAATGCCTGCATATTGCTACTCTTGAAGATCGCCAAGCAATTGTTAGAGATCCAAATTCATTGAGTACACTTCAACAGTTAGATTCACTATCCTTTGTACTTTGACTGGTCCTAACTTCGTTTTTGGGACAATCAGCATGCAAATGGCCAAATCCTTGTTAATCAAAGCATTGTTTCTTCATAATAACATCAATTGGTGCTGATTTAGTCTCAATATGTGTCTTCTTGCCACAACTCCCAACTCCACCCTCAGAAACTCCTATGGGATTCAAAGAAGTATCTGAATTGTGGGATAAGGTATAACGTATGTTTCTTACCTTTTATTTCTTCTCCACCTTGGTAGCAAGCTTTATCACGTCATCAAGAGTCCTAATAGGTTAAAGCTCAGCAATTGATGAAGTTTCATCACCCAATCCATGTACAAAGCCTACAATGCCTGCTTGTTGCTACTCTTGAACATCGCCAAGCAATTGTTAGAGATCCAACTTCATTTAGTACACTTCAATAGTTAGATTCACTATCCTTTGTACTTTGACTAGTCATATTTCTGTTTTTGGGACTATCAGCCTGTAAATGGCCAAATCCTTGTTAATCAGAGCATTGTTTCTTCATATTAACATCCATAGGTGCTAGTTTAGTCTCAATGTGTGTCTTCTTGCCAAAACTTCGAACTTTATGGGATGCAAATAAGTATATGAATTGTGGGATAAGGTATAACGATTGTTTCTTACCTTGTATTTCTTCTCCACCTTGGTAGCAAGCTTTCTCACTTCATCAAGAGTCCTAATAGGCTGAAGCTTAACAATTGATGAAGTTTCATCACTCAATCCTTGTACAAAGCCTACAATGCCTGCTTGGTGCTACTCATGAACATCGCCAAGCAATTTTTAGAGATCCAACTTCATTGAGTACACTTCAACAGTTTGATTCACTATCCTTTGTACTTTGACTGGTCCGAACTTCGTTTTTGGGACTATCAGCCTGCAAATGGCCAAATTCTTGTTAATCAAAGCATTGTTTCTTCATATTTACATCTATATGTGCTGATTTAGTCTCAATATGTGTCTTCTTACTACAACTCCCAACTTCACCCTCAGAAACTCCTATGGGATTCAAAGAAGTATATGATTTATGGGATAAGGTATAACGTTTGCTTCTTACCTTGGCTTTCTTCTCAACCTTGGTAGCAAGCTTTATTACGTCATTAAGAGTCCTAATAGGCTGAAGCTCAGAAATTGATGAAGTTTCATCACTCAATCTTTGTACAAAGCCTACAATGACTGCTTGTTACTACTCTTGAACATCACCAAGCAATTGTTAGGGATCCAACTTCATTGAGTACACTTCAACAGTTAGATTCACTATCCTTTGTACTTTGACTGGTAATAACTCCGTTTTGGGACTATCAGCCTGTAAATGGCCAAATCCTTGTTAATCAAAGCATTGTTTCTAAATATTAACATCCATAGGTGCTGGTTTAGTCTCAATATGTGTCTTCTTACTACAACTCCCAACTTCACCCTCAGAAACTCCTATGGGATTCAAAAAAGTATATGATTTATGGGATAAGGTATAACGTTTGTTTCTTACCTTGGGTTTCTTCTCCACCTTGGTAGCTAGCTTTATCACGTCATCAAGATTCATAATAGGCTGAAGCTCAGCAATTGATTAAGTTTCATCACTCAATCGTTGTACAAAGCCTACAATGCCAGCATGTTGCTGCTCTTGAAGATCGCGAAGCAATTGTTAGAGATCCAAATTCATTGAGTACACTTCAACAGTTAGATTCAGTATCCTTCGTACTTTGACTGGCCCTAACTTCGTTTTTGGGACTATAAGCCTGCAAAAGGCCAAATCCTTGTTAATCAAAGCATTGTTTCTTCATAATAACATCAATTGGTGCTGATTTAGTCTCAATATGTGTCTTCTTGCCACAACTCCCAACTTCACCCTCAGAAACTCCTATGGGATTCAAAGAAGTATCTGAATTGTGGGATAAGGTATAGCGTTTGTTTCTTACCTTTTATTTCTTCTCCACCTTGGTAGCAAGCTTTATCACGTCATCAAGAGTCCTAATAGGTTGAAGCTCAACAATTGATGAAGTTTCATCACTCAATCCATGTACAAAACCTACAATGCCTGCATATTGCTACTCTTGAAGATCGCCAAGCAATTGTTAGAGATCCAAATTCATTGAGTACACTTCAACAGTTAGATTCACTATCCTTTGTACTTTGACTGGTCCTAACTTCGTTTTTGGGACAATCAGCATGCAAATGGCCAAATCCTTGTTAATCTAAGCATTTTTTCTTCATAATAACATCAATTGGTGCTGATTTAGTCTCAATATGTGTCTTCTTGCCACAACTCCCAACTCCACCCTCAGAAACTCCTATGGGATTCAAAGAAGTATCTGAATTGTGGGATAAGGTATAACGTATGTTTCTTACCTTTTATTTCTTCTCCACCTTGGTAGCAAGCTTTATCACGTCATCAAGAGTCCTAATAGGTTAAAGCTCAGCAATTGATGAAGTTTCATCACCCAATCCATGTACAAAGCCTACAATGCCTGCTTGTTGCTACTCTTGAACATCGCCAAGCAATTGTTAGAGATCCAACTTCATTTAGTACACTTCAATAGTTAGATTCACTATCCTTTGTACTTTGACTAGTCATATTTCCGTTTTTGGGACTATTAGCCTGTAAATGGCCAAATCCTTGTTAATCAGAGCATTGTTTCTTCATATTAACATCCATAGGTGCTAGTTTAGTCTCAATATGTGTCTTCATACCAAAACTCCGAACTTCACCCTCTGAAACACATACGGGATGCATAGAAGTATCTGAATTATGGGATAAGGTATAACGTTTGTTTCTTACCTTGGATTTCTTCTCCACCTTGGTAGCAAGCTTTATCACGTCATCAAGAGTCCTAATAGACTGAAGCTCATCCATTGATGAAGTTTCATCACTCAATCCTTGTACAAAGCCTACAATGCCTGCTTGTTTCTGCTCTTGAGTATTGCCAAGCAATTGTTAGAGATCCAACTTCATAGAGTACACTTCAACAGCTAGATTCACTATCATTTGTACTTTGACTGGTCCTAACTTCGTTTTTGGGACGATCAGCCTGCAAATGGCCAAATACTTGTTAATCAAAGTATTGTTTCTTCATAATAACATCAATAGGTGCTGATTTAGCCTGAATATGTGTCTTCTTGCCACAACTCCCAACTTTACCCTTAGAAACTCCTATGGGAACTCCTGTGGGATTAAAAGAAGTATCTGAAATGTGGGATAAGGTATAACGTTTGTTTCTTACCTTGGCTTTCTTCTCCACCTTGGTAGCATGCTTTATCACGTCATCAAGAGTCCTAATAGGGCTAAGCTCAGCCATTAATGAAGTTTCATCACTCAATTCTTGTACAAAGCCTACAATGCCTGCATGTTGCTGCTCTTGAACATCACTAATCAATTGTTAGAGATCCAACTTCATTGAGTACACTTCAACAGTTAGATTCACTATCCTTTGTACTTTGACTGGTAATAACTCCGTTTTTGGAACTATCAGCCTGTAAATGGCCAAATCCTTGTTAATCAAAGCATTGTTTCTTCATATTAACATCTATAGGTGCTGGTTTAGTCTAAATATGTGTCTTCTTACTACAACTCCCAACTTCACCCTCAGAAACTCCAATGGGATTCAAAGAAGTATATGATTTATGGGATAAGGTATAACTTTTGTTTCTTACCTTGGGTTTCTTCTCCACCTTGGTAGCTAGCTTTATCACGTCATCAAGATTCTTAATAGGCTGAAGCTCAGCAATTGATTAAGTTTCATCACTCAATCCTTGTACAAAGCCTACAATGCCAGCATGTTGCTGCTCTTGAAGATCGCGAAGCAATTGTTAGAGATCCAAATTCATTGAGTACACTTCAACAGTTAGATTCAGTATCCTTCGTACTTTGAATGGTTCTAACTTCGTTTTTGGGACTATCAGCCTACAAAAGGCCAAATCCTTGTTAATCAATGCATTGTTTCTTCATAATAACATCAATTGGTGCTGATTTAGTATCAATATGTGTCTTCATACCAAAACTCCGCACTTCACCCTCTGAAACACATACGGGATGCATAGAAGTATCTGAATTATGGGATAAGGTACAATGTTTGTTTCTTACCTTGGCTTTCTTCTCTACCTTGGTAGCAAGCTTTATCACATCATTAAGAGTCCTAATAGGCTGAAGCTCAGCCATTAATCAAGTTTCATCAGTCAATCCTTGTACAAAGCCCACAATGCCTACTTGTTGCTGCTCTTGAGTATTGCCAAGCAATTGTTAGAGATCCAACTTCATTGAGTACACTTCAACAGTTAGATTCACTATCCTTTGTACTTTGACTGGTCCGAACTTCGTTTTTGGGACTATCAGCCTGCAAATGGCCAAATTCTTGTTAATCAAAGCATTGTTTCTTCATATTTACATCTATATGTGCTGATTTAGTCTCAATATGTGTCTTCTTACTATAACTCCCAACTTCACCCTCAGAAACTCCTATGGGATTCAAAGAAGTATATGATTTATGGGATAAGGTATAACGTTTGCTTCTTACCTTGGCTTTCTTCTCAACCTTGGTAGCAAGCTTTATTACGTCATTAAGAGTCCTAATAGGCTGAAGCTCAGAAATTGATGAAGTTTCATCACTCAATCTTTGTACAAAGCCTACAATGACTGCTTGTTACTACTCTTGAACATCACCAAGCAATTGTTAGGGATCCAACTTCATTGAGTACACTTCAACAGTTAGATTCACTATCCTTTGTACTTTGACTAGTAATAACTCCGTTTTGGGACTATCAGCCTGTAAATGGCCAAATCCTTGTTAATCAAAGCATTGTTTCTTCATATTAACATCCATAGGTGCTGGTTTAGTCTCAATATGTGTCTTCTTACTACAACTCCCAACTTCACCCTCAGAAACTCCTATGGGATTCAAAGAAGTATATGATTTATGGGATAAGGTATAACGTTTGTTTCTTACCTTGGGTTTCTTCTCCACCTTGGTAGCTAGCTTTATCACGTCATCAAGATTCTTAATAGGCTGAAGCTCAGCCATTGATGAAGTTTCATCACTCAATCATTGTACAAAGCCTACAATGCCAGCATGTTGCTGCTCTTGAAGATCGCGAAATTGTTAGAGATCCAAATTCATTGAGTACACTTCAACAGTTAGATTCAGTATCCTTCGTACTTTGACTGGTCCTAACTCCGTTTTTGGGACTATAAGCCTGCAAAAGGCCAAATCCTTGTTAATCAAAGCATTGTTTCTTCATAATAACATCAATTGGTGCTGATTTAGTCTCAATATGTGTCTTCTTGCCACAACTCCCAACTTCACCCTCAGAAACTCCTATGGGATTCAAAGAAGTATCTGAATTGTGGGATAAGGTATAGCGTTTGTTTCTTACCTTTTATTTCTTCTCCACCTTGATAGCAAGCTTTATCACGTCATCAAGAGTCCTATAAAGCCCAGCAATTGATGAAGTTTCATCACTCAATCCTTGTACAAAGCCTACAATGCCTACTTGTTACTACTCTTGAACATCGCCAAGCAATTGTTAGAGATCCATCTTCATTGAATACACTTCAACAGTTAGAATCACTATCCTTTGTACTTTGACTGGTCATAACTCCGTTTTTGGGACTATCAGCCTGTAAATAGCCAAGCAATTGTTAGAGATCCAACTTCATTGAGTACACTTCAACAGTTAGAATCACTATCCTTTGTACTTTGACTGGTCATAACTCCATTTTTGGGACTATCAGCCTGTAAATAGCCAAGCAATTGTTAGAGATCCATCTTCATTGAATACACTTCAACAGTTAGAATCACTATCCTTTGTACTTTGACTGGTCATAACTCCGTTTTTGGGACTATCAGCCTGTAAATAGCCAAATCCTTGTTAATCAAAGCATTGCTTCTTCATATTAACATCTATAGGCGCTGGTTTAGTCTCAATATGTGTCTTCTTACTACAACTCCCAACTTCACCCTCAGAAACTCCTATGGGATTCAAAGAAGTATATGAATTATGGGATAAGGTATAACGTTTTTTACTTACCTTGTGTTTCTTCTCCACCTTGGTAGCAAGCTTTATCACGTCATCAAGAGTCCTAATAGGATAAAGTCCAGCAATTGATGAAGTTTCATCACTCAATCCTTGTACAAAGCCTACAATGCCTACTTGTTACTACTCTTGAACATCGCCAAGCAATTGTTAGAGATCCATCTTCATTGAATACACTTCAACAGTTAGAATCACTATCCTTTGTACTTTGACTGGTCATAACTCCGTTTTTGGGACTATCAGCCTGTAAATAGCCAAATCCTTGTTAATCAAAGCGTTGCTTCTTCATATTAACATCTATAGGCGCTGGTTTAGTCTCAATATGTGTCTTCTTACTACAACTCCCAACTTCACCCTCAGAAACTCCTATGGGATTCAAAGAAGTATATGAATTATAGGATAAGGTATAACGTTTTTTTCTTACCTTGTGTTTCTTCTCCACCTTGGTAGCAAGCTTTATCACGTCATCAAGAGTCCCAATAGGCTGAAGCTCAGCCATTGATGAAGTTTCATCCTTCAATCCTTGTACAAAGCCTACAATGCATGCATGTTGCTACTCTTGAACATCGCCAAGCAATTAGTAGAGATCCAACTTCATTGACTATACTTCAATAGTTAGATTCATTATCCTTTGTACTGTGACTGATCATAACTCCGTTTTTGGGACTATCAGCCAGTAATTGGCCAAATCCTTGTTAATCAAAGCATTGTTTCTTCATATTAACATCCATAGGTGCTGGTTTAGTCTCAAATATGTCTTCTTTCTTAAACTTCGAACTTCACCCTCTGAAACTCCTATGGGATGCAAATAAGTATATGAATTGTGGGATAAGGTATACCGATTGTTTCTTACCTTCTATTTCTTCTCCACCTTGGTAGCAAGTTTTATCACTTCATCAAGAGTCCTAATAGGCTGAAGCTCAACAATTGATGAAGTTTCATCACTCAATCCTTGTACAAAGCCTACAATGCCTGCTTGTTGCTACTCATGAACATCGCCAAGTAATTGTTAGAGATCCAACTTCATTGAGTACACTTCAACAGTTTGATTCACTATCATTTGTACTTTGACTGGTCATAACTCCGTTTTTGGGACTATCAGCCTGTAAATGGCCAAATCCTTGTTAATCAAAACATTGTTTCTTTATGTTAACATCCATAGGTGTGGTTTAGTCTCAATATGTGTCTTCTTACTACAACTCCCAAGTTCACCCTCAGAAACTCCTATGGGATTCAAAGAAGTATATGAATTATGGGATAAGAAATAACGTTTGTTTCTTACCTTGGCTTTCATCTCCACCTTGGTAGCAAGCTTTATCACGTCATCAAGAGTCCTAATAGGATGAAGCTCAGCCATTGATGAAGTTTCATCACTCAATCCTTGTACAAAGCCTACAATGCATGCATGTTGCTACTCTTGAACATCGCCAAGCAATTGTTAGAGATCCAACTTCATTGAGTACACTTCAACAGTTAGATTAATTATCCTTTGTACTGTGACTGATCATAACTCCGTTTTTGGGACTATCAGCCAGTAAATGGCCAAATCCTTGTTAATCAAAGCATTGTTTCTTCATATTAACATCCATAGGTGCTGGTTTAGTCTCAATATGTGTCTTCTTGCTTAAATTTCGAACTTCACCCTCTGAAACTCCTATGGGATGCAAATAAGTATATGAATTGTGGGATAAGGTATAACGATTGTTTCTTACCTTCTATTTCTTCTCCACCTTGGTAGCAAGTTTTATCACTTCATCAAGAGTCCTAATAGGCTGAAGCTCAACAATTGATGAAGTTTCATCACTCAATCCTTGTACAAAGCCTACAATGCCTGCTTGTTGCTACTCATGAACATCGCCAAGCAATTGTTAGAGATCCAACTTCATTGAGTACACTTCAACAGTTTGATTCACTATCGTTTGTACTTTGACTGGTCATAACTCCGTTTTTGGGACTATCAGCCTGTAAATGGCCAAATCCTTGTTAATCAAAACATTGATTCTTTATGTTAACATCCATAGGTGTGGTTTAGTCTCAATATGTGTCTTCTTACTACAACTCCCAAGTTCACCCTCAGAAACTCCTATGGGATTCAAAGAAGTATATGAATTATGGGATAAGAAATAACGTTTGTTTCTTACTTTGGTTTTCATCTCCACCTTGGTAGCAAGCTTTATCACGTCATCAAGAGTCCTAATAGGATGAAGCTCAGCCATTGATGAAGTTTCATCACTCAATCCTTGTACAAAGCCTACAATGCCTGCATGTTGCTACTCTTGAAGATCGCCAAGCAAATGTTAGAGATCCAACTTCATTGAGTACACTTCAACAGTTAGAATCACTATCCTTTGTACTTTGACTGGTCATTACTCCGTTTTTGGGACTATCAGCCTGTAAATAGCCAAATCCTTGTTAATCAAAGCATTGCTTCTTCATATTAACATCTATAGGCGCTGGTTTAGTCTCAATATGTGTCTTCTTACTACAACTCCCAACTTCACCCTCAGAAACTCCTATGGGATTCAAAGAAGTATATGAATTATGGGATAAGGTATAACATTTTTTTCTTACCTTGTGTTTCTTCTCCACCTTGGTAGCAAGCTTTATCACGTCATCAAGAGTCCTATAAAGCCCAGCAATTGATGAAGTTTCATCACTCAATCCTTGTACAAAGCCTACAATGCCTACTTGTTACTACTCTTGAACATCGCCAAGCAATTGTTAGAGATCCATCTTCATTGAATACACTTCAAAAGGTAGAATCACTATCCTTTGTACTTTGACTGGTCATAACTCCGTTTTTGGGACTATCAGCCTATAAATAGCCAAGCAATTGTTAGAGATCCAACTTCATTGAGTACACTTCAACAGTTTGATTCACTATCCTTTGTACTTTGACTGGTCATAACTCCGTTTTTGGGACTATCAGCCTGTAAATGGCCAAATCCTTGTTAATCAAAACATTGTTTCTTTATGTTAACATCCATAGGTGTGGTTTAGTCTCAATATGTGTCTTCTTACTACAACTCCCAAGTTCACCCTCAGAAACTCCTATGGTATTCAAAGAAGTATATGAATTATGGGATAAGAAATAACGTTTGTTTCTTACCTTGGCTTTCATCTCCACCTTGGTAGCAAGCTTTATCACGTCATCAAGAGTCCTAATAGGATGAAGCTCAGCCATTGATGAAGTTTCATCACTCAATCCTTGTACAAAGCCTACAATGCCTACTTGTTACTACTCTTGAACATCGCCAAGCAATTGTTAGAGATCCATCTTCATTGAATACACTTCAACAGTTAGAATCACTATCCTTTGTACTTTGACTGGTCATAACTCCGTTTTTGGGACTATCAGCCTGTAAATAGTCAAATCCTTGTTAATCAAAGCATTGCTTCTTCATATTAACATCTATAGGCGCTGGTTTAGTCTCAATATGTGTCTTCTTACTACAACTCCCAACTTCACCCTCAGAAACTCCTATGGGATTCAAAGAAGTATATGAATTATGGGATAAGGTATAACGTTTTTTACTTACCTTGTGTTTCTTCTCCACCTTGGTAGCAAGCTTTATCACGTCATCAAGAGTCCTAATAGGATAAAGCCCAGCAATTGATGAAGTTTCATCACTCAATCCTTGTACAAAGCCTACAATGCCTACTTGTTACTACTCTTGAACATCGCCAAGCAATTGTTAGAGATCCATCTTCATTGAATACACTTCAACAGTTAGAATCACTATCCTTTGTACTTTGACTGGTCATAACTCCGTTTTTGGGACTATCAGCCTGTAAATAGCCAAATCCTTGTTAATCAAAGCATTGCTTCTTCATATTAACATCTATAGGCGCTGGTTTAGTCTCAATATGTGTCTTCTTACTACAACTCCCAACTTCACCCTCAGAAACTCCTATGGGATTCAAAGAAGTATATGAATTATGGGATAAGGTATAACATTTTTTACTTACCTTGTGTTTCTTCTCCACCTTGGTAGCAAGCTTTATCACGTCATCAAGAGTCCTAATAGGATAAAGCCCAGCAATTGATGAAGTTTCATCACTCAATCCTTGTACAAAGCCTACAATGCCTACTTGTTACTACTCTTGAACATCGCCAAGCAATTGTTAGAGATCCATCTTCATTGAATACACTTCAACAGTTAGAATCACTATCCTTTGTACTTTGACTGGTCATAACTCCATTTTTGGGACTATCAGCCTCTAAATAGCCAAATCCTTGTTAATCAAAGGATTGCTTCTTCATATTAACATCTATAGGCGCTGGTTTAGTCTCAATATGTGTCTTCTTACTACAACTCCCAACTTCACCCTCAGAAACTCCTATGGGATTCAAAGAAGTATATGAATTATGGGATAAGGTATAACGTTTTTTTCTTACCTTGTGTTTCTTCTCCACCTTGGTAGCAAGCTTTATCACGTCATCAAGAGTCCCAATAGGCTGAAGCTCAGCCATTGATGAAGTTTCATCCTTCAATCCTTGTACAAAGCCTACAATGCCTGCATGTTACTACTCTTGAACATCGCCAAGCAATTGTTAGAGATCCAACTTCATTGAGTACACTTCAACAGTTAGATTAATTATCCTTTGTACTGTGACTGATCATAACTCCGTTTTTGGGACTATCAGCCAGTAAATGGCCAAATCCTTGTTAATCAAAGCATTGTTTCTTCATATTAACATCCATAGGTGCTGGTTTAGTCTCAATATGTGTCTTCTTGCCAAAACTTCGAACTTTATGGGATGCAAATAAGTATATGAATTGTGGGATAAGGTATAACGATTGTTTCTTACCTTGTATTTCTTCTCCACCTTGGTAGCAAGCTTGATCACTTCATCAAGAGTCCTAATAGGATGAAGCTTAACAATTGATGAAGTTTCATCACTCAATCCTTGTACAAAGCCTACAATGCCTGCTTGTTGCTACTCAGCCAAGCAATGTTTAAAGATCCAACTTCATTGAGTACACTTCAACAGTTTGATTCACTATCCTTTGTACTTTGACTGGTCAAAACTCCGTTTTTGGGACTATCAGCCTGTAAATGGCCAAATCCTTGTTAATCAAAACATTGATTCTTTATGTTAACATCCATAGGTGTGGTTTAGTCTCAATATGTGTCTTCTTACTACAACTCCCAAGTTCACCCTCAGAAACTCCTATGGGATTCAAAGAAGTATATGAATTATGGGATAAGAAATAACGTTTGTTTCTTACTTTGGTTTTCATCTCCACCTTGGTAGCAAGCTTTATCACCTCATCAAGAGTCCTAATAGGATGAAGCTCAGCCATTGATGAAGTTTCATCACTCAATCCTTGTACAAAGCCTACAATGCCTGCATGTTGCTACTCTTGAAGATCGCCAAGCAAATGTTAGAGATCCAACTTCATTGAGTACACTTCAACAGTTAGAATCACTATCCTTTGTACTTTGACTGGTCATTACTCCGTTTTTGGGACTATCAACCTGTAAATAGCCAAATCCTTGTTAATCAAAGCATTGCTTCTTCATATTAACATCTATAGGCGCTGGTTTAGTCTCAATATGTGTCTTCTTACTACAACTCCCAACTTCACCCTCAGAAACTCCTATGGGATTCAAAGAAGTATATGAATTATGGGATAAGGTATAACATTTTTTATTTACCTTGTGTTTCTTCTCCACCTTGGTAGCAAGCTTTATCACGTCATCAAGAGTCCTATAAAGCCCAGCAATTGATGAAGTTTCATCACTCAATCCTTGTACAAAGCCTACAATGCCTACTTGTTACTACTCTTGAACATCGCCAAGCAATTGTTAGAGATCCATCTTCATTGAATACACTTCAACAGTTAGAATCACTATCCTTTGTACTTTGACTGGTCATAACTCCGTTTTTGGGACTATCAGCCTATAAATAGCCAAGCAATTGTTAGAGATCCAACTTCATTGAGTACACTTCAACAGTTTGATTCACTATCCTTTGTACTTTGACTGGTCATAACTCCGTTTTTGGGACTATCAGACTGTAAATGGCCAAATCCTTGTTAATCAAAACATTGTTTCTTTATGTTAACATCCATAGGTGTGGTTTAGTCTCAATATGTGTCTTCTTACTACAACTCCCAAGTTCACCCTCAGAAACTCCTATGGGATTCAAAGAAGTATATGAATTATGGGATAAGAAATAACGTTTGTTTCTTACCTTGGCTTTCATCTCCACCTTGGTAGCAAGCTTTATCACGTCATCAAGAGTCCTAATAGGATGAAGCTCAGCCATTGATGAAGTTTCATCACTCAATCCTTGTACAAAGCCTACAATGCCTACTTGTTACTACTCTTGAACATCGCCAAGCAATTGTTAGAGATCCATCTTCATTGAATACACTTCAACAGTTAGAATCACTATCCTTTGTACTTTGACTGGTCATAACTCCGTTTTTGGGACTATCAGCCTGTAAATAGCCAAATCCTTGTTAATCAAAGCATTGCTTCTTCATATTAACATCTATAGGCACTGGTTTAGTTTCAATATGTGTCTTCTTACTACAACTCCCAACTTCACCCTCAGAAACTCCTATGGGATTCAAAGAAGTATATGAATTATGGGATAAGGTATAACGTTTTTTACTTACCTTTTGTTTCTTCTCCACCTTGGTAGCAAGCTTTATCACGTCATCAAGAGTCCTAATAGGATAAAGCCCAGCAATTGATGAAGTTTCATCACTCAATCCTTGTACAAAGCCTACAATGCCTACTTGTTACTACTCTTGAACATCACCAAGCAATTGTTAGAGATCCATCTTCATTGAATACACTTCAACAGTTAGAATCACTATCCTTTGTACTTTGACTGGTCATAACTCTGTTTTTGGGACTATCAGCCTGTAAATAGCCAAATCCTTGTTAATCAAAGCATTGCTTCTTCATATTAACATCTATAGACGCTAGTTTAGTCTCAATATGTGTCTTCTTACTACAACTCCCAACTTCACCCTCAGAAACTCCTATGGGATTCAAAGAAGTATATGAATTATGGGATAAGGTATAACATTTTTTACTTACCTTGTGTTTCTTCTCCACCTTGGTAGCAAGCTTTATCACGTCATCAAGAGTCCTAATAGGATAAAGCCCAGCAATTGATGAAGTTTCATCACTCAATCCTTGTACAAAGCCTACAATGCCTACTTGTTACTACTCTTGAACATCGCCAAGCAATTGTTAGAGATCCATCTTCATTGAATACACTTCAACAGTTAGAATCACTATCCTTTGTACTTTGACTGGTCATAACTCCATTTTTGGGACTATCAGCCTGTAAATAGCCAAATCCTTGTTAATCAAAGGATTGCTTCTTCATATTAACATCTATAGGCGCTGGTTTAGTCTCAATATGTGTCTTCTTACTACAACTCCCAACTTCACCCTCAGAAACTCCTATGGGATTCAAAGAAGTATATGAATTATGGGATAAGGTATAACGTTTTTTTCTTACCTTGTGTTTCTTCTCCACCTTGGTAGCAAGCTTTATCACGTCATCAAGAGTCCCAATAGGCTGAAGCTCAGCCATTGATGAAGTTTCATCCTTCAATCCTTGTACAAAGCCTACAATGCCTGCATGTTACTACTCTTGAACATCGCCAAGCAATTGTTAGAGATCCAACTTCATTGAGTACACTTCAACAGTTAGATTAATTATCCTTTGTACTGTGACTGATCATAACTCCGTTTTTGGGACTATCAGCCAGTAAATGGCCAAATAATTGTTAATCAAAGCATTGTTTCTTCATATTAACATCCATAGGTGCTGGTTTAGTCTCAATATGTGTCTTCTTGCCAAAACTTCGAACTTTATGGGATGCAAATAAGTATATGAATTGTGGGATAAGGTATAACGATTGTTTCTTACCTTGTATTTCTTCTCCACCTTGGTAGCAAGCTTGATCACTTCATCAAGAGTCCTAATAGGCTGAAGCTTAACAATTGATGAAGTTTCATCACTCAATCCTTGTACAAAGCCTACAATGCCTGCTTGTTGCTACTCATGAACATCGCCAAGCAATGTTTAAAGATCCAACTTCATTGAGTACACTTCAACAGTTTGATTCACTATCCTTTGTACTTTGACTGGTCATAACTCCGTTTTTGGGACTATCAGCCTGTAAATGGCCAAATCCTTGTTAATCAAAACATTGTTTCTTTATGTTAACATCCATAGGTGTGGTTTAGTCTCAATATGTGTCTTCTTACTACAACTCCCAAGTTCACCCTCAGAAACTCCTATGGGATTCAAAGAAGTATATGAATTATGGGATAAGAAATAACGTTTGTTTCTTACCTTGGCTTTCATCTCCCTCTTGGTAGCAAGCTTTATCACGTCATCAAGAGTCCTAATACGATGAAGCTCAGCCATTGATGAAGTTTCATCACTCAATCCTTGTACAAAGCCTACAATGCCTACTTGTTACTACTCTTGAACATCGCCAAGCAATTGTTAGAGATCCATCTTCATTGAATACACTTCAACAGTTAGAATCACTATCCTTTGTACTTTGACTGGTCATAACTCCGTTTTTGGGACTATCAGCCTGTAAATAGCCAAATCCTTGTTAATCAAAGCATTGCTTCTTCATATTAACATCTATAGGCGCTGGTTTAGTCTCAATATGTGTCTTCTTACTACAACTCCCAACTTCACCCTCAGAAACTCCTATGGGATTCAAAGAAGTATATGAATTATGGGATAAGGTATAACGTTTTTTACTTACCTTGTGTTTCTTCTCCACCTTGGTAGCAAGCTTTATCACGTCATCAAGAGTCCTAATAGGATAAAGCCCAGCAATTGATGAAGTTTCATCACTCAATCCTTGTACAAAGCCTACAATGCCTACTTGTTACTACTCTTGAACATCGCCAAGCAATTGTTAGAGATCCATCTTCATTGAATACACTTCAACAGTTAGAATCACTATCCTTTGTACTTTGACTGGTCATAACTCCGTTTTTGGGACTATCAGCCTGTAAATAGCCAAATCCTTGTTAATCAAAGCATTGCTTCTTCATATTAACATCTATAGGCGCTGGTTTAGTCTCAATATGTGTCTTCTTACTACAACTCCCAACTTCACCCTCAGAAACTCCTATGGGATTCAAAGAAGTATATGAATTATGGGATAAGGTATAACATTTTTTACTTACCTTGTGTTTCTTCTCCACCTTGGTAGCAAGCTTTATCACGTCATCAAGAGTCCTAATAGGATAAAGCCCAGCAATTGATGAAGTTTCATCACTCAATCCTTGTACAAAGCCTACAATGCCTACTTGTTACTACTCTTGAACATCGCCAAGCAATTGTTAGAGATCCATCTTCATTGAATACACTTCAACAGTTAGAATCACTATCCTTTGTACTTTGACTGGTCATAACTCCATTTTTGGGACTATCAGCCTGTAAATAGCCAAATCCTTGTTAATCAAAGGATTGCTTCTTCATATTAACATCTATAGGCGCTGGTTTAGTCTCAATATGTGTCTTCTTACTACAACTCCCAACTTCACCCTCAGAAACTCCTATGGGATTCAAAGAAGTATATGAATTATGGGATAAGGTATAACGTTTTTTTCTTACCTTGTGTTTCTTCTCCACCTTGGTAGCAAGCTTTATCACGTCATCAAGAGTCCCAATAGGTTGAAGCTCAGCCATTGATGAAGTTTCATCCTTCAATCCTTGTACAAAGCCTACAATGCCTGCATGTTACTACTCTTGAACATCGCCAAGCAATTGTTAGAGATCCAACTTCATTGAGTACACTTCAACAGTTAGATTAATTATCCTTTGTACTGTGACTGATCATAACTCCGTTTTTGGGACTATCAGCCAGTAAATGGCCAAATCCTTGTTAATCAAAGCATTGTTTCTTCATATTAACATCCATAGGTGCTGGTTTAGTCTCAATATGTGTCTTCTTGCCAAAACTTCGAACTTTATGGGATGCAAATAAGTATATGAATTGTGGGATAAGGTATAACGATTGTTTCTTACCTTGTATTTCTTCTCCACCTTGGTAGCAAGCTTGATCACTTCATCAAGAGTCCTAATAGGCTGAAGCTTAACAATTGATGAAGTTTCATCACTCAATCCTTGTACAAAGCCTACAATGCCTGCTTGTTGCTACTCATGAACATCGCCAAGCAATGTTTAAAGATCCAACTTCATTGAGTACACTTCAACAGTTTGATTCACTATCCTTTGTACTTTGACTGGTCAAAACTCCGTTTTTGGGACTATCAGCCTGTAAATGGCCAACTCCTTGTTAATCAAAACATTGATTCTTTATGTTAACATCCATAGGTGTGGTTTAGTCTCAATATGTGTCTTCTTACTACAACTCCCAAGTTCACCCTCAGAAACTCCTATGGGATTCAAAGAAGTATATGAATTATGGGATAAGAAATAACGTTTGTTTCTTACTTTGGTTTTCATCTCCACCTTGGTAGCAAGCTTTATCACCTCATCAAGAGTCCTAATAGGATGAAGCTCAGCCATTGATGAAGTTTCATCACTCAATCCTTGTACAAAGCCTACAATGCCTGCATGTTGCTACTCTTGAAGATCGCCAAGCAAATGTTAGAGATCCAACTTCATTGAGTACACTTCAACAGTTAGAATCACTATCCTTTGTACTTTGACTGGTCATTACTCCGTTTTTGGGACTATCAACCTGTAAATAGCCAAATCCTTGTTAATCAAAGCATTGCTTCTTCATATTAACATCTATAGGCGCTGGTTTAGTCTCAATATGTGTCTTCTTACTACAACTCCCAACTTCACCCTCAGAAACTCCTATGGGATTCAAAGAAGTATATGAATTATGGGATAAGGTATAACATTTTTTATTTACCTTGTGTTTCTTCTCCACCTTGGTAGCAAGCTTTATCACGTCATCAAGAGTCCTATAAAGCCCAGCAATTGATGAAGTTTCATCACTCAATCCTTGTACAAAGCCTACAATGCCTACTTGTTACTACTCTTGAACATCGCCAAGCAATTGTTAGAGATCCATCTTCATTGAATACACTTCAACAGTTAGAATCACTATCCTTTGTACTTTGACTGGTCATAACTCCGTTTTTGGGACTATCAGCCTATAAATAGCCAAGCAATTGTTAGAGATCCAACTTCATTGAGTACACTTCAACAGTTTGATTCACTATCCTTTGTACTTTGACTGGTCATAACTCCGTTTTTGGGACTATCAGACTGTAAATGGCCAAATCCTTGTTAATCAAAACATTGTTTCTTTATGTTAACATCCATAGGTGTGGTTTAGTCTCAATATGTGTCTTCTTACTACAACTCCCAAGTTCACCCTCAGAAACTCCTATGGGATTCAAAGAAGTATATGAATTATGGGATAAGAAATAACGTTTGTTTCTTACCTTGGCTTTCATCTCCACCTTGGTAGCAAGCTTTATCACGTCATCAAGAGTCCTAATAGGATGAAGCTCAGCCATTGATGAAGTTTCATCACTCAATCCTTGTACAAAGCCTACAATGCCTACTTGTTACTACTCTTGAACATCGCCAAGCAATTGTTAGAGATCCATCTTCATTGAATACACTTCAACAGTTAGAATCACTATCCTTTGTACTTTGACTGGTCATAACTCCGTTTTTGGGACTATCAGCCTGTAAATAGCCAAATCCTTGTTAATCAAAGCATTGCTTCTTCATATTAACATCTATAGGCGCTGGTTTAGTTTCAATATGTGTCTTCTTACTACAACTCCCAACTTCACCCTCAGAAACTCCTATGGGATTCAAAGAAGTATATGAATTATGGGATAAGGTATAACGTTTTTTACTTACCTTGTGTTTCTTCTCCACCTTGGTAGCAAGCTTTATCACGTCATCAAGAGTCCTAATAGGATAAAGCCCAGCAATTGATGAAGTTTCATCACTCAATCCTTGTACAAAGCCTACAATGCCTACTTGTTACTACTCTTGAACATCACCAAGCAATTGTTAGAGATCCATCTTCATTGAATACACTTCAACAGTTAGAATCACTATCCTTTGTACTTTGACTGGTCATAACTCTGTTTTTGGGACTATCAGCCTGTAAATAGCCAAATCCTTGTTAATCAAAGCATTGCTTCTTCATATTAACATCTATAGACGCTAGTTTAGTCTCAATATGTGTCTTCTTACTACAACTCCCAACTTCACCCTCAGAAACTCCTATGGGATTCAAAGAAGTATATGAATTATGGGATAAGGTATAACATTTTTTATTTACCTTGTGTTTCTTCTCCACCTTGGTAGCAAGCTTTATCACGTCATCAAGAGTCCTATAAAGCCCAGCAATTGATGAAGTTTCATCACTCAATCCTTGTACAAAGCCTACAATGCCTACTTGTTACTACTCTTGAACATCGCCAAGCAATTGTTAGAGATCCATCTTCATTGAATACACTTCAACAGTTAGAATCACTATCCTTTGTACTTTGACTGGTCATAACTCCGTTTTTGGGACTATCAGCCTATAAATAGCCAAGCAATTGTTAGAGATCCAACTTCATTGAGTACACTTCAACAGTTTGATTCACTATCCTTTGTACTTTGACTGGTCATAACTCCGTTTTTGGGACTATCAGACTGTAAATGGCCAAATCCTTGTTAATCAAAACATTGTTTCTTTATGTTAACATCCATAGGTGTGGTTTAGTCTCAATATGTGTCTTCTTACTACAACTCCCAAGTTCACCCTCAGAAACTCCTATGGGATTCAAAGAAGTATATGAATTATGGGATAAGAAATAACGTTTGTTTCTTACCTTGGCTTTCATCTCCACCTTGGTAGCAAGCTTTATCACGTCATCAAGAGTCCTAATAGGATGAAGCTCAGCCATTGATGAAGTTTCATCACTCAATCCTTGTACAAAGCCTACAATGCCTACTTGTTACTACTCTTGAACATCGCCAAGCAATTGTTAGAGATCCATCTTCATTGAATACACTTCAACAGTTAGAATCACTATCCTTTGTACTTTGACTGGTCATAACTCCGTTTTTGGGACTATCAGCCTGTAAATAGCCAAATCCTTGTTAATCAAAGCATTGCTTCTTCATATTAACATCTATAGGCACTGGTTTAGTTTCAATATGTGTCTTGTTACTACAACTCCCAACTTCACCCTCAGAAACTCCTATGGGATTCAAAGAAGTATATGAATTATGGGATAAGGTATAACGTTTTTTACTTACCTTTTGTTTCTTCTCCACCTTGGTAGCAAGCTTTATCACGTCATCAAGAGTCCTAATAGGATAAAGCCCAGCAATTGATGAAGTTTCATCACTCAATCCTTGTACAAAGCCTACAATGCCTACTTGTTACTACTCTTGAACATCACCAAGCAATTGTTAGAGATCCATCTTCATTGAATACACTTCAACAGTTAGAATCACTATCCTTTGTACTTTGACTGGTCATAACTCTGTTTTTGGGACTATCAGCCTGTAAATAGCCAAATCCTTGTTAATCAAAGCATTGCTTCTTCATATTAACATCTATAGGCGCTGGTTTAGTCTCAATATGTGTCTTCTTACTACAACTCCCAACTTCACCCTCAGAAACTCCTATGGGATTCAAAGAAGTATATGAATTATGGGATAAGGTATAACGTTTTTTACTTAAATTGTGTTTCTTCTCCACCTTGGTAGCAAGCTTTATCACGTCATCAAGAGTCCTAATAGGATAAAGCCCAGCAATTGATGAAGTTTCATCACTCAATCCTTGTACAAAGCCTACAATGCCTACTTGTTACTACTCTTGAACATCGCCAAGCAATTGTTAGAGATCCATCTTCATTGAATACACTTCAACAGTTAGAATCACTATCCTTTGTACTTTGACTGGTCATAACTCCGTTTTTGGGACTATCAGCCTGTAAATAGCCAAATCCTTGTTAATCAAAGCATTGCTTCTTCATATTAACATCTATAGGCGCTGGTTTAGTCTCAATATGTGTCTTCTTACTACAACTCCCAACTTCACCCTCAGAAACTCCTATGGGATTCAAAGAAGTATATGAATTATGGGATAAGGTATAACATTTTTTACTTACCTTGTGTTTCTTCTCCACCTTGGTAGCAAGCTTTATCACGTCATCAAGAGTCCTAATAGGATAAAGCCCAGCAATTGATGAAGTTTCATCACTCAATCCTTGTACAAAGCCTACAATGCCTACTTGTTACTACTCTTGAACATCGCCAAGCAATTGTTAGAGATCCATCTTCATTGAATACACTTCAACAGTTAGAATCACTATCCTTTGTACTTTGACTGGTCATAACTCCATTTTTGGGACTATCAGCCTGTAAATAGCCAAATCCTTGTTAATCAAAGGATTGCTTCTTCATATTAACATCTATAGGCGCTGGTTTAGTCTCAATATGTGTCTTCTTACTACAACTCCCAACTTCACCCTCAGAAACTCCTATGGGATTCAAAGAAGTATATGAATTATGGGATAAGGTATAACGTTTTTTTCTTACCTTGTGTTTCTTCTCCACCTTGGTAGCAAGCTTTATCACGTCATCAAGAGTCCCAATAGGTTGAAGCTCAGCCATTGATGAAGTTTCATCCTTCAATCCTTGTACAAAGCCTACAATGCCTGCATGTTACTACTCTTGAACATCGCCAAGCAATTGTTAGAGATCCAGCTTCATTGAGTACACTTCAACAGTTAGATTAATTATCCTTTGTACTGTGACTGATCATAACTCCGTTTTTGGGACTATCAGCCAGTAAATGGCCAAATCCTTGTTAATCAAAGCATTGTTTCTTCATATTAACATCCATAGGTGCTGGTTTAGTCTCAATATGTGTCTTCTTGCCAAAACTTCGAACTTTATGGGATGCAAATAAGTATATGAATTGTGGGATAAGGTATAACGATTGTTTCTTACCTTGTATTTCTTCTCCACCTTGGTAGCAAGCTTGATCACTTCATCAAGAGTCCTAATAGGCTGAAGCTTAACAATTGATGAAGTTTCATCACTCAATCCTTGTACAAAGCCTACAATGCCTGCTTGTTGCTACTCATGAACATCGCCAAGCAATGTTTAAAGATCCAACTTCATTGAGTACACTTCAACAGTTTGATTCACTATCCTTTGTACTTTGACTGGTCATAACTCCGTTTTTGGGACTATCAGCCTGTAAATGGCCAAATCCTTGTTAATCAAAACATTGTTTCTTTATGTTAACATCCATAGGTGTGGTTTAGTCTCAATATGTGTCTTCTTACTACAACTCCCAAGTTCACCCTCAGAAACTCCTATGGGATTCAAAGAAGTATATGAATTATGGGATAAGAAATAACGTTTGTTTCTTACCTTGGCTTTCATCTCCCTCTTGGTAGCAAGCTTTATCACGTCATCAAGAGTCCTAATACGATGAAGCTCAGCCATTGATGAAGTTTCATCACTCAATCCTTGTACAAAGCCTACAATGCCTACTTGTTACTACTCTTGAACATCGCCAAGCAATTGTTAGAGATCCATCTTCATTGAATACACTTCAACAGTTAGAATCACTATCCTTTGTACTTTGACTGGTCATAACTCCGTTTTTGGGACTATCAGCCTGTAAATAGCCAAATCCTTGTTAATCAAAGCATTGCTTCTTCATATTAACATCTATAGGCGCTGGTTTAGTCTCAATATGTGTCTTCTTACTACAACTCCCAACTTCACCCTCAGAAACTCCTATGGGATTCAAAGAAGTATATGAATTATGGGATAAGGTATAACGTTTTTTACTTAAATTGTGTTTCTTCTCCACCTTGGTAGCAAGCTTTATCACGTCATCAAGAGTCCTAATAGGATAAAGCCCAGCAATTGATGAAGTTTCATCACTCAATCCTTGTACAAAGCCTACAATGCCTACTTGTTACTACTCTTGAACATCGCCAAGCAATTGTTAGAGATCCATCTTCATTGAATACACTTCAACAGTTAGAATCACTATCCTTTGTACTTTGACTGGTCATAACTCCGTTTTTGGGACTATCAGCCTGTAAATAGCCAAATCCTTGTTAATCAAAGCATTGCTTCTTCATATTAACATCTATAGGCGCTGGTTTAGTCTCAATATGTGTCTTCTTACTACAACTCCCAACTTCACCCTCAGAAACTCCTATGGGATTCAAAGAAGTATATGAATTATGGGATAAGGTATAACATTTTTTACTTACCTTGTGTTTCTTCTCCACCTTGGTAGCAAGCTTTATCACGTCATCAAGAGTCCTAATAGGATAAAGCCCAGCAATTGATGAAGTTTCATCACTCAATCCTTGTACAAAGCCTACAATGCCTACTTGTTACTACTCTTGAACATCGCCAAGCAATTGTTAGAGATCCATCTTCATTGAATACACTTCAACAGTTAGAATCACTATCCTTTGTACTTTGACTGGTCATAACTCCATTTTTGGGACTATCAGCCTGTAAATAGCCAAATCCTTGTTAATCAAAGGATTGCTTCTTCATATTAACATCTATAGGCGCTGGTTTAGTCTCAATATGTGTCTTCTTACTACAACTCCCAACTTCACCCTCAGAAACTCCTATGGGATTCAAAGAAGTATATGAATTATGGGATAAGGTATAACGTTTTTTTCTTACCTTGTGTTTCTTCTCCACCTTGGTAGCAAGCTTTATCACGTCATCAAGAGTCCCAATAGGTTGAAGCTCAGCCATTGATGAAGTTTCATCCTTCAATCCTTGTACAAAGCCTACAATGCCTGCATGTTACTACTCTTGAACATCGCCAAGCAATTGTTAGAGATCCAACTTCATTGAGTACACTTCAACAGTTAGATTAATTATCCTTTGTACTGTGACTGATCATAACTCCGTTTTTGGGACTATCAGCCAGTAAATGGCCAAATCCTTGTTAATCAAAGCATTGTTTCTTCATATTAACATCCATAGGTGCTGGTTTAGTCTCAATATGTGTCTTCTTGCCAAAACTTCGAACTTTATGGGATGCAAATAAGTATATGAATTGTGGGATAAGGTATAACGATTGTTTCTTACCTTGTATTTCTTCTCCACCTTGGTAGCAAGCTTGATCACTTCATCAAGAGTCCTAATAGGCTGAAGCTTAACAATTGATGAAGTTTCATCACTCAATCCTTGTACAAAGCCTACAATGCCTGCTTGTTGCTACTCATGAACATCGCCAAGCAATGTTTAAAGATCCAACTTCATTGAGTACACTTCAACAGTTTGATTCACTATCCTTTGTACTTTGACTGGTCAAAACTTCGTTTTTGGGACTATCAGCCTGTAAATGGCCAACTCCTTGTTAATCAAAACATTGATTCTTTATGTTAACATCCATAGGTGTGGTTTAGTCTCAATATGTGTCTTCTTACTACAACTCCCAAGTTCACCCTCAGAAACTCCTATGGGATTCAAAGAAGTATATGAATTATGGGATAAGAAATAACGTTTGTTTCTTACTTTGGTTTTCATCTCCACCTTGGTAGCAAGCTTTATCACCTCATCAAGAGTCCTAATAGGATGAAGCTCAGCCATTGATGAAGTTTCATCACTCAATCCTTGTACAAAGCCTACAATGCCTGCATGTTGCTACTCTTGAAGATCGCCAAGCAAATGTTAGAGATCCAACTTCATTGAGTACACTTCAACAGTTAGAATCACTATCCTTTGTACTTTGACTGGTCATTACTCCGTTTTTGGGACTATCAACCTGTAAATAGCCAAATCCTTGTTAATCAAAGCATTGCTTCTTCATATTAACATCTATAGGCGTTGGTTTAGTCTCAATATGTGTCTTCTTACTACAACTCCCAACTTCACCCTCAGAAACTCCTATGGGATTCAAAGAAGTATATGAATTATGGGATAAGGTATAACATTTTTTATTTACCTTGTGTTTCTTCTCCACCTTGGTAGCAAGCTTTATCACGTCATCAAGAGTCCTATAAAGCCCAGCAATTGATGAAGTTTCATCACTCAATCCTTGTACAAAGCCTACAATGCCTACTTGTTACTACTCTTGAACATCGCCAAGCAATTGTTAGAGATCCATCTTCATTGAATACACTTCAACAGTTAGAATCACTATCCTTTGTACTTTGACTGGTCATAACTCCGTTTTTGGGACTATCAGCCTATAAATAGCCAAGCAATTGTTAGAGATCCAACTTCATTGAGTACACTTCAACAGTTTGATTCACTATCCTTTGTACTTTGACTGGTCATAACTCCGTTTTTGGGACTATCAGACTGTAAATGGCCAAATCCTTGTTAATCAAAACATTGTTTCTTTATGTTAACATCCATAGGTGTGGTTTAGTCTCAATATGTGTCTTCTTACTACAACTCCCAAGTTCACCCTCAGAAACTCCTATGGGATTCAAAGAAGTATATGAATTATGGGATAAGAAATAACGTTTGTTTCTTACCTTGGCTTTCATCTCCACCTTGGTAGCAAGCTTTATCACGTCATCAAGAGTCCTAATAGGATGAAGCTCAGCCATTGATGAAGTTTCATCACTCAATCCTTGTACAAAGCCTACAATGCCTACTTGTTACTACTCTTGAACATCGCCAAGCAATTGTTAGAGATCCATCTTCATTGAATACACTTCAACAGTTAGAATCACTATCCTTTGTACTTTGACTGGTCATAACTCCGTTTTTGGGACTATCAGCCTGTAAATAGCCAAATCCTTGTTAATCAAAGCATTGCTTCTTCATATTAACATCTATAGGCACTGGTTTAGTTTCAATATGTGTCTTCTTACTACAACTCCCAACTTCACCCTCAGAAACTCCTATGGGATTCAAAGAAGTATATGAATTATGGGATAAGGTATAACGTTTTTTACTTACCTTTTGTTTCTTCTCCACCTTGGTAGCAAGCTTTATCACGTCATCAAGAGTCCTAATAGGATAAAGCCCAGCAATTGATGAAGTTTCATCACTCAATCCTTGTACAAAGCCTACAATGCCTACTTGTTACTACTCTTGAACATCACCAAGCAATTGTTAGAGATCCATCTTCATTGAATACACTTCAACAGTTAGAATCACTATCCTTTGTACTTTGACTGGTCATAACTCTGTTTTTGGGACTATCAGCCTGTAAATAGCCAAATCCTTGTTAATCAAAGCATTGCTTCTTCATATTAACATCTATAGACGCTAGTTTAGTCTCAATATGTGTCTTCTTACTACAACTCCCAACTTCACCCTCAGAAACTCCTATGGGATTCAAAGAAGTATATGAATTATGGGATAAGGTATAACATTTTTTACTTACCTTGTGTTTCTTCTCCACCTTGGTAGCAAGCTTTATCACGTCATCAAGAGTCCTAATAGGATAAAGCCCAGCAATTGATGAAGTTTCATCACTCAATCCTTGTACAAAGCCTACAATGCCTACTTGTTACTACTCTTGAACATCGCCAAGCAATTGTTAGAGATCCATCTTCATTGAATACACTTCAACAGTTAGAATCACTATCCTTTGTACTTTGACTGGTCATAACTCCATTTTTGGGACTATCAGCCTGTAAATAGCCAAATCCTTGTTAATCAAAGGATTGCTTCTTCATATTAACATCTATAGGCGCTGGTTTAGTCTCAATATGTGTCTTCTTACTACAACTCCCAACTTCACCCTCAGAAACTCCTATGGGATTCAAAGAAGTATATGAATTATGGGATAAGGTATAACGTTTTTTTCTTACCTTGTGTTTCTTCTCCACCTTGGTAGCAAGCTTTATCACGTCATCAAGAGTCCCAATAGGCTGAAGCTCAGCCATTGATGAAGTTTCATCCTTCAATCCTTGTACAAAGCCTACAATGCCTGCATGTTACTACTCTTGAACATCGCCAAGCAATTGTTAGAGATCCAACTTCATTGAGTACACTTCAACAGTTAGATTAATTATCCTTTGTACTGTGACTGATCATAACTCCGTTTTTGGGACTATCAGCCAGTAAATGGCCAAATAATTGTTAATCAAAGCATTGTTTCTTCATATTAACATCCATAGGTGCTGGTTTAGTCTCAATATGTGTCTTCTTGCCAAAACTTCGAACTTTATGGGATGCAAATAAGTATATGAATTGTGGGATAAGGTATAACGATTGTTTCTTACCTTGTATTTCTTCTCCACCTTGGTAGCAAGCTTGATCACTTCATCAAGAGTCCTAATAGGCTGAAGCTTAACAATTGATGAAGTTTCATCACTCAATCCTTGTACAAAGCCTACAATGCCTGCTTGTTGCTACTCATGAACATCGCCAAGCAATGTTTAAAGATCCAACTTCATTGAGTACACTTCAACAGTTTGATTCACTATCCTTTGTACTTTGACTGGTCATAACTCCGTTTTTGGGACTATCAGCCTGTAAATGGCCAAATCCTTGTTAATCAAAACATTGTTTCTTTATGTTAACATCCATAGGTGTGGTTTAGTCTCAATATGTGTCTTCTTACTACAACTCCCAAGTTCACCCTCAGAAACTCCTATGGGATTCAAAGAAGTATATGAATTATGGGATAAGAAATAACGTTTGTTTCTTACCTTGGCTTTCATCTCCCTCTTGGTAGCAAGCTTTATCACGTCATCAAGAGTCCTAATACGATGAAGCTCAGCCATTGATGAAGTTTCATCACTCAATCCTTGTACAAAGCCTACAATGCCTATTTGTTACTACTCTTGAACATCGCCAAGCAATTGTTAGAGATCCATCTTCATTGAATACACTTCAACAGTTAGAATCACTATCCTTTGTACTTTGACTGGTCATAACTCCGTTTTTGGGACTATCAGCCTGTAAATAGCCAAATCCTTGTTAATCAAAGCATTGCTTCTTCATATTAACATCTATAGGCGCTGGTTTAGTCTCAATATGTGTCTTCTTACTACAACTCCCAACTTCACCCTCAGAAACTCCTATGGGATTCAAAGAAGTATATGAATTATGGGATAAGGTATAACGTTTTTTACTTACCTTGTGTTTCTTCTCCACCTTGGTAGCAAGCTTTATCACGTCATCAAGAGTCCTAATAGGATAAAGCCCAGCAATTGATGAAGTTTCATCACTCAATCCTTGTACAAAGCCTACAATGCCTACTTGTTACTACTCTTGAACATCGCCAAGCAATTGTTAGAGATCCATCTTCATTGAATACACTTCAACAGTTAGAATCACTATCCTTTGTACTTTGACTGGTCATAACTCCGTTTTTGGGACTATCAGCCTGTAAATAGCCAAATCCTTGTTAATCAAAGCATTGCTTCTTCATATTAACATCTATAGGCGCTGGTTTAGTCTCAATATGTGTCTTCTTACTACAACTCCCAACTTCACCCTCAGAAACTCCTATGGGATTCAAAGAAGTATATGAATTATGGGATAAGGTATAACATTTTTTACTTACCTTGTGTTTCTTCTCCACCTTGGTAGCAAGCTTTATCACGTCATCAAGAGTCCTAATAGGATAAAGCCCAGCAATTGATGAAGTTTCATCACTCAATCCTTGTACAAAGCCTACAATGCCTACTTGTTACTACTCTTGAACATCGCCAAGCAATTGTTAGAGATCCATCTTCATTGAATACACTTCAACAGTTAGAATCACTATCCTTTGTACTTTGACTGGTCATAACTCCATTTTTGGGACTATCAGCCTGTAAATAGCCAAATCCTTGTTAATCAAAGGATTGCTTCTTCATATTAACATCTATAGGCGCTGGTTTAGTCTCAATATGTGTCTTCTTACTACAACTCCCAACTTCACCCTCAGAAACTCCTATGGGATTCAAAGAAGTATATGAATTATGGGATAAGGTATAACGTTTTTTTCTTACCTTGTGTTTCTTCTCCACCTTGGTAGCAAGCTTTATCACGTCATCAAGAGTCCCAATAGGTTGAAGCTCAGCCATTGATGAAGTTTCATCCTTCAATCCTTGTACAAAGCCTACAATGCCTGCATGTTACTACTCTTGAACATCGCCAAGCAATTGTTAGAGATCCAACTTCATTGAGTACACTTCAAAAGTTAGATTAATTATCCTTTGTACTGTGACTGATCATAACTCCGTTTTTGGGACTATCAGCCAGTAAATGGCCAAATCCTTGTTAATCAAAGCATTGTTTCTTCATATTAACATCCATAGGTGCTGGTTTAGTCTCAATATGTGTCTTCTTGCCAAAACTTCGAACTTTATGGGATGCAAATAAGTATATGAATTGTGGGATAAGGTATAACGATTGTTTCTTACCTTGTATTTCTTCTCCACCTTGGTAGCAAGCTTGATCACTTCATCAAGAGTCCTAATAGGCTGAAGCTTAACAATTGATGAAGTTTCATCACTCAATCCTTGTACAAAGCCTACAATGCCTGCTTGTTGCTACTCATGAACATCGCCAAGCAATGTTTAAAGATCCAACTTCATTGAGTACACTTCAACAGTTTGATTCACTATCCTTTGTACTTTGACTGGTCAAAACTTCGTTTTTGGGACTATCAGCCTGTAAATGGCCAACTCCTTGTTAATCAAAACATTGATTCTTTATGTTAACATCCATAGGTGTGGTTTAGTCTCAATATGTGTCTTCTTACTACAACTCCCAAGTTCACCCTCAGAAACTCCTATGGGATTCAAAGAAGTATATGAATTATGGGATAAGAAATAACGTTTGTTTCTTACTTTGGTTTTCATCTCCACCTTGGTAGCAAGCTTTATCACCTCATCAAGAGTCCTAATAGGATGAAGCTCAGCCATTGATGAAGTTTCATCACTCAATCCTTGTACAAAGCCTACAATGCCTGCATGTTGCTACTCTTGAAGATCGCCAAGCAAATGTTAGAGATCCAACTTCATTGAGTACACTTCAACAGTTAGAATCACTATCCTTTGTACTTTGACTGGTCATTACTCCGTTTTTGGGACTATCAACCTGTAAATAGCCAAATCCTTGTTAATCAAAGCATTGCTTCTTCATATTAACATCTATAGGCGCTGGTTTAGTCTCAATATGTGTCTTCTTACTACAACTCCCAACTTCACCCTCAGAAACTCCTATGGGATTCAAAGAAGTATATGAATTATGGGATAAGGTATAACATTTTTTATTTACCTTGTGTTTCTTCTCCACCTTGGTAGCAAGCTTTATCACGTCATCAAGAGTCCTATAAAGCCCAGCAATTGATGAAGTTTCATCACTCAATCCTTGTACAAAGCCTACAATGCCTACTTGTTACTACTCTTGAACATCGCCAAGCAATTGTTAGAGATCCATCTTCATTGAATACACTTCAACAGTTAGAATCACTATCCTTTGTACTTTGACTGGTCATAACTCCGTTTTTGGGACTATCAGCCTATAAATAGCCAAGCAATTGTTAGAGATCCAACTTCATTGAGTACACTTCAACAGTTTGATTCACTATCCTTTGTACTTTGACTGGTCATAACTCCGTTTTTGGGACTATCAGACTGTAAATGGCCAAATCCTTGTTAATCAAAACATTGTTTCTTTATGTTAACATCCATAGGTGTGGTTTAGTCTCAATATGTGTCTTCTTACTACAACTCCCAAGTTCACCCTCAGAAACTCCTATGGGATTCAAAGAAGTATATGAATTATGGGATAAGAAATAACGTTTGTTTCTTACCTTGGCTTTCATCTCCACCTTGGTAGCAAGCTTTATCACGTCATCAAGAGTCCTAATAGGATGAAGCTCAGCCATTGATGAAGTTTCATCACTCAATCCTTGTACAAAGCCTACAATGCCTACTTGTTACTACTCTTGAACATCGCCAAGCAATTGTTAGAGATCCATCTTCATTGAATACACTTCAACAGTTAGAATCACTATCCTTTGTACTTTGACTGGTCATAACTCCGTTTTTGGGACTATCAGCCTGTAAATAGCCAAATCCTTGTTAATCAAAGCATTGCTTCTTCATATTAACATCTATAGGCACTGGTTTAGTTTCAATATGTGTCTTCTTACTACAACTCCCAACTTCACCCTCAGAAACTCCTATGGGATTCAAAGAAGTATATGAATTATGGGATAAGGTATAACGTTTTTTACTTACCTTTTGTTTCTTCTCCACCTTGGTAGCAAGCTTTATCACGTCATCAAGAGTCCTAATAGGATAAAGCCCAGCAATTGATGAAGTTTCATCACTCAATCCTTGTACAAAGCCTACAATGCCTACTTGTTACTACTCTTGAACATCACCAAGCAATTGTTAGAGATCCATCTTCATTGAATACACTTCAACAGTTAGAATCACTATCCTTTGTACTTTGACTGGTCATAACTCTGTTTTTGGGACTATCAGCCTGTAAATAGCCAAATCCTTGTTAATCAAAGCATTGCTTCTTCATATTAACATCTATAGACGCTAGTTTAGTCTCAATATGTGTCTTCTTACTACAACTCCCAACTTCACCCTCAGAAACTCCTATGGGATTCAAAGAAGTATATGAATTATGGGATAAGGTATAACATTTTTTACTTACCTTGTGTTTCTTCTCCACCTTGGTAGCAAGCTTTATCACGTCATCAAGAGTCCTAATAGGATAAAGCCCAGCAATTGATGAAGTTTCATCACTCAATCCTTGTACAAAGCCTACAATGCCTACTTGTTACTACTCTTGAACATCGCCAAGCAATTGTTAGAGATCCATCTTCATTGAATACACTTCAACAGTTAGAATCACTATCCTTTGTACTTTGACTGGTCATAACTCCATTTTTGGGACTATCAGCCTGTAAATAGCCAAATCCTTGTTAATCAAAGGATTGCTTCTTCATATTAACATCTATAGGCGCTGGTTTAGTCTCAATATGTGTCTTCTTACTACAACTCCCAACTTCACCCTCAGAAACTCCTATGGGATTCAAAGAAGTATATGAATTATGGGATAAGGTATAACGTTTTTTTCTTACCTTGTGTTTCTTCTCCACCTTGGTAGCAAGCTTTATCACGTCATCAAGAGTCCCAATAGGCTGAAGCTCAACCATTGATGAAGTTTCATCCTTCAATCCTTGTACAAAGCCTACAATGCCTGCATGTTACTACTCTTGAACATCGCCAAGCAATTGTTAGAGATCCAACTTCATTGAGTACACTTCAACAGTTAGATTAATTATCCTTTGTACTGTGACTGATCATAACTCCGTTTTTGGGACTATCAGCCAGTAAATGGCCAAATAATTGTTAATCAAAGCATTGTTTCTTCATATTAACATCCATAGGTGCTGGTTTAGTCTCAATATGTGTCTTCTTGCCAAAACTTCGAACTTTATGGGATGCAAATAAGTATATGAATTGTGGGATAAGGTATAACGATTGTTTCTTACCTTGTATTTCTTCTCCACCTTGGTAGCAAGCTTGATCACTTCATCAAGAGTCCTAATAGGCTTAAGCTTAACAATTGATGAAGTTTCATCACTCAATCCTTGTACAAAGCCTACAATGCCTGCTTGTTGCTACTCATGAACATCGCCAAGCAATGTTTAAAGATCCAACTTCATTGAGTACACTTCAACAGTTTGATTCACTATCCTTTGTACTTTGACTGGTCATAACTCCGTTTTTGGGACTATCAGCCTGTAAATGGCCAAATCCTTGTTAATCAAAACATTGTTTCTTTATGTTAACATCCATAGGTGTGGTTTAGTCTCAATATGTGTCTTCTTACTACAACTCCCAAGTTCACCCTCAGAAACTCCTATGGGATTCAAAGAAGTATATGAATTATGGGATAAGAAATAACGTTTGTTTCTTACCTTGGCTTTCATCTCCCTCTTGGTAGCAAGCTTTATCACGTCATCAAGAGTCCTAATACGATGAAGCACAGCCATTGATGAAGTTTCATCACTCAATCCTTGTACAAAGCCTACAATGCCTACTTGTTACTACTCTTGAACATCGCCAAGGAATTGTTAGAGATCCATCTTCATTGAATACACTTCAACAGTTAGAATCACTATCCTTTGTACTTTGACTGGTCATAACTCCGTTTTTGGGACTATCAGCCTGTAAATAGCCAAATCCTTGTTAATCAAAGCATTGCTTCTTCATATTAACATCTATAGGCGCTGGTTTAGTCTCAATATGTGTCTTCTTACTACAACTCCCAACTTCACCCTCAGAAACTCCTATGGGATTCAAAGAAGTATATGAATTATGGGATAAGGTATAACGTTTTTTACTTACCTTGTGTTTCTTCTCCACCTTGGTAGCAAGCTTTATCACGTCATCAAGAGTCCTAATAGGATAAAGCCCAGCAATTGATGAAGTTTCATCACTCAATCCTTGTACAAAGCCTACAATGCCTACTTGTTACTACTCTTGAACATCGCCAAGCAATTGTTAGAGATCCATCTTCATTGAATACACTTCAACAGTTAGAATCACTATCCTTTGTACTTTGACTGGTCATAACTCCGTTTTTGGGACTATCAGCCTGTAAATAGCCAAATCCTTGTTAATCAAAGCATTGCTTCTTCATATTAACATCTATAGGCGCTGGTTTAGTCTCAATATGTGTCTTCTTACTACAACTCCCAACTTCACCCTCAGAAACTCCTATGGGATTCAAAGAAGTATATGAATTATGGGATAAGGTATAACATTTTTTACTTACCTTGTGTTTCTTCTCCACCTTGGTAGCAAGCTTTATCACGTCATCAAGAGTCCTAATAGGATAAAGCCCAGCAATTGATGAAGTTTCATCACTCAATCCTTGTACAAAGCCTACAATGCCTACTTGTTACTACTCTTGAACATCGCCAAGCAATTGTTAGAGATCCATCTTCATTGAATACACTTCAACAGTTAGAATCACTATCCTTTGTACTTTGACTGGTCATAACTCCATTTTTGGGACTATCAGCCTGTAAATAGCCAAATCCTTGTTAATCAAAGGATTGCTTCTTCATATTAACATCTATAGGCGCTGGTTTAGTCTCAATATGTGTCTTCTTACTACAACTCCCAACTTCACCCTCAGAAACTCCTATGGGATTCAAAGAAGTATATGAATTATGGGATAAGGTATAACGTTTTTTTCTTACCTTGTGTTTCTTCTCCACCTTGGTAGCAAGCTTTATCACGTCATCAAGAGTCCCAATAGGTTGAAGCTCAGCCATTGATGAAGTTTCATCCTTCAATCCTTGTACAAAGCCTACAATGCCTGCATGTTACTACTCTTGAACATCGCCAAGCAATTGTTAGAGATCCAACTTCATTGAGTACACTTCAACAGTTAGATTAATTATCCTTTGTACTGTGACTGATCATAACTCCGTTTTTGGGACTATCAGCCAGTAAATGGCCAAATCCTTGTTAATCAAAGCATTGTTTCTTCATATTAACATCCATAGGTGCTGGTTTAGTCTCAATATGTGTCTTCTTGCCAAAACTTCGAACTTTATGGGATGCAAATAAGTATATGAATTGTGGGATAAGGTATAACGATTGTTTCTTACCTTGTATTTCTTCTCCACCTTGGTAGCAAGCTTGATCACTTCATCAAGAGTCCTAATAGGCTGAAGCTTAACAATTGATGAAGTTTCATCACTCAATCCTTGTACAAAGCCTACAATGCCTGCTTGTTGCTACTCATGAACATCGCCAAGCAATGTTTAAAGATCCAACTTCATTGAGTACACTTCAACAGTTTGATTCACTATCCTTTGTACTTTGACTGGTCAAAACTTCGTTTTTGGGACTATCAGCCTGTAAATGGCCAACTCCTTGTTAATCAAAACATTGATTCTTTATGTTAACATCCATAGGTGTGGTTTAGTCTCAATATGTGTCTTCTTACTACAACTCCCAAGTTCACCCTCAGAAACTCCTATGGGATTCAAAGAAGTATATGAATTATGGGATAAGAAATAACGTTTGTTTCTTACTTTGGTTTTCATCTCCACCTTGGTAGCAAGCTTTATCACCTCATCAAGAGTCCTAATAGGATGAAGCTCAGCCATTGATGAAGTTTCATCACTCAATCCTTGTACAAAGCCTACAATGCCTGCATGTTGCTACTCTTGAAGATCGCCAAGCAAATGTTAGAGATCCAACTTCATTGAGTACACTTCAACAGTTAGAATCACTATCCTTTGTACTTTGACTGGTCATTACTCCGTTTTTGGGACTATCAACCTGTAAATAGCCAAATCCTTGTTAATCAAAGCATTGCTTCTTCATATTAACATCTATAGGCGCTGGTTTAGTCTCAATATGTGTCTTCTTACTACAACTCCCAACTTCACCCTCAGAAACTCCTATGGGATTCAAAGAAGTATATGAATTATGGGATAAGGTATAACATTTTTTATTTACCTTGTGTTTCTTCTCCACCTTGGTAGCAAGCTTTATCACGTCATCAAGAGTCCTATAAAGCCCAGCAATTGATGAAGTTTCATCACTCAATCCTTGTACAAAGCCTACAATGCCTACTTGTTACTACTCTTGAACATCGCCAAGCAATTGTTAGAGATCCATCTTCATTGAATACACTTCAACAGTTAGAATCACTATCCTTTGTACTTTGACTGGTCATAACTCCGTTTTTGGGACTATCAGCCTATAAATAGCCAAGCAATTGTTAGAGATCCAACTTCATTGAGTACACTTCAACAGTTTGATTCACTATCCTTTGTACTTTGACTGGTCATAACTCCGTTTTTGGGACTATCAGACTGTAAATGGCCAAATCCTTGTTAATCAAAACATTGTTTCTTTATGTTAACATCCATAGGTGTGGTTTAGTCTCAATATGTGTCTTCTTACTACAACTCCCAAGTTCACCCTCAGAAACTCCTATGGGATTCAAAGAAGTATATGAATTATGGGATAAGAAATAACGTTTGTTTCTTACCTTGGCTTTCATCTCCACCTTGGTAGCAAGCTTTATCACGTCATCAAGAGTCCTAATAGGATGAAGCTCAGCCATTGATGAAGTTTCATCACTCAATCCTTGTACAAAGCCTACAATGCCTACTTGTTACTACTCTTGAACATCGCCAAGCAATTGTTAGAGATCCATCTTCATTGAATACACTTCAACAGTTAGAATCACTATCCTTTGTACTTTGACTGGTCATAACTCCGTTTTTGGGACTATCAGCCTGTAAATAGCCAAATCCTTGTTAATCAAAGCATTGCTTCTTCATATTAACATCTATAGGCGCTGGTTTAGTTTCAATATGTGTCTTCTTACTACAACTCCCAACTTCACCCTCAGAAACTCCTATGGGATTCAAAGAAGTATATGAATTATGGGATAAGGTATAACGTTTTTTACTTACCTTGTGTTTCTTCTCCACCTTGGTAGCAAGCTTTATCACGTCATCAAGAGTCCTAATAGGATGAAGCTCAGCCATTGATGAAGTTTCATCACTCAATCCTTGTACAAAGCCTACAATGCCTACTTGTTACTACTCTTGAACATCGCCAAGCAATTGTTAGAGATCCATCTTCATTGAATACACTTCAACAGTTAGAATCACTATCCTTTGTACTTTGACTGGTCATAACTCCGTTTTTGGGACTATCAGCCTGTAAATAGCCAAATCCTTGTTAATCAAAGCATTGCTTCTTCATATTAACATCTATAGGCACTGGTTTAGTTTCAATATGTGTCTTCTTACTACAACTCCCAACTTCACCCTCAGAAACTCCTATGGGATTCAAAGAAGTATATGAATTATGGGATAAGGTATAACGTTTTTTACTTACCTTTTGTTTCTTCTCCACCTTGGTAGCAAGCTTTATCACGTCATCAAGAGTCCTAATAGGATAAAGCCCAGCAATTGATGAAGTTTCATCACTCAATCCTTGTACAAAGCCTACAATGCCTACTTGTTACTACTCTTGAACATCACCAAGCAATTGTTAGAGATCCATCTTCATTGAATACACTTCAACAGTTAGAATCACTATCCTTTGTACTTTGACTGGTCATAACTCTGTTTTTGGGACTATCAGCCTGTAAATAGCCAAATCCTTGTTAATCAAAGCATTGCTTCTTCATATTAACATCTATAGACGCTAGTTTAGTCTCAATATGTGTCTTCTTACTACAACTCCCAACTTCACCCTCAGAAACTCCTATGGGATTCAAAGAAGTATATGAATTATGGGATAAGGTATAACATTTTTTACTTACCTTGTGTTTCTTCTCCACCTTGGTAGCAAGCTTTATCACGTCATCAAGAGTCCTAATAGGATAAAGCCCAGCAATTGATGAAGTTTCATCACTCAATCCTTGTACAAAGCCTACAATGCCTACTTGTTACTACTCTTGAACATCGCCAAGCAATTGTTAGAGATCCATCTTCATTGAATACACTTCAACAGTTAGAATCACTATCCTTTGTACTTTGACTGGTCATAACTCCATTTTTGGGACTATCAGCCTGTAAATAGCCAAATCCTTGTTAATCAAAGGATTGCTTCTTCATATTAACATCTATAGGCGCTGGTTTAGTCTCAATATGTGTCTTCTTACTACAACTCCCAACTTCACCCTCAGAAACTCCTATGGGATTCAAAGAAGTATATGAATTATGGGATAAGGTATAACGTTTTTTTCTTACCTTGTGTTTCTTCTCCACCTTGGTAGCAAGCTTTATCACGTCATCAAGAGTCCCAATAGGCTGAAGCTCAACCATTGATGAAGTTTCATCCTTCAATCCTTGTACAAAGCCTACAATGCCTGCATGTTACTACTCTTGAACATCGCCAAGCAATTGTTAGAGATCCAACTTCATTGAGTACACTTCAACAGTTAGATTAATTATCCTTTGTACTGTGACTGATCATAACTCCGTTTTTGGGACTATCAGCCAGTAAATGGCCAAATAATTGTTAATCAAAGCATTGTTTCTTCATATTAACATCCATAGGTGCTGGTTTAGTCTCAATATGTGTCTTCTTGCCAAAACTTCGAACTTTATGGGATGCAAATAAGTATATGAATTGTGGGATAAGGTATAACGATTGTTTCTTACCTTGTATTTCTTCTCCACCTTGGTAGCAAGCTTGATCACTTCATCAAGAGTCCTAATAGGCTTAAGCTTAACAATTGATGAAGTTTCATCACTCAATCCTTGTACAAAGCCTACAATGCCTGCTTGTTGCTACTCATGAACATCGCCAAGCAATGTTTAAAGATCCAACTTCATTGAGTACACTTCAACAGTTTGATTCACTATCCTTTGTACTTTGACTGGTCATAACTCCGTTTTTGGGACTATCAGCCTGTAAATGGCCAAATCCTTGTTAATCAAAACATTGTTTCTTTATGTTAACATCCATAGGTGTGGTTTAGTCTCAATATGTGTCTTCTTACTACAACTCCCAAGTTCACCCTCAGAAACTCCTATGGGATTCAAAGAAGTATATGAATTATGGGATAAGAAATAACGTTTGTTTCTTACCTTGGCTTTCATCTCCCTCTTGGTAGCAAGCTTTATCACGTCATCAAGAGTCCTAATACGATGAAGCACAGCCATTGATGAAGTTTCATCACTCAATCCTTGTACAAAGCCTACAATGCCTACTTGTTACTACTCTTGAACATCGCCAAGGAATTGTTAGAGATCCATCTTCATTGAATACACTTCAACAGTTAGAATCACTATCCTTTGTACTTTGACTGGTCATAACTCCGTTTTTGGGACTATCAGCCTGTAAATAGCCAAATCCTTGTTAATCAAAGCATTGCTTCTTCATATTAACATCTATAGGCGCTGGTTTAGTCTCAATATGTGTCTTCTTACTACAACTCCCAACTTCACCCTCAGAAACTCCTATGGGATTCAAAGAAGTATATGAATTATGGGATAAGGTATAACGTTTTTTACTTACCTTGTGTTTCTTCTCCACCTTGGTAGCAAGCTTTATCACGTCATCAAGAGTCCTAATAGGATAAAGCCCAGCAATTGATGAAGTTTCATCACTCAATCCTTGTACAAAGCCTACAATGCCTACTTGTTACTACTCTTGAACATCGCCAAGCAATTGTTAGAGATCCATCTTCATTGAATACACTTCAACAGTTAGAATCACTATCCTTTGTACTTTGACTGGTCATAACTCCGTTTTTGGGACTATCAGCCTGTAAATAGCCAAATCCTTGTTAATCAAAGCATTGCTTCTTCATATTAACATCTATAGGCGCTGGTTTAGTCTCAATATGTGTCTTCTTACTACAACTCCCAACTTCACCCTCAGAAACTCCTATGGGATTCAAAGAAGTATATGAATTATGGGATAAGGTATAACATTTTTTACTTACCTTGTGTTTCTTCTCCACCTTGGTAGCAAGCTTTATCACGTCATCAAGAGTCCTAATAGGATAAAGCCCAGCAATTGATGAAGTTTCATCACTCAATCCTTGTACAAAGCCTACAATGCCTACTTGTTACTACTCTTGAACATCGCCAAGCAATTGTTAGAGATCCATCTTCATTGAATACACTTCAACAGTTAGAATCACTATCCTTTGTACTTTGACTGGTCATAACTCCATTTTTGGGACTATCAGCCTGTAAATAGCCAAATCCTTGTTAATCAAAGGATTGCTTCTTCATATTAACATCTATAGGCGCTGGTTTAGTCTCAATATGTGTCTTCTTACTACAACTCCCAACTTCACCCTCAGAAACTCCTATGGGATTCAAAGAAGTATATGAATTATGGGATAAGGTATAACGTTTTTTTCTTACCTTGTGTTTCTTCTCCACCTTGGTAGCAAGCTTTATCACGTCATCAAGAGTCCCAATAGGTTGAAGCTCAGCCATTGATGAAGTTTCATCCTTCAATCCTTGTACAAAGCCTACAATGCCTGCATGTTACTACTCTTGAACATCGCCAAGCAATTGTTAGAGATCCAACTTCATTGAGTACACTTCAACAGTTAGATTAATTATCCTTTGTACTGTGACTGATCATAACTCCGTTTTTGGGACTATCAGCCAGTAAATGGCCAAATCCTTGTTAATCAAAGCATTGTTTCTTCATATTAACATCCATAGGTGCTGGTTTAGTCTCAATATGTGTCTTCTTGCCAAAACTTCGAACTTTATGGGATGCAAATAAGTATATGAATTGTGGGATAAGGTATAACGATTGTTTCTTACCTTGTATTTCTTCTCCACCTTGGTAGCAAGCTTGATCACTTCATCAAGAGTCCTAATAGGCTGAAGCTTAACAATTGATGAAGTTTCATCACTCAATCCTTGTACAAAGCCTACAATGCCTGCTTGTTGCTACTCATGAACATCGCCAAGCAATGTTTAAAGATCCAACTTCATTGAGTACACTTCAACAGTTTGATTCACTATCCTTTGTACTTTGACTGGTCAAAACTTCGTTTTTGGGACTATCAGCCTGTAAATGGCCAACTCCTTGTTAATCAAAACATTGATTCTTTATGTTAACATCCATAGGTGTGGTTTAGTCTCAATATGTGTCTTCTTACTACAACTCCCAAGTTCACCCTCAGAAACTCCTATGGGATTCAAAGAAGTATATGAATTATGGGATAAGAAATAACGTTTGTTTCTTACTTTGGTTTTCATCTCCACCTTGGTAGCAAGCTTTATCACCTCATCAAGAGTCCTAATAGGATGAAGCTCAGCCATTGATGAAGTTTCATCACTCAATCCTTGTACAAAGCCTACAATGCCTGCATGTTGCTACTCTTGAAGATCGCCAAGCAAATGTTAGAGATCCAACTTCATTGAGTACACTTCAACAGTTAGAATCACTATCCTTTGTACTTTGACTGGTCATTACTCCGTTTTTGGGACTATCAACCTGTAAATAGCCAAATCCTTGTTAATCAAAGCATTGCTTCTTCATATTAACATCTATAGGCGCTGGTTTAGTCTCAATATGTGTCTTCTTACTACAACTCCCAACTTCACCCTCAGAAACTCCTATGGGATTCAAAGAAGTATATGAATTATGGGATAAGGTATAACATTTTTTATTTACCTTGTGTTTCTTCTCCACCTTGGTAGCAAGCTTTATCACGTCATCAAGAGTCCTATAAAGCCCAGCAATTGATGAAGTTTCATCACTCAATCCTTGTACAAAGCCTACAATGCCTACTTGTTACTACTCTTGAACATCGCCAAGCAATTGTTAGAGATCCATCTTCATTGAATACACTTCAACAGTTAGAATCACTATCCTTTGTACTTTGACTGGTCATAACTCCGTTTTTGGGACTATCAGCCTATAAATAGCCAAGCAATTGTTAGAGATCCAACTTCATTGAGTACACTTCAACAGTTTGATTCACTATCCTTTGTACTTTGACTGGTCATAACTCCGTTTTTGGGACTATCAGACTGTAAATGGCCAAATCCTTGTTAATCAAAACATTGTTTCTTTATGTTAACATCCATAGGTGTGGTTTAGTCTCAATATGTGTCTTCTTACTACAACTCCCAAGTTCACCCTCAGAAACTCCTATGGGATTCAAAGAAGTATATGAATTATGGGATAAGAAATAACGTTTGTTTCTTACCTTGGCTTTCATCTCCACCTTGGTAGCAAGCTTTATCACGTCATCAAGAGTCCTAATAGGATGAAGCTCAGCCATTGATGAAGTTTCATCACTCAATCCTTGTACAAAGCCTACAATGCCTACTTGTTACTACTCTTGAACATCGCCAAGCAATTGTTAGAGATCCATCTTCATTGAATACACTTCAACAGTTAGAATCACTATCCTTTGTACTTTGACTGGTCATAACTCCGTTTTTGGGACTATCAGCCTGTAAATAGCCAAATCCTTGTTAATCAAAGCATTGCTTCTTCATATTAACATCTATAGGCGCTGGTTTAGTTTCAATATGTGTCTTCTTACTACAACTCCCAACTTCACCCTCAGAAACTCCTATGGGATTCAAAGAAGTATATGAATTATGGGATAAGGTATAACGTTTTTTACTTACCTTGTGTTTCTTCTCCACCTTGGTAGCAAGCTTTATCACGTCATCAAGAGTCCTAATAGGATAAAGCCCAGCAATTGATGAAGTTTCATCACTCAATCCTTGTACAAAGCCTACAATGCCTACTTGTTACTACTCTTGAACATCACCAAGCAATTGTTAGAGATCCATCTTCATTGAATACACTTCAACAGTTAGAATCACTATCGTTTGTACTTTGACTGGTCATAACTCTGTTTTTGGGACTATCAGCCTGTAAATAGCCAAATCCTTGTTAATCAAAGCATTGCTTCTTCATATTAACATCTATAGGCGCTAGTTTAGTCTCAATATGTGTCTTCTTACTACAACTCCCAACTTCACCCTCAGAAACTCCTATGGGATTCAAAGAAGTATATGAATTATGGGATAAGGTATAACATTTTTTACTTACCTTGTGTTTCTTCTCCACCTTGGTAGCAAGCTTTATCACGTCATCAAGAGTCCTAATAGGATAAAGCCCAGCAATTGATGAAGTTTCATCACTCAATCCTTGTACAAAGCCTACAATGCCTACTTGTTACTACTCTTGAACATCGCCAAGCAATTGTTAGAGATCCATCTTCATTGAATACACTTCAACAGTTAGAATCACTATCCTTTGTACTTTGACTGGTCATAACTCCATTTTTGGGACTATCAGCCTGTAAATAGCCAAATCCTTGTTAATCAAAGGATTGCTTCTTCATATTAACATCTATAGGCGCTGGTTTAGTCTCAATATGTGTCTTCTTACTACAACTCCCAACTTCACCCTCAGAAACTCCTATGGGATTCAAAGAAGTATATGAATTATGGGATAAGGTATAACGTTTTTTTCTTACCTTGTGTTTCTTCTCCACCTTGGTAGCAAGCTTTATCACGTCATTAAGAGTCCCAATAGGCTGAAGCTCAGCCATTGATGAAGTTTCATCCTTCAATCCTTGTACAAAGCCTACAATGCCTGCATGTTACTACTCTTGAACATCGCCAAGCAATTGTTAGAGATCCAACTTCATTGAGTACACTTCAACAGTTAGATTAATTATCCTTTGTACTGTGACTGATCATAACTCCGTTTTTGGGACTATCAGCCAGTAAATGGCCAAATCCTTGTTAATCAAAGCATTGTTTCTTCATATTAACATCCATAGGTGCTGGTTTAGTCTCAATATGTGTCTTCTTGCCAAAACTTCGAACTTTATGGGATGCAAATAAGTATATGAATTGTGGGATAAGGTATAACGATTGTTTCTTACCTTGTATTTCTTCTCCACCTTGGTAGCAAGCTTGATCACTTCATCAAGAGTCCTAATAGGCTGAAGCTTAACAATTGATGAAGTTTCATCACTCAATCCTTGTACAAAGCCTACAATGCCTGCTTGTTGCTACTCATGAACATCGCCAAGCAATGTTTAAAGATCCAACTTCATTGAGTACACTTCAACAGTTTGATTCACTATCCTTTGTACTTTGACTGGTCATAACTCCGTTTTTGGGACTATCAGCCTGTAAATGGCCAAATCCTTGTTAATCAAAACATTGTTTCTTTATGTTAACATCCATAGGTGTCGTTTAGTCTCAATATGTGTCTTCTTACTACAACTCCCAAGTTCACCCTCAGAAACTCCTATGGGATTCAAAGAAGTATATGAATTATGGGATAAGAAATAACGTTTGTTTCTTACCTTGGCTTTCATCTCCCTCTTGGTAACAAGCTTTATCACGTCATCAAGAGTCCTAATACGATGAAGCTCAGCCATTGATGAAGTTTCATCACTCAATCCTTGTACAAAGCCTACAATGCCTACTTGTTACTACTCTTGAACATCGCCAAGCAATTGTTAGAGATCCATCTTCATTGAATACACTTCAACATTTAGAATCACTATCCTTTGTACTTTGACTGGTCATAACTCCGTTTTTGGGACTATCAGCCTGTAAATAGCCAAATCCTTGTTAATCAAAGCATTGCTTCTTCATATTAACATCTATAGGCGCTGGTTTAGTCTCAATATGTGTCTTCTTACTACAACTCCCAACTTCACCCTCAGAAACTCCTATGGGATTCAAAGAAGTATATGAATTATGGGATAAGGTATAACATTTTTTACTTACCTTGTGTTTCTTCTCCACCTTGGTAGCAAGCTTTATCACGTCATCAAGAGTCCTAATAGGATAAAGCCCAGCAATTGATGAAGTTTCATCACTCAATCCTTGTACAAAGCCTACAATGCCTACTTGTTACTACTCTTGAACATCGCCAAGCAATTGTTAGAGATCCATCTTCATTGAATACACTTCAACAGTTAGAATCACTATCCTTTGTACTTTGACTAGTCATAACTCCATTTTTGGGACTATCAGCCTGTAAATAGCCAAATCCTTGTTAATCAAAGGATTGCTTCTTCATATTAACATCTATAGGCGCTGGTTTAGTCTCAATATGTGTCTTCTTACTACAACTCCCAACTTCACCCTCAGAAACTCCTATGGGATTCAAAGAAGTATATGAATTATGGGATAAGGTATAACGTTTTTTTAGTACCTTGTGTTTCTTCTCCACCTTGGTAGCAAGCTTTATCACGTCATCAAGAGTCCCAATAGGCTGAAGCTCAGCCATTGATGAAGTTTCATCCTTCAATCCTTGTACAAAGCCTACAATGCCTGCATGTTACTACTCTTGAACATCGCCAAGCAATTGTTAGAGATCCAACTTCATTGAGTACACTTCAACAGTTAGATTAATTATCCTTTGTACTGTGACTGATCATAACTCCGTTTTTGGGACTATCAGCCAGTAAATGGCCAAATAATTGTTAATCAAAGCATTGTTTCTTCATATTAACATCCATAGGTGCTGGTTTAGTCTCAATATGTGTCTTCTTGCCAAAACTTCGAACTTTATGGGATGCAAATAAGTATATGAATTGTGGGATAAGGTATAACGATTGTTTCTTACCTTGTATTTCTTCTCCACCTTGGTAGCAAGCTTGATCACTTCATCAAGAGTCCTAATAGGCTGAAGCTTAACAATTGATGAAGTTTCATCACTCAATCCTTGTACAAAGCCTACAATGCCTGCTTGTTGCTACTCATGAACATCGCCAAGCAATGTTTAAAGATCCAACTTCATTGAGTACACTTCAACAGTTTGATTCACTATCCTTTGTACTTTGACTGGTCATAACTCCGTTTTTGGGACTATCAGCCTGTAAATGGCCAAATCCTTGTTAATCAAAACATTGTTTCTTTATGTTAACATCCATAGGTGTGGTTTAGTCTCAATATGTGTCTTCTTACTACAACTCCCAAGTTCACCCTCAGAAACTCCTATGGGATTCAAAGAAGTATATGAATTATGAGATAAGAAATAACGTTTGTTTCTTACCTTGGCTTTCATCTCCCTCTTGGTAGCAAGCTTTATCACGTCATCAAGAGTCCTAATACGATGAAGCTCAGCCATTGATGAAGTTTCATCACTCAATCCTTGTACAAAGCCTACAATGCCTACTTGTTACTACTCTTGAACATCGCCAAGCAATTGTTAGAGATCCATCTTCATTGAATACACTTCAACAGTTAGAATCACTATCCTTTGTACTTTGACTGGTCATAACTCCGTTTTTGGGACTATCAGCCTGTAAATAGCCAAATCCTTGTTAATCAAAGCATTGCTTCTTCAAATTAACATCTATAGGCGCTAGTTTAGTCTCAATATGTGTCTTCTTACTACAACTCCCAACTTCACCCTCAGAAACTCCTATGGGATTCAAAGAAGTATATGAATTATGGGATAAGGTATAACATTTTTTACTTACCTTGTGTTTCTTCTCCACCTTGGTAGCAAGCTTTATCACGTTATCAAGAGTCCTAATAGGATAAAGCCCAGCAATTGATGAAGTTTCATCACTCAATCCTTGTACAAAGCCTACAATGCCTACTTGTTACTACTCTTGAACATCGCCAAGCAATTGTTAGAGATCCATCTTCATTGAATACACTTCAACAGTTAGAATCACTATCCTTTGTACTTTGACTGGTCATAACTCCATTTTTGGGACTATCAGCCTGTAAATAGCCAAATCCTTGTTAATCAAAGGATTGCTTCTTCATATTAACATCTATAGGCGCTGGTTTAGTCTCAATATGTGTCTTCTTACTACAACTCCCAACTTCACCCTCAGAAACTCCTATGGGATTCAAAGAAGTATATGAATTATGGGATAAGGTATAACGTTTTTTTCTTACCTTGTGTTTCTTCTCCACCTTGGTAGCAAGCTTTATCACGTCATTAAGAGTCCCAATAGGCTGAAGCTCAGCCATTGATGAAGTTTCATCCTTCAATCCTTGTACAAAGCCTACAATGCCTGCATGTTACTACTCTTGAACATCGCCAAGCAATTGTTAGAGATCCAACTTCATTGAGTACACTTCAACAGTTAGATTAATTATCCTTTGTACTGTGACTGATCATAACTCCGTTTTTGGGACTATCAGCCAGTAAATGGCCAAATCCTTGTTAATCAAAGCATTGTTTCTTCATATTAACATCCATAGGTGCTGGTTTAGTCTCAATATGTGTCTTCTTGCCAAAACTTCAAACTTTATGGGATGCAAATAAGTATATGAATTGTGGGATAAGGTATAACGATTGTTTCTTACCTTGTATTTCTTCTCCACCTTGGTAGCAAGGTTGATCACTTCATCAAGAGTCCTAATAGGCTGAAGCTTAACAATTGATGAAGTTTCATCACTCAATCCTTGTACAAAGCCTACAATGCCTGCTTGTTGCTACTCATGAACATCGCCAAGCAATGTTTAAAGATCCAACTTCATTGAGTACACTTCAACAGTTTGATTCACTATCCTTTGTACTTTGACTGGTCATAACTCCGTTTTTGGGACTATCAGCCTGTAAATGGCCAAATCCTTGTTAATCAAAACATTGTTTCTTTATGTTAACATCCATAGGTGTGGTTTAGTCTCAATATGTGTCTTCTTACTACAACTCCCAAGTTCACCCTCAGAAACTCCTATGGGATTCAAAGAAGTATATGAATTATGGGATAAGAAATAACGTTTGTTTCTTACCTTGGCTTTCATCTCCCTCTTGGTAGCAAGCTTTATCACGTCATCAAGAGTCCTAATACGATGAAGCTCAGCCATTGATGAAGTTTCATCACTCAATCCTTGTACAAAGCCTACAATGCCTACTTGTTACTACTCTTGAACATCGCCAAGCAATTGTTAGAGATCCATCTTCATTGAATACACTTCAACAGTTAGAATCACTATCCTTTGTACTTTGACTGGTCATAACTCCGTTTTTGGGACTATCAGCCTGTAAATAGCCAAATCCTTGTTAATCAAAGCATTGCTTCTTCATATTAACATCTATAGGCGCTGGTTTAGTCTCAATATGTGTCTTCTTACTACAACTCCCAACTTCACCCTCAGAAACTCCTATGGGATTCAAAGAAGTATATGAATTATGGGATAAGGTATAACGTTTTTTACTTACCTTGTGTTTCTTCTCCACCTTGGTAGTAAGCTTTATCACGTCATCAAGAGTCCTAATAGGATAAAGCCCAGCAATTGATGAAGTTTCATCACTCAATCCTTGTACAAAGCCTACAATGCCTACTTGTTACTACTCTTGAACATCGCCAAGCAATTGTTAGAGATCCATCTTCATTGAATACACTTCAACAGTTAGAATCACTATCCTTTGTACTTTGACTGGTCATAACTCCGTTTTTGGGACTATCAGCCTGTAAATAGCCAAATCCTTGTTAATCAAAGCATTGCTTCTTCATATTAACATCTATAGGCGCTAGTTTAGTCTCAATATGTGTCTTCTTACTACAACTCCCAACTTCACCCTCAGAAACTCCTATGGGATTCAAAGAAGTATATGAATTATGGGATAAGGTATAACATTTTTTACTTACCTTGTGTTTCTTCTCCACCTTGGTAGCAAGCTTTATCACGTCATCAAGAGTCCTAATAGGATAAAGCCCAGCAATTGATGAAGTTTCATCACTCAATCCTTGTACAAAGCCTACAATGCCTACTTGTTACTACTCTTGAACATCGCCAAGCAATTGTTAGAGATCCATCTTCATTGAATACACTTCAACAGTTAGAATCACTATCCTTTGTACTTTGACTGGTCATAACTCCATTTTTGGGACTATCAGCCTGTAAATAGCCAAATCCTTGTTAATCAAAGGATTGCTTCTTCATATTAACATCTATAGGCGCTGGTTTAGTCTCACTATGTGTCTTCTTACTACAACTCCCAACTTCACCCTCAGAAACTCCTATGGGATTCAAAGAAGTATATGAATTATGGGATAAGGTATAACGTTTTTTTCTTACCTTGTGTTTCTTCTCCACCTTGGTAGCAAGCTTTATCACGTCATCAAGAGTCCCAATAGGCTGAAGCTCAGCCATTGATGAAGTTTCATCCTTCAATCCTTGTACAAAGCCTACAATGCCTGCATGTTACTACTCTTGAACATCGCCAAGCAATTGTTAGAGATCCAACTTCATTGAGTACACTTCAACAGTTAGATTAATTATCCTTTGTACTGTGACTGATCATAACTCCGTTTTTGGGACTATCAGCCAGTAAATGGCCAAATAATTGTTAATCAAAACATTGTTTCTTTATGTTAACATCCATAGGTGTGGTTTAGTCTCAATATGTGTCTTCTTACTACAACTCCCAAGTTCACCCTCAGAAACTCCTATGGGATTCAAAGAAGTATATGAATTATGAGATAAGAAATAACGTTTGTTTCTTACCTTGGCTTTCATCTCCCTCTTGGTAGCAAGCTTTATCACGTCATCAAGAGTCCTAATACGATGAAGCTCAGCCATTGATGAAGTTTCATCACTCAATCCTTGTACAAAGCCTACAATGCCTACTTGTTACTACTCTTGAACATCGCCAAGCAATTGTTAGAGATCCATCTTCATTGAATACACTTCAACAGTTAGAATCACTATCCTTTGTACTTTGACTGGTCATAACTCCGTTTTTGGGACTATCAGCCTGTAAATAGCCAAATCCTTGTTAATCAAAGCATTGCTTCTTCAAATTAACATCTATAGGCGCTAGTTTAGTCTCAATATGTGTCTTCTTACTACAACTCCCAACTTCACCCTCAGAAACTCCTATGGGATTCAAAGAAGTATATGAATTATGGGATAAGGTATAACATTTTTTACTTACCTTGTGTTTCTTCTCCACCTTGGTAGCAAGCTTTATCACGTTATCAAGAGTCCTAATAGGATAAAGCCCAGCAATTGATGAAGTTTCATCACTCAATCCTTGTACAAAGCCTACAATGCCTACTTGTTACTACTCTTGAACATCGCCAAGCAATTGTTAGAGATCCATCTTCATTGAATACACTTCAACAGTTAGAATCACTATCCTTTGTACTTTGACTGGTCATAACTCCATTTTTGGGACTATCAGCCTGTAAATAGCCAAATCCTTGTTAATCAAAGGATTGCTTCTTCATATTAACATCTATAGGCGCTGGTTTAGTCTCAATATGTGTCTTCTTACTACAACTCCCAACTTCACCCTCAGAAACTCCTATGGGATTCAAAGAAGTATATGAATTATGGGATAAGGTATAACGTTTTTTTCTTACCTTGTGTTTCTTCTCCACCTTGGTAGCAAGCTTTATCACGTCATTAAGAGTCCCAATAGGCTGAAGCTCAGCCATTGATGAAGTTTCATCCTTCAATCCTTGTACAAAGCCTACAATGCCTGCATGTTACTACTCTTGAACATCGCCAAGCAATTGTTAGAGATCCAACTTCATTGAGTACACTTCAACAGTTAGATTAATTATCCTTTGTACTGTGACTGATCATAACTCCGTTTTTGGGACTATCAGCCAGTAAATGGCCAAATCCTTGTTAATCAAAGCATTGTTTCTTCATATTAACATCCATAGGTGCTGGTTTAGTCTCAATATGTGTCTTCTTGCCAAAACTTCAAACTTTATGGGATGCAAATAAGTATATGAATTGTGGGATAAGGTATAACGATTGTTTCTTACCTTGTATTTCTTCTCCACCTTGGTAGCAAGGTTGATCACTTCATCAAGAGTCCTAATAGGCTGAAGCTTAACAATTGATGAAGTTTCATCACTCAATCCTTGTACAAAGCCTACAATGCCTGCTTGTTGCTACTCATGAACATCGCCAAGCAATGTTTAAAGATCCAACTTCATTGAGTACACTTCAACAGTTTGATTCACTATCCTTTGTACTTTGACTGGTCATAACTCCGTTTTTGGGACTATCAGCCTGTAAATGGCCAAATCCTTGTTAATCAAAACATGTTTCTTTATGTTAACATCCATAGGTGTGGTTTAGTCTCAATATGTGTCTTCTTACTACAACTCCCAAGTTCACCCTCAGAAACTCCTATGGGATTCAAAGAAGTATATGAATTATGGGATAAGAAATAACGTTTGTTTCTTACCTTGGCTTTCATCTCCCTCTTGGTAGCAAGCTTTATCACGTCATCAAGAGTCCTAATACGATGAAGCTCAGCCATTGATGAAGTTTCATCACTCAATCCTTGTACAAAGCCTACAATGCCTACTTGTTACTACTCTTGAACATCGCCAAGCAATTGTTAGAGATCCATCTTCATTGAATACACTTCAACAGTTAGAATCACTATCCTTTGTACTTTGACTGGTCATAACTCCGTTTTTGGGACTATCAGCCTGTAAATAGCCAAATCCTTGTTAATCAAAGCATTGCTTCTTCATATTAACATCTATAGGCGCTGGTTTAGTCTCAATATGTGTCTTCTTACTACAACTCCCAACTTCACCCTCAGAAACTCCTATGGGATTCAAAGAAGTATATGAATTATGGGATAAGGTATAACGTTTTTTACTTACCTTGTGTTTCTTCTCCACCTTGGTAGTAAGCTTTATCACGTCATCAAGAGTCCTAATAGGATAAAGCCCAGCAATTGATGAAGTTTCATCACTCAATCCTTGTACAAAGCCTACAATGCCTACTTGTTACTACTCTTGAACATCGCCAAGCAATTGTTAGAGATCCATCTTCATTGAATACACTTCAACAGTTAGAATCACTATCCTTTGTACTTTGACTGGTCATAACTCCGTTTTTGGGACTATCAGCCTGTAAATAGCCAAATCCTTGTTAATCAAAGCATTGCTTCTTCATATTAACATCTATAGGCGCTAGTTTAGTCTCAATATGTGTCTTCTTACTACAACTCCCAACTTCACCCTCAGAAACTCCTATGGGATTCAAAGAAGTATATGAATTATGGGATAAGGTATAACATTTTTTACTTACCTTGTGTTTCTTCTCCACCTTGGTAGCAAGCTTTATCACGTCATCAAGAGTCCTAATAGGATAAAGCCCAGCAATTGATGAAGTTTCATCACTCAATCCTTGTACAAAGCCTACATTGCCTACTTGTTACTACTCTTGAACATCGCCAAGCAATTGTTAGAGATCCATCTTCATTGAATACACTTCAACAGTTAGAATCACTATCCTTTGTACTTTGACTGGTCATAACTCCATTTTTGGGACTATCAGCCTGTAAATAGCCAAATCCTTGTTAATCAAAGGATTGCTTCTTCATATTAACATCTATAGGCGCTGGTTTAGTCTCACTATGTGTCTTCTTACTACAACTCCCAACTTCACCCTCAGAAACTCCTATGGGATTCAAAGAAGTATATGAATTATGGGATAAGGTATAACGTTTTTTTCTTACCTTGTGTTTCTTCTCCACCTTGGTAGCAAGCTTTATCACGTCATCAAGAGTCCCAATAGGCTGAAGCTCAGCCATTGATGAAGTTTCATCCTTCAATCCTTGTACAAAGCCTACAATGCCTGCATGTTACTACTCTTGAACATCGCCAAGCAATTGTTAGAGATCCAACTTCATTGAGTACACTTCAACAGTTAGATTAATTATCCTTTGTACTGTGACTGATCATAACTCCGTTTTTGGGACTATCAGCCAGTAAATGGCCAAATAATTGTTAATCAAAGCATTGTTTCTTCATATTAACATCCATAGGTGCTGGTTTAGTCTCAATATGTGTCTTCTTGCCAAAACTTCGAACTTTATGGGATGCAAATAAGTATATGAATTGTGGGATAAGGTATAACGATTGTTTCTTACCTTGTATTTCTTCTCCACCTTGGTAGCAAGCTTGATCACTTCATCAAGAGTCCTAATAGGCTGAAGCTTAACAATTGATGAAGTTTCATCACTCAATCCTTGTACAAAGCCTACAATGCCTGCTTGTTGCTACTCATGAACATCGCCAAGCAATGTTTAAAGATCCAACTTCATTGAGTACACTTCAACAGTTTGATTCACTATCCTTTGTACTTTGACTGGTCATAACTCCGTTTTTGGGACTATCAGCCTGTAAATGGCCAAATCCTTGTTAATCAAAACATTGTTTCTTTATGTTAACATCCATAGGTGTGGTTTAGTCTCAATATGTGTCTTCTTACTACAACTCCCAAGTTCACCCTCAGAAACTCCTATGGGATTCAAAGAAGTATATGAATTATGGGATAAGAAATAACGTTTGTTTCTTACCTTGGCTTTCATCTCCCTCTTGGTAGCAAGCTTTATCACGTCATCAAGAGTCCTAATACGATGAAGCTCAGCCATTGATGAAGTTTCATCACTCAATCCTTGTACAAAGCCTACAATGCCTACTTGTTACTACTCTTGAACATCGCCAAGCAATTGTTAGAGATCCATCTTTATTGAATACACTTCAACAGTTAGAATCACTATCCTTTGTACTTTGATTGGTCATAACTCCGTTTTTGGGACTATCAGCCTGTAAATAGCCAAATCCTTGTTAATCAAAGCATTGCTTCTTCATATTAACATCTATAGGCGCTGGTTTAGTCTCAATATGTGTCTTCTTACTACAACTCCCAACTTCACCCTCAGAAACTCCTATGGGATTCAAAGAAGTATATGAATTATGGGATAAGGTATAACGTTTTTTACTTACCTTGTGTTTCTTCTCCACCTTGGTAGCAAGCTTTATCACGTCATCAAGAGTCCTAATAGGATAAAGCCCAGCAATTGATGAAGTTTCATCATTCAATCCTTGTACAAAGCCTACAATGCCTACTTGTTACTACTCTTGAACATCGCCAAGCAATTGTTAGAGATCCATCTTCATTGAATACACTTCAACAGTTAGAATCACTATCCTTTGTACTTTGACTGGTCATAACTCCGTTTTTGGGACTATCAGCCTGTAAATAGCCAAATCCTTGTTAATCAAAGCATTGCTTCTTCATATTAACATCTATAGGCGCTGGTTTAGTCTCAATATGTGTCTTCTTACTACAACTCCCAACTTCACCCTCAGAAACTCCTATGGGATTCAAAGAAGTATATGAATTATGGGATAAGGTATAACGTTTTTTACTTACCTTGTTTTTGTTCTCCACCTTGGTAGCAAGCTTTATCACGTCATCAAGAGTCCTAATAGGATAAAGCCCAGCAATTGATGAAGTTTCATCACTCAATCCTTGTACAAAGCCTACAATGCCTACTTGTTACTACTCTTGAACATCGCCAAGCAATTGTTAGAGATCCATCTTCATTGAATACACTTCAACAGTTAGAATCACTATCCTTTGTACTTTGACTGGTCATAACTCCATTTTTGGGACTATCAGCCTGTAAATAGCCAAATACTTGTTAATCAAAGGATTGCTTCTTCATATTAACATCTATAGGCGCTGGTTTAGTCTCAATATGTGATTTCTTACTACAACTCCCAACTTCACCCTCAGAAACTCCTATGGGATTCAAAGAAGTATATGAATTATGGGATAAGGTATACCGTTTTTTTCTTACCTTGTGTTTCTTCTCCACCTTGGTAGCAAGCTTTATCACGTCATCAAGAGTCCCAATAGGCTGAAGCTTAGCCATTGATGAAGTTTCATCCTTCAATCCTTGTACAAAGCCTACAATGCCTGCATGTTACTACTCTTGAACATCGCCAAGCAATTGTTAGAGATCCAACTTCATTGAGTACACTTCAACAGTTAGATTAATTATTCTTTGTACTGTGAATGATCATAACTCCGTTTTTGGGACTATCAGCCAGTAAATGGCCAAATCCTTGTTAATCAAAGCATTGTTTCTTCATATTAACATCCATTGGTGCTGGTTTAGTCTCAATATGTGTTTTCTTGCCAAAACTTCGAACTTTATGGGATGCAAATAAGTATATGAATTGTGGGATAAGGTATAACGATTGTTTCTTACCTTGTATTTCTTCTCCACCTTGGTAGCAAGCTTTCTCACTTCATCAAGAGTCCTAATAGGCTGAAGCTTAACAATTGATGAAGTTTCATCACTCAATCCTTGTACAAAGCCTACAATGCCTGCTTGTTGCTACTCATGAACATCGCCAAGCAATGTTTAAAGATCCAACTTCATTGAGTACACTTCAACAGTTTGATTCACTATCCTTTGTACTTTGACTGGTCAAAACTCCGTTTTTGGGACTATCAGCCTGTAAATGGCCAAATCCTTGTTAATCAAAACATTGATTCTTTATGTTAACATCCATAGGTGTGGTTTAGTCTCAATATGTGTCTTCTTACTACAACTCCCAAGTTCACCCTCAGAAACTCCTATGGGATTCAAAGAAGTATATGAATTATGGGATAAGAAATAACGTTTGTTTCTTACTTTGGTTTTCATCTCCACCTTGGTAGCAAGCTTTATCACGTCATCAAGAGTCCTAATAGGATGAAGCTCAGCCATTGATGAAGTTTCATCACTCAATCCTTGTACAAAGCCTACAATGCCTGCATGTTGCTACTCTTGAAGATCGCCAAGCAAATGTTAGAGATCCAACTTCATTGAGTACACTTCAACAGTTAGAATCACTATCCTTTGTACTTTGACTGGTCATTACTCCGTTTTTGGGACTATCAGCCTGTAAATAGCCAAATCCTTGATAATCAAAGCATTGCTTCTTCATATTAACATCTATAGGCGCTGGTTTAGTCTCAATATGTGTCTTCTTACTACAACTCCCAACTTCACCCTCAGAAACTCCTATGGGATTCAAAGAAGTATATGAATTATGGGATAAGGTATAACGTTTTTTTCTTACCTTGTGTTTCTTCTCCACCTTGGTAGCAAGCTTTATTACGTCATCAAGAGTCCTAATAGGATAAAGCCCTGCAATTGATGAAGTTTCATCACTCAATCCTTGTACAAAGCCTACAATGCCTACTTGTTACTACTCTTGAACATCGCCAAGCAATTGTTAGAGATCCATCTTCATTGAATACACTTCAACAGTTAGAATCACTATCCTTTGTACTTTGACTGGTCATAACTCCGTTTTTGGGACTATCAGCCTGTAAATAGACAAATCCTTGTTAATCAAAGCATTGCTTCTTCATATTAACGTCTAGAGGCGCTGGTTTAGTCTCAATATGTGTCTTCTTACTACAACTCCCAACTTCACAATCAGAAACTCCTATGGGATTCAAAGAAGTATATGAATTATGGGATAAGGTATAACGTTTTTTTCTTACCTTGTGTTTCTTCTCCACCTTGGTAGCAAGCTTTATCACGTCATCAAGAGTCCCAATAGGCTGAAGCTCAGCCATTGATTAAGTTTCATACTTCAATCCTTGTACAAAGCCTACAATGCATGCATGTTGCTACTCTTGAGCATCGCCAAGCAATTGTTAGAGATCCAACTTCATTGAGTACACTTCAACAGTTAGATTCATTATCCTTTGTACTGTGACCGATCATAACTCCGTTTTTGGGACTATCAGCCAGTAAATGGCCAAATCCTTGTTAATCAAAGCATTGTTTCTTCATATTAACATCCATAGGTAGTGGTTTAGTCTCAATATGTGTCTTCTTGCTTAAACTTCGAACTTCACCCTCTGAAACTCCTATGGGATGCAAATAAGTATATGAATTGTGGGATAAGGTATAACGATTGTTTCTTACCTTCTATTTCTTCTCCACCTTGGTAGCAAGTTTTATCACTTCATCAAGAGTCCTAATAGGCTCAAGCTCAACAATTGATGAAGTTTCATCACTCAATCCTTGTACAAAGCCTACAATGCCTGCTTGTTGCTACTCATGAACATCGCCAAGCAATTGTTAGAGATCCATCTTCATTGAATACACTTCAACAGTTAGAATCACTATCCTTTGTACTTTGACTGGTCATAACTCCGTTTTTGGGACTATCAGCCTGTAAATGGCCAAATCCTTGTTAATCAAAACATTGTTTCTTTATGTTAACATCCATAGGTGTGGTTTAGTCTCAATATGTGTCTTCCTACTACAACTCCCAAGTTCACCCTCAGAAACTCCTATGGGATTCAAAGAAGTATATGAATTATGGGATAAGAAATAACGTTTGTTTCTTACCTTGGCTTTCATCTCCACCTTGGTAGCAAGCTTTATCACGTCATCAAGAGTCCTAATAGGATGAAGCTCAGCCATTGATGAAGTTTCATCACTCAATCCTTGTACAAAGCCTACAATGCCTGCATGTTGCTACTCTTGAAGATCCCCAAGCAAATGTTAGAGATCCAACTTCATTGAGTACACTTCAACAGTTAGAATCACTATCCTTTGTACTTTGACTGGTCATTACTCCGTTTTTGGGACTATCAGCCTGTAAATAGCCAAATCCTTGTTAATCAAAGCATTGCTTCTTCATATTAACATCTATAGGCGCTGGTTTAGTCTCAATATGTGTCTTCTTACTACAACTCCCAACTTCACCCTCAGAAACTCCTATGGGATTCAAAGAAGTATATGAATTATGGGATAAGGTATAACGTTTTTTTCTTACCTTGTGTTTCTTCTCCACCTTTGTAGCAAGCTTTATCACGTCATCAAGAGTCCTAATAGGATAAAGCCCAGCAATTGATGAAGTTTCATCACTCAATCCTTGTACAAAGCCTACAATGCCTACTTGTTACTTCTCTTGAACATCGCCACGCAATTGTTAGAGATCCATCTTCATTGAATACACTTCAACAGTTAGAATCACTATCATTTGTACTTTGACTGGTCATAACTCCATTTTTGGGACTATCAGCCTGTAAATAGCTAAATCCTTGTTAATCAAAGCATTGCTTCTTCATATTAACATCTATAGGCGCTGGTTTAGTCTCAATATGTGTCTTCTTACTACAACTCCCAACTTCACCCTCAGAAACTCCTATGGGATTCAAAGAAGTATATGAATTATGGGATAAGGTATAACGTTTTTTATTTACCTTGTGTTTCTTCTCCACCTTGGTAGCAAGCTTTATCACGTCATCAAGAGTCCTAATAGGATAAAGCCCATAAATTGATGAAGTTTCATCACTCAATCCTTGTACAAAACCTACAATGCCTGCTTGTTACTACTCTTGAGCATCGCCAAGCAATTGTTAGAGATCCAACTTCATTGAATACACTTCAACAGTTAGAATCACTATCCTTTGTACTTTGCTGGTCATAACTCCGTTTTTGGGACTATCAGCCTGTAAATAGCCAAATCCTTGTTAATCAAAGGATTGCTTCTTCATATTAACATCTATAGGCGCTGGTTTAGTCTCAATATGTGTCTTCTTACTACAACTCCCAACTTCACCCTCAGAAACTCCTATGGGATTCAAAGAAGTATATGAAATATGGGATAAGGTATAACGTTTTTTTCTTACCTTGTGTTTCTTCTCCACCTTGGTAGCAAGCTTTATCACGTCATCAAGAGTCCCAATAGGCTGAAGCTCAGCCATTGATGAAGTTTCATCCTTCAATCCTTGTACAAAGCCTACAATGCCTGCATGTTACTACTCTTGAACATCGCCAAGCAATTGTTAGAGATCCAACTTCATTGAGTACACTTCAACAGTTAGATTAATTATCCTTTGTACTGTGATTGATCATAACTCCGTTTTTGGGACTATCAGCCAGTAAATGGCCAAATCCTTGTTAATCAAAGCATTGTTTCTTCATATTAACATCCATAGGTGCTGGTTTAGTCTCAATATGTGTCTTCTTGCCAAAACTTCGAAAATTCACCCTCTGAAACTCCTATGGGATGCAAATAAGTATATGAACTGTGGGATAAGGTATAACGATTGTTTCTTACCTTGTATTTCTTCTCCACCTTGGTAGAAAGCTTTATCACTTCATCAAGAGTCCTAATAGGCTGAAGCTTAACAATTGATGAAGTTTCATCACTCAATCCTTGTACAAAGCCTACAATGCCTGCTTGTTACTACTCTTGAACATCGCCAAGCAATTGTTAGAGATCCATCTTCATTGAATACACTTCAACAGTTAGAATCACTATCCTTTGTACTTTGACTGGTCATAACTCCGTTTTTGGGACTATCAGCCTGTAAATAGCCAAATCCTTGTTAATCAAAGCATTGCTTCTTCATATTAACGTCTAGAGGCGCTGGTTTAGTCTCAATTTGTGTCTTCTTACTACAACTCCTAACTTCACCCTCAGAAACTCCTATTGGATTCAAAGAAGTATATGAATTATGGGATAAGGTATAACGTTTTTTTCTTACCTTGTGTTTCTTCTCCACCTTGGTAGCAAGCTTTATCACGTCATCAAGTGTCCTAATAGGATAAAGCCCTGCAATTGATGAAGTTTCATCTCTCAATCCTTGTACAAAGCCTACAATGCCTACTTGTTACTACTCTTGAACATCGCCAAACAATTGTTAGAGATCCATCTTCATTGAATACACTTCAACAGTTAGAATCACTATCCTTTGTACTTTGACTGGTCATAACTCCGTTTTTGGGACTATCAGCCTGTAAATAGACAAATCCTTGTTAATCAAAGCATTGCTTCTTCATATTAACGTCTATAGGCGCTGGTTTAGTCTCAATATGTGTCTTCTTACTACAACTCCCAACTTCACAATCAGAAACTCCTATGGGATTCAAAGAAGTATATGAATTATGGGATAAGGTATAACGTTTTTTTCTTACCTTGTGTTTCTTCTCCACCTTGGTAGCAAGCTTTATCACGTCATCAAGAGTCCCAATAGGCTGAAGCTCAGCCATTGATTAAGTTTCATACTTCAATCCTTGTACAAAGCCTACAATGCATGCATGTTGCTACTCTTGAACATCGCCAAGCAATTGTTAGAGATCCAACTTCATTGAGTACACTTCAACAGTTAGATTCATTATCCTTTGTACTGTGACTGATCATAACTCCGTTTTTGGGACTATCAGCCAGTAAATGGCCAAATCCTTGTTAATCAAAGCATTGTTTCTTCATATTAACATCCATAGGTGCTGGTTTAGTCTCAATATGTGTCTTCTTGCTTAAACTTCGAACTTCACCCTCTGAAAATCCTATGGGATGCAAATAAGTATATGAATTGTGGGATAAGGTATAACGATTGTTTCTTACCTTCTATTTCTTCTCCACCTTGGTAGCAAGTTTTATCACTTCATCAAGAGTCCTAATAGGCTCAAGCTCAACAATTGATGAAGTTTCATCACTCAATCCTTGTACAAAGCCTACAATGCATGCTTGTTGCTACTCATGAACATCGCCAAGCAATTGTTAGAGATCCATCTTCATTGAATACACTTCAACAGTTAGAATCACTATCCTTTGTACTTTGACTGGTCATAACTCCGTTTTTGGGACTATCAGCCTGTAAATGGCCAAATCCTTGTTAATCAAAACATTGTTTCTTTATGTTAACATCCATAGGTGTGGTTTAGTCTCAATATGTGTCTTCCTACTACAACTCCCAAGTTCACCCTCAGAAACTCCTATGGGATTCAAAGAAGTATATGAATTATGGGATAAGAAATAACGTTTGTTTCTTACCTTGGCTTTCATCTCCACCTTGGTAGCAAGCTTTATGACGTCATCAAGAGTCCTAATAGGATGAAGCTCAGCCATTGATGAAGTTTCATCACTCAATCCTTGTACAAAGCCTACAATGCCTGCATGTTGCTACTCTTGAAGATCGCCAAGCAAATGTTAGAGATCCAACTTCATTGAGTACACTTCAACAGTTAGAATCACTATCCTTTGTACTTTGACTGGTCATTACTCCGTTTTTGGGACTATCAGCCTGTAAATAGCCAAATCCTTGTTAATCAAAGCATTGCTTCTTCATATTAACATCTATAGGCGCTGGTTTAGTCTCAATATGTGTCTTCTTACTACAACTCCCAACTTCACCCTCAGAACCTCCTATGGGATTCAAAGAAGTATATGAATTATGGGATAAGGTATAACGTTTTTTTCTTACCTTGTGTTTCTTCTCCACCTTTGTAGCAAGCTTTATCACGTCATCAAGAGTCCTAATAGGATAAAGCCCAGCAATTGATGAAGTTTCATCACTCAATCCTTGTACAAAGCCTACAATGCCTACTTGTTACTACTCTTGAACATCGCCACGCAATTGTTAGAGATCCATCTTCATTGAATACACTTCAACAGTTAGAATCACTATCATTTGTACTTTGACTGGTCATAACTCCATTTTTGGGACTATCAGCCTGTAAATAGCCAAATCCTTGTTAATCAAAGCATTGCTTCTTCATATTAACATCTATAGGCGCTGGTTTAGTCTCAATATGTGTCTTCTTACTACAACTCCCAACTTCACCCTCAGAAACTCCTATGGGATTCAAAGAAGTATATGAATTATGGGATAAGGTATAACGTTTTTTATTTACCTTGTGTTTCTTCTCCACCTTGGTAGCAAGCTTTATCACGTCATCAAGAGTCCTAATAGGATAAAGCCCATAAATTGATGAAGTTTCATCACTCAATCCTTGTACAAAGCCTACAATGCCTGCTTCTTACTACTCTTGAACATCGCCAAGCAATTGTTAGAGATCCAACTTCATTGAATACACTTCAACAGTTAGAATCACTATCCTTTGTACTTTGCTGGTCATAACTCCGTTTTTGGGACTATCAGCCTGTAAATAGCCAAATCCTTGTTAATCAAAGGATTGCTTCTTCATATTAACATCTATAGGCGCTGGTTTAGTCTCAATATGTGTCTTCTTACTACAACTCCCAACTTCACCCTCAAAAACTCCTATAGGATTCAAAGAAGTATATGAAATATGGGATAAGGTATAACGTTTTTTTCTTACCTTGTGTTTCTTCTCCACCTTGGTAGCAAGCTTTATCACGTCATCAAGAGTCCCAATAGGCTGAAGCTCAGCCATTGATGAAGTTTCATCCTTCAATCCTTGTACAAAGCCTACAATGCCTGCATGTTACTACTCTTGAACATCGCCAAGCAATTGTTATAGATCCAACTTCATTGAGTACACTTCAACAGTTAGATTAATTATCCTTTGTACTGTTATTGATCATAACTCCGTTTTTGGGACTATCAGCCAGTAAATGGCCAAATCCTTGTTAATCAAAGCATTGTTTCTTCATATTAACATCCATAGGTGCTGGTTTAGTCTCAATATGTGTCTTCTTGCCAAAACTTCGAACTTCACCCTCTGAAACTCCTATGGGATGCAAATAAGTATATGAACTGTGGGATAAGGTATAACGATTGTTTCTTACCTTGTATTTCTTCTCCACCTTGGTAGAAAGCTTTATCACTTCATCAAGAGTCCTAATAGGCTGAAGCTTAACAATTGATGAAGTTTCATCACTCAATCCTTGTACAAAGCCTACAATGCCTGCTTGTTGCTACTCATGAACATCGCCAAGCAATTGTTAAAGATCCAACTTCATTGAGTACACTTCAACAGTTTGATTCACTATACTTTGTACTTTGACTGGTCATAACTCCGTTTTTGGGACTATCAGCCTTGAAATGGCCAAATCCTTGTTAATCAAAACATTGTTTCTTTATGTTAACATCCATAGGTGTGGTTTAGTCTCAATATGTGTCTTCTTACTACAACTCCCAAGTTCACCCTCAGAAACTCCTATGGGATTCAAAGAAGTATATGAATTATGGGATAAGAAAAAACGTTTGTTTCTTACCTTGGCTTTCATCTCCACCTTGGTAGCAAGCTTTATCACGTCATCAAGAGTCCTAATAGGATGAAGCTCAGCCATTGATGAAGTTTCATCACTCAATCCTTGTACAAAGCCTACAATGCCTGCATGTTGCTACTCTTGAAGATCGCCAAGCAAATGTTAGAGATCCAACTTCATTGAATACACTTCAACAGTTAGAATCACTATCCTTTGTACTTTGACTGGTCATAACTCCGTTTTTGGGACTATCAGCCTGTAAATAGCCAAATCCTTGTTAATCAAAGCATTGCTTCTTCATATTAACATCTATAGGCGCTGGTTTAGTCTCAATATGTGTCTTCTTACTACAACTCCCAACTTCACCCTGAGAAACTCCTATGGGATTCAAAGAAGTATATGAATTATGGGATAAGGTATAACGTTTTTTTCTTACCTTGTGTTTCTTCTCCACCTTGGTAGCAAGCTTTATTACGTCATCAAGAGTCCTAATAGGATAAAGCCCAGCAATTGATGAAATTTCATCACTCAATCCTTGTACAAAGTCTACAATGCCTACTTGTTACTACTCTTGAACATCGCCAAGCAATTGTTAGAGATCCATCTTCATTGAATATACTTCAACAGTTAGAATCACTATCCTTTGTACTTTGACTGGTCATAACTCCATTTTTGGGACTATCAGCCTGTAAATAGCCAAATCCTTGTTAATCAAAGCATTGCTTCTTCATATTAACGTCTATAGGCGCTGGTTTAGTCTCAATATGTGTCTTCTTACTAAAACTCCCAACTTCACACTCAGAAACTCCTATGGGATTCAAAGAAGTATATGAATTATGGGATAAGGTATAACGTTTTTTTCTTACCTTGTGTTTCTTCTCCACCTTGGTAGCAAGCTTTATCACGTCATCAAGAGTCCCAATAGGCTGAAGCTCAGCCATTGATGAAGTTTCATCCTTCAATCCTTGTACAAAGCCTACAATGCATGCATGTTGCTACTCTTGAACATCGCCAAGCAATTGTTAGAGATCCAACTTCATTGAGTACACTTCAACAGTTAGATTCATTATCCTTTGTACTGTGACTGATCATAACTCCGTTTTTGGGACTATCAGCCTGTAAATGGCCAAATTCTTGTTAATCAAAACATTGTTTCTTTATGTTAACATCCATAGGTGTGGTTTAGTCTCAATATGTGTCTTCTTACTACAACTCCCAAGTTCACCCTCATAAAATCCTATAGGATTCAAAGAAGTATATGAATTATGGGATAAGAAATAACGTTTGTTTCTTACCTTGGCTTTCATCTCCACCTTGGTAGCAAGCTTTATCACGTCATCAAGAGTCCTAATAGGATGAAGCTCAGCCATTGATGAAGTTTCATCACTCAATCCTTGTACAAAGCCTACAATTCCTGCATGTTGCTACTCTTGAAGATCGCCAAGCAAATGTTAGAGATCCAACTTCATTGAGTACACTTCAACAGTTAGAATCACTATCCTTTGTACTTTGACTGGTCATAACTCCGATTTTGGGACTATCAGCCTGTAAATAGCCAAATCCTTGTTAATCAAAGCATTGCTTCTTCATATTAACATCTATAGGCGCTGGTTTAGTCTCAATATGTGTCTTCTTACTACAACTCCCAACTTCACCCTCAGAAACTCCTATGGGATTCAAAGAAGTATATGAATTATGGGATAAGGTATAACGTTTTTTTCTTACCTTGTGTTTCTTCTCCACCTTGGTAGCAAGCTTTATCATGTCATCAAGAGTCCTAATAGGATAAAGCCCTGCAATTGATGAAGTTTCATCACTCAATCCTTGTACAAAGCCTACAATGCCTACTTGTTACTACTCTTGAACATCGCCAAGCAATTGTTAGAGATCCATCTTTATTGAATACACTTCAACTGTTAGAATCACTATCCTTTGTACTTTGACTGGTCATAACTCCGTTTTTGGGACTATCAGCTTGTAAATAGCCAAATCCTTGTTAATCAAAGCATTGCTTCTTCATATTAACGTCTAGAGGCGCTGGTTTAGTCTCAATATGTGTCTTCTTACTACAACTCCTAACTTCACCCTCAGAAACTCCTATGGGATTCAAAGAAGTATATGAATTATGGGATAAGGTATAACGTTTTTTATTTACCTTGTATTTCTTCTCCACCTTGGTAGCAAGCTTTATCACTTCATCAAGAGTCCTAATAGGCTGAAGCTTAACAATTGATGAAGTTTCATCACTCAATCCTTGTACAAAGCCTACAATGCCTGCTTGTTGCTACTCATGAACATCGCCAAGCAATTGTTAAAGATCCAACTTCATTGAGTACACTTCAACAGTTTGATTCACTATACTTTGTACTTTGATTGGTCATAACTCCGTTTTTGTGACTATCAGCCTTGAAATGGCCAAATCCTTGTTAATCAAAACATTGTTTCTTTATGTTAACATCCATAGGTGTGGTTTAGTCTCAATATGTGTCTTCTTACTACAACTCCCAAGTTCACCCTCAGAAACAACTATGGGATTCAAAGAAGTATATGAATTATGGGATAAGAAATAACGTTTGTTTCTTACCTTGGCTTTCATCTCCACCTTGGTAGCAAGCTTTATCACGTCATCAAGAGTCCTAATAGGATGAAGCTCAGCCATTGATGAAGTTTCATCACTCAATCCTTGTACAAAGCCTACAATGCCTGCATGTTGCTACTCTTGAAGATCGCCAAGCAAATGTTAGAGATCCAACTTCATTGAGTACACTTCAACAGTTAGAATCACTATCCTTTGTACTTTGACTGGTCATTACTCCGTTTTTGGGACTATCAGCCTGTAAATAGCCAAATCCTTGTTAATCAAAGCATTGCTTCTTCATATTAACATCTATAGGCGCTGGTTTAGTCTCAATATGTGTCTTCTTACTACAACTCCCAACTTCACCCTCAGAAACTCCTATGGGATTCAAAGAAGTATATGAATTATGGGATAAGGTATAACGTTTTTTTCTTACCTTGTGTTTCTTCTCCACCTTGGTAGCAAGCTTTATCACGTCATCAAGAGTCCTAATAGGATAAAGCACTGCAATTGATGAAGTTTCATCACTCAATCCTTGTACAAAGCCTACAATGCCTACTTGTTACTACTCTTGAACATCGCCAAGCAATTGTTAGAGATCCATCTTCATTGAATACACTTCAACAGTTAGAATCACTATCCTTTGTACTTTGACTGGTCATAACTCCATTTTTGGGACTATCAGCCTGTAAATAGCCAAATCCTTGTTAATCAAAGCATTGCTTCTTCATATTAACATCTATAGGCGCTGGTTTAGTCTCAATATGTGTCTTCTTACTACAACTCCCAACTTCACCATCAGAAACTCCTATGGGATTCAAAGAAGTATATGAATTATGGGATAAGGTATAACGTTTTTTATTTACCTTGTGTTTCTTCTCCACCTTGGTAGCAAGCTTTATCACGTCATCAAGAGTCCTAATAGGATAAAGCCCAGAAATTGATGAAGTTTCATCACTCAATCCTTGTACAAAGCCTACAATGCCTGCTTGTTACTACTCTTGAACATCGCCAAGCAATTGTTAGAGATCCAACTTCATTGAATACACTTCAACAGTTAGAATCACTATCCTTTGTACTTTGCTGGTCATAACTCCGTTTTTGGGACTATCAGCCTGTAAATAGCCAAATCCTTGTTAATCAAAGCATTGCTTCTTCATATTAACGTCTAGAGGCGCTGGTTTAGTCTCAATATGTGTCTTCTTACTACAACTCCCAAGTTCACCCTCAGAAACTCCTATGGGATTCAAAGAAGTATATGAATTATGGGATAAGAAATAACGTTTGTTTCTTACCTTGGCTTTCATCTCCACCTTGGTAGCAAGCTTTATCACGTCATCAAGAGTCCTAATAGGATGAAGCTCAGCCATTGATGAAGTTTCATCACTCAATCCTTGTACAAAGCCTACAATGCCTGCATGTTGCTACTCTTGAAGATCGCCAAGCAAATGTTAGAGATCCAACTTCATTGAGTACACTTCAACAGTTAGAATCACTATCCTTTGTACTTTGACTGGTCATTACTCCGTTTTTGGGACTATCAGCCTGTAAATAGCCAAATCCTTGTTAATCAAAGCATTGCTTCTTCATATTAACATCTATAGGCGCTGGTTTAGTCTCAATATGTGTCTTCTTACTACAACTCCCAACTTCACCCTCAGAAACTCCTATGGGATTCAAAGAAGTATATGAATTATGGGATAAGGTATAACGTTTTTTTCTTACCTTGTGTTTCTTCTCCACCTTGGTAGCAAGCTTTATCACGTCATCAAGAGTCCTAATAGGATAAAGCCCTGCAATTGATGAAGTTTTATCACTCAATCCTTGTACAAAGCCTACAATGCCTACTTGTTACTACTCTTGAACATCGCCAAGCAATTGTTAGAGATCCATCTTCATTGAATACACTTCAACAGTTAGAATCACTATCCTTTGTACTTTTACCGGTCATAACTCCATTTTTGGGACTATCAGCCTGTAAATAGCCAAATCCTTGTTAATCAAAGCATTGCTTCTTCATATTAACATCTATAGGCGCTGGTTTAGTCTCAATATGTGTCTTCTTACTACAACTCCCAACTTCACCCTCAGAAACTCCTATGGGATTCAAAGAAGTATATGAATTATGGGATAAGGTATAACGTTTATTATTTACCTTGTGTTTCTTCTCCACCTTGGTAGCAAGCTTTATCACGTCATCAAGAGTCCTAATAGGATAAAGCCCAGAAATTGATGAAGTTTCATCACTCAATCCTTGTACAAAGCCTACAATGCCTGCTTGTTACTACTCTTGAACATCGCCAAGCAATTGTTAGAGATCCAACTTCATTGAATACACTTCAACAGTTAGAATCACTATCCTTTGTACTTTGCTGGTCATAACTCCGTTTTTGGGACTATCAGCCTGTAAATAGCCAAATCCTTGTTAATCAAAGGATTGCTTCTTCATATTAACATCTATAGGCGCTGGTTTAGTCTCAATATGTGTCTTCTTACTACAACTCCCAACTTCACCCTCAGAAACTCCTATGGGATTCAAAGAAGTATATGAATTATGGGATAATGATATAAGACTCGAAGTGAATGAGTCTTTGAGCCGGGTCTGAAGTGGAAACGAAGTTAGCTCGAAGCTCCTCCTCCGCTACAACTCACAAAACCGGTGTGGAAGGCTAGACAAGCAGCTCGAAGCTCCTCTTGTGAAACCTGATGGATGGGGACGTGATGGTGGATCGATAAGCACCACAGGGAGTGTGAAAGGCTCCTTGATACAGCTTGAGAATCGTGGCTTTGTGAATCACACACAAAGACAAGATCTGGGCAAAAGTTTCAGCAACTTTCAAGCTAGAAGAAATTCGGTTCTTTATTGATGTAGGGTAAATAAAAAGATACACGGCCGGGGATCTTATAGTCTGATCCTTACGGCTACAACCTCTAGGGTTGCGACTCAAAACAAAAACAACAGGACTTGTACGAAATTAAAAGAAAACGACACACACTCTCAATGGAAACAACATGCTGTTTCCTTATATGGAAAGTGTAGCTACAGACACAAAATAAAAAGAAATAAAATAAAAGACTCTACTGGGACTCGAACTAGACTCATTGTGGGCTTACTAGAGCCACTAGGCCGAGGCCATATCACCTGCAAGGAAACAGAAATAATTAAACACAAATCGTACCTGACTTGGACGAGAACTCATCACAGCTAGGTCTATGGTTGGTCCGTTGTCCGGGACATCTTCAGCTGTGTCGAGTAGAGCTTGTATGGATACATTGAATTCTTCTCTTAGTTTATCCCTCCTAGCTCTTGTGATAGGTCCAGCTACTTCTGGAATCTTGATGACATGGTCGTCCTCCACTTGATGCACTTGGTCCGCTACTTTCTTGTTGTGTGATCCTATATTCAACTCCTTGGCTTTTGCTCGGGTTATTGGACCTTCTTGAGTCTTCTCTTGAATATTTGTCACTTCAGTATGCTCCTCATGTGTGTCCTCGTCAGATAGTTCAGTTGCCGGATTGATGTCCGCATCATACTCTCCCTCTTGAGAAGGTTTTGTCCTCAAAACTTGTTCATCTGAGACATAAGGTGAAAGGTCAGCAACATTAAAGCTATGTGAAATGTTGAACTCACCTGGAAGCTCCAGCTTGTAGGCGTTGTCGTTGATTTTCTCAAGTACTTTGAACGGTCCATCGCCTCGAGGTGCTAGTTTGGAACTTCTCTTCCGAGGAAACCTCTCCGGTCGCATGTGAATCCATACCCACTCTCCGGGCTCAAAGATGACTCGCTTGCGTCCTTTGTCCCTTTGCGCTTTGATCTTCTCATTCTTCTTGAGAATCTTATCTCGTACTTGTTCATGTAGTTTCTTGATGTATTCGCCTCGGTTCTTGCCATCGACATTGATTTGTTCGGTGTGTGGTATAGGAGTTAAATCAATCGGTGTTAAGGGCCTGAAACCATAGACAATCTCAAAGGGAGAAAGATTAGTAGTAGAGTGCCTGGCATGATTATAGGCGAACTCAACAAATGGTAGACATTGAACCCATGTTTTTAAGTTCTTTCCGAGTGTGGCCCTAAGTAAAGTGGAAAGGGTTCGGTTTACCACTTCCGTTTGTCCATCCGTTTGTGGATGACAAGTAGTTGAGAACAAGAGCTTTGTCCCCATCTTTCTCCACAAGGTTCTCCAAAAGTGTCCTAAAAATTTGACATCACGGTCAGAGACAATAGTTCTAGGGACACCATGTAATTTTACCACTTCTTTGAAGAACAGATCGGCGATTTGGGAGGCATCATTGGTCTTGTTGCACGGTATGAAATGTGCCATCTTCGAGAATCTATCAACCACCACGAAAATTGAATCCTTGTGTTGAACCTGTGGTAACCCTAAGACAAAATCCATGGAAATATCTTCCCAAGGGGCGTTAGGGATAGGCAAAGGTAAGTATAATCCGTGAGGATGGGACCTGGATTTGGCTTTGTGGCAAGTCACACATTTGGCACAAGTCTTCTCGACGTCCTTCTTGATATGAGGCCAATAGAAATGATCCGTCACTACAGCCAATGTCTTGTCAACGCCAAAATGACCCATAAGACCACCTCCGTGAGCTTCCTTGAGCAACAAGTCTCGCATGGATCCTCTTGGTATGCATAGTCTTTTATCCCTGAAAAGAAATCCATCATGCAAATAGTAGGAATGGAATTCACCCTTACCACAGGCTTCATAAGCCTCGGAAAAATCAGGATCCGTGGCATAGTGATCCTTGAGATGCTCAAACCCCATGATCTTGGCTTCTAGCGTGGTGATTAGTATGTATCGTCGGGATAAGGCATCAGCTACCACATTTTCCGCGCCCTTCTTGTACTTAATGACGTAAGGAAACGTTTCTATGAACTCCAGCCATCTTGCATGTCGCCTCTTGAGTGTTGTTTGTCCTCGGAGATGCTTGAGAGTCTCATGATCGGTGTGGATGATGAACTCCTTGGACAGTAGGTAGTGCTGCCAGGTTTGTAAGGCTCGGACTAGGGCGTACAACTCTTTGTCATATGTCGGGTAGTTGAGTGCAGCTCCGTTGAGTTTCTCACTGAAGAAGGCCACGGGCTTCTTGTTCTGGTGTAGCACGGCTCCAATTCCTAGACCTGAAGCATCACATTCAATCTCGAAGATAAGGTCAAAGTTAGGTAAAGAAAGAACCGGTGCTTGTGTTAGCTTCTCCTTCAAGGTATTGAAGGCTTGTTCTTGAGCAACTCCCCACTTAAATGGCTGATTCTTCTTGATCACGGCTGTAAGTGGTGCAGCTACCGTGCTAAAATCCTTGACGAATCGTCTATAGAAGCTAGCTAGTCCGTGGAAACTCCGAACATGTCCGATGGTAGTGGGAGTGGGCCAATCTCGGATAGCTTTTATCTTCTCTTCATCCACCTGTATTCCTTGTTCACTAATAACAAAACCTAAGAACACAAGTTTGTTAGTACAAAAGACACACTTCTTTAGGTTAGCGTATAAGCTTTCCTTCCGAAGTGATTTAAATACAAGTTCTAGGTGTTCTAAATGATCCTTAAGATTTTTGCTGTAGATTAATATGTCATCAAAATAAACTACTACAAATTTTCCAATATAAGAACGAAGAACCTGGTTCATCAAGCGCATGAAGGTGCTGGGGGCGTTGGTGAGACCAAAGGGCATGACAAGCCACTCGTATAGCCCCTGTTTTGTTTTGAAAGCAGTTTTCCATTCGTCGCCTTCGCGCATACGTACTTGATGATATCCACTTTTAAGATCCACCTTTGAGAAGAGTGTGGAACCGCAGAGCTCGTCTAACATGTCGTCGAGACGTGGGATAGGGTGCCGGTACTTGATGGTTATGTTGTTGATGGCACGACAGTCTACACACATTCTCCAAGTGCCTCCTTTCTTTGGTACGAGCAGAACGGGCACAGCACATGGACTAAGACTTTCTCGAATGTAACCTTGGCCTAATAAATCATTGATTTGTTTCTCCAATTCCTTGCTTTCCTCCGGATTCATCCTATAAGCGGGTTTGTTCGGCAGAACTGTTCCTGGAACCAAATCGATTTGATGTTCTATGCCTCTAATTGGTGGTAGTCCGGGTGGTAGTTCTTCGGGAAATACGTCCAAGTAACTCTGGAGTAAAGGGTGGACTTCCTCAGGAATTTCTAGATCACCTGTATCGGCACTTAGACATTCTTGGTAGAACATTAGTAGTAGGGCGCCCTTGGCACCAAGGGACTTACCAACTGATCCGTAGCTTACGTACAGGTTCGATGTACTTACCTCTCCGTCCTTAGCCATTTTTGCGTGAAGTGCATGAACTTGTGAGGGACTGAGGGGTGCAAGAGTGAACTTACGGTTTTGGTGTGTCACCGAGTATTGGTTAGTACGTCCATCATGTTGAGTTTCTCGGTCAAATTGCCAGGGTCTCCCTAAGAGGAGGTGTCCGGCTTGCATGGGCACTACATCACAAGTAACTTGATCAACATACTTACCAATGCTAAATGGAACCGTTACCTGTTCGGAGACCTTCATCTCGGCCTTGTCATTGAGCCACCGAAGCTTGTATGGGCGTGGATGCTTGGTTTTCACGAGACCTAATTTCTCAACAAGAAGCTTGCTGGCCACGTTAGTACAAGAACCACCATCTATAATTAAATTGCAAACCTTGCCATTGATGGTGCATCGTGTATGAAAGAGATTTTCTCTTTGTGCGGTCTCCTCAGGCCCTACTTGAACATTGAGAACCCGTCTTATCATGAGTGATTCCCCAGTGTCCGGATACTCGATGTCTTCCCCGTGTTCTTCGGACTCGTCTACAGCCTCATCTTGTGACTCGTAATCTCCCGTGTTGGTGACGATCATTACTCTCCGGTTTGGGCAGTCTCTTGATATATGCCCTCTTCCCTGGCACTTAAAACAAGTAATGTCACGAGTTCGATTATTTTGGTTAGAAGACTTACCTTGTTCGTCACGGAAACTCCTTTGTGGTTCGGATGCTCTTGATTTGAACCTGGAATCTATCTCAACAGCTTTTCCTTTGTCTTGTACTTTGGACACATCATTCTTCCATGTTTGTGGAACATTTCTGGCACGATTGTTGCTGTTATTCTTGTGCCTAATCTGCTGCTCTATCTGGACCGATAGGTGTAGGAGTTCAGGTAAACTCTTGTACTTGGCACGCTCAACCTTTCTTTGAATCCTATCTTGTAATCCATCGATGAATTGAGCCATCATAGCCTCCTCGGATTCTTCCAACTCCAGCGAGTTCATTAGCTTTTCAAACTCCTCAAAATAGTCCTCCACGCTCCTTGTTCCCTGTGTCAACTTACGGAAACGTTTTTGTAAGTCTCGATGAAAATGTTCAGGGACATACCTGACCCTCATTAGGTACTTCATGTCGGGCCAGTTGGTGACAGCTCCAAAGTGAAGTCGTCTCCGTTCAGCTACTGTTCTGTCCCACCATGCTAGGGCGTTTCCCGTGAGTTGAGCTGCAGCTACAGCCACCTTTTTGTTCTCTCGGTACCCATAGCATTCAAAGATATACTCAAGTCTCCGTTCCCAATCCAAGTAAGCTTCAGGATCAGTTTTGCCTGCAAAAGATGGTGGAGTTAGCTTGATATCGTGATTATTTTCTCTAGGTTCTACCTCTCTCGGTCGGTGTCTCCGTAGAGGATCAACTCGACGTGGTTGTCGAGCTAGCGTGTCGAGTGAGTCTCCATCGGATTCTGAGAGAACTTCCTCTTCAGGATCAGGTGGGGGTTGTTGTGGTTGTTCCAAGCGGGTGAGGCGAGTGCCAAGTTCTTGGTGATTATCAACAATGCGTTGAGTCATAGCTCTCATGTCGGCTTGCATTGCACGTAAAACTTCCATCATATCTTGTTGACGTTCAGGATCTCCGTCAGCCATGCTTTATTCCAATCCGACTTGAATACAAAGTGCTAAGGATTCTGTAGATTTTCCTAGCAAAGAATCAACACAAGAATCAAATTTTCTCAAACAAAACAGATAAACAGCAAAGGAAACTGCAGTTTAGGTTTTGATATGGGAAAAATATGAAATGATGTGCAGAAATCAAAGTAACAATTTTTATATTTTCTGATGAGTTTAAAGAAGCAACAACAAAAGACGAAATATTTTTATGAGGTTTTATGATTTTATGAAAATTGAAACAAACAGACGGGTAAAGCAGATTTTTTTTTTTTTTTTGACGATGAACTAAAATATCAAATGAATTTCTAAATTACTGAAAACAATTTTCCTGGATGATAATGCGAGATTAGAATCCAAAACAAAAGACGAAATATTTTTATGATTTTTTTTTGATTTTATAAAATTCAAACAACAAGACAGACGAACTGAATTGAAACAGAACTAATATGAAAAGAAACAACCTGGGATAGGAAAAAAAACCAAAGGCAGGAACCTTTGGCTCTGATACCAATGATATAAGACTCGAAGTGAATGAGTCTTTGAGCCGGGTCTGAAGTGGAAACGAAGTTAGCTCGAAGCTCCTCCTCCGCTACAACTCACAAAACCGGTGTGGAAGGCTAGACAAGCAGCTCGAAGCTCCTCTTGTGAAACCTGATGGATGGGGACGTGATGGTGGATCGATAAGCACCACAGGGAGTGTGAAAGGCTCCTTGATACAGCTTGAGAATCGTGGCTTTGTGAATCACACACAAAGACAAGATCTGGGCAAAAGTTTCAGCAACTTTCAAGCTAGAAGAAATTCGGTTCTTTATTGATGTAGGGTAAATAAAAAGATACACGGCCGGGGATCTTATAGTCTGATCCTTACGGCTACAACCTCTAGGGTTGCGACTCAAAACAAAAACAACAGGACTTGTACGAAATTAAAAGAAAACGACACACACTCTCAATGGAAACAACATGCTGTTTCCTTATATGGAAAGTGTAGCTACAGACACAAAATAAAAAGAAATAAAATAAAAGACTCTACTGGGACTCGAACTAGACTCATTGTGGGCTTACTAGAGCCACTAGGCCGAGGCCATATCACCTGCAAGGAAACAGAAATAATTAAACACAAATCGTACCTGACTTGGACGAGAACTCATCACAGCTAGGTCTATGGTTGGTCCGTTGTCCGGGACATCTTCAGCTGTGTCGAGTAGAGCTTGTATGGATACATTGAATTCTTCTCTTAGTTTATCCCTCCTAGCTCTTGTGATAGGTCCAGCTACTTCTGGAATCTTGATGACATGGTCGTCCTCCACTTGATGCACTTGGTCCGCTACTTTCTTGTTGTGTGATCCTATATTCAACTCCTTGGCTTTTGCTCGGGTTATTGGACCTTCTTGAGTCTTCTCTTGAATATTTGTCACTTCAGTATGCTCCTCATGTGTGTCCTCGTCAGATAGTTCAGTTGCCGGATTGATGTCCGCATCAGATAAGGTATAACGTTTTTTTCTTATCTTGTGTTTCTTCTCCACCTTGGTAGCAAGCTTTATCACGTCATCAAGAGTCCCAATAGGCTGAAGCTCAGCCATTGATGAAGTTTCATCCTTCAATCCTTGTACAAAGCCTACAATGCCTGCATGTTACTACTCTTGAACATCGCCAAGCAATTGTTAGAGATCCAACTTCATTGAGTACACTTCAACAGTTAGATTAATTATCCTTTGTACTGTGACTGATCATAACTCCGTTTTTGGGACTATCAGCCAGTAAATGGCCAAATCCTTGTTAATCAAAGCATTGTTTCTTCATATTAACATCCATAGGTGCTGGTTTAGTCTCAATATGTGTCTTCTTGCCAAAACTTCGAACTTCACCCTCTGAAACTCCTATGGGATGCAAATAAGTATATGAATTGTGGGATAAGGTATAACGTTTTTTATTTACCTTGTATTTCTTCTCCACCTTGGTAGCAAGCTTTATCACTTCATCAAGAGTCCTAATAGGCTGAAGCTTAACAATTGATGAAGTTTCATCACTCAATCCTTGTACAAAGCCTACAATGCCTGCTTGTTGCTACTCATGAACATCGCCAAGCAATTGTTAAAGATCCAACTTCATTGAGTACACTTCAACAGTTTGATTCACTATACTTTGTACTTTGATTGGTCATAACTCCGTTTTTGGGACTATCAGCCTTGAAATGGCCAAATCCTTGTTAATCAAAACATTGTTTCTTTATGTTAACATCCATAGGTGTGGTTTAGTCTCAATATGTGTCTTCTTACTACAACTCCCAAGTTCACCCTCAGAAACAACTATGGGATTCAAAGAAGTATATGAATTATGGGATAAGAAATAACGTTTGTTTCTTACCTTGGCTTTCATCTCCACCTTGGTAGCAAGCTTTATCACGTCATCAAGAGTCCTAATAGGATGAAGCTCAGCCATTGATGAAGTTTCATCACTCAATCCTTGTACAAAGCCTACAATGCCTGCATGTTGCTACTCTTGAAGATCGCCAAGCAAATGTTAGAGATCCAACTTCATTGAGTACACTTCAACAGTTAGAATCACTATCCTTTGTACTTTGACTGGTCATTACTCCGTTTTTGGGACTATCAGCCTGTAAATAGCCAAATCCTTGTTAATCAAAGCATTGCTTCTTCATATTAACATCTATAGGCGCTGGTTTAGTCTCAATATGTGTCTTCTTACTACAACTCCCAACTTCACCCTCAGAAACTCCTATGGGATTCAAAGAAGTATATGAATTATGGGATAAGGTATAACGTTTTTTTCTTACCTTGTGTTTCTTCTCCACCTTGGTAGCAAGCTTTATCACGTCATCAAGAGTCCTAATAGGATAAAGCCCTGCAATTGATGAAGTTTCATCACTCAATCCTTGTACAAAGCCTACAATGCCTACTTGTTACTACTCTTGAACATCGCCAAGCAATTGTTAGAGATCCATCTTCATTGAATACACTTCAACAGTTAGAATCACTATCCTTTGTACTTTGACTGGTCATAACTCCATTTTTGGGACTATCAGCCTGTAAATAGCCAAATCCTTGTTAATCAAAGCATTGCTTCTTCATATTAACATCTATAGGCGCTGGTTTAGTCTCAATATGTGTCTTCTTACTACAACTCCCAACTTCACCCTCAGAAACTCCTATGGGATTCAAAGAAGTATATGAATTATGGGATAAGGTATAACGTTTTTTATTTACCTTGTGTTTCTTCTCCACCTTGGTAGCAAGCTTTATCACGTCATCAAGAGTCCTAATAGGATAAAGCCCAGAAATTGATGAAGTTTCATCACTCAATCCTTGTACAAAGCCTACAATGCCTGCTTGTTACTATTCTTGAACATCGCCAAGCAATTGTTAGAGATCCAACTTCATTGAATACACTTCAACAGTTAGAATCACTATCCTTTGTACTTTGCTGGTCATAACTCCGTTTTTGGGACTATCAGCCTGTAAATAGCCAAATCCTTGTTAATCAAAGCATTGCTTCTTCATATTAACGTCTAGAGGCGCTGGTTTAGTCTCAATATGTGTCTTCTTACTACAACTCCCAAGTTCACCCTCAGAAACTCCTATGGGATTCAAAGAAGTATATGAATTATGGGATAAGAAATAACGTTTGTTTCTTACCTTGGCTTTCATCTCCACCTTGGTAGCAAGCTTTATCACGTCATCAAGAGTCCTAATAGGATGAAGCTCAGCCATTGATGAAGTTTCATCACTCAATCCTTGTACAAAGCCTACAATGCCTGCATGTTGCTACTCTTGAAGATCGCCAAGCAAATGTTAGAGATCCAACTTCATTGAGTACACTTCAACAGTTAGAATCACTATCCTTTGTACTTTGACTGGTCATTACTCCGTTTTTGGGACTATCAGCCTGTAAATAGCCAAATCCTTGTTAATCAAAGCATTGCTTCTTCATATTAACATCTATAGGCGCTGGTTTAGTCTCAATATGTGTCTTCTTACTACAACTCCCAACTTCACCCTCAGAAACTCCTATGGGATTCAAAGAAGTATATGAATTATGGGATAAGGTATAACGTTTTTTATTTACCTTGTGTTTCTTCTCCACCTTGGTAGCAAGCTTTATCACGTCATCAAGAGTCCTAATAGGATAAAGCCCAGAAATTGATGAAGTTTCATCACTCAATCCTTGTACAAAGCCTACAATGCCTGCTTGTTACTACTCTTGAACATCGCCAAGCAATTGTTAGAGATCCAACTTCATTGAATACACTTCAACAGTTAGAATCACTATCCTTTGTACTTTGCTGGTCATAACTCCGTTTTTGGGACTATCAGCCTGTAAATAGCCAAATCCTTGTTAATCAAAGGATTGCTTCTTCATATTAACATCTATAGGCGCTGGTTTAGTCTCAATATGTGTCTTCTTACTACAACTCCCAACTTCACCCTCAGAAACTCCTATGGGATTCAAAGAAGTATATGAATTATGGGATAAGGTATAACTTTTTTTTCTTACCTTGTGTTTCTTCTCCACCTTGGTAGCAAGCTTTATCACGTCATCAAGAGTCCCAATAGGCTGAAGCTCAGCCATTGATGAAGTTTCATCCTTCAATCCTTGTACAAAGCCTACAATGCCTGCATGTTACTACTCTTGAACATCGCCAAGCAATTGTTAGAGATCCAACTTCATTGAGTACACTTTAACAGTTAGATTAATTATCCTTTGTACTGTGACTGATCATAACTCCGTTTTTGGGACTATCAGCCAGTAAATGGCCAAATCCTTGTTAATCAAAGCATTGTTTCTTCATATTAACATCCATAGGTGCTGGTTTAGTCTCAATATGTGTCTTCTTGCCAAAACTTCGAACTTCACCCTCTGAAACTCCTATGGGATGCAAATAAGTATATGAATTGTGGGATAAGGTATAACGATTGTTTCTTACCTTGTATTTCTTCTCCACCTTGGTAGCAAGCTTTATCACTTCATCAAGAGTCCTAATAGGCTGAAGCTTAACAATTGATGAAGTTTCATCACTCAATCCTTGTACAAAGCCTACAATGCCTGCTTGTTGCTACTCATGAACATCGCCAAGCAATTGTTAAAGATCCTACTTCATTGAGTACACTTCAACAGTTTGATTCACTATACTTTGTACTTTGATTGGTCATAACTCCGTTTTTGGGACTATCAGCCTTGAAATGGCCAAATCCTTGTTAATCAAAACATTGTTTCTTTATGTTAACATCCATAGGTGTGGTTTAGTCTCAATATGTGTCTTCTTACTACAACTCCCAAGTTCACCCTCAGAAACAACTATGGGATTTAAAGAAGTATATGAATTATGGGATAAGAAATAACGTTTGTTTCTTACCTTGGCTTTCATCTCCACCTTGGTAGCAAGCTTTATCACGCCATCAAGAGTCCTAATAGGATGAAGCTCAGCCATTGATGAAGTTTCATCACTCAATCCTTGTACAAAGCCTACAATGCCTGCATGTTGCTACTCTTGAAGATCGCCAAGCAAATGTTAGAGATCCAACTTCATTGAATACACTTCAACAGTTAGAATCACTATCCTTTGTACTTTGACTGGTCATAACTCCGTTTTTGGGACTATCAGCCTGTAAATAGCCAAATCCTTGTTAATCAAAGCTTTGCTTCTTCATATTAACATCTATAGGCGCTGGTTTAGTCTCAATATGTGTCTTCTTACTACAACTCGCAACTTCACCCTCAGAAACTCCTATGGGATTCAAAGAAGTATATGAATTATGGGATAAGGTATAACATTTTTTTCTTACCTTGTGTTTCTTCTCCACCTTGGTAGCAAGCTTTATCACGTCATCAAGAGTCCTAATAGGATAAAGCCCAGCAATTGATGAAATTTCATCACTCAATCCTTGTACAAAGCCTACAATGCCTACTTGTTACTACTCTTGAACATCGCGAAGCAATTGTTAGAGATCCATCTTCATTGAATACACTTCAACAGTTAGAATCACTATCCTTTGTACTTTGACTGGTCATAACTCCATTTTTGGGACTATCAGCCTGTAAATAGCCAAATCCTTGTTAATCAAAGCATTGCTTCTTCATATTAACGTCTATAGGCGCTGGTTTAGTCTCAATATGTGTCTTCTTACTACAACTCCCAACTTCACACTCAGAAACTCCTATGGGATTCAAAGAAGTATATGAATTATGGGATAAGGTATAACGTTTTTTTCTTACCTTGTGTTTCTTCTCCACCTTGGTAGCAAGCTTTATCACGTCATCAAGAGTCCCAATAGGCTGAAGCTCAGCCATTGATGAAGTTTCATCCTTCAATCCTTGTACAAAGCCTACAATGCATGCATGTTGCTACTCTTGAACATCGCCAAGCAATTGTTAGAGATCCAACTTCATTGAGTACACTTCAACAGTTAGATTCATTATCCTTTGTACTGTGACTGATCATAACTCCGTTTTTGGGACTATCAGCCTGTAAATGGCCAAATCCTTGTTAATCAAAACATTGTTTCTTTATGTTAACATCCATAGGTGTGGTTTAGTCTCAATATGTGTCTTCTTACTACAACTCCCAAGTTCACCCTCAGAAACTCCTATGGGATTCAAAGAAGTATATGAATTATGGGATAAGAAATAACGTTTGTTTCTTACCTTGGCTTTCATCTCCACCTTGGTAGCAAGCTTTATCACTTCATCAAGAGTCCTAATAGGATGAAGCTCAGCCATTGATGAAGTTTCATCACTCAATCCTTGTACAAAGCCTACAATGCCTGCATGTTGCTACTCTTGAAGATCGCCAAGCAAATGTTAGAGATCCAACTTCATTGAGTACACTTCAACAGTTAGAATCACTATCCTTTGTACTTTGACTGGTCATTACTCCGTTTTTGGGACTATCAGCCTGTAAATAGCCAAATCCTTGTTAATCAAAGCATTGCTTCTTCATATTAACATCTATAGGCGCTGGTTTAGTCTCAATATGTGTCTTCTTACTACAACTCCCAACTTCACCCTCAGAAACTCCTATGGGATTCAAAGAAGTATATGAATTATGGGATAAGGTATAACGTTTTTTTCTTACCTTGTGTTTCTTCTCCACCTTGGTAGCAAGCTTTATCACGTCATCAAGAGTCCTAATAGGATAAAGCCCTGCAATTGATGAAGTTTAATCACTCAATCCTTGTACAAAGCCTACAATGCCTACTTGTTACTACTCTTGAACATCGCCAAGCAATTGTTAGAGATCCATCTTCATTGAATACACTTCAACAGTTAGAATCACTATCCTTTGTACTTTGACTGGTCATAACTCCGTTTTTGGGACTATCAGCCTATAAATAGCCAAATCCTTGTTAATCAAAGCATTGCTTCTTCATATTAACGTCTAGAGGCGCTGGTTTAGTCTCAATATGTGTCTTCTTACTACAACTCCTAACTTCACCCTCAGAAACTCCTATGGGATTCAAAGAAGTATATGAATTATGGGATAAGGTATAACGTTTTTTATTTACCTTGTGTTTCTTCTCCACCTTGGTAGCAAGCTTTATCGCGTCATCAAGAGTCCTAATAGGATAAAGCCCAGAAATTGATGAAGTTTCATCACTCAATCCTTGTACAAAGCCTACAATGCCTGCTTGTTACTACTCTTGAACATCGCCAAGCAATTGTTAGAGATCCATCTTCATTGAATACACTTCAACAGTTAGAATCACTATCCTTTGTACTTTGACTGGTCATTACTCCGTTTTTGGGACTATCAGCCTGTAAATAGCCAAATCCTTATTAATCAAAGCATTGCTTCTTCATATTAACATCTATAGGCGCTGGTTTAGTCTCAATATGTGTCTTCTTACTACAACTCCCAACTTCACCCTCAGAAACTCCTATGGGATTCAAAGAAGTATATGAATTATGGGATAAGGTATAACGTTTTTTTCTTACCTTGTGTTTCTTCTCCACCTTGGTAGCAAGCTTTATCACGTCATCAAGAGTCCTAATAGGATAAAGCCCTGCAATTGATGAAGTTTCTTCACTCAATCCTTGTACAAAGCCTACAATGCCTACTTGTTACTACTCTTGAACATCGCCAAGCAATTGTTAGAGATCCATCTTCATTGAATACACTTCAACAGTTAGAATCACTATCCTTTGTACTTTGACTGGTCATAACTCCATTTTTGGGACTATCAGCCTGTAAATAGCCAAATCCTTGTTAATCAAAGCATTGCTTCTTCATATTAACATCTATAGGCGCTGGTTTAGTCTCAATATGTGTCTTCTTACTACAACTCCCAACTTCACCCTCAGAAACTCCTATGGGATTCAAAGAAGTATATGAATTATGGGATAAGGTATAACGTTTTTTATTTACCTTGTGTTTCTTCTCCACCTTGGTAGCAAGCTTTATCACGTCATCAAGAGTCCTAATAGGATAAAGCCCAGAAATTGATGAAGTTTCATTACTCAATCCTTGTACAAAGCCTACAATGCCTGCTTGTTACTACTCTTGAACATCGCCAAGCAATTGTTAGAGATCCAACTTCATTGAATACACTTCAACAGTTAGAATCACTATCCTTTGTACTTTGCTGGTCATAACTCCGTTTTTGGGACTATCAGCCTGTAAATAGCCAAATCCTTGTTAATCAAAGGATTGCTTCTTCATATTAACATCCATAGGCGCTGGATTAGTCTCAATATGTGTCTTCTTACTACAACTCCCAACTTCACCCTCAGAAACTCCTATGGGATTCAAAGAAGTATATGAATTATGGGATAAGGTATAACGTTTTTTTCTTACCTTGTGTTTCTTCTCCACCTTGGTAGCAAGCTTTATCACGTCATCAAGAGTCCCAATAGGCTGAAGCTCAGCCATTGATGAAGTTTCATCCTTCAATCCTTGTACAAAGCCTACAATGCCTGCATGTTACTACTCTTGAACATCGCCAAGCAATTGTTAGAGATCCAACTTCATTGAGTACACTTCAACAGTTAGATTAATTATCCTTTGTACTGTGACTGATCATAACTCCGTTTTTGGGACTATCAGCCAGTAAATGGCCAAATCCTTGTTAATCAAAACATTGTTTCTTCATATTAACATCCATAGGTGCTGGTTTAGTCTCAATATGTGTCTTCTTGCCAAAACTTCGAACTTCACCCTCTGAAACTCCTATGGGATGCAAATAAGTATATGAATTATGGGATAAGGTATAACGATTGTTTCTTACCTTGTATTTCTTCTCCACCTTGGTAGCAAGCTTTATCACTTCATCAAGAGTCCTAATAGGCTGAAGCTTAACAATTGATGAAGTTTCATCACTCAATCCTTGTACAAAGCCTAAAATGCCTGCTTGTTGCTACTCATGAACATCGCCAAGCAATTGTTAAAGATCCAACTTCATTGAGTACACTTCAACAGTTTGATTCACTATACTTTGTACTTTGACTGGTCATAACTCCGTTTTTGGGACTATCAGCCTTGAAATGGCCAAATCCTTGTTAATCAAAACATTGTTTCTTTATGTTAACATCCATAGGTGTGGTTTAGTCTCAATATGTGTCTTCTTACTACAACTCCCAAGTTCACCCTCAGAAACTCCTATGGGATTCAAAGAAGTATATGAATTGTGGGATAAGAAATAACGTTTGTTTCTTACCTTGGCTTTCATCTCCACCTTGGTAGCAAGCTTTATCACTTCATCAAGAGTCCTAATAGGATGAAGCTCAGCCATTGATGAAGTTTCATCACTCAATCCTTGTACAAAGCCTACAATGCCTGCATGTTGCTACTCTTGAAGATCGCCAAGCAAATGTTAGAGATCCAACTTCATTGAGTACACTTCAACAGTTAGAATCACTATCCTTTGTACTTTGACTGGTCATTACTCCGTTTTTGGGACTATCAGCCTGTAAATAGCCAAATCCTTGTTAATCAAAGCATTGCTTCTTCATATTAACATCTATAGGCGCTGGTTTAGTCTCAATATGTGTCTTCTTACTACAACTCCCAACTTCACCCTCAGAAACTCCTATGGGATTCAAAGAAGTATATGAATTATGGGATAAGGTATAACGTTTTTTTCTTACCTTGTGTTTCTTCTCCACCTTGGTAGCAAGCTTTATCACGTCATCAAGAGTCCTAATAGGATAAAGCCCTGCAATTGATGAAGTTTAATCACTCAATCCTTGTACAAAGCCTACAATGCCTACTTGTTACTACTCTTGAACATCGCCAAGCAATTGTTAGAGATCCATCTTCATTGAATACACTTCAACAGTTAGAATCACTATCCTTTGTACTTTGACTGGTCATAACTCCGTTTTTGGGACTATCAGCCTATAAATAGCCAAATCCTTGTTAATCAAAGCATTGCTTCTTCATATTAACGTCTAGAGGCGCTGGTTTAGTCTCAATATGTGTCTTCTTACTACAACTCCTAACTTCACCCTCAGAAACTCCTATGGGATTCAAAGAAGTATATGAATTATGGGATAAGGTATAACGTTTTTTATTTACCTTGTGTTTCTTCTCCACCTTGGTAGCAAGCTTTATCGCGTCATCAAGAGTCCTAATAGGATAAAGCCCAGAAATTGATGAAGTTTCATCACTCAATCCTTGTACAAAGCCTACAATGCCTGCTTGTTACTACTCTTGAACATCGCCAAGCAATTGTTAGAGATCCATCTTCATTGAATACACTTCAACAGTTAGAATCACTATCCTTTGTACTTTGACTAGTCATTACTCCGTTTTTGGGACTATCAGCCTGTAAATAGCCAAATCCTTATTAATCAAAGCATTGCTTCTTCATATTAACATCTATAGGCGCTGGTTTAGTCTCAATATGTGTCTTCTTACTACAACTCCCAACTTCACCCTCAGAAACTCCTATGGGATTCAAAGAAGTATATGAATTATGGGATAAGGTATAACGTTTTTTTCTTACCTTGTGTTTCTTCTCCACCTTGGTAGCAAGCTTTATCACGTCATCAAGAGTCCTAATAGGATAAAGCCCTGCAATTGATGAAGTTTCTTCACTCAATCCTTGTACAAAGCCTACAATGCCTACTTGTTACTACTCTTGAACATCGCCAAGCAATTGTTAGAGATCCATCTTCATTGAATACACTTCAACAGTTAGAATCACTATCCTTTGTACTTTGACTGGTCATAACTCCATTTTTGGGACTATCAGCCTGTAAATAGCCAAATCCTTGTTAATCAAAGCATTGCTTCTTCATATTAACATCTATAGGCGCTGGTTTAGTCTCAATATGTGTCTTCTTACTACAACTCCCAACTTCACCCTCAGAAACTCCTATGGGATTCAAAGAAGTATATGAATTATGGGATAAGGTATAACGTTTTTTATTTACCTTGTGTTTCTTCTCCACCTTGGTAGCAAGCTTTATCACGTCATCAAGAGTCCTAATAGGATAAAGCCCAGAAATTGATGAAGTTTCATTACTCAATCCTTGTACAAAGCCTACAATGCCTGCTTGTTACTACTCTTGAACATCGCCAAGCAATTGTTAGAGATCCAACTTCATTGAATACACTTCAACAGTTAGAATCACTATCCTTTGTACTTTGCTGGTCATAACTCCGTTTTTGGGACTATCAGCCTGTAAATAGCCAAATCCTTGTTAATCAAAGGATTGCTTCTTCATATTAACATCCATAGGCGCTGGATTAGTCTCAATATGTGTCTTCTTACTACAACTCCCAACTTCACCCTCAGAAACTCCTATGGGATTCAAAGAAGTATATGAATTATGGGATAAGGTATAACGTTTTTTTCTTACCTTGTGTTTCTTCTCCACCTTGGTAGCAAGCTTTATCACGTCATCAAGAGTCCCAATAGGCTGAAGCTCAGCCATTGATGAAGTTTCATCCTTCAATCCTTGTACAAAGCCTACAATGCCTGCATGTTACTACTCTTGAACATCGCCAAGCAATTGTTAGAGATCCAACTTCATTGAGTACACTTCAACAGTTAGATTAATTATCCTTTGTACTGTGACTGATCATAACTCCGTTTTTGGGACTATCAGCCAGTAAATGGCCAAATCCTTGTTAATCAAAACATTGTTTCTTCATATTAACATCCATAGGTGCTGGTTTAGTCTCAATATGTGTCTTCTTGCCAAAACTTCGAACTTCACCCTCTGAAACTCCTATGGGATGCAAATAAGTATATGAATTATGGGATAAGGTATAACGATTGTTTCTTACCTTGTATTTCTTCTCCACCTTGGTAGCAAGCTTTATCACTTCATCAAGAGTCCTAATAGGCTGAAGCTTAACAATTGATGAAGTTTCATCACTCAATCCTTGTACAAAGCCTACAATGCCTGCTTGTTGCTACTCATGAACATCGCCAAGCAATTGTTAAAGATCCAACTTCATTGAGTACACTTCAACAGTTTGATTCACTATACTTTGTACTTTGACTGGTCATAACTCCGTTTTTGGGACTATCAGCCTTGAAATGGCCAAATCCTTGTTAATCAAAACATTGTTTCTTTATGTTAACATCCATAGGTGTGGTTTAGTCTCAATATGTGTCTTCTTACTACAACTCCCAAGTTCACCCTCAGAAACTCCAATGGGATTCAAAGAAGTATATGAATTGTGGGATAAGAAATAACGTTTGTTTCTTACCTTGGCTTTCATCTCCACCTTGGTAGCAAGCTTTATCACGTCATCAAGAGTCCTAATAGGATGAAGCTCAGCCATTGATGAAGTTTCATCACTCAATCCTTGTACAAAGCCTACAATGCATGCATGTTGCTACTCTTGAAGATCGCCAAGCAAATGTTAGAGATCCAACTTCATTGAATACACTTCAACAGTTAGAATCACTATCCTTTGTACTTTGACTGGTCATAACTCCGTTTTTGGGACTATCAGCCTGTAAATAGCCAAATCCTTGTTAATCAAAGCATTGCTTCTTCATATTAACATCTATAGGCGCTGGTTTAGTCTCAATATGTGTCTTCTTACTACAACTCCCAACTTCACCCTCAGAAACTCCTATGGGATTCAAAGAAGTATATGAATTATGGGATAAGGTATAACGTTTTTTTCTTACCTTGTGTTTCTTCTCCACCTTGGTAGCAAGCTTTATCACGTCATCAAGAGTCCTAATAGGATAAATCCCAGCAATTGATGAAATTTCATCACTCAATCCTTGTACAAAGCCTACAATGCCTACTTGTTACTACTACTCTTGAACATCGCCAAGCAATTGTCAGAGATCCATCTTCATTGAATACACTTCAACAGTTAGAATCACTATCCTTTGTACTTTGACTGGTCATAACTCCGTTTTTGGGACTATCAGCCTGTAAATAGCCAAATCCTTGTTAATCAAAGCATTGGTTCTTCATATTAACGTCTAGAGGCGCTGGTTTAGTCTCAATATGTGTCTTCTTACTACAACTCCCAACTTCACCCTCAGAAACTCCTTTGGGATTCAAAGAAGTATATGACTTATGGGATAAGGTATAACGTTTTTTTCTTACCTTGTGTTTCTTCTCCACCTTGGTAGCAAGCTTTATCACGTCATCAAGAGTCCTAATAGGATAAAGACCTGCAATTGATGAAGTTTCATCACTCAATCCTTGTACAAAGCCTACAATGCCTACTTGTTACTACTCTTGAACATCGCCAAGCAATTGTTAGAGATCCATCTTCATTGAATACACTTCAACTGTTAGAATCACTATCCTTTGTACTTTGACTGGTCATAACTCCGTTTTTGGGACTATCAGCTTGTAAATAGCCAAATCCTTGTTAATCAAAGCATTGCTTCTTCATATTAACGTCTAGAGGCGCTGGTTTAGTCTCAATATGTGTCTTCTTACTACAACTCCTAACTTCACCCTCAGAAACTCCTATGGGATTCAAAGAAGTATATGAATTATGGGATAAGGTATAACGTTTTTTATTTACCTTGTGTTTCTTCTCCACCTTGGTAGCAAGCATAATCACGTCATCAAGAGTCCTAATAGGATGAAGCTCAGCCATTGATGAAGTTTCATCACTCAATCCTTGTACAAAGCCTACAATGCCTGCATGTTGCTACTCTTGAAGATCGCCAAGCAATTGTTAGAGATCCATCTTCATTGAATACACTTCAACTGTTAGAATCACTATCCTTTGTACTTTGACTGGTCATAACTCCGTTTTTGGGACTATCAGCCTGTAAATAGCCAAATCCTTGTTAATCAAAGCATTGCTTCTTCATATTAACGTCTAGAGGCGCTGGTTTAGTCTCAATATGTGTCTTCTTACTACAACTCCCAAGTTCACCCTCAGAAACTCCTATGGGATTCAAAGAAGTATATGAATTATGGGATAAGAAATAACGTTTGTTTCTTACCTTGGCTTTCATCTCCACCTTGGTAGCAAGCTTTATCACTTCATCAAGAGTCCTAATAGGATGAAGCTCAGCCATTGATGAAGTTTCATCACTCAATCCTTGTACAAAGCCTACAATGCCTGCATGTTGCTACTCTTGAAGATCGCCAAGCAAATGTTAGAGATCCAACTTCATTGAGTACACTTCAACAGTTAGAATCACTATCCTTTGTACTTTGACTGGTCATTACTCCGTTTTTGGGACTATCAGCCTGTAAATAGCCAAATCCTTGTTAATCAAAGCATTGCTTCTTCATATTAACATCTATAGGCGCTGGTTTAGTCTCAATATGTGTCTTCTTACTACAACTCCCAACTTCACCCTCAGAAACTCCTATGGGATTCAAAGAAGTATATGAATTATGGGATAAGGTATAACGTTTTTTTCTTACCTTGTGTTTCTTCTCCACCTTGGTAGCAAGCTTTATCACGTCATCAAGAGTCCCAATAGGATAAAGCCCTGCAATTGATGAAGTTTAATCACTCAATCCTTGTACAAAGCCTACAATGCCTACTTGTTACTACTCTTGAACATCGCCAAGCAATTGTTAGAGATCCATCTTCATTGAATACACTTCAACAGTTAGAATCACTATCCTTTGTACTTTGACTGGTCATAACTCCGTTTTTGGGACTATCAGCCTATAAATAGCCAAATACTTGTTAATCAAAGCATTGCTTCTTCATATTAACGTCTAGAGGCGCTGGTTTAGTCTCAATATGTGTCTTCTTACTACAACTCCTAACTTCACCCTCAGAAACTCCTATGGGATTCAAAGAAGTATATGAATTATGGGATAAGGTATAACGTTTTTTATTTACCTTGTGTTTCTTCTCCACCTTGGTAGCAAGCTTTATCGCGTCATCAAGAGTCCTAATAGGATAAAGCCCAGAAATTGATGAAGTTTCATCACTCAATCCTTGTACAAAGCCTACAATGCCTGCTTGTTACTACTCTTGAACATCGCCAAGCAATTGTTAGAGATCCATCTTCATTGAATACACTTCAACAGTTAGAATCACTATCCTTTGTACTTTGACTGGTCATTACTCCGTTTTTGGGACTATCAGCCTGTAAATAGCCAAATCCTTATTAATCAAAGCATTGCTTCTTGATATTAACATCTATAGGCGCTGGTTTAGTCTCAATATGTGTCTTCTTACTACAACTCCCAACTTCACCCTCAGAAACTCCTATGGGATTCAAAGAAGTATATGAATTATGGGATAAGGTATAACGTTTTTTTCTTACCTTGTGTTTCTTCTCCACCTTGGTAGCAAGCTTTATCACGTCATCAAGAGTCCTAATAGGATAAAGCCCTGCAATTGATGAAGTTTCTTCACTCAATCCTTGTACAAAGCCTACAATGCCTACTTGTTACTACTCTTGAACATCGCCAAGCAATTGTTAGAGATCCATCTTCATTGAATACACTTCAACAGTTAGAATCACTATCCTTTGTACTTTGACTGGTCATAACTCCGTTTTTGGGACTATCAGCCTGTAAATAACCAAATCCTTGTTAATCAAAGCATTGCTTCTTCATATTAACGTCTAGAGGCGCTGGTTTTGTCTCAATATGTGTCTTCTTACTACAACTCCTAACTTCACCCTCAGAAACTCCTATGGGATTCAAAGAAGTATATGAATTATGGGATAAGGTATAACGTTTTTTATTTACCTTGTGTTTCTTCTCCACCTTGGTAGCAAGCTTTATCACGTCATCAAGAGTCCTAATAGGATGAAGCTCAGCCATTGATGAAGTTTCATCACTCAATCCTTGTACAAAGCCTACAATGCCTGCATGTTGCTACTCTTGAAGATCGCCAAGCAATTGTTAGAGATCCATCTTCATTGAATACACTTCAACAGTTAGAATCACTATCCTTTGTACTTTGACTGGTCATAACTCCGTTTTTGGGACTATCAGCCTGTAAATAGCCAAATCCTTGTTAATCAAAGCATTGCTTCTTCATATTAACGTCTAGAGGCGCTGGTTTAGTCTCAATATGTGTTTTCTTACTACAACTCCCAAGTTCACCCTCAGAAACTCCTATGGGATTCAAAGAAGTATATGAATTATGGGATAAGGTATAACGTTTTTTTCTTACCTTGTGTTTCTTCTCCACCTTGGTAGCAAGCTTTATCACGTCATCAAGAGTCCTAATAGGATAAAGCCCAGCAATTGATGAAGTTTCATCACTAAATCCTTGTACAAAGCCTACAATGCCTACTTGTTACTACTCTTGAACATCGCCAAGCAATTGTTAGAGATCCATCTTCATTGAATACACTTCAACAGTTAGAATCACTATCCTTTGTACTTTGACTGGTCATAACTCCATTTTTGGGACTATCAGCCTGTAAATAGCCAAATCCTTGTTAATCAAAGCATTGCTTCTTCATATTAACATCTATAGGCGCTGGTTTAGTCTCAATATGTGTCTTCTTACTACAACTCCCAACTTCACCCTCAGAAACTCCTATGGGATTCAAAGAAGTATATGAATTATGGGATAAGGTATAACGTTTTTTATTTACCTTGTGTTTCTTCTCCCCCTTGGTAGCAAGCTTTATCACGTCATCAAGAGTCCTAATAGGATAAAGCCCAGAAATTGATGAAGTTTCATTACTCAATCCTTGTACAAAGCCTACAATGCCTGCTTGTTACTACTCTTGAACATCGCCAAGCAATTGTTAGAGATCCAACTTCATTGAATACACTTCAACAGTTAGAATCACTATCCTTTGTACTTTGCTGGTCATAACTCCGTTTTTGGGACTATCAGCCTGTAAATAGCCAAATCCTTCTTAATCAAAGGATTGCTTCTTCATATTAACATCCATAGGCGCTGGTTTAGTCTCAATATGTGTCTTCTTACTACAACTCCCAACTTCACCCTCAGAAACTCCTATGGGATTCAAAGAAGTATATGAATTATGGGATAAGGTATAACGTTTTTTTCTTACCTTGTGTTTCTTCTCCACCTTGGTAGCAAGCTTTATCACGTCATCAAGAGTCCCAATAGGCTGAAGCTCAGCCATTGATGAAGTTTCATCCTTCAATCCTTGTACAAAGCCTACAATGCCTGCATGTTACTACTCTTGAACATCGCCAAGCAATTGTTAGAGATCCAACTTCATTGAGTACACTTCAACAGTTAGATTAATTATCCTTTGTACTGTGACTGATCATAACTCCGTTTTTGGGACTATCAGCCAGTAAATGGCCAAATCCTTGTTAATCAAAACATTGCTTCTTCATATTAACATCCATAGGTGCTGGTTTAGTCTCAATATGTGTCTTCTTGTCAAAACTTCGAACTTCACCCTCTGAAACTCCTATGGGATGCAAATAAGTATATGAATTGTGGGATAAGGTATAACGATTGTTTCTTACCTTGTATTTCTTCTCCACCTTGGTAGCAAGCTTTATCACTTCATCAAGAGTCCTAATAGGCTGAAGCTTAACAATTGATGAAGTTTCATCACTCAATCCTTGTACAAAGCCTACAATGCCTGCTTGTTGCTACTCATGAACATCGCCAAGCAATTGTTAAAGATCCAACTTCATTGAGTACACTTCAACAGTTTGATTCACTATACTTTGTACTTTGACTGGTCATAACTCCGTTTTTGGGACTATCAGCCTTGAAATGGCCAAATCCTTGTTAATCAAAACATTGTTTCTTTATGTTAACATCCATAGGTGTGGTTTAGTCTCAATATGTGTCTTCTTACTACAACTCCCAACTTCACCCTCAGAAACTCCTATGGGATTCAAAGAAGTATATGAATTATGGGATAAGAAATAACGTTTGTTTCTTACCTTGGCTTTCATCTCCACCTTGGTAGCAAGCTTTATCACGTCATCAAGAGTCCTAATAGGATGAAGCTCAGCCATTGATGAAGTTTCATCACTCAATCCTTGTACAAAGCCTACAATGCATGCATGTTGCTACTCTTGAAGATCGCCAAGCAAATGTTAGAGATCCAACTTCATTGAATACACTTCAACAGTTAGAATCACTATCCTTTGTACTTTGACTGGTCATAACTCCGTTTTTGGGACTATCAGCCTGTAAATAGCCAAATCCTTGTTAATCAAAGCATTGCTTCTTCATATTAACATCTATAGGCGCTGGTTTAGTCTCAATATGTGTCTTCTTACTACAACTCCCAACTTCACCCTCAGAAACTCCTATGGGATTCAAAGAAGTATATGAATTATGGGATAAGGTATAACGTTTTTTTCTTACCTTGTGTTTCTTCTCCACCTTGGTAGCAAGCTTTATCACGTCATCAAGAGTCCTAATAGGATAAATCCCAGCAATTGATGAAATTTCATCACTCAATCCTTGTACAAAGCCTACAATGCCTACTTGTTACTACTACTCTTGAACATCGCCAAGCAATTGTCAGAGATCCATCTTCATTGAATACACTTCAACAGTTAGAATCACTATCCTTTGTACTTTGACTGGTCATAACTCCGTTTTTGGGACTATCAGCCTGTAAATAGCCAAATCCTTGTTAATCAAAGCATTGGTTCTTCATATTAACGTCTAGAGGCGCTGGTTTAGTCTCAATATGTGTCTTCTTACTACAACTCCCAACTTCACACTCAGAAACTCCTATGGGATTCAAAGAAGTATATGAATTATGGGATAAGGTATAACGTTTTTTTCTTACCTTGTGTTTCTTCTCCACCTTGGTAGCAAGCTTTATCACGTCATCAAGAGTCCCAATAGGCTGAAGCTCAGCCATTGATGAAGTTTCATCCTTCAATCCTTGTACAAAGCCTACAATGCATGCATGTTGCTACTCTTGAACATCGCCAAGCAATTGTTATAGATCCAACTTCATTGAGTACACTTCAACAGTTAGATTCATTATCCTTTGTACTGTGACTGATCATAACTCCATTTTTGGGACTATAAACGTGTAAATGGTCAAATCCTTGTTAATCAAAACATTGTCTCGTATGTTAACATCCATAGGTGTGGTTTAGTCTCAATATGTGTCTTCTTACTACAACTCCCAAGTTCACCCTCAGAAACTCCTATGGGATTCAAAGAAGTATATGAATTATGGGATAAGAAATAACGTTTGTTTCTTACCTTGGCTTTCATCTCCACCTTGGTTGCAAGCTTTATCACGTCATCAAGAGTCCTAATAGGATGACGCTCAGCCATTGATGAAGTTTCATCACTCAATCCTTGTACAAAGTCTACAATGCCTGCATGTTGCTACTCTTGAAGATCGCAAAGCAAATGTTAGAGATCCAACTTCATTGAGTACACTTCAACAGTTAGAATCACTATCCTTTGTACTTTGACTGGTCATTACTCCGTGTTTGGGACTATCAGCCTGTAAATAGCCAAATCCTTGTTAATCAAAGCATTGCTTCTTCATATTAACATCTATAGGCGCTGGTTTAGTCTCAATATGTGTCTTCTTACTACAACTCCCAACTTCACCCTCAGAAACTCCTATGGGATTCAAAGAAGTATATGAATTATGGGATAAGGTATAACGTTTTTTTCTTACCTTGTGTTTCTTCTCCACCTTGGTAGCAAGCTTTATCACGTCATCAAGAGTCCTAATAGGATAAAGCCCTGAAATTGATGAAGTTTCATCACTCAATCCTTGTACAAAGCCTACAATGCCTACTTGTTACTACTCTTGAACATCGCCAAGCAATTGTTAGAGATCCATCTTCATTGAATACACTTCAACAGTTAGAATCACTATCCTTTGTACTTTGACTGGTCATAACTCTGTTTTTGGGACTATCAGCCTGTAAATAGCCAAATCCTTGTTAATCAAAGGATTGCTTCTTCATATTAACGTCTAGAGGCGCTGGTTTAGTCTCAATATGTGTCTTCTTACTACAACTCCTAACTTCACCCTCAGAAACTCCTATGAGATTCAAAGAAGTATATGAATTATGGGATAAGGTATAAAGTTTTTCTCTTACCTTGTGTTTCTTCTCCACCTTGGTAGCAAGCTTTATCACGTCATCAAGAGTCCTAATAGGATAAAGCCCTGCAATTGATGAAGTTTCATCACTCAATCCTTGTACAAAGCCTACAATGCCTACTTGTTACTACTCTTGAACATCGCCAAGCAATTGTTAGAGATCCATCTTCATTGAATACACTTCAACAGTTAGAATCACTATCCTTTGTACTTTGACTGGTCATAACTCCGTTTTTGGGACTATCAGCCTGTAAATAGCCAAATCCTTGTTAATCAAAGCATTGCTTCTTCATATTAACATCTATAGGCGCTGGTTTAGTCTCAATATGTGTCTTCTTACTACAACTCCCAACTTCACCCTCAGAAACTCCTATGGGATTCAAAGAAGTATATGAATTATGGGATAAGGTATAACGTTTTTTTCTTACCTTGTGTTTCTTCTCCACCTTGGTAGCAAACTTTATCACGTCATCAAGAGTCCTAATAGGATAAAGCCCTCCAATTGATGAAGTTTCATCACTCAATCCTTGTACAAAGCCTACAATGCCTACTTGTTACTACTCTTGAACATCGCCAAGCAATTGTTAGAGATCCATCTTCATTGAATACACTTCAACAGTTAGAATCACTATCCTTTGTACTTTGACTGGTCATAACTCCGTTTTTGGGACTATCAGCCTGTAAATAGCCAAATCCTTGTTAATCAAAGCATTGGTTCTTCATATTAACGTCTAGAGGCGCTGGTTTAGTCTCAATATGTGTCTTCTTACTACAACTCCCAACTTCACACTCAGAAACTCCTATGGGATTCAAAGAAGTATATGAATTATGGGATAAGGTATAACGTTTTTTTCTTACCTTGTGTTTCTTCTCCACCTTGGTAGCAAGCTTTATCACGTCATCAAGAGTCCCAATAGGCTGAAGCTCAGCCATTGATGAAGTTTCATCCTTCAATCCTTGTACAAAGCCTACAATGCATGCATGTTGCTACTCTTGAACATCGCCAAGCAATTGTTAGAGATCCAACTTCATTGAGTACACTTCAACAGTTAGATTCATTATCCTTTGTACTGTGACTGATCATAACTCCATTTTTGGGACTATAAACGTGTAAATGGCCAAATCCTTGTTAATCAAAACATTGTCTCGTATGTTAACATCCATAGGTGTGGTTTAGTCTCAATATGTGTCTTCTTACTACAACTCCCAAGTTCACCCTCAGAAACTCCTATGGGATTCAAAGAAGTATATGAATTATGGGATAAGAAATAACGTTTGTTTCTTACCTTGGCTTTCATCTCCACCTTGGTTGCAAGCTTTATCACGTCATCAAGAGTCCTAATAGGATGACGCTCAGCCATTGATGAAGTTTCATCACTCAATCCTTGTACAAAGTCTACAATGCCTGCATGTTGCTACTCTTGAAGATCGCAAAGCAAATGTTAGAGATCCAACTTCATTGAGTACACTTCAACAGTTAGAATCACTATCCTTTGTACTTTGACTGGTCATTACTCCGTGTTTGGGACTATCAGCCTGTAAATAGCCAAATCCTTGTTAATCAAAGCATTGCTTCTTCATATTAACATCTATAGGCGCTGGTTTAGTCTCAATATGTGTCTTCTTACTACAACTCCCAACTTCACCCTCAGAAACTCCTATGGGATTCAAAGAAGTATATGAATTATGGGATAAGGTATAACGTTTTTTTCTTACCTTGTGTTTCTTCTCCACCTTGGTAGCAAGCTTTATCACGTCATCAAGAGTCCTAATAGGATAAAGCCCTGAAATTGATGAAGTTTCATCACTCAATCCTTGTACAAAGCCTACAATGCCTACTTGTTACTACTCTTGAACATCGCCAAGCAATTGTTAGAGATCCATCTTCATTGAATACACTTCAACAGTTAGAATCACTATCCTTTGTACTTTGACTGGTCATAACTCCGTTTTTGGGACTATCAGCCTGTAAATAGCCAAATCCTTGTTAATCAAAGGATTGCTTCTTCATATTAACGTCTAGAGGCGCTGGTTTAGTCTCAATATGTGTCTTCTTACTACAACTCCTAACTTCACCCTCAGAAACTCCTATGAGATTCAAAGAAGTATATGAATTATGGGATAAGGTATAAAGTTTTTCTCTTACCTTGTGTTTCTTCTCCACCTTGGTAGCAAGCTTTATCACGTCATCAAGAGTCCTAATAGGATAAAGCCCTGCAATTGATGAAGTTTCATCACTCAATCCTTGTACAAAGCCTACAATGCCTACTTGTTACTACTCTTGAACATCGCCAAGCAATTGTTAGAGATCCATCTTCATTGAATACACTTCAACAGTTAGAATCACTATCCTTTGTACTTTGACTGGTCATAACTCCGTTTTTGGGACTATCAGCCTGTAAATAGCCAAATCCTTGTTAATCAAAGCATTGCTTCTTCATATTAACATCTATAGGCGCTGGTTTAGTCTCAATATGTGTCTTCTTACTACAACTCCCAACTTCACCCTCAGAAACTCCTATGGGATTCAAAGAAGTATATGAATTATGGGATAAGGTATAACGTTTTTTTCTTACCTTGTGTTTCTTCTCCACCTTGGTAGCAAACTTTATCACGTCATCAAGAGTCCTAATAGGATAAAGCCCTGCAATTGATGAAGTTTCATCACTCAATCCTTGTACAAAGCCTACAATGCCTACTTGTTACTACTCTTGAACATCGCCAAGCAATTGTTAGAGATCCATCTTCATTGAATACACTTCAACAGTTAGAATCACTATCCTTTGTACTTTGACTGGTCATAACTCCGTTTTTGGGACTATCAGCCTGTAAATAGCCAAATCCTTGTTAATCAAAGCATTGCTTCTTCATATTAACATCTATAGGCGCTGGTTTAGTCTCAATATGTGTCTTCTTACTACAACTCCCAACTTCACCCTCAGAAACTCCTATGGGATTCAAAGAAGTATATGAATTATGGGATAAGGTATAACGTTTTTTTCTTACCTTGTGTTTCTTCTCCACCTTGGTAGCAAGCTTTATCACGTCATCAAGAGTCCTAATAGGATAAATCCCAGCAATTGATGAAATTTCATCACTCAATCCTTGTACAAAGCCTACAATGCCTACTTGTTACTACTCTTGAACATCGCCAAGCAATTGTTAGAGATCCATCTTCATTGAATACACTTCAACAGTTAGAATCACTATCCTTTGTACTTTGACTGGTCATAACTCCATTTTTGGGACTATCAGCCTGTAAATAGCCAAATCCTTGTTAATCAAAGCATTGTTTCTTCATATTAACGTCTATAGGCGCTGGTTTAGTCTCAATATGTGTCTTCTTACTACAACTCCCAACTTCACACTCAGAAACTCCTATGGGATTCAAAGAAGTATATGAATTATGGGATAAGGTATAACGTTTTTTTCTTACCTTGTGTTTCTTCTCCACCTTGGTAGCAAGCTTTATCACGTCATCAAGAGTCCCAATAGGCTGAAGCTCAGCCATTGATGAAGTTTCATCCTTCAATCCTTGTACAAAGCCTACAATGCATGCATGTTGCTACTCTTGAACATCGCCAAGCAATTGTTAGAGATCCAACTTCATTGAGTACACTTCAACAGTTAGATTCATTATCCTTTGTACTGTGACTGATCATAACTCCATTTTTGGGACTATAAACGTGTAAATGGCCAAATCCTTGTTAATCAAAACATTGTCTCGTATGTTAACATCCATAGGTGTGGTTTAGTCTCAATATGTGTCTTTTTACTACAACTCCCAAGTTCACCCTCAGAAACTCCTATGGGATTCAAAGAAGTATATGAATTATGGGATAAGAAATAACGTTTGTTTCTTACCTTGGCTTTCATCTCCACCTTGGTTGCAAGCTTTATCACGTCATCAAGAGTCCTAATAGGATGACGCTCAGCCATTGATGAAGTTTCATCACTCAATCCTTGTACAAAGTCTACAATGCCTGCATGTTGCTACTCTTGAAGATCGCAAAGCAAATGTTAGAGATCCAACTTCATTGAGTACACTTCAACAGTTAGAATCACTATCCTTTGTACTTTGACTGGTCATTACTCCGTGTTTGGGACTATCAGCCTGTAAATAGCCAAATCCTTGTTAATCAAAGCATTGCTTCTTCATATTAACATCTATAGGCGCTGGTTTAGTCTCAATATGTGTCTTCTTACTACAACTCCCAACTTCACCCTCAGAAACTCCTATGGGATTCAAAGAAGTATATGAATTATGGGATAAGGTATAACGTTTTTTTCTTACCTTGTGTTTCTTCTCCACCTTGGTAGCAAGCTTTATCACGTCATCAAGAGTCCTAATAGGATAAAGCCCTGAAATTGATGAAGTTTCATCACTCAATCCTTGTACAAAGCCTACAATGCCTACTTGTTACTACTCTTGAACATCGCCAAGCAATTGTTAGAGATCCATCTTCATTGAATACACTTCAACAGTTAGAATCACTATCCTTTGTACTTTGACTGGTCATAACTCCGTTTTTGGGACTATCAGCCTGTAAATAGCCAAATCCTTGTTAATCAAAGGATTGCTTCTTCATATTAACGTCTAGAGGCGCTGGTTTAGTCTCAATATGTGTCTTCTTACTACAACTCCTAACTTCACCCTCAGAAACTCCTATGAGATTCAAAGAAGTATATGAATTATGGGATAAGGTATAAAGTTTTTCTCTTACCTTGTGTTTCTTCTCCACCTTGGTAGCAAGCTTTATCACGTCATCAAGAGTCCTAATAGGATAAAGCCCTGCAATTGATGAAGTTTCATCACTCAATCCTTGTACAAAGCCTACAATGCCTACTTGTTACTACTCTTGAACATCGCCAAGCAATTGTTAGAGATCCATCTTCATTGAATACACTTCAACAGTTAGAATCACTATCCTTTGTACTTTGACTGGTCATAACTCCGTTTTTGGGACTATCAGCCTGTAAATAGCCAAATCCTTGTTAATCAAAGCATTGCTTCTTCATATTAACATCTATAGGCGCTGGTTTAGTCTCAATATGTGTCTTCTTACTACAACTCCCAACTTCACCCTCAGAAACTCCTATGGGATTCAAAGAAGTATATGAATTATGGGATAAGGTATAACGTTTTTTTCTTACCTTGTGTTTCTTCTCCACCTTGGTAGCAAACTTTATCACGTCATCAAGAGTCCTAATAGGATAAAGCCCTGCAATTGATGAAGTTTCATCACTCAATCCTTGTACAAAGCCTACAATGCCTACTTGTTACTACTCTTGAACATCGCCAAGCAATTGTTAGAGATCCATCTTCATTGAATACACTTCAACAGTTAGAATCACTATCCTTTGTACTTTGACTGGTCATAACTCCGTTTTTGGGACTATCAGCCTGTAAATAGCCAAATCCTTGTTAATCAAAGCATTGCTTCTTCATATTAACATCTATAGGCGCTGGTTTAGTCTCAATATGTGTCTTCTTACTACAACTCCCAACTTCACCCTCAGAAACTCCTATGGGATTCAAAGAAGTATATGAATTATGGGATAAGGTATAACGTTTTTTTCTTACCTTGTGTTTCTTCTCCACCTTGGTAGCAAGCTTTATCACGTCATCAAGAGTCCTAATAGGATAAATCCCAGCAATTGATGAAATTTCATCACTCAATCCTTGTACAAAGCCTACAATGCCTACTTGTTACTACTCTTGAACATCGCCAAGCAATTGTTAGAGATCCATCTTCATTGAATACACTTCAACAGTTAGAATCACTATCCTTTGTACTTTGACTGGTCATAACTCCATTTTTGGGACTATCAGCCTGTAAATAGCCAAATCCTTGTTAATCAAAGCATTGTTTCTTCATATTAACGTCTATAGGCGCTGGTTTAGTCTCAATATGTGTCTTCTTACTACAACTCCCAACTTCACACTCAGAAACTCCTATGGGATTCAAAGAAGTATATGAATTATGGGATAAGGTATAACGTTTTTTTCTTACCTTGTGTTTCTTCTCCACCTTGGTAGCAAGCTTTATCACGTCATCAAGAGTCCCAATAGGCTGAAGCTCAGCCATTGATGAAGTTTCATCCTTCAATCCTTGTACAAAGCCTACAATGCATGCATGTTGCTACTCTTGAACATCGCCAAGCAATTGTTAGAGATCCAACTTCATTGAGTACACTTCAACAGTTAGATTCATTATCCTTTGTACTGTGACTGATCATAACTCCATTTTTGGGACTATAAACGTGTAAATGGCCAAATCCTTGTTAATCAAAACATTGTCTCGTATGTTAACATCCATAGGTGTGGTTTAGTCTCAATATGTGTCTTCTTACTACAACTCCCAAGTTCACCCTCAGAAACTCCTATGGGATTCAAAGAAGTATATGAATTATGGGATAAGAAATAACGTTTGTTTCTTACCTTGGCTTTCATCTCCACCTTGGTTGCAAGCTTTATCACGTCATCAAGAGTCCTAATAGGATGACGCTCAGCCATTGATGAAGTTTCATCACTCAATCCTTGTACAAAGTCTACAATGCCTGCATGTTGCTACTCTTGAAGATCGCAAAGCAAATGTTAGAGATCCAACTTCATTGAGTACACTTCAACAGTTAGAATCACTATCCTTTGTACTTTGACTGGTCATTACTCCGTGTTTGGGACTATCAGCCTGTAAATAGCCAAATCCTTGTTAATCAAAGCATTGCTTCTTCATATTAACATCTATAGGCGCTGGTTTAGTCTCAATATGTGTCTTCTTACTACAACTCCCAACTTCACCCTCAGAAACTCCTATGGGATTCAAAGAAGTATATGAATTATGGGATAAGGTATAACGTTTTTTTCTTACCTTGTGTTTCTTCTCCACCTTGGTAGCAAGCTTTATCACGTCATCAAGAGTCCTAATAGGATAAAGCCCTGAAATTGATGAAGTTTCATCACTCAATCCTTGTACAAAGCCTACAATGCCTACTTGTTACTACTCTTGAACATCGCCAAGCAATTGTTAGAGATCCATCTTCATTGAATACACTTCAACAGTTAGAATCACTATCCTTTGTACTTTGACTGGTCATAACTCTGTTTTTGGGACTATCAGCCTGTAAATAGCCAAATCCTTGTTAATCAAAGGATTGCTTCTTCATATTAACGTCTAGAGGCGCTGGTTTAGTCTCAATATGTGTCTTCTTACTACAACTCCTAACTTCACCCTCAGAAACTCCTATGAGATTCAAAGAAGTATATGAATTATGGGATAAGGTATAAAGTTTTTCTCTTACCTTGTGTTTCTTCTCCACCTTGGTAGCAAGCTTTATCACGTCATCAAGAGTCCTAATAGGATAAAGCCCTGCAATTGATGAAGTTTCATCACTCAATCCTTGTACAAAGCCTACAATGCCTACTTGTTACTACTCTTGAACATCGCCAAGCAATTGTTAGAGATCCATCTTCATTGAATACACTTCAACAGTTAGAATCACTATCCTTTGTACTTTGACTGGTCATAACTCCGTTTTTGGGACTATCAGCCTGTAAATAGCCAAATCCTTGTTAATCAAAGCATTGCTTCTTCATATTAACATCTATAGGCGCTGGTTTAGTCTCAATATGTGTCTTCTTACTACAACTCCCAACTTCACCCTCAGAAACTCCTATGGGATTCAAAGAAGTATATGAATTATGGGATAAGGTATAACGTTTTTTTCTTACCTTGTGTTTCTTCTCCACCTTGGTAGCAAACTTTATCACGTCATCAAGAGTCCTAATAGGATAAAGCCCTCCAATTGATGAAGTTTCATCACTCAATCCTTGTACAAAGCCTACAATGCCTACTTGTTACTACTCTTGAACATCGCCAAGCAATTGTTAGAGATCCATCTTCATTGAATACACTTCAACAGTTAGAATCACTATCCTTTGTACTTTGACTGGTCATAACTCCGTTTTTGGGACTATCAGCCTGTAAATAGCCAAATCCTTGTTAATCAAAGCATTGGTTCTTCATATTAACGTCTAGAGGCGCTGGTTTAGTCTCAATATGTGTCTTCTTACTACAACTCCCAACTTCACACTCAGAAACTCCTATGGGATTCAAAGAAGTATATGAATTATGGGATAAGGTATAACGTTTTTTTCTTACCTTGTGTTTCTTCTCCACCTTGGTAGCAAGCTTTATCACGTCATCAAGAGTCCTAATAGGATAAAGCCCTGAAATTGATGAAGTTTCATCACTCAATCCTTGTACAAAGCCTACAATGCCTACTTGTTACTACTCTTGAACATCGCCAAGCAATTGTTAGAGATCCATCTTCATTGAATACACTTCAACAGTTAGAATCACTATCCTTTGTACTTTGACTGGTCATAACTCTGTTTTTGGGACTATCAGCCTGTAAATAGCCAAATCCTTGTTAATCAAAGGATTGCTTCTTCATATTAACGTCTAGAGGCGCTGGTTTAGTCTCAATATGTGTCTTCTTACTACAACTCCTAACTTCACCCTCAGAAACTCCTATGAGATTCAAAGAAGTATATGAATTATGGGATAAGGTATAAAGTTTTTCTCTTACCTTGTGTTTCTTCTCCACCTTGGTAGCAAGCTTTATCACGTCATCAAGAGTCCTAATAGGATAAAGCCCTGCAATTGATGAAGTTTCATCACTCAATCCTTGTACAAAGCCTACAATGCCTACTTGTTACTACTCTTGAACATCGCCAAGCAATTGTTAGAGATCCATCTTCATTGAATACACTTCAACAGTTAGAATCACTATCCTTTGTACTTTGACTGGTCATAACTCCGTTTTTGGGACTATCAGCCTATAAATAGCCAAATCCTTGTTAATCAAAGCATTGCTTCTTCATATTAACATCTATAGGCGCTGGTTTAGTCTCAATATGTGTCTTCTTACTACAACTCCCAACTTCACCCTCAGAAACTCCTATGGGATTCAAAGAAGTATATGAATTATGGGATAAGGTATAACGTTTTTTTCTTACCTTGTGTTTCTTCTCCACCTTGGTAGCAAACTTTATCACGTCATCAAGAGTCCTAATAGGATAAAGCCCTCCAATTGATGAAGTTTCATCACTCAATCCTTGTACAAAGCCTACAATGCCTACTTGTTACTACTCTTGAACATCGCCAAGCAATTGTTAGAGATCCATCTTCATTGAATACACTTCAACAGTTAGAATCACTATCCTTTGTACTTTGACTGGTCATAACTCCGTTTTTGGGACTATCAGCCTGTAAATAGCCAAATCCTTGTTAATCAAAGCATTGGTTCTTCATATTAACGTCTAGAGGCGCTGGTTTAGTCTCAATATGTGTCTTCTTACTACAACTCCCAACTTCACACTCAGAAACTCCTATGGGATTCAAAGAAGTATATGAATTATGGGATAAGGTATAACGTTTTTTTCTTACCTTGTGTTTCTTCTCCACCTTGGTAGCAAGCTTTATCACGTCATCAAGAGTCCCAATAGGCTGAAGCTCAGCCATTGATGAAGTTTCATCCTTCAATCCTTGTACAAAGCCTACAATGCATGCATGTTGCTACTCTTGAACATCGCCAAGCAATTGTTAGAGATCCAACTTCATTGAGTACACTTCAACAGTTAGATTCATTATCTTTTGTACTGTGACTGATCATAACTCCATTTTTGGGACTATAAACGTGTAAATGGCCAAATCCTTGTTAATCAAAACATTGTCTCGTATGTTAACATCCATAGGTGTGGTTTAGTCTCAATATGTGTCTTCTTACTACAACTCCCAAGTTCACCCTCAGAAACTCCTATGGGATTCAAAGAAGTATATGAATTATGGGATAAGAAATAACGTTTGTTTCTTACCTTGGCTTTCATCTCCACCTTGGTTGCAAGCTTTATCACGTCATCAAGAGTCCTAATAGGATGACGCTCAGCCATTGATGAAGTTTCATCACTCAATCCTTGTACAAAGTCTACAATGCCTGCATGTTGCTACTCTTGAAGATCGCAAAGCAAATGTTAGAGATCCAACTTCATTGAGTACACTTCAACAGTTAGAATCACTATCCTTTGTACTTTGACTGGTCATTACTCCGTGTTTGGGACTATCAGCCTGTAAATAGCCAAATCCTTGTTAATCAAAGCATTGCTTCTTCATATTAACATCTATAGGCGCTGGTTTAGTCTCAATATGTGTCTTCTTACTACAACTCCCAACTTCACCCTCAGAAACTCCTATGGGATTCAAAGAAGTATATGAATTATGGGATAAGGTATAACGTTTTTTTCTTACCTTGTGTTTCTTCTCCACCTTGGTAGCAAGCTTTATCACGTCATCAAGAGTCCTAATAGGATAAAGCCCTGAAATTGATGAAGTTTCATCACTCAATCCTTGTACAAAGCCTACAATGCCTACTTGTTACTACTCTTGAACATCGCCAAGCAATTGTTAGAGATCCATCTTCATTGAATACACTTCAACAGTTAGAATCACTATCCTTTGTACTTTGACTGGTCATAACTCCGTTTTTGGGACTATCAGCCTGTAAATAGCCAAATCCTTGTTAATCAAAGGATTGCTTCTTCATATTAACGTCTAGAGGCGCTGGTTTAGTCTCAATATGTGTCTTCTTACTACAACTCCTAACTTCACCCTCAGAAACTCCTATGAGATTCAAAGAAGTATATGAATTATGGGATAAGGTATAAAGTTTTTCTCTTACCTTGTGTTTCTTCTCCACCTTGGTAGCAAGCTTTATCACGTCATCAAGAGTCCTAATAGGATAAAGCCCTGCAATTGATGAAGTTTCATCACTTAATCCTTGTACAAAGCCTACAATGCCTACTTGTTACTACTCTTGAACATCGCCAAGCAATTGTTAGAGATCCATCTTCATTGAATACACTTCAACAGTTAGAATCACTATCCTTTGTACTTTGACTGGTCATAACTCCGTTTTTGGGACTATCAGCCTGTAAATAGCCAAATCCTTGTTAATCAAAGCATTGCTTCTTCATATTAACATCTATAGGCGCTGGTTTAGTCTCAATATGTGTCTTCTTACTACAACTCCCAACTTCACCCTCAGAAACTCCTATGGGATTCAAAGAAGTATATGAATTATGGGATAAGGTATAACGTTTTTTTCTTACCTTGTGTTTCTTCTCCACCTTGGTAGCAAACTTTATCACGTCATCAAGAGTCCTAATAGGATAAAGCCCTGCAATTGATGAAGTTTCATCACTCAATCCTTGTACAAAGCCTACAATGCCTACTTGTTACTACTCTTGAACATCGCCAAGCAATTGTTAGAGATCCATCTTCATTGAATACACTTCAACAGTTAGAATCACTATCCTTTGTACTTTGACTGGTCATAACTCCGTTTTTGGGACTATCAGCCTGTAAATAGCCAAATCCTTGTTAATCAAAGCATTGCTTCTTCATATTAACATCTATAGGCGCTGGTTTAGTCTCAATATGTGTCTTCTTACTACAACTCCCAACTTCACCCTCAGAAACTCCTATGGGATTCAAAGAAGTATATGAATTATGGGATAAGGTATAACGTTTTTTTCTTACCTTGTGTTTCTTCTCCACCTTGGTAGCAAACTTTATCACGTCATCAAGAGTCCTAATAGGATAAAGCCCTCCAATTGATGAAGTTTCATCACTCAATCCTTGTACAAAGCCTACAATGCCTACTTGTTACTACTCTTGAACATCGCCAAGCAATTGTTAGAGATCCATCTTCATTGAATACACTTCAACAGTTAGAATCACTATCCTTTGTACTTTGACTGGTCATAACTCCGTTTTTGGGACTATCAGCCTGTAAATAGCCAAATCCTTGTTAATCAAAGCATTGGTTCTTCATATTAACGTCTAGAGGCGCTGGTTTAGTCTCAATATGTGTCTTCTTACTACAACTCCTAACTTCACCCTCAGAAACTCCTATGGGATTCAAAGAAGTATATGAATTATGGGATAAGGTATAACGTTTTTTATTTACCTTGTGTTTCTTCTCCACCTTGGTAGCAAGCTTTATCACGTCATCAAGAGTCCTAATAGGATGAAGCTCAGCCATTGATGAAGTTTCATCACTCAATCCTTGTACAAAGCCTACAATGCCTGCATGTTGCTACTCTTGAAGATCGCCAAGCAATTGTTAGAGATCCATCTTCATTGAATACACTTCAACAGTTAAAATCACTATCCTTTGTACTTTGACTGGTCATAACTCCGTTTTTGAAACTATCAGCCTGTAAATAGCCAAATCCTTGTTAATCAAAGCATTGCTTCTTCATATTAACGTCTAGAGGCGCTGGTTTAGTCTCAATATGTGTCTTCTTACTACAACTCCCAAGTTCACCCTCAGAAACTCCTATGGGATTCAAAGAAGTATATGGATTATGGGATAAGAAATAACGTTTGTTTCTTACTTTGGCTTTCATCTCCACCTTGGTAGCAAGCTTTATCACGTCATCAAGAGTCCTAATAGGATGACGCTCAGCCATTGATGAAGTTTCATCACTCAATCCTTGTACAAAGTCTACAATGCCTGCATGTTGCTACTCTTGAAGATCGCCAAGCAAATGTTAGAGATCCAACTTCATTGAGTACACTTCAACAGTTAGAATCACTATCCTATGTACTTTGACTGGTCATTACTCCGTGTTTGGGACTATCAGCCTGTAAATAGCCAAATCCTTGTTAATCAAAGCATTGCTTCTTCATATTAACATCTATAGGCGCTGGTTTAGTCTCAATATGTGTCTTCTTACTACAACTCCCAACTTCACCCTCAGAAACTCCTATGGGATTCAAAGAAGTATATGAATTATGGGATAAGGTATAACGTTTTTTTCTTACCTTGTGTTTCTTCTCCACCTTGGTAGCAAGCTTTATCACGTCATCAAGAGTCCTAATAGGATATAGCCCTGAAATTGATGAAGTTTCATCACTCAATCCTTGTACAAAGCCTACAATGCCTACTTGTTACTACTCTTGAACATCGCCAAGCAATTGTTAGAGATCCATCTTCATTGAATACACTTCAACAGTTAGAATCACTATCCTTTGTACTTTGACTGGTCATAACTCCGTTTTTGGGACTATCAGCCTGTAAATAGCCAAATCCTTGTTAATCAAAGGATTGCTTCTTCATATTAACGTCTAGAGGCGCTGGTTTAGTCTCAATATGTGTCTTCTTACTACAACTCCTAACTTCACACTCAGAAACTCCTATGGGATTCAAAGAAGTATATGAATTATGGGATCAGGTATAACGTTTTTCTCTTACCTTGTGTTTCTTCTCCACCTTGGTAGCAAGCTTTATCACGTCATCAAGAGTCCTAATAGGATAAAGCCCTGCAATTGATGAAGTTTCATCACTAAATCCTTGTACAAAGCCTACAATGCCTACTTGTTACTACTCTTGAACATCGCCAAGCAATTGTTAGAGATCCATCTTCATTGAATACACTTCAACAGTTAGAATCACTATCCTTTGTACTTTGACTGGTCATAACTCCGTTTTTGGGACTATCAGCCTGTAAATAGCCAAATCCTTGTTAATCAAAGCATTGCTTCTTCATATTAACATCTATAGGCGCTGGTTTAGTCTCAATATGTGTCTTCTTACTACAACTCCCAACTTCACCCTCAGAAACTCCTATGGGATTCAAAGAAGTATATGAATTATGGGATAAGGTATAACGTTTTTTTCTTACCTTGTGTTTCTTCTCCACCTTGGTCGCAAACTTTATCACGTCATCAAGAGTCCTAATAGGATAAAGCCCTCCAATTGATGAAGTTTCATCACTCAATCCTTGTACAAAGCCTACAATGCCTACTTGTTACTACTCTTGAACATCGCCAAGCAATTGTTAGAGATCCATCTTCATTGAATACACTTCAACAGTTAGAATCACTATCCTTTGTACTTTGACTGGTCATAACTTCGTTTTTGGGACTATCAGCCTGTAAATAGCCAAATCCTTGTTAATCAAAGCATTGGTTCTTCATATTAACGTCTAGAGGCGCTGGTTTAGTCTCAATATGTGTCTTCTTACTATAACTCCTAACTTCACCCTCAGAAACTCCTATGGGATTCAAAGAAGTATATGAATTATGGGATAAGGTATAACGTTTTTTATTTACCTTGTGTTTCTTCTCCACCTTGGTAGCAAGCTTTATCACGTCATCAAGAGTCCTAATAGGATGAAGCTCAGCCATTGATGAAGTTTCATCACTCAATCCTTGTACAAAGCCTACAATGCCTGCATGTTGCTACTCTTGAAGATCGCCAAGCAATTGTTAGAGATCCATCTTCATTGAATACACTTCAACAGTTAAAATCACTATCCTTTGTACTTTGACTGGTCATAACTCCGTTTTTGGGACTATCAGCCTGTAAATAGCCAAATCCTTGTTAATCAAAACATTGCTTCTTCATATTAACGTCTAGAGGCGCTGGTTTAGTCTCAATATGTGTCTTCTTACTACAACTCCCAAGTTCACCCTCATAAACTCCTATGGGATTCAAAGAAGTATATGGATTATGGGATAAGAAATAACGTTTGTTTCTTACCTTGGCTTTTATCTCCACCTTGGTAGCAAGCTTTATCACGTCATCAAGAGTCCTAATAGGATGAAGCTCAGCCATTGATGAAGTTTCATCACTCAATCCTTGTACAAAGCCTACAATGCCTGCATGTTGCTACTCTTGAAGATCGCCAAGCAAATGTTAGAGATCCAACTTCATTGAGTACACTTCAACAGTTAGAATCACTATCCTTTGTACTTTGACTGGTCATTACTCCGTGTTTGGGACTATCAGCCTGTAAATAGCCAAATCCTTGTTAATCAAAGCATTGCTTCTTCATATTAACATCTATAGGCGCTGGTTTAGTCTCAATATGTGTCTTCTTACTACAACTCCCAACTTCACCCTCAGAAACTCCTATGGGATTCAAAGAAGTATATGAATTATGGGATAAGGTATAACGTTTTTTTCTTACCTTGTGTTTCTTCTCCACCTTGGTAGCAAGCTTTATCACGTCATCAAGAGTCCTAATAGGATAAAGCCCAGCAATTGATGAAGTTTCATCACTCAATCCTTGTACAAAGCCTACAATGCCTACTTGTTACTACTCTTGAACATCGCCAAGCAATTGTTAGAGATCCATCTTCATTGAATACACTTCAACAGTTAGAATCACTATCCTTTGTACTTTGACTGGTCATAACTCCATTTTTGGGACTATCAGCCTGTAAATAGCCAAATCCTTGTTAATCAAAGCATTGCTTCTTCATATTAACATCTATAGGCGCTGGTTTAGTCTCAATATGTGTCTTCTTACTACAACTCCCAACTTCACCCTCAGAAACTCCTATGGGATTCAAAGAAGTATATGAATTATGGGATAAGGTATAACGTTTTTTTCTTACCTTGTGTTTCTTCTCCACCTTGGTAGCAAACTTTATCACGTCATCAAGAGTCCTAATAGGATAAAGCCCTCCAATTGATGAAGTTTCATCACTCAATCCTTGTACAAAGCCTACAATGCCTACTTGTTACTACTCTTGAACATCGCCAAGCAATTGTTAGAGATCCATCTTCATTGAATACACTTCAACAGTTAGAATCACTATCCTTTGTACTTTGACTAGTCATAACTTCGTTTTTGGGACTATCAGCCTGTAAATAGCCAAATCCTTGTTAATCAAAGCATTGGTTCTTCATATTAACGTCTAGAGGCGCTGGTTTAGTCTCAATATGTGTCTTCTTACTATAACTCCTAACTTCACCCTCAGAAACTCCTATGGGATTCAAAGAAGTATATGAATTATGGGATAAGGTATAACGTTTTTTATTTACCTTGTGTTTCTTCTCCACCTTGGTAGCAAGCTTTATCACGTCATCAAGAGTCCTAATAGGATGAAGCTCAGCCATTGATGAAGTTTCATCACTCAATCCTTGTACAAAGCCTACAATGCCTGCATGTTGCTACTCTTGAAGATCGCCAAGCAATTGTTAGAGATCCATCTTCATTGAATACACTTCAACAGTTAAAATCACTATCCTTTGTACTTTGACTGGTCATAACTCCGTTTTTGGGACTATCAGCCTGTAAATAGCCAAATCCTTGTTAATCAAAACATTGCTTCTTCATATTAACGTCTAGAGGCGCTGGTTTAGTCTCAATATGTGTCTTCTTACTACAACTCCCAAGTTCACCCTCAGAAACTCCTATGGGATTCAAAGAAGTATATGGATTATGGGATAAGAAATAACGTTTGTTTCTTACCTTGGCTTTTATCTCCACCTTGGTAGCAAGCTTTATCACGTCATCAAGAGTCCTAATAGGATGAAGCTCAGCCATTGATGAAGTTTCATCACTCAATCCTTGTACAAAGCCTACAATGCCTGCATGTTGCTACTCTTGAAGATCGCCAAGCAATTGTTAGAGATCCATCTTCATTGAATACACTTCAACAGTTAGAATCACTATCCTTTGTACTTTGACTGGTCATAACTCCATTTTTGGGACTATCAGCCTGTAAATAGCCAAATCCTTGTTAATCAAAGCATTGCTTCTTCATATTAACATCTATAGGCGCTGGTTTAGTCTCAATATGTGTCTTCTTACTACAACTCCCAACTTCACCCTCAGCAACTCCTATGGGATTCAAAGAAGTATATGAATTATGGGATAAGGTATAACGTTTTTTATTTACCTTGTGTTTCTTCTCCACCTTGGTCGCAAGCTTTATCACGTCATCAAGAGTCCTAATAGGATAAAGCCCAGAAATTGATGAAGTTTCATCACTCAATCCTTGTACAAAGCCTACAATGCCTGCTTGTTACTACTCTTGAACATCGCCAAGCAATTGTTAGAGATCCAACTTCATTGAATACACTTCAACAGTTAGAATCACTATCCTTTGTACTTTGCTGGTCATAACTCCGTTTTTGGGACTATCAGCCTGTAAATAGCCAAATCCTTGTTAATCAAAGGATTGCTTCTTCATATTAACATCTATAGGCGCTGGTTTAGTCTCAATATGTGTCTTCTTACTACAACTCCCAACTTCACCCTCAGAAACTCCTATGGGATTCAAAGAAGTATATGAATTATGGGATAAGGTATAAAGTTTTTCTCTTACCTTGTGTTTCTTCTCCACCTTGGTAGCAAGCTTTATCACGTCATCAAGAGTCCTAATAGGATAAAGCCCTGCAATTGATGAAGTTTCATCACTTAATCCTTGTACAAAGCCTACAATGCCTACTTGTTACTACTCTTGAACATCGCCAAGCAATTGTTAGAGATCCATCTTCATTGAATACACTTCAACAGTTAGAATCACTATCCTTTGTACTTTGACTGGTCATAACTCCGTTTTTGGGACTATCAGCCTGTAAATAGCCAAATCCTTGTTAATCAAAGCATTGCTTCTTCATATTAACATCTATAGGCGCTGGTTTAGTCTCAATATGTGTCTTCTTACTACAACTCCCAACTTCACCCTCAGAAACTCCTATGGGATTCAAAGAAGTATATGAATTATGGGATAAGGTATAACGTTTTTTTCTTACCTTGTGTTTCTTCTCCACCTTGGTAGCAAACTTTATCACGTCATCAAGAGTCCTAATAGGATAAAGCCCTGCAATTGATGAAGTTTCATCACTCAATCCTTGTACAAAGCCTACAATGCCTACTTGTTACTACTCTTGAACATCGCCAAGCAATTGTTAGAGATCCATCTTCATTGAATACACTTCAACAGTTAGAATCACTATCCTTTGTACTTTGACTGGTCATAACTCCGTTTTTGGGACTATCAGCCTGTAAATAGCCAAATCCTTGTTAATCAAAGCATTGCTTCTTCATATTAACATCTATAGGCGCTGGTTTAGTCTCAATATGTGTCTTCTTACTACAACTCCCAACTTCACCCTCAGAAACTCCTATGGGATTCAAAGAAGTATATGAATTATGGGATAAGGTATAACGTTTTTTTCTTACCTTGTGTTTCTTCTCCACCTTGGTAGCAAACTTTATCACGTCATCAAGAGTCCTAATAGGATAAAGCCCTCCAATTGATGAAGTTTCATCACTCAATCCTTGTACAAAGCCTACAATGCCTACTTGTTACTACTCTTGAACATCGCCAAGCAATTGTTAGAGATCCATCTTCATTGAATACACTTCAACAGTTAGAATCACTATCCTTTGTACTTTGACTGGTCATAACTCCGTTTTTGGGACTATCAGCCTGTAAATAGCCAAATCCTTGTTAATCAAAGCATTGGTTCTTCATATTAACGTCTAGAGGCGCTGGTTTAGTCTCAATATGTGTCTTCTTACTACAACTCCTAACTTCACCCTCAGAAACTCCTATGGGATTCAAAGAAGTATATGAATTATGGGATAAGGTATAACGTTTTTTATTTACCTTGTGTTTCTTCTCCACCTTGGTAGCAAGCTTTATCACGTCATCAAGAGTCCTAATAGGATGAAGCTCAGCCATTGATGAAGTTTCATCACTCAATCCTTGTACAAAGCCTACAATGCCTGCATGTTGCTACTCTTGAAGATCGCCAAGCAATTGTTAGAGATCCATCTTCATTGAATACACTTCAACAGTTAAAATCACTATCCTTTGTACTTTGACTGGTCATAACTCCGTTTTTGAAACTATCAGCCTGTAAATAGCCAAATCCTTGTTAATCAAAGCATTGCTTCTTCATATTAACGTCTAGAGGCGCTGGTTTAGTCTCAATATGTGTCTTCTTACTACAACTCCCAAGTTCACCCTCAGAAACTCCTATGGGATTCAAAGAAGTATATGGATTATGGGATAAGAAATAACGTTTGTTTCTTACTTTGGCTTTCATCTCCACCTTGGTAGCAAGCTTTATCACGTCATCAAGAGTCCTAATAGGATGACGCTCAGCCATTGATGAAGTTTCATCACTCAATCCTTGTACAAAGTCTACAATGCCTGCATGTTGCTACTCTTGAAGATCGCCAAGCAAATGTTAGAGATCCAACTTCATTGAGTACACTTCAACAGTTAGAATCACTATCCTATGTACTTTGACTGGTCATTACTCCGTGTTTGGGACTATCAGCCTGTAAATAGCCAAATCCTTGTTAATCAAAGCATTGCTTCTTCATATTAACATCTATAGGCGCTGGTTTAGTCTCAATATGTGTCTTCTTACTACAACTCCCAACTTCACCCTCAGAAACTCCTATGGGATTCAAAGAAGTATATGAATTATGGGATAAGGTATAACGTTTTTTTCTTACCTTGTGTTTCTTCTCCACCTTGGTAGCAAGCTTTATCACGTCATCAAGAGTCCTAATAGGATATAGCCCTGAAATTGATGAAGTTTCATCACTCAATCCTTGTACAAAGCCTACAATGCCTACTTGTTACTACTCTTGAACATCGCCAAGCAATTGTTAGAGATCCATCTTCATTGAATACACTTCAACAGTTAGAATCACTATCCTTTGTACTTTGACTGGTCATAACTCCGTTTTTGGGACTATCAGCCTGTAAATAGCCAAATCCTTGTTAATCAAAGGATTGCTTCTTCATATTAACGTCTAGAGGCGCTGGTTTAGTCTCAATATGTGTCTTCTTACTACAACTCCTAACTTCACACTCAGAAACTCCTATGGGATTCAAAGAAGTATATGAATTATGGGATCAGGTATAACGTTTTTCTCTTACCTTGTGTTTCTTCTCCACCTTGGTAGCAAGCTTTATCACGTCATCAAGAGTCCTAATAGGATAAAGCCCTGCAATTGATGAAGTTTCATCACTCAATCCTTGTACAAAGCCTACAATGCCTACTTGTTACTACTCTTGAACATCGCCAAGCAATTGTTAGAGATCCATCTTCATTGAATACACTTCAACAGTTAGAATCACTATCCTTTGTACTTTGACTGGTCATAACTCCGTTTTTGGGACTATCAGCCTGTAAATAGCCAAATCCTTGTTAATCAAAGCATTGCTTCTTCATATTAACATCTATAGGCGCTGGTTTAGTCTCAATATGTGTCTTCTTACTACAACTCCCAACTTCACCCTCAGAAACTCCTATGGGATTCAAAGAAGTATATGAATTATGGGATAAGGTATAACGTTTTTTTCTTACCTTGTGTTTCTTCTCCACCTTGGTCGCAAACTTTATCACGTCATCAAGAGTCCTAATAGGATAAAGCCCTCCAATTGATGAAGTTTCATCACTCAATCCTTGTACAAAGCCTACAATGCCTACTTGTTACTACTCTTGAACATCGCCAAGCAATTGTTAGAGATCCATCTTCATTGAATACACTTCAACAGTTAGAATCACTATCCTTTGTACTTTGACTGGTCATAACTTCGTTTTTGGGACTATCAGCCTGTAAATAGCCAAATCCTTGTTAATCAAAGCATTGGTTCTTCATATTAACGTCTAGAGGCGCTGGTTTAGTCTCAATATGTGTCTTCTTACTATAACTCCTAACTTCACCCTCAGAAACTCCTATGGGATTCAAAGAAGTATATGAATTATGGGATAAGGTATAACGTTTTTTATTTACCTTGTGTTTCTTCTCCACCTTGGTAGCAAGCTTTATCACGTCATCAAGAGTCCTAATAGGATGAAGCTCAGCCATTGATGAAGTTTCATCACTCAATCCTTGTACAAAGCCTACAATGCCTGCATGTTGCTACTCTTGAAGATCGCCAAGCAATTGTTAGAGATCCATCTTCATTGAATACACTTCAACAGTTAAAATCACTATCCTTTGTACTTTGACTGGTCATAACTCCGTTTTTGGGACTATCAGCCTGTAAATAGCCAAATCCTTGTTAATCAAAACATTGCTTCTTCATATTAACGTCTAGAGGCGCTGGTTTAGTCTCAATATGTGTCTTCTTACTACAACTCCCAAGTTCACCCTCATAAACTCCTATGGGATTCAAAGAAGTATATGGATTATGGGATAAGAAATAACGTTTGTTTCTTACCTTGGCTTTTATCTCCACCTTGGTAGCAAGCTTTATCACGTCATCAAGAGTCCTAATAGGATGAAGCTCAGCCATTGATGAAGTTTCATCACTCAATCCTTGTACAAAGCCTACAATGCCTGCATGTTGCTACTCTTGAAGATCGCCAAGCAAATGTTAGAGATCCAACTTCATTGAGTACACTTCAACAGTTAGAATCACTATCCTTTGTACTTTGACTGGTCATTACTCCGTGTTTGGGACTATCAGCCTGTAAATAGCCAAATCCTTGTTAATCAAAGCATTGCTTCTTCATATTAACATCTATAGGCGCTGGTTTAGTCTCAATATGTGTCTTCTTACTACAACTCCCAACTTCACCCTCAGAAACTCCTATGGGATTCAAAGAAGTATATGAATTATGGGATAAGGTATAACGTTTTTTTCTTACCTTGTGTTTCTTCTCCACCTTGGTAGCAAGCTTTATCACGTCATCAAGAGTCCTAATAGGATAAAGCCCAGCAATTGATGAAGTTTCATCACTCAATCCTTGTACAAAGCCTACAATGCCTACTTGTTACTACTCTTGAACATCGCCAAGCAATTGTTAGAGATCCATCTTCATTGAATACACTTCAACAGTTAGAATCACTATCCTTTGTACTTTGACTGGTCATAACTCCATTTTTGGGACTATCAGCCTGTAAATAGCCAAATCCTTGTTAATCAAAGCATTGCTTCTTCATATTAACATCTATAGGCGCTGGTTTAGTCTCAATATGTGTCTTCTTACTACAACTCCCAACTTCACCCTCAGAAACTCCTATGGGATTCAAAGAAGTATATGAATTATGGGATAAGGTATAACGTTTTTTTCTTACCTTGTGTTTCTTCTCCACCTTGGTAGCAAACTTTATCACGTCATCAAGAGTCCTAATAGGATAAAGCCCTCCAATTGATGAAGTTTCATCACTCAATCCTTGTACAAAGCCTACAATGCCTACTTGTTACTACTCTTGAACATCGCCAAGCAATTGTTAGAGATCCATCTTCATTGAATACACTTCAACAGTTAGAATCACTATCCTTTGTACTTTGACTAGTCATAACTTCGTTTTTGGGACTATCAGCCTGTAAATAGCCAAATCCTTGTTAATCAAAGCATTGGTTCTTCATATTAACGTCTAGAGGCGCTGGTTTAGTCTCAATATGTGTCTTCTTACTATAACTCCTAACTTCACCCTCAGAAACTCCTATGGGATTCAAAGAAGTATATGAATTATGGGATAAGGTATAACGTTTTTTATTTACCTTGTGTTTCTTCTCCACCTTGGTAGCAAGCTTTATCACGTCATCAAGAGTCCTAATAGGATGAAGCTCAGCCATTGATGAAGTTTCATCACTCAATCCTTGTACAAAGCCTACAATGCCTGCATGTTGCTACTCTTGAAGATCGCCAAGCAATTGTTAGAGATCCATCTTCATTGAATACACTTCAACAGTTAAAATCACTATCCTTTGTACTTTGACTGGTCATAACTCCGTTTTTGGGACTATCAGCCTGTAAATAGCCAAATCCTTGTTAATCAAAACATTGCTTCTTCATATTAACGTCTAGAGGCGCTGGTTTAGTCTCAATATGTGTCTTCTTACTACAACTCCCAAGTTCACCCTCAGAAACTCCTATGGGATTCAAAGAAGTATATGGATTATGGGATAAGAAATAACGTTTGTTTCTTACCTTGGCTTTTATCTCCACCTTGGTAGCAAGCTTTATCACGTCATCAAGAGTCCTAATAGGATGAAGCTCAGCCATTGATGAAGTTTCATCACTCAATCCTTGTACAAAGCCTACAATGCCTGCATGTTGCTACTCTTGAAGATCGCCAAGCAATTGTTAGAGATCCATCTTCATTGAATACACTTCAACAGTTAGAATCACTATCCTTTGTACTTTGACTGGTCATAACTCCATTTTTGGGACTATCAGCCTGTAAATAGCCAAATCCTTGTTAATCAAAGCATTGCTTCTTCATATTAACATCTATAGGCGCTGGTTTAGTCTCAATATGTGTCTTCTTACTACAACTCCCAACTTCACCCTCAGCAACTCCTATGGGATTCAAAGAAGTATATGAATTATGGGATAAGGTATAACGTTTTTTATTTACCTTGTGTTTCTTCTCCACCTTGGTCGCAAGCTTTATCACGTCATCAAGAGTCCTAATAGGATAAAGCCCAGAAATTGATGAAGTTTCATCACTCAATCCTTGTACAAAGCCTACAATGCCTGCTTGTTACTACTCTTGAACATCGCCAAGCAATTGTTAGAGATCCAACTTCATTGAATACACTTCAACAGTTAGAATCACTATCCTTTGTACTTTGCTGGTCATAACTCCGTTTTTGGGACTATCAGCCTGTAAATAGCCAAATCCTTGTTAATCAAAGGATTGCTTCTTCATATTAACATCTATAGGCGCTGGTTTAGTCTCAATATGTGTCTTCTTACTACAACTCCCAACTTCACCCTCAGAAACTCCTATGGGATTCAAAGAAGTATATGAATTATGGGATAAGGTATAACGTTTTTTTCTTACCTTGTGTTTCTTCTCCACCTTGGTAGCAAGCTTTATCACGTCATCAAGAGTCCCAATAGGCTGAAGCTCAGCCATTGATGAAGTTTCATCCTTCAATCCTTGTACAAAGCCTACAATGCCTGCATGTTACTACTCTTGAACATCGCCAAGCAATTGTTAGAGATCCAACTTCATTGAGTACACTTCAACAGTCAGATTAATTATCCTTTGTACTGTGACTAATCATAACTCCGTTTTTGGGACTATCAGCCAGTAAATGGCCAAATCCTTGTTAATCAAAGCATTGTTTCTTCATATTAACATCCATAGGTGCTGGTTTAGTCTCAATATGTGTCTTCTTGCCAAAACTTCGAACTTCACCCTCTGAAACTCCTATGGGATGCAAATAAGTATATGAATTGTGGGATAAGGTATAACGATTGTTTCTTACCTTGTATTTCTTCTCCACCTTGGTAGCAAGCTTTATCACTTCATCAAGAGTCCTAATAGGCTGAAGCTTAACAATTGATGAAGTTTCATCACTCAATCCTTGTACAAAGCCTACAATGCCTGCTTGTTGCTACTCATGAACATCGCCAAGCAATTGTTAAAGATCCAACTTCATTGAGTACACTTCAACAGTTTGATTCACTATACTTTGTACTTTGACTGGTCATAACTCCGTTTTTGGGACTATCAGCCTTGAAATGGCCAAATCCTTGTTAATCAAAACATTGTTTCTTTATGTTAACATCCATAGGTGTGGTTTAGTCTCAATATGTGTCTTCTTACTACAACTCCCAAGTTCAGCCTCAGAAACTCCAATGGGATTCAAAGAAGTATATGAATTATGGGATAAGAAATAACGTTTGTTTCTTACCTTGGCTTTCATCTCCACCTTGGTGGCAAGCTTTATCACGTCATCAAGAGTCCTAATAGGATGAAGCTCAGCCATTGATGAAGTTTCATCACTCAATCCTTGTACAAAGCCTACAATGCGTGCATGTTGCTACTCTTGAAGATCGCCAAGCAAATGTTAGAGATCCAACTTCATTGAATACACTTCAACAGTTAGAATCACTATCCTTTGTACTTTGACTGGTCATAACTCCGTTTTTGGGACTATCAGCCTGTAAATAGCCAAATCCTTGTTAATCAAAGCATTGCTTCTTCATATTAACATCTATAGGCGCTGGTTTAGTCTCAATATGTGTCTTCTTACTACAACTCCCAACTTCACCCTCAGAAACTCCTATGGGATTCAAAGAAGTATATGAATTATGGGATAAGGTATAACGTTTTTTTCTTACCTTGTGTTTCTTCTCCACCTTGGTAGCAAGCTTTATCACGTCATCAAGAGTCCTAATAGGATAAAGCCCAGCAATTGATGAAGTTTCATCACTCAATCCTTGTACAAAGCCTACAATGCCTACTTGTTACTACTCTTGAACATCGCCAAGCAATTGTTAGAGATCCATCTTCATTGAATACACTTCAACAGTTAGAATCACTATCCTTTGTACTTTGACTGGTCATAACTCCATTTTTGGGACTATCAGCCTGTAAATAGCCAAATCCTTGTTAATCAAAGCATTGCTTCTTCATATTAACATCTATAGGCGCTGGTTTAGTCTCAATATGTGTCTTCTTACTACAACTCCCAACTTCACCCTCAGAAACTCCTATGGGATTCAAAGAAGTATATGAATTATGGGATAAGGTATAACGTTTTTTATTTACCTTGTGTTTCTTCTCCACCTTGGTCGCAAGCTTTATCACGTCATCAAGAGTCCTAATAGGATAAAGCCCAGAAATTGATGAAGTTTCATCACTCAATCCTTGTACAAAGCCTACAATGCCTGCTTGTTACTACTCTTGAACATCGCCAAGCAATTGTTAGAGATCCAACTTCATTGAATACACTTCAACAGTTAGAATCACTATCCTTTGTACTTTGCTGGTCATAACTCCGTTTTTGGGACTATCAGCCTGTAAATAGCCAAATCCTTGTTAATCAAAGGATTGCTTCTTCATATTAACATCTATAGGCGCTGGTTTAGTCTCAATATGTGTCTTCTTACTACAACTCCCAACTTCACCCTCAGAAACTCCTATGGGATTCAAAGAAGTATATGAATTATGGGATAAGGTATAACGTTTTTTTCTTACCTTGTGTTTCTTCTCCACCTTGGTAGCAAGCTTTATCACGTCATCAAGAGTCCCAATAGGCTGAAGCTCAGCCATTGATGAAGTTTCATCCTTCAATCCTTGTACAAAGCCTACAATGCCTGCATGTTACTACTCTTGAACATCGCCAAGCAATTGTTAGAGATCCAACTTCATTGAGTACACTTCAACAGTCAGATTAATTATCCTTTGTACTGTGACTAATCATAACTCCGTTTTTGGGACTATCAGCCAGTAAATGGCCAAATCCTTGTTAATCAAAGCATTGTTTCTTCATATTAACATCCATAGGTGCTGGTTTAGTCTCAATATGTGTCTTCTTGCCAAAACTTCGAACTTCACCCTCTGAAACTCCTATGGGATGCAAATAAGTATATGAATTGTGGGATAAGGTATAACGATTGTTTCTTACCTTGTATTTCTTCTCCACCTTGGTAGCAAGCTTTATCACTTCATCAAGAGTCCTAATAGGCTGAAGCTTAACAATTGATGAAGTTTCATCACTCAATCCTTGTACAAAGCCTACAATGCCTGCTTGTTGCTACTCATGAACATCGCCAAGCAATTGTTAAAGATCCAACTTCATTGAGTACACTTCAACAGTTTGATTCACTATACTTTGTACTTTGACTGGTCATAACTCCGTTTTTGGGACTATCAGCCTTGAAATGGCCAAATCCTTGTTAATCAAAACATTGTTTCTTTATGTTAACATCCATAGGTGTGGTTTAGTCTCAATATGTGTCTTCTTACTACAACTCCCAAGTTCAGCCTCAGAAACTCCAATGGGATTCAAAGAAGTATATGAATTATGGGATAAGAAATAACGTTTGTTTCTTACCTTGGCTTTCATCTCCACCTTGGTGGCAAGCTTTATCACGTCATCAAGAGTCCTAATAGGATGAAGCTCAGCCATTGATGAAGTTTCATCACTCAATCCTTGTACAAAGCCTACAATGCGTGCATGTTGCTACTCTTGAAGATCGCCAAGCAAATGTTAGAGATCCAACTTCATTGAATACACTTCAACAGTTAGAATCACTATCCTTTGTACTTTGACTGGTCATAACTCCGTTTTTGGGACTATCAGCCTGTAAATAGCCAAATCCTTGTTAATCAAAGCATTGCTTCTTCATATTAACATCTATAGGCGCTGGTTTAGTCTCAATATGTGTCTTCTTACTACAACTCCCAACTTCACCCTCAGAAACTCCTATGGGATTCAAAGAAGTATATGAATTATGGGATAAGGTATAACGTTTTTTTCTTACCTTGTGTTTCTTCTCCACCTTGGTAGCAAGCTTTATCACGTCATCAAGAGTCCTAATAGGATAAATCCCAGCAATTGATGAAATTTCATCACTCAATCCTTGTACAAAGCCTACAATGCCTACTTGTTACTACTCTTGAACATCGCCAAGCAATTGTTAGAGATCCATCTTCATTGAATACACTTCAACAGTTAGAATCACTATCCTTTGTACTTTGACTGGTCATAACTCCATTTTTGGGACTATCAGACCTGTAAATAGCCAAATCCTTGTTAATCAAAGCATTGTTTCTTCATATTAACGTCTATAGGCGCTGGTTTAGTCTCAATATGTGTCTTCTTACTACAACTCCCAACTTCACACTCAGAAACTCCTATGGGATTCAAAGAAGTATATGAATTATGGGATAAGGTATAACGTTTTTTTCTTACCTTGTGTTTCTTCTCCACCTTGGTAGCAAGCTTTATCACGTCATCAAGAGTCCCAATAGGCTGAAGCTCAGCCATTGATGAATTTCATCCTTCAATCCTTGTACAAAGCCTACAATGCATGCATGTTGCTACTCTTGAACATCGCCAAGCAATTGTTAGAGATCCAACTTCATTGAGTACACTTCAACAGTTAGATTCATTATCCTTTGTACTGTGACTGATCATAACTCCGTTTTTGGGACTATAAGCCTGTAAATGGCCAAATCCTTGTTAATCAAAACATTGTTTCTTTATGTTAACATCCATAGGTGTGGTTTAGTCTCAATATGTGTCTTCTTACTACAACTCCCAAGTTCACCCTCAGAAACTCCTATGGGATTCAAAGAAGTATATGAATTATGGGATAAGAAATAACGTTTGTTTCTTACCTTGGCTTTCATCTCCACCTTGGTTGCAAGCTTTATCACGTCATCAAGAGTCCTAATAGGATGACGCTCAGCCATTGATGAAGTTTCATCACTCAATCCTTGTACAAAGTCTACAATGCCTGCATGTTGCTACTCTTGAAGATCGCCAAGCAAATGTTAGAGATCCAACTTCATTGAGTACACTTCAACAGTTAGAATCACTATCCTTTGTACTTTGACTGGTCATAACTCCGTTTTTGGGACTATCAGCCTGTAAATAGCCAAATCCTTGTTAATCAAAGTATTGCTTCTTCATATTAACATCTATAGGCGCTGGTTTAGTCTCAATATGTGTCTTCTTACTACAACTCCCAACTTCACCCTCAGAAACTCCTATGGGATTCAAAGAAGTATATGAATTATGGGATAAGGTATAACGTTTTTTTCTTACCTTGTGTTTCTTCTCCACCTTGGTAGCAAGCTTTATCACGTCATCAAGAGTCCTAATAGGATAAAGCCCTGAAATTGATGAAGTTTCATCACTCAATCCTTGTACAAAGCCTACAATGCCTACTTGTTACTACTCTTGAACATCGCCAAGCAATTGTTAGAGATCCATCTTCATTGAATACACTTCAACAGTTAGAATCACTATCCTTTGTACTTTGACTGGTCATAACTTCGTTTTTGGGACTATCAGCCTGTAAATAGCCAAATCCTTGTTAATCAAAGCATTGGTTCTTCATATTAACGTCTAGAGGCGCTGGTTTAGTCTCAATATGTGTCTTCTTACTATAACTCCTAACTTCACCCTCAGAAACTCCTATGGGATTCAAAGAAGTATATGAATTATGGGATAAGGTATAACGTTTTTTATTTACCTTGTGTTTCTTCTCCACCTTGGTAGCAAGCTTTATCACGTCATCAAGAGTCCTAATAGGATGAAGCTCAGCCATTGATGAAGTTTCATCACTCAATCCTTGTACAAAGCCTACAATGCCTGCATGTTGCTACTCTTGAAGATCGCCAAGCAATTGTTAGAGATCCATCTTCATTGAATACACTTCAACAGTTAAAATCACTATCCTTTGTACTTTGACTGGTCATAACTCCGTTTTTGGGACTATCAGCCTGTAAATAGCCAAATCCTTGTTAATCAAAGCATTGCTTCTTCATATTAACGTCTAGAGGCGCTGGTTTAGTCTCAATATGTGTCTTCTTACTACAACTCCCAAGTTCACCCTCAGAAACTCCTATGGGATTCAAAGAAGTATATGGATTATGGGATAAGAAATAACGTTTGTTTCTTACCTTGGCTTTCATCTCCACCTTGGTAGCAAGCTTTATCACGTCATCAAGAGTCCTAATAGGATGAAGCTCAGCCATTGATGAAGTTTCATCACTCAATCCTTGTACAAAGCCTACAATGCCTGCATGTTGCTACTCTTGAAGATCGCCAAGCAAATGTTAGAGATCCAACTTCATTGAGTACACTTCAACAGTTAGAATCACTATCCTTTGTACTTTGACTGGTCATTACTCCGTGTTTGGGACTATTAGCCTGTAAATAGCGAAATCCTTGTTAATCAAAGCATTGCTTCTTCATATTAACATCTATAGGCGCTGGTTTAGTCTCAATATGTGTCTTCTTACTACAACTCCCAACTTCACCCTCAGAAACTCCTATGGGATTCAAAGAAGTATATGAATTATGGGATAAGGTATAACGTTTTTTTCTTACCTTGTGTTTCTTCTCCACCTTGGTAGCAAGCTTTATCACGTCATCAAGAGTCCTAATAGGATAAAGCCCAGCAATTGATGAAGTTTCATCACTCAATCCTTGTACAAAGCCTACAATGCCTACTTGTTACTACTCTTGAACATCGCCAAGCAATTGTTAGAGATCCATATTCATTGAATACACTTCAACAGTTAGAATCACTATCCTTTGTACTTTGACTGGTCATAACTCCATTTTTGGGACTATCAGCCTGTAAATAGCCAAATCCTTGTTAATCAAAGCATTGCTTCTTCATATTAACATCTATAGGCGCTGGTTTAGTCTCAATATGTGTCTTCTTACTACAACTCCCAAGTTCATCCTCAGAAACTCCTATGGGATTCAAAGAAGTATATGAATTATGGGATAAGGTATAACGTTTTTTTCTTACCTTGTGTTTCTTCTCCACCTTGGTAGCAAGCTTTATCACGTCATCAAGAGTCCTAATAGGATAAATCCCAGCAATTGATGAAATTTCATCACTCAATCCTTGTACAAAGCCTACAATGCCTACTTGTTACTACTCTTGAACATCGCCAAGCAATTGTTAGAGATCCATCTTCATTGAATACACTTCAACAGTTAGAATCACTATCCTTTGTACTTTGACTGGTCATAACTCCATTTTTGGGACTATCAGACCTGTAAATAGCCAAATCCTTGTTAATCAAAGCATTGTTTCTTCATATTAACGTCTATAGGCGCTGGTTTAGTCTCAATATGTGTCTTCTTACTACAACTCCCAACTTCACACTCAGAAACTCCTATGGGATTCAAAGAAGTATATGAATTATGGGATAAGGTATAACGTTTTTTTCTTACCTTGTGTTTCTTCTCCACCTTGGTAGCAAGCTTTATCACGTCATCAAGAGTCCCAATAGGCTGAAGCTCAGCCATTGATGAATTTCATCCTTCAATCCTTGTACAAAGCCTACAATGCATGCATGTTGCTACTCTTGAACATCGCCAAGCAATTGTTAGAGATCCAACTTCATTGAGTACACTTCAACAGTTAGATTCATTATCCTTTGTACTGTGACTGATCATAACTCCGTTTTTGGGACTATAAGCCTGTAAATGGCCAAATCCTTGTTAATCAAAACATTGTTTCTTTATGTTAACATCCATAGGTGTGGTTTAGTCTCAATATGTGTCTTCTTACTACAACTCCCAAGTTCACCCTCAGAAACTCCTATGGGATTCAAAGAAGTATATGAATTATGGGATAAGAAATAACGTTTGTTTCTTACCTTGGCTTTCATCTCCACCTTGGTTGCAAGCTTTATCACGTCATCAAGAGTCCTAATAGGATGACGCTCAGCCATTGATGAAGTTTCATCACTCAATCCTTGTACAAAGTCTACAATGCCTGCATGTTGCTACTCTTGAAGATCGCCAAGCAAATGTTAGAGATCCAACTTCATTGAGTACACTTCAACAGTTAGAATCACTATCCTTTGTACTTTGACTGGTCATAACTCCGTTTTTGGGACTATCAGCCTGTAAATAGCCAAATCCTTGTTAATCAAAGTATTGCTTCTTCATATTAACATCTATAGGCGCTGGTTTAGTCTCAATATGTGTCTTCTTACTACAACTCCCAACTTCACCCTCAGAAACTCCTATGGGATTCAAAGAAGTATATGAATTATGGGATAAGGTATAACGTTTTTTTCTTACCTTGTGTTTCTTCTCCACCTTGGTAGCAAGCTTTATCACGTCATCAAGAGTCCTAATAGGATAAAGCCCTGAAATTGATGAAGTTTCATCACTCAATCCTTGTACAAAGCCTACAATGCCTACTTGTTACTACTCTTGAACATCGCCAAGCAATTGTTAGAGATCCATCTTCATTGAATACACTTCAACAGTTAGAATCACTATCCTTTGTACTTTGACTGGTCATAACTTCGTTTTTGGGACTATCAGCCTGTAAATAGCCAAATCCTTGTTAATCAAAGCATTGGTTCTTCATATTAACGTCTAGAGGCGCTGGTTTAGTCTCAATATGTGTCTTCTTACTATAACTCCTAACTTCACCCTCAGAAACTCCTATGGGATTCAAAGAAGTATATGAATTATGGGATAAGGTATAACGTTTTTTATTTACCTTGTGTTTCTTCTCCACCTTGGTAGCAAGCTTTATCACGTCATCAAGAGTCCTAATAGGATGAAGCTCAGCCATTGATGAAGTTTCATCACTCAATCCTTGTACAAAGCCTACAATGCCTGCATGTTGCTACTCTTGAAGATCGCCAAGCAATTGTTAGAGATCCATCTTCATTGAATACACTTCAACAGTTAAAATCACTATCCTTTGTACTTTGACTGGTCATAACTCCGTTTTTGGGACTATCAGCCTGTAAATAGCCAAATCCTTGTTAATCAAAGCATTGCTTCTTCATATTAACGTCTAGAGGCGCTGGTTTAGTCTCAATATGTGTCTTCTTACTACAACTCCCAAGTTCACCCTCAGAAACTCCTATGGGATTCAAAGAAGTATATGGATTATGGGATAAGAAATAACGTTTGTTTCTTACCTTGGCTTTCATCTCCACCTTGGTAGCAAGCTTTATCACGTCATCAAGAGTCCTAATAGGATGAAGCTCAGCCATTGATGAAGTTTCATCACTCAATCCTTGTACAAAGCCTACAATGCCTGCATGTTGCTACTCTTGAAGATCGCCAAGCAAATGTTAGAGATCCAACTTCATTGAGTACACTTCAACAGTTAGAATCACTATCCTTTGTACTTTGACTGGTCATTACTCCGTGTTTGGGACTATTAGCCTGTAAATAGCGAAATCCTTGTTAATCAAAGCATTGCTTCTTCATATTAACATCTATAGGCGCTGGTTTAGTCTCAATATGTGTCTTCTTACTACAACTCCCAACTTCACCCTCAGAAACTCCTATGGGATTCAAAGAAGTATATGAATTATGGGATAAGGTATAACGTTTTTTTCTTACCTTGTGTTTCTTCTCCACCTTGGTAGCAAGCTTTATCACGTCATCAAGAGTCCTAATAGGATAAAGCCCAGCAATTGATGAAGTTTCATCACTCAATCCTTGTACAAAGCCTACAATGCCTACTTGTTACTACTCTTGAACATCGCCAAGCAATTGTTAGAGATCCATATTCATTGAATACACTTCAACAGTTAGAATCACTATCCTTTGTACTTTGACTGGTCATAACTCCATTTTTGGGACTATCAGCCTGTAAATAGCCAAATCCTTGTTAATCAAAGCATTGCTTCTTCATATTAACATCTATAGGCGCTGGTTTAGTCTCAATATGTGTCTTCTTACTACAACTCCCAAGTTCATCCTCAGAAACTCCTATGGGATTCAAAGAAGTATATGAATTATGGGATAAGGTATAACGTTTTTTATTTACCTTGTGTTTCTTCTCCACCTTGGTCGCAAGCTTTATCACGTCATCAAGAGTCCTAATAGGATAAACCCCGGAAATTGATGAAGTTTCATCACTCAATCCTTGTACAAAGCCTACAATGCCTGCTTGTTACTACTCTTGAACATCGCCAAGCAATTGTTAGAGATCCAACTTCATTGAATACACTTCAACAGTTAGAATCACTATCCTTTGTACTTTGCTGGTCATAACTCCGTTTTTGGGACTATCAGCCTGTAAATAGCCAAATCCTTGTTAATCAAAGGATTGCTTCTTCATATTAACATCTATAGGCGCTGGTTTAGTCTCAATATGTGTCTTCTTACTACAACTCCCAACTTCACCCTCAGAAACTCCTATGGGATTCAAAGAAGTATATGAATTATGGGATAAGGTATAACGTTTTTTTCTTACCTTGTGTTTCTTCTCCACCTTGGTAGCAAGCTTTATCACGTCATCAAGAGTCCCAATAGGCTGAAGCTCAGCCATTGATGAAGTTTCATCCTTCAATCCTTGTACAAAGCCTACAATGCCTGCATGTTACTACTCTTGAACATCGCCAAGCAATTGTTAGAGATCCAACTTCATTGAGTACACTTCAACAGTCAGATTAATTATCCTTTGTACTGTGACTAATCATAACTCCGTTTTTGGGACTATCAGCCAGTAAATGGCCAAATCCTTGTTAATCAAAGCATTGTTTCTTCATATTAACATCCATAGGTGCTGGTTTAGTCTCAATATGTGTCTTCTTGCCAAAACTTCGAACTTCACCCTCTGAAACTCCTATGGGATGCAAATAAGTATATGAATTGTGGGATAAGGTATAACGATTGTTTCTTACCTTGTATTTCTTCTCCACCTTGGTAGCAAGCTTTATCACTTCATCAAGAGTCCTAATAGGCTGAAGCTTAACAATTGATGAAGTTTCATCACTCAATCCTTGTACAAAGCCTACAATGCCTGCTTGTTGCTACTCATGAACATCGCCAAGCAATTGTTAAAGATCCAACTTCATTGAGTACACTTCAACAGTTTGATTCACTATACTTTGTACTTTGACTGGTCATAACTCCGTTTTTGGGACTATCAGCCTTGAAATGGCCAAATCCTTGTTAATCAAAACATTCTTTCTTTATGTTAACATCCATAGGTGTGGTTTAGTCTCAATATGTGTCTTCTTACTACAACTCCCAAGTTCAGCCTCAGAAACTCCAATGGGATTCAAAGAAGTATATGAATTATGGGATAAGAAATAACGTTTGTTTCTTACCTTGGCTTTCATCTCCACCTTGGTAGCAAGCTTTATCACGTCATCAAGAGTCCTAATAGGATGAAGCTCAGCCATTGATGAAGTTTCATCACTCAATCCTTGTACAAAGCCTACAATGCCTGCATGTTGCTACTCTTGAAGATCGCCAAGCAAATGTTAGAGATCCAACTTCATTGAATACACTTCAACAGTTAGAATCACTATCCTTTGTACTTTGACTGGTCATAACTCCGTTTTTGGGACTATCAGCCTGTAAATAGCCAAATCCTTGTTAATCAAAGCATTGCTTCTTCATATTAACATCTATAGGCGCTGGTTTAGTCTCAATATGTGTCTTCTTACTACAACTCCCAACTTCACCCTCAGAAACTCCTATGGGATTCAAAGAAGTATATGAATTATGGGATAAGGTATAACGTTTTTTTCTTACCTTGTGTTTCTTCTCCACCTTGGTAGCAAGCTTTATCACGTCATCAAGAGTCCTAATAGGATAAATCCCAGCAATTGATGAAATTTCATCACTCAATCCTTGTACAAAGCCTACAATGCCTACTTGTTACTACTCTTGAACATCGCCAAGCAATTGTTAGAGATCCATCTTCATTGAATACACTTCAACAGTTAGAATCACTATCCTTTGTACTTTGACTGGTCATAACTCCATTTTTGGGACTATCAGCCTGTAAATAGCCAAATCCTTGTTAATCAAAGCATTGTTTCTTCATATTAACGTCTATAGGCGCTGGTTTAGTCTCAATATGTGTCTTCTTACTACAACTCCCAACTTCACACTCAGAAACTCCTATGGGATTCAAAGAAGTATATGAATTATGGGATAAGGTATAACGTTTTTTTCTTACCTTGTGTTTCTTCTCCACCTTGGTAGCAAGCTTTATCACGTCATCAAGAGTCCCAATAGGCTGAAGCTCAGCCATTGATGAAGTTTCATCCTTCAATCCTTGTACAAAGCCTACAATGCATGCATGTTGCTACTCTTGAACATCGCCAAGCAATTGTTAGAGATCCAACTTCATTGAGTACACTTCAACAGTTAGATTCATTATCCTTTGTACTGTGACTGATCATAACTCCGTTTTTGGGACTATAAGCCTGTAAATGGGCAAATCCTTGTTAATCAAAACATTGTTTCTTTATGTTAACATCCATAGGTGTGGTTTAGTCTCAATATGTGTCTTCTTACTACAACTCCCAAGTTCACCCTCAGAAACTCCTATGGGATTCAAAGAAGTATATGAATTATGGGATAAGAAATAACGTTTGTTTCTTACCTTGGCTTTCATCTCCACCTTGGTTGCAAGCTTTATCACGTCATCAAGAGTCCTAATAGGATGACGCTCAGCCATTGATGAAGTTTCATCACTCAATCCTTGTACAAAGTCTACAATGCCTGCATGTTGCTACTCTTGAATATCGCCAAGCAAATGTTAGAGATCCAACTTCATTGAGTACACTTCAACAGTTAGAATCACTATCCTTTGTACTTTGACTGGTCATAACTCCGTTTTTGGGACTATCAGCCTGTAAATAGCCAAATCCTTGTTAATCAAAGTATTGCTTCTTCATATTAACATCTATAGGCGCTGGTTTAGTCTCAATATGTGTCTTCTTACTACAACTCCCAACTTCACCCTCAGAAACTCCTATGGGATTCAAAGAAGTATATGAATTATGGGATAAGCTATAACGTTTTTTTCTTACCTTGTGTTTCTTCTCCACCTTGGTAGCAAGCTTTATCACGTCATCAAGAGTCCTAATAGGATAAAGCCCTGAAATTGATGAAGTTTCATCACTCAATCCTTGTACAAAGCCTACAATGCCTACTTGTTACTACTCTTGAACATCGCCAAGCAATTGTTAGAGATCCATCTTCATTGAATACACTTCAACAGTTAGAATCACTATCCTTTGTACTTTGACTGGTCATAACTCCGTTTTTGGGACTATCAGCCTGTAAATAGCCAAATCCTTGTTAATCAAAGCATTGCTTCTTCATATTAACATCTAGAGGCGCTGGTTTAGTCTCAATATGTGTCTTCTTACTACAACTCCTAACTTCACCCTCAGAAACTCCTATGGGATTCAAAGAAGTATATGAATTATTGGATAAGGTATAACGTTTTTTTCTTACCTTGTGTTTCTTCTCCACCTTGGTAGCAAGCTTTATCACGTCTTCAAGAGTCCTAATAGGATAAAGCCCAGCAATTGATGAAGTTTCATCACTCAATCCTTGTACAAAGCCTACAATGCCTACTTGTTACTACTCTTGAACATCGCCAAGCAATTGTTAGAGATCCATCTTCATTGAATACACTTCAACAGTTAGAATCACTATCCTTTGTACTTTGACTGGTCATAACTCCGTTTTTGGGACTATCAGCCTGTAAATAGCCAAATCCTTGTTAATCAAAGCATTGTTTCTTCATATTAACGTCTATAGGCGCTGGTTTAGTCTCAATATGTGTCTTCTTACTACAACTCCCAACTTCACACTCAGAAACTCCTATGGGATTCAAAGAAGTATATGAATTATGGGATAAGGTATAACGTTTTTTTCTTACCTTGTGTTTCTTCTCCACCTTGGTAGCAAGCTTTATCACGTCATCAAGAGTCCCAATAGGCTGAAGCTCAGCCATTGATGAAGTTTCATCCTTCAATCCTTGTACAAAGCCTACAATGCATGCATGTTGCTACTCTTGAACATCGCCAAGCAATTGTTAGAGATCCAACTTCATTGAGTACACTTCAACAGTTAGATTCATTATCCTTTGTACTGTGACTGATCATAACTCCGTTTTTGGGACTATAAGCCTGTAAATGGCCAAATCCTTGTTAATCAAAACATTGTTTCTTTATGTTAACATCCATAGGTGTGGTTTAGTCTCAATATGTGTCTTCTTACTACAACTCCCAAGTTCACCCTCAGAAACTCCTATGGGATTCAAAGAAGTATATGAATTATGGGATAAGAAATAACGTTTGTTTCTTACCTTGGCTTTCATCTCCACCTTGGTTGCAAGCTTTATCACGTCATCAAGAGTCCTAATAGGATGACGCTCAGCCATTGATGAAGTTTCATCACTCAATCCTTGTACAAAGTCTACAATGCCTGCATGTTGCTTCTCTTGAAGATCGCCAAGCAAATGTTAGAGATCCAACTTCATTGAGTACACTTCAACAGTTAGATTCATTATCCTTTGTACTGTGACTGATCATAACTCCGTTTTTGGGACTATAAGCCTGTAAATGGCCAAATCCTTGTTAATCAAAACATTGTTTCTTTATGTTAACATCCATAGGTGTGGTTTAGTCTCAATATGTGTCTTCTTACTACAACTCCCAACTTCACCCTCATAAACTCCTATGGGATTCAAAGAAGTATATGAATTATGGGATAAGGTATAACGTTTTTTTCTTACCTTGTGTTTCTTCTCCACCTTGGTAGCAAGCTTTTTCACGTCATCAAGAGTCCCAATAGGCTGAAGCTCAGCCATTGATGAAGTTTCATCCTTCAATCCTTGTACAAAGCCTACAATGCCTGCATGTTACTACTCTTGAACATCGCCAAGCAATTGTTAGAGATCCAACTTCATTGAGTACACTTCAACAGTCAGATTAATTATCCTTTGTACTGTGACTAATCATAACTCCGTTTTTGGGACTATCAGCCAGTAAATGGCCAAATCCTTGTTAATCAAAGCATTGTTTCTTCATATTAACATCCATAGGTGCTGGTTTAGTCTCAATATGTGTCTTCTTGCCAAAACTTCGAACTACACCCTCTGAAACTCCTATGGGATGCAAATAAGTATATGAATTGTGGGATAAGGTATAACGATTGTTTCTTACCTTGTATTTCTTCTCCACCTTGGTAGCAAGCTTTATCACTTCATCAAGAGTCCTAATAGGCTGAAGCTTAACAATTGATGAAGTTTCATCACTCAATCCTTGTACAAAGCCTACAATGCCTGCTTGTTGCTACTCATGAACATCGCCAAGCAATTGTTAAAGATCCAACTTCATTGAGTACACTTCAACAGTTTGATTCACTATACTTTGTACTTTGACTGGTCATAACTCCGTTTTTGGGACTATCAGCCTTGAAATGGCCAAATCCTTGTTAATCAAAACATTGTTTCTTTATGTTAACATCCATAGGTGTGGTTTAGTCTCAATATGTGTCTTCTTACTACAACTCCCAAGTTCACCCTCAGAAACTCCTATGGGATTCAAAGAAGTATATGAAATATGGGATAAGAAATAACGTTTGTTTCTTACCTTGGCTTTCATCTCCACCTTGGTAGCAAGCTTTATCACGTCATCAAGAGTCCTAATAGGATGAAGCTCAGCCATTGATGAAGTTTCATCACTCAATCCTTGTACAAAGCCTACAATGCCTGCATGTTGCTACTCTTGAAGATCGCCAAGCAAATGTTAGAGATCCAACTTCATTGAATACACTTCAACAGTTAGAATCACTATCCTTTGTACTTTGACTGGTCATAACTCCGTTTTTAGGACTATCAGTCTGTAAATAGCCAAATCCTTGTTAATCAAAGCATTGCTTCTTCATATTAACATCTATAGGCGCTGGTTTAGTCTCAATATGTGTCTTCTTACTACAACTCCCAACTTCACCCTCAGAAACTCCTATGGGATTCAAAGAAGTATATGAATTATGGGATAAGGTATAACGTTTTTTTCTTACCTTGTGTTTCTTCTCCACCTTGGTAGCAAGCTTTATCACGTCATCAAGAGTCCTAATAGGATAAATCCCAGCAATTGATGAAATTTCATCACTCAATCCTTGTACAAAGCCTACAATGCCTACTTGTTACTACTCTTGAACATCGCCAAGCAATTGTTAGAGATCCATCTTCATTGAATACACTTCAACAGTTAGAATCACTATCCTTTGTACTTTGACTGGTCATAACTCCATTTTTGGGACTATCAGCCTGTAAATAGCCAAATCCTTGTTAATCAAAGCATTGTTTCTTCATATTAACGTCTATAGGCGCTGGTTTAGTCTCAATATGTGTCTTCTTACTACAACTCCCAACTTCACACTCAGAAACTCCTATGGGATTCAAAGAAGTATATGAATTATGGGATAAGGTATAACGTTTTTTTCTTACCTTATGTTTCTTCTCCACCTTGGTAGCAAGCTTTATCACGTCATCAAGAGTCCCAATAGGCTGAAGCTCAGCCATTGATGAAGTTTCATCCTTCAATCCTTGTACAAAGCCTACAATGCATGCATGTTGCTACTCTTGAACATCGCCAAGCAATTGTTAGAGATCCAACTTCATTGAGTACACTTCAACAGTTAGATTCATTATCCTTTGTACTGTGACTGATCATAACTCCGTTTTTGGGACTATAAGCCTGTAAATGGCCAAATCCTTGTTAATCAAAACATTGTTTCTTTATGTTAACATCCATAGGTGTGGTTTAGTCTCAATATGTGTCTTCTTACTACAACTCCCAAGTTCACCCTCAGAAACTCCTATGGGATTCAAAGAAGTATATGAATTATGGGATAAGAAATAACGTTTGTTTCTTACCTTGGCTTTCATCTCCACCTTGGTTGCAAGCTTTATCACGTCATCCAGAGTCCTAATAGGATGACGCTCAGCCATTGATGAAGTTTCATCACTCAATCCTTGTACAAAGTCTACAATGCCTGCATGTTGCTACTCTTGAAGATCGCCAAGCAAATGTTAGAGATCCAACTTCATTGAGTACACTTCAACAGTTAGAATCACTATCCTTTGTACTTTGACTGGTCATAACTCCGTTTTTGGGACTATCAGCCTGTAAATAGCCAAATCCTTGTTAATCAAAGTATTGCTTCTTCATATTAACATCTATAGGCGCTGGTTTAGTCTCAATATGTGTCTTCTTACTACAACTCCCAACTTCACCCTCAGAAACTCCTATGGGATTCAAAGAAGTATATGAATTATGGGATAAGGTATAACGTTTTTTTCTTACCTTGTGTTTCTTCTCCACCTTGGTAGCAAGCTTTATCACGTCATCAAGAGTCCTAATAGGATAAAGCCCTGAAATTGATGAAGTTTCATCACTCAATCCTTGTACAAAGCCTACAATGCCTACTTGTTACTACTCTTGAACATCGCCAAGCAATTGTTAGAGATCCATCTTCATTGAATACACTTCAACAGTTAGAATCACTATCCTTTGTACTTTGACTGGTCATAACTCCGTTTTTGGGACTATCAGCCTGTAAATAGCCAAATCCTTGTTAATCAAAGGATTGCTTCTTCATATTAACGTCTAGAGGCGCTGGTTTAGTCTCAATATGTGTCTTCTTACTACAACTCCTAACTTCACCCTCAGAAACTCCTATGGGATTCAAAGAAGTATATGAATTATGGGATAAGGTATAACGTTTTTCTCTTACCTTGTGTTTCTTCTCCACCTTGGTAGCAAGTTTTATCACGTCATCAAGAGTCCTAATAGGATAAAGCCCTGCAATTGATGAAGTTTCATCACTCAATCCTTGTACAAAGCCTACAATGCCTGCTTGTTACTACTCTTGAACATCGCCAAGCAATTGTTAGAGATCCAACTTCATTGAATACACTTCAACAGTTAGAATCACTATCCTTTGTACTTTGCTGGTCATAACTCCGTTTTTGGGACTATCAGCCTGTAAATAGCCAAATCCTTGTTAATCAAAGGATTGCTTCTTCATATTAACATCTATAGGTGCTGGTTTAGTCTCAATATGTGTCTTCTTACTACAACTCCCAACTTCACCCTCATAAACTCCTATGGGATTCAAAGAAGTATATGAATTATGGGATAAGGTATAACGTTTTTTTCTTACCTTGTGTTTCTTCTCCACCTTGGTAGCAAGCTTTTTCACGTCATCAAGAGTCCCAATAGGCTGAAGCTCAGCCATTGATGAAGTTTCATCCTTCAATCCTTGTACAAAGCCTACAATGCCTGCATGTTACTACTCTTGAACATCGCCAAGCAATTGTTAGAGATCCAACTTCATTGAGTACACTTCAACAGTTAGATTAATTATCCTTTGTACTGTGACTGATCATAACTCCGTTTTTGGGACTATCAGCCAGTAAATGGCCAAATCCTTGTTAATCAAAGCATTGTTTCTTCATATTAACATCCATAGGTGCTGGTTTAGTCTCAATATGTGTCTTCTTGCCAAAACTTCGAACTTCACCCTCTGAAACTCCTATGGGATGCAAATAAGTATATGAATTGTGGGATAAGGTATAACGATTGTTTCTTACCTTGTATTTCTTCTCCACCTTGGTAGCAAGCTTTATCACTTCATCAAGAGTCCTAATAGGCTGAAGCTTAACAATTGATGAAGTTTCATCACTCAATCCTTGTACAAAGCCTACAATGCCTGCTTGTTGCTACTCATGAACATCGCCAAGCAATTGTTAAAGATCCAACTTCATTGAGTACACTTCAACAGTTTGATTCACTATACTTTGTACTTTGACTGGTCATAACTCCGTTTTTGGGACTATCAGCCTTGAAATGGCCAAATCCTTGTTAATCAAAACATTGTTTCTTTATGTTAACATCCATAGGTGTGGTTTAGTCTCAATATGTGTCTTCTTACTACAACTCCCAAGTTCACCCTCAGAAACTCCTATGGGATTCAAAGAAGTATATGAATTATGGGATAAGAAATAACGTTTGTTTCTTACCTTGGCTTTCATCTCCACCTTGGTAGCAAGCTTTATCACGTCATCAAGAGTGCTAATAGGATGAAGCTCAGCCATTGATGAAGTTTCATCACTCAATCCTTGTACAAAGCCTACAATGCCTGCATGTTGCTACTCTTGAAGATCGCCAAGCAAATGTTAGAGATCCAACTTCATTGAATACACTTCAACAGTTAGAATCACTATCCTTTGTACTTTGACTGGTCATAACTCCGTTTTTGGGACTATCAGCCTGTAAATAGCCAAATCCTTGTTAATCAAAGCATTGCTTCTTCATATTAACATCTATAGGCGCTGGTTTAGTCTCAATATGTGTCTTCTTACTACAACTCCCAACTTCACCCTCAGAAACTCCTATGGGATTCAAAGAAGTATATGAATTATGGGATAAGGTATAACGTTTTTTTCTTACCTTGTGTTTCTTCTCCACCTTGGTAGCAAGCTTTATCACGTCATCAAGAGTCCTAATAGGATAAATCCCAGCAATTGATGAAATTTCATCACTCAATCCTTGTACAAAGCCTACAATGCCTACTTGTTACTACTCTTGAACATCGCCAAGCAATTGTTAGAGATCCATCTTCATTGAATACACTTCAACAGTTAGAATCACTATCCTTTGTACTTTGACTGGTCATAACTCCATTTTTGGGACTATCAGCCTGTAAATAGCCAAATCCTTGTTAATCAAAGCATTGTTTCTTCATATTAACGTCTATAGGCGCTGGTTTAGTCTCAATATGTGTCTTCTTACTACAACTCCCAACTTCACACTCAGAAACTCCTATGGGATTCAAAGAAGTATATGAATTATGGGATAAGGTATAACGTTTTTTTCTTACCTTGTGTTTCTTCTCCACCTTGGTAGCAAGCTTTATCACGTCATCAAGAGTCCCAATAGGCTGAAGCTCAGCCATTGATGAAGTTTCATCCTTCAATCCTTGTACAAAGCCTACAATGCATGCATGTTGCTACTCTTGAACATCGCCAAGCAATTGTTAGAGATCCAACTTCATTGAGTACACTTCAACAGTTAGATTCATTATCCTTTGTACTGTGACTGATCATAACTCCGTTTTTGGGACTATAAGCCTGTAAATGGGCAAATCCTTGTTAATCAAAACATTGTTTCTTTATGTTAACATCCATAGGTGTGGTTTAGTCTCAATATGTGTCTTCTTACTACAACTCCCAAGTTCACCCTCAGAAACTCCTATGGGATTCAAAGAAGTATATGAATTATGGGATAAGAAATAACGTTTGTTTCTTACCTTGGCTTTCATCTCCACCTTGGTTGCAAGCTTTATCACGTCATCAAGAGTCCTAATAGGATGACGCTCAGCCATTGATGAAGTTTCATCACTCAATCCTTGTACAAAGTCTACAATGCCTGCATGTTGCTACTCTTGAATATCGCCAAGCAAATGTTAGAGATCCAACTTCATTGAGTACACTTCAACAGTTAGAATCACTATCCTTTGTACTTTGACTGGTCATAACTCCGTTTTTGGGACTATCAGCCTGTAAATAGCCAAATCCTTGTTAATCAAAGTATTGCTTCTTCATATTAACATCTATAGGCGCTGGTTTAGTCTCAATATGTGTCTTCTTACTACAACTCCCAACTTCACCCTCAGAAACTCCTATGGGATTCAAAGAAGTATATGAATTATGGGATAAGCTATAACGTTTTTTTCTTACCTTGTGTTTCTTCTCCACCTTGGTAGCAAGCTTTATCACGTCATCAAGAGTCCTAATAGGATAAAGCCCTGAAATTGATGAAGTTTCATCACTCAATCCTTGTACAAAGCCTACAATGCCTACTTGTTACTACTCTTGAACATCGCCAAGCAATTGTTAGAGATCCATCTTCATTGAATACACTTCAACAGTTAGAATCACTATCCTTTGTACTTTGACTGGTCATAACTCCGTTTTTGGGACTATCAGCCTGTAAATAGCCAAATCCTTGTTAATCAAAGCATTGCTTCTTCATATTAACATCTAGAGGCGCTGGTTTAGTCTCAATATGTGTCTTCTTACTACAACTCCTAACTTCACCCTCAGAAACTCCTATGGGATTCAAAGAAGTATATGAATTATTGGATAAGGTATAACGTTTTTTTCTTACCTTGTGTTTCTTCTCCACCTTGGTAGCAAGCTTTATCACGTCTTCAAGAGTCCTAATAGGATAAAGCCCAGCAATTGATGAAGTTTCATCACTCAATCCTTGTACAAAGCCTACAATGCCTACTTGTTACTACTCTTGAACATCGCCAAGCAATTGTTAGAGATCCATCTTCATTGAATACACTTCAACAGTTAGAATCACTATCCTTTGTACTTTGACTGGTCATAACTCCGTTTTTGGGACTATCAGCCTGTAAATAGCCAAATCCTTGTTAATCAAAGCATTGTTTCTTCATATTAACGTCTATAGGCGCTGGTTTAGTCTCAATATGTGTCTTCTTACTACAACTCCCAACTTCACACTCAGAAACTCCTATGGGATTCAAAGAAGTATATGAATTATGGGATAAGGTATAACGTTTTTTTCTTACCTTGTGTTTCTTCTCCACCTTGGTAGCAAGCTTTATCACGTCATCAAGAGTCCCAATAGGCTGAAGCTCAGCCATTGATGAAGTTTCATCCTTCAATCCTTGTACAAAGCCTACAATGCATGCATGTTGCTACTCTTGAACATCGCCAAGCAATTGTTAGAGATCCAACTTCATTGAGTACACTTCAACAGTTAGATTCATTATCCTTTGTACTGTGACTGATCATAACTCCGTTTTTGGGACTATAAGCCTGTAAATGGCCAAATCCTTGTTAATCAAAACATTGTTTCTTTATGTTAACATCCATAGGTGTGGTTTAGTCTCAATATGTGTCTTCTTACTACAACTCCCAAGTTCACCCTCAGAAACTCCTATGGGATTCAAAGAAGTATATGAATTATGGGATAAGAAATAACGTTTGTTTCTTACCTTGGCTTTCATCTCCACCTTGGTTGCAAGCTTTATCACGTCATCAAGAGTCCTAATAGGATGACGCTCAGCCATTGATGAAGTTTCATCACTCAATCCTTGTACAAAGTCTACAATGCCTGCATGTTGCTTCTCTTGAAGATCGCCAAGCAAATGTTAGAGATCCAACTTCATTGAGTACACTTCAACAGTTAGATTCATTATCCTTTGTACTGTGACTGATCATAACTCCGTTTTTGGGACTATAAGCCTGTAAATGGCCAAATCCTTGTTAATCAAAACATTGTTTCTTTATGTTAACATCCATAGGTGTGGTTTAGTCTCAATATGTGTCTTCTTACTACAACTCCCAACTTCACCCTCATAAACTCCTATGGGATTCAAAGAAGTATATGAATTATGGGATAAGGTATAACGTTTTTTTCTTACCTTGTGTTTCTTCTCCACCTTGGTAGCAAGCTTTTTCACGTCATCAAGAGTCCCAATAGGCTGAAGCTCAGCCATTGATGAAGTTTCATCCTTCAATCCTTGTACAAAGCCTACAATGCCTGCATGTTACTACTCTTGAACATCGCCAAGCAATTGTTAGAGATCCAACTTCATTGAGTACACTTCAACAGTCAGATTAATTATCCTTTGTACTGTGACTAATCATAACTCCGTTTTTGGGACTATCAGCCAGTAAATGGCCAAATCCTTGTTAATCAAAGCATTGTTTCTTCATATTAACATCCATAGGTGCTGGTTTAGTCTCAATATGTGTCTTCTTGCCAAAACTTCGAACTACACCCTCTGAAACTCCTATGGGATGCAAATAAGTATATGAATTGTGGGATAAGGTATAACGATTGTTTCTTACCTTGTATTTCTTCTCCACCTTGGTAGCAAGCTTTATCACTTCATCAAGAGTCCTAATAGGCTGAAGCTTAACAATTGATGAAGTTTCATCACTCAATCCTTGTACAAAGCCTACAATGCCTGCTTGTTGCTACTCATGAACATCGCCAAGCAATTGTTAAAGATCCAACTTCATTGAGTACACTTCAACAGTTTGATTCACTATACTTTGTACTTTGACTGGTCATAACTCCGTTTTTGGGACTATCAGCCTTGAAATGGCCAAATCCTTGTTAATCAAAACATTGTTTCTTTATGTTAACATCCATAGGTGTGGTTTAGTCTCAATATGTGTCTTCTTACTACAACTCCCAAGTTCACCCTCAGAAACTCCTATGGGATTCAAAGAAGTATATGAAATATGGGATAAGAAATAACGTTTGTTTCTTACCTTGGCTTTCATCTCCACCTTGGTAGCAAGCTTTATCACGTCATCAAGAGTCCTAATAGGATGAAGCTCAGCCATTGATGAAGTTTCATCACTCAATCCTTGTACAAAGCCTACAATGCCTGCATGTTGCTACTCTTGAAGATCGCCAAGCAAATGTTAGAGATCCAACTTCATTGAATACACTTCAACAGTTAGAATCACTATCCTTTGTACTTTGACTGGTCATAACTCCGTTTTTAGGACTATCAGTCTGTAAATAGCCAAATCCTTGTTAATCAAAGCATTGCTTCTTCATATTAACATCTATAGGCGCTGGTTTAGTCTCAATATGTGTCTTCTTACTACAACTCCCAACTTCACCCTCAGAAACTCCTATGGGATTCAAAGAAGTATATGAATTATGGGATAAGGTATAACGTTTTTTTCTTACCTTGTGTTTCTTCTCCACCTTGGTAGCAAGCTTTATCACGTCATCAAGAGTCCTAATAGGATAAATCCCAGCAATTGATGAAATTTCATCACTCAATCCTTGTACAAAGCCTACAATGCCTACTTGTTACTACTCTTGAACATCGCCAAGCAATTGTTAGAGATCCATCTTCATTGAATACACTTCAACAGTTAGAATCACTATCCTTTGTACTTTGACTGGTCATAACTCCATTTTTGGGACTATCAGCCTGTAAATAGCCAAATCCTTGTTAATCAAAGCATTGTTTCTTCATATTAACGTCTATAGGCGCTGGTTTAGTCTCAATATGTGTCTTCTTACTACAACTCCCAACTTCACACTCAGAAACTCCTATGGGATTCAAAGAAGTATATGAATTATGGGATAAGGTATAACGTTTTTTTCTTACCTTATGTTTCTTCTCCACCTTGGTAGCAAGCTTTATCACGTCATCAA